>CM034153.1:299491277-300100003 GCA_019776745.2 Taxus chinensis | reverse complement strand
GGTTTTAGTTTCCCTAAGTGCTTTGGCACAGGTTTTGTTGCTCCTGGGTTGGATTTCTACAGTTCAGCATGTTCTCAGAGAAGGGGTTGCAATATCAGGCTCAGGATCAGATATCAGGTTGGTTTTAGGTTATTGCTTATGACTCCATGCCCAATGGATCGCTAAAAGGCCACTGATCTTCTACCTAGCAGGTAGGTAATCCCGTTGAGTTGCCAAATTGTTGTATATATTTACCCCCGGGTAAATATAAATACACAAAAGAAAGCATGTCGGAGGGGTTGGAAAACCCGACACAAAAGAAATTCGGGTTTCGGGTTTCAGGTTTTGAGAAACATTAAACATGAGACATGCAGATCGTAAGGGATGTCCCGATGCTTAAGATTTCCGCAAACCCGAAACACTTCCTAGGCCAATCGGGTCTTGGATTCGGGAAAACATGTCGGGAAAGCATGGGGCGGAAACATGTCGAGCCATCCTCCAAACCTGATGCACATGCAGGTCTGATTTTTAAACCTGAAACAAAGGAAAACTTGGAAATACTGGTGGAAGTGGGTTTCTGGAAAACACAAACATCAAACACATGTCAAGGCATCCTCCAAACCCGATGTAAATGTAGAGGAGAACCCTGAACCCGACAGGCAGAAGCCCCTGACGCGGGAAATATTCAAATCACCATAACTTTTTACAGGGAGCTCGGATTCACACAAGGTTGGACTTTTCGGAAAGCTCTCGGCGTCCTCTACCCAACTATGACTGGATATATTTAATTGGGTGGGAAAAATTTCTTAAAAATGAAAAAATACAGTTCGCCATATTTTGAGTTGTTGGGGATCTCACCTACCGCCATGATGAGATGAGTTAGGTGCAGTCTTGGAGGTGGTTGGGGAAAAATTCGAATCATTCTCTTCTCCCTCATTTTTTCCTCATATAAATTGGAAGGAGGGGCTTTTTCTAATGGTTGGACAATTTTGTTTTGCATCCTTCCTTCTTCCCTTGCTTGCAAGAGAATTTGTGGAGCTTTCAAACCTCCCATATGGGTTGTAATGATAGTTTTCCTTGCCTCTTGGCCACTGCAATGTACTGTATTGACTCTTGAGCAATAATATATATGTTTATGATTGAGTCTCAACCCTCTCATGTATTCATTGTTGTCATTTTGATCTCTTATTGCAGTTTGGTTACCTGTGCATGATGTTTGTATTGGATCCCTATGGTCTGTGTTAAATTTGTAAAACAAGTGTCTAACATTCCTCGGTGCATCACCTTTGTAGTTTAGGTTTTATTTTATGCATTTTCTTACCCTGTCTCCTTGGCAAGTTAGATTAGGTTTTTAGTAAAACCTCTACATTTTATTTTTGCATCTGAATAGAGGGATAGGAACCAGCCTTCATCCGGAGAGATTTTCTGATTTAGCAAGGTCCCACACTTGGGAAAATCTCCATGTTGTGCAATCGCACTGAGAGTCTCAACCCATCGTGTTGCAGAGTCCCAGGGGTGCTGTTATTCGACACCAATAGTAGCCTCCCTCCAAGGTCATGGTAGAGAGAGGTTTTATGCCGTTGAATTTTACAAAAAGGGTAGAACACAATATTAAACAAACACATACACAACCTCAAAACATCAATCCAAAACCAAACACAATGAAGAAACTCCAAATTTCTTCATCGAAGGGAAGAGGGGAAAAAATTACCATTACAAACATTTGAAAATTCATATCTCACATTTATCCCGCATGAACACCATACTCCAAACTCCACATAACATTCAAAGTCCAACTCAAAGCCTCCTCCTTACCAAGTTTTTTTAAACCTTGGAATATTTTCTTAGCAAGGAAGGGAGATGAGTTTTCAACCCATATGAAAAATCATCTCCCTCATCATACATATGAGGGAGGAAATAATAAAATATTAATCCCATCATGGATTTCCCATCAAGCCATGTGGGTGCAAGAGGGGTTTTACACCCTCTTCCCTAACATTCTAAATCCAACTCAAGTGAGATGGATGTAACTGTATGCACCCAAAATAAAATATGAATCCCATCATGGATTTCCCATCAAGCCATGTGGGTGCAAGAGGGGTTTTACACCCTCTTCCCCAACATTCCAAATCCAACTCAAGTGAGATGGATGTAATTGTATGCACCCAAAATTGCATGTGCTACATTATTGGAAAATGGTTACAAAGGTCCCTAATGATGATTCAAAATCCTTTCAAGAAGGTGTTTGAGCTCCAAAAACCCATTCACAATATATATTTGTAGCCTAGATAGCCTTACTTATCTTTTTCTTTCATTTTTCTAGCTTCCCCCTTCTTTTTGTGCTTGTTTTGGCCTTCAGTACCAGGACTGCTGCCCTACCTAGGGTGGCTATTCCTGAAATCACCACCCTGCGTAGGGCGGCGGTCCTGCCCACTTTTTCCAGAATTTTCATGCGAGAAATTACATGTGAAGATTCACTTAAGTTTGCTTTTTGAGCACATTCGTGAACCGAATCTGCTAAAAATAGCTTCATTTTCTTGGTTCTCCTTGTTCCTTCTATTTTTTAAATAGATTTAATGAGTGGAACTACCTATTCATTGCCTTGTGCATAAAATTAACCTTATATCCTTCATTCCTATATATTCCATGCTTGTATTCAAGCAAAGGGCATGAGAATTTTTTGTGTCTTGTATTGTTGTGTTGCCATAATCTTGCTATGAATTGCATTGCCAAGCTCAGATCTCTTATGCTATCTCTCTTTTACTTGCATTGCATCCAGATTGCTTCCAAGTTACCATTGCTCAAGCATTATCCTCTTGTTCTTGTTCTTTGCATTCCTAATCCTTTGGACTCACATGAACACTTAGAAAAAGAAAGGAAAGTACTGAGGGGATAGATATTGATACTACTAGATTTGCTAAGGTTCTTACTCTTCCAAGTTGGAGTTGTGTACTTGTTTTCTTTGTTTATCAAATTATCAATTATGAATTGTTAGTTTCAATTTCGTATCAAATAGATTAGAAATCAATTTCTTTTCATTTGAAAGTAATTGGTTAATTTCCAAGAGGGTTTGAATCTTTCATAGAAACCCCCAGTGACGGATCCTCTTCTTCCCATCCTTATGGATCTGAAGGAGATAATATCTATATGAGGTTGTCTACATAACATAGATCATTTGGAAAATCTCTTGTTTTAAGTTAGTTTAGATTCAATACACTTAGCACAGGTGAATAACCACACCGGGTTATCTTGCTTGTTTATTTTTAGTGTAGAAGTAGATTTGATTATTTAGAATAGAAGTGAATTATTGTTTGTGGTTGTAATATTTTGGTTTTGTTATTTGTTTAGATTAGTTTCCTTTTTGTAGTAGCATATATTGCTAATTTCATTCATTTCATATGGACACTTCAAAATAGATCAATACTTAGATCCATGTTAGGAAAACAAACCATAGGGAATTTACGCTACCTATTCATAGCCTCTAAATCTACCCTTTTTCAACTCGGATACCAGGAGATCACACTACCAAATCTTAGTCACTGATCCTCTTATAGTTAGCCACACACATTAAAACATCGGTTGCTCTAGCATGAACTCAGGGGGTCGAGTGTAATTGAAGATCATGTGTTCATTTGCATCCGTACAAATTGGCAAACCCGATGTGAAAGATTAATTACTTCTTGTTTCCTTTCTTTAATTGCTATTACCTCATCTTTCCATTTATTCCCCTATTTTGGTAGGTATTTTATACCTTTTAAAATATTTCTGGAAGAGATTTTGGTGGGCCATTTGGCTTTGATAGATATTACACTAACGTGTAACCACAACAATCCCCTTCTCTTTCAAGTTAGGGTGATAATTACACAAGCAACGTCCAAACCTCCCCTAGTTACACTTCAAACCCCATTAGCTATGTAAGGATGGAGGAGGTTGATCAACCATTAGACATGCAATATGGTAAACCCAATGCAAACCATGTTGTTATAAAAAATGGAACAGGTTCTTTCCATAGAGTTTTTTCAAGACCTCACATTGCCATGCAATCAACAGAGGATGATCTATTTGCATGAATAGCTAATCATCTTTGTCAGATAGATGAGTCTTTGGATAGAATGAAGGCTTCAGCATCTGATATTTTGAATACCTATCCTGAGATTATTACTTCTGACGAACAAAAGAATTATAACATTGAACAATTCATGACAGGGTATCATGAGCTTGTTCAATCAAACCCTATGCCATAGGCACCCTGACAAGGGACTCAATCCTCTCCCAATGATCTCATTTCCACTTTAGTGGGGAGAATTAGAGAACTATAAATTTCCTAGACTTCACAACCAACATATGCAATAGGGTATAACATGAGGTATCCAGTTGACAACAAAGGATACATCCCTTCCAATAAGAAACCAATGTAATATCCTATACAGTAAGGTTATCTGGCTCATTCAAATCCAGACGATCTTCTCATAGGGTTAGACACAATAGGGATGGGTCCTCATCCTTCTCAAGCGTATCCTACGTAAGGGCTGGTAGGAAGTGTGTTCTCAAATGCTGCCACAACAGGAAATGTGACGTTCCTTAGTTTTATTCCCACTAGTCCATGTCCTGGTACTATTCCACCTTACATGCATATGTATTCAAAAACTCCCCAAATGGACTGATATACCATTCTTACTCCCTACATGCCATATCAAGGGGCCCCATATGTTCCCGTCAATGCTTATAGTGCATCTTATCTAACTTCTCCTCCACCTCCTCATCAAGGATCTCCAATGGTGGAATATTATGCAATGGGTACATACGCTGAGTACTTAAAGGATCCTCTTGACTTCACCATACGTGGTGTCATACTTCTACGTCCATTTTTAGATCTTCCAAAATTTAAGTGAGAAGGAGACCCAAACGCTCATATCAAGACCTACGCTACTGCTATCAGGGAATTACTTCCTTGGGATGCAATAGTGGCTAAGATATTTCCAAATACTCTCAAAGGAATCACGTTGGATTGGTATTAACGTATTCTAGAAGCTTCTATACATTCCTTCAAACAACTTGTTTCTGAGTTCATCAAAGCATTTGACATGAACAAGTTGTTGCGTACAGGGATTAGGGAGTTCCTTCATATTAGATAGGAACAAAATGAATCTTCCGCTCATTTCATCCAAAGATGGCACCAAGTTCTCTATTCCTCAGCAAGTGCACCCAACATGGACCAGATGGAACTTTGTGATCTTTTCCTTCACTCTCTAAATCGAGAGATTAAGGAAGAGGTCCAAAATTTTCCTTTCGTAGTTATGAGGAAGTTTTGGAAAGTGCACTTTGGATTGACCAAGCCTCTATAGACAGTGGGTTTAAGACATATGGTCCTAATGGGAAATTGGTATCCCCATATCAAAATAATGCAAATTATAAAAAAAATGGTGCTAACAATCAAGTACCTAAGGGTCTGAATCGTAATCATGGTACTACCACAAATGGTGCTACTAATCAAGCTAAAAACATTAGCTTTCCAAAAAATGACAACACTAATAATAACAACAACTTAGCAAATCAAAAAAACCCTATCAATGTGTCTTCTATCAACATGGTTGATGTAAATCATCCACTTCAAAAAAAAAATCAAACCCAAGGTCCAAACTAGTATCAAAACTCTGGACAAGGGGAAAAAAATCATGGTTATAACAATCAATTTCAAAATTACAACCGAGGTTATAATCAACAGCAACAAGACACTTATAAAAGACTAAGATATTAAGACCCTAACCTATATTGTGGTTTCCATAAGGTTCAGGGTCATGACGATAGGACTTGCCACGATTGCATCAAGTTTCTGCAAAGACTTCCCGGAAACCAAAGGTAACTCTTTGTAGACATGTTCCTAGTAAATCCTGAAACGAACTCACAATCTGACTATACAGGACCTGTAGCTCCTCAAAACGCTAATGTGAGCATATTTCAAGATACGCTCCCTACACATCCTGAAATTTTCAAGGTGAATTCACTAAACACAAACAAAGGCATTCCTATAGGAAATAATGACCATGAAGCCTCAACTTCCAATAACTCTCAAGTCGCTCCTAACCTTGGTTCAAATGATAACACAAAAATCCTGGGATTAGTTGAGCTAGAGGTTGAGCATGAAATTAATGCAACAAATCAAATGAAGGAGAACATTTCAAAACCCTTACCCAATCTTTCCTTCCCACATGATGATGTTCCCACAATCGTGAAACCGGTAGGAGCCTATGATTTAATATTGGATTTGAACAAGACCTTTTCTCACATTTCATTCCTAGATTTGTTAAATAATTCACCTGCGCATCATTCTACATTGCACACTACACTAGCTCTTGGTCATTTAATCCATGTTACACCATCTCCTAGTGCTCAAATAAATCATATTGACTTTGACATACATCCTCCATGATAGAATGATAGGGATACTGGGTTTGTTTTTTATATAGACAAGATGTCATCTGACGCTGAAATTGCCCAAAGAGGCGACCCTGCCTTATTTTTACAAGTCTGGGTTTATAACAATTTCATTAAGAGAGCCATGATTGATGATGGGGCTACTGTAAATGTGGTTCCTTTCTCTTTCTTGCAGAAGTTAGGATATGGAGAGACAAATTGTTCCTCTACAAGAAAAGCATTACTGGGGTATGACAACCTTAAATTGACCTCAATTGGAACCATAGTTCTTCTAGTCACACTTGGTCCAAAAACCATCTTGACGTAATTTTAGATTATCGACAGGGAAACAAGTTTTAACATGATCCTCAAGAGACCCTGGATTCATCGAATGAAGGCTATCCCTTCTACCTTGTTCTAAGAAATTAGATTCCTCCATTTGGGGAAGGTCTTCATTACTCAAGGGGATCCTAAACCCTTCAATATACACTTAGAAAAACTCAAGAAGAAGAAAGTAGTCCATTCAAAGTATGAACTTCCTGTGACTAAATTAAACAAACCACCTCCAACAAAGGAGTTATTCCCAGTCACCCTGGATGTTCCAAAGGTTGAAATCATTGACCTAAAAACATTTGAGGTGGCAAAAATAGATAAGGCTAAATCAATATCTATGGAAATAGTGTCCACTAAAACCACATCGTAAATTATGAAACTCTTAGAGAGTGACGATATGATCTTCCTCCCGTTTGAGCCACAAGGGATGGATAGTCTTCTTGGTTTAGCATCTCTTCCCTCTAACGACCTAGGTCTAGGTGTAAACATGATAGAATTAAAAAATGAAGAAGGGAAATTTGAGATTAAAATGATTCCCATCAAAAACATCTCTGAGGGTTTTCCTATTCTAAACCCTGGTTTCAACCCATGTGCATTTGAAACTAAGTTTTCCATATCCATGGGGCAAGGACTCATCATTCAACAAGTGTTGCAAATAAACACAACACTCCACATAGGAAACAAGGCTGAGTAGCATAGTCATGCTCACCCACACATCATGTCTCAAAAACGTGACAAAGAGGTGCACGAACGCCTCTTTCAGCTAAATGGTTTAAGTGATTGGACATATATACTTCTAGGAAAGGGTTGTAAGTTTAGACTTAGAATGCTAGGCCCTTATAAAAAGAATGGAAATTTTGAGGATAATGGTTCTCAGCTGTGTACTTTTAGCGGTGAATAATTTGATATTTTTGAAATCTCTTCACCTTAGATATCATGACATGTAGTTTCACCTACATTCCCATATCTACATTACTACATTTGTATTACATTTTCATCTGCCAGTTCATTTTGTAAAAAGTGTGATCAAGGAGCTTATTCTTATAGAAATTCCTTAAAAAATTTGAAAATATTGGCAAAAAATTCAAATCATGTCTCTTCAAATCTTCATTATATCATGAACTATTTAGGTATCACTTATCAATCCAAATAAGACAAGACAAATTTTTGACAATACCCATACTAAGGCCTGCATACTTGGTTCTACTTTTGATCTCTTCTTAGGATAGGTGCCTTTCGTTAATGGTATGTTCTAGAAGCTTCATGGTGTCACATCTATCCCATATACATCTCCTTGGAAATAAGAACATTCTAAACATTTTTCCCAAATAAGTAAGTCAAATGCAAATCAACAGAAAAAATTTATTTTACACATTTCTTTGCCCTACCAAACTTTTTTGTTGAGCTTTCATCTCTTACTGGTGATGTAGGGTTGGGAAAGGAAGGAAATTCCCTTACTCGCCTATGCTTTTCCCATGGTGATAAGCCTGTGACTCCTACTGGTAGCATGGGGAAAGGTATAGGGGGTCTCTTTGACAAATTTGAAAGTCATAAAAAATTAAATCAATTACTATGAAATCCTAAGTCAAAACAAAGTGAATTAGATGTTCAAAATTCCAAGAGAATTCAAAACCCTAAAAACCATATTTTTTCAACCAAGTGTCCATCTATGGATTCAAGTCTAGATAAACTGCAAAGCAATTCACATTTTAAACTATAAGGTAGCATGAGTAGGGTAAAGTTTTGGCATCCCAATTTGGTTCTATCAAACCTCTGTCTTTCTCTCATCACTTCCATTCAAAAAATTTCATGGCTTGTGCCCTTTCTAACTCTCAGTGTTGATCCCTCGCATCTTACTAGTTGTGTTGGGTTAGGAGTGGGGAAAGCATATTTATTCATCATATCATTATATCATCATGTTTTGTCAAGAAAAATATGAAGTACCGCAAATTGCAAAAGAAACTAAGTTTAAGATCACATTGTGTTTACATCATCATATACCAGCATTATGAAATACAAAAAAATATATCATTCTATTATCATTTCACATCCATTGCATACATTCTGAAAAGCATAGAAAAGTGGAAATTCTAAACATCTACAGTACACATAATAGATAAGCAATAGAGAGTCAAACTCAGATACAATGGAATGCCGAACTAAAAATAGAGTCTATACATATCATGGTGTGTCATAGTTTCTTACAATTCCATCGCACACTAGGTGCGGTCAAAACACTTGCAATAAGCATGAAATACCAAAACATCATATATGCCTCACAAAATGGAGACTAAGAAATAAAGGCACTTTTCCCATCCACCTCTTTGAGGCCCCTTATGACCACTCTAGTTACAAAATTCTTAGGATTTCTTCTCAAAATTATTCAAACAAAAAAGGGCCAAGCCTAACACAAAATACTATTCCCAAATCCATTCCAATTCAACCTTATACAAAAACAAAAAACGGTCACTGTGGGTCCAAAACTCAAAAATCACCAGATTAGTATGCACAAATGAATTTGAAAATGAGTTTACTTTGATATATATATATATATATATATATATATATATATATATATATAACTTCATTTTGAGTGTATGCGTTCACAGGGATGGAGTGTTGGCACAGGTATATTTCTATATTCCCGCACAGATGGTAAGTCCTCTTGTCATTAATTTAGTGTTTATTTTTCTATAATTTATCTATCTGCACTTGATTCTTCTTTTTCTCTTGCAGGTAGCAGGAGTTTAGACGGTGAGATTTCGACACATGGGTGTGTAAGGTATAGCCTCTAACTCCCCATTTTGGGAATTCCATACTTAGACTCTATGTTTTACGCCTCTTCATGGCTAAGACGTTTCTCTGAGGGGGAAATATGTACGCACCCAAAATTACAAGTGCTGCATTTTCAGAAAATGGCTACAAAGGTCCCCAATGATGATTTAAAATCCTTTCAAGAAGGTGTTCGGGATCAAAAAATCCATTTGCGGTATATATTTGTAGCCTAGATAGTCTTACTTATCTTTTCCTTGCGTTTTTCCAGCTTCCCCCTTTCTTTCTGTGCTTTTTTTGGCTTTTAGTACTAGGACCGCCACCCTACCTAGGCGGCGGTTCGCAAACCACCGCCCTGCGTAGGGTGGTGGTCCTACTCGCTTTTTCTAGAATCTTCATGTGAGAAATTACATGTGATGATTCACTTAATTTTTCTTTTGGAGCACATTCGTGAGCCAGATTTGCTAAAAATAGCTTCATTTGCTTGGTTCTCCTTATTCCTTCTATTTTTCAAATAGATTTAATGATTGGAACTACCTCTTCATTTCCTTGTGCATGAATTAACCTTCTATCCTTCATTCCTATATATTCCATGCTTGTATTCAAGCAAAGGGCCTAAGAATTTTGTGTATCTTGCATTATTGTGCTGCCATAATCTTGCTAGGAATTGCATAGCCAAGCTCAAATATCTTGTGCTATCTCTCTTCTACTTGTATTGCATCCAGATTGCTTCCAAGTTGCCATTGCTCAAGCGTCATCCTCTTATTGTTGTTATTTGCATTCCCAATCCTTTTGACTCACATGAACACTTAGAAAAAGAAAGGAAAGAAATGAGGGGACAGATACTGATACTACTGGATTTGCTAAGGTTCTTACTCTTCTAGGTTGGAGTTGTGTACTTGTTTTCTTTGTTTATCAAATTTTCAATTACGAATTGTTAGTTTTAATTACATATCAAATAGATTAGAAATCAATTTCTTTTCATTTTAAAGTAATTAGTTAATTTCCAAGAGGGTTTGAATCTTTCATAGCAACCCCTGATGATGGATCCTCTTCTTCCCATCCCTGTAGATCTGAAGGAGAGAATATCTGTAGGAGTTTGTCTACATATCATATATCATTTGGAAAAGATATTTTTTTAAGCTAGTTTAGATTCAATACACTTAACACAGGTGAATAACCACACCGGGTTATCTCACTTGTTTAGTTTCAGTGTAGAAGTAGATTTTATTATTTAGAATAGAAGTAAATTATTGTTTGTGATTGTAATATTTTAGTTTTGTGATTTTTTTAGATTAGTTTCCTTTCTGTAGTAGCATAGATTGTTGATTTCATTCATTTCATATGGACACTTCAAACTAGGTCGATACTTAGATCCATGTTAGGAAAATAAACCATAGGGAATTTACGCTACCTATTCATAGCCTTTAAATATCCCCTTTGTCAACTCAACTACCAGGATATCACACTACTAGATCTTAGTCATTGATCCTCCTATAGTTAGCCACACACATTCAAACATCATATTCTCTGACATGACCTCGAGGGGTCGAGTGCGGTTGAAGATCATGTGTTCATTTTCATCCGTACAGTAACCTATGTAAAAGAACCAAATACAATACACTAAGCATTAAAAACAATTACAAAAATAAACAAGAAATATACTCCACTCATTTTTACATAAAATAAAACATAAAGAAAGAGGATGAGAGGCCTATCTCTCAAACAAGAAATCCAAATTCTAAGTTCTCCAACATTCAATTATTTCCCCCAAAGCTCTCCTCCAAACTCCCAAGTGTAAAATGGAGCCAAAGAGTCCTTACCTCCTCTAAAGTGGAGGAACAAGAAGAGGAATATCTATTATCCTCACCAATGTTAGGGTGACATGTGTCCCCATCTTCCTCTCAAGTCTACTATTCCCCCCAAGTCTCCATAAAGCATTATACAAGGGTCTTAATAAGGACGATCACAAGAACATTAACAAAATCAAAAATAAAAATTGATTCCAAATTCCTAAGAAGATTCAAAAACCAAGCTGGATTAGGGATGGGGAAAAGTGAGGTTAAAATGGGAGGGAAAACCATGATTGAACCTATAAAAGAGTTCCCCTACCCATAGGTATGGTCTAAGGGGTCTTTTTTCATGTAAATGAGACCCCCAAAGTGAAAGACAACCCTTCCAATTTCCACTTTTATCCCAAATTCTAGTTTGGGAAAAGTGGCACACAAGGAGAGGTGGTGGGGCCCACCTAACTCATGTTTAATTGGTCCTACACCTCTTAAAAAATATTAAAAATTAAAAACATCATTAATACAAATAGGGACTACCTAAAATAATTCTAAACAGAGTTAGATAAATTAATACCAAAAATGGGTCAAGATGAGAACAACTAAAGGTGTTGTTGTTGCAGACTCACAGCACCCCTGGATGCAGATCAGGCTTCTAGGTTGATGTTCAGGCATCCAGTGTGATTGCACAACATGGAACCCTTTCTCCAAGTATGGGACTTGTGAAGATGAGAAAAGATTCTCAAGAGAAGGCTGGTTATTATTCCTCTGTTCAGATGCATACAAAAAATGCAGAGAGTTTACTAAAACCTAATCTAACTTGCCAAGGAGACAGGGTAAGAAAATGCATAGAATAAAACCTAAACTACAAAGGTGATGCACTAAGGAATATTAGACATTTGTTTTGCAAATTTAGCACAGACCACATAAATGCAATACAAACACCATGCACAGGTAACCAAACTGCAATAAGAGACCAAAACGACAACAATGAATACATGAGAGGGTTGCGAATCAATCACGAACATATATATTATTGCTCAAAAGTCAATACAGTATATTACAGTGGCCGAGAGGCAAAAGACTGGCATTACAACCTATATGGGAGGTTTGAAAACTCCACAAACTCTCTTGCAAGCGAGGGAAGAAGGGAGGATGCAAAACAAAAAAATGTCCGCGCTCTTAAAAGGGCTTCTCTTTACAATATATATCAAGAAATGAGAGAGGAGAGAGGGGAAATTCAGAATCTACTCCAACCACTTCTTGGTAGCATTTAAATCATCTCATTATGATCCAAGCGGCGAATCCTGGCAAAACGGCGGGCTGTCTAAAAGGAGCGGCGAGTTGGTTGTTGAAGCATTACACGTGTCAGAGACATTTTCTTAATTTTCTCCCTCCAAACTACACCAAAATGCAAGATTGACCCCAGAATCATGTAGAGAATTTCAACATCTTTCCGTTGATATAAATAATGGGCAAATCCGAGCTCTGGATCGAAAGATATGAAGGTCTGAAGATTTAGGGCACAAAACAGGTGAAAACAGATTTTTCAATTTCTTCTCCCGCGTTCTGCCATCTGGATGACACGTGGCAGGCTCTAGTCCGCTGAGCAATTCCCTCTCTCCACCTTTTCACGGGATTTTCTTGTGGGCCCCTTAAACTTGGACACATGGCACTATTTCATTGGTTTGGATCAGTGCTCAAAAACTCACCCCTTTGACTTTTGGACCTTTTTCCTTGGCGACACGTGTCATGATGTGATTTGTCCACGGGCCTGCCATATTTTCATGTCCACCGCATCCTTTTGTCCCAAATGTCCTAGTGCTTCGTGGGCCGAAATCCTCCGATCCACCCGAAATGGGCTTCCTCGTCCCTTTTCTGCCGGTGACACGTGGCATGATCTGATTGGCTTTCGGCTCCTTCGGCTATCCGCGTCCCGCGCATCCCTTTGTCCCACTTGTCCTTGTGCTGCAATTTCCCTTTTCAGCCGAACCAGCCGGTTCGTGCCCTCCATGTACATTTGTTCCACTTGTCCCAGTGCTTCGTGGACCACCTAGAGGTGTTTCGGCCGAACCGCACCTTGGTGTCCCGAACGTCCCAAATATTTCTAGGACAAGGACTTAGCTGATTTTCAAAAAAAAATTCTGGTCCAGGCTTATTTTTTGCAACTTCTCGCATTCTCTCAGAGCTCGTTCTTTTTCAGCCTGGGACTTGAGAATCCTGATGTATGTTATCAATTCAACCCTGGGGGTGAAGTTGGATAACAATTTTGTGACTCAGCGGGGTCATCTACCTGCTAGATGAAAAGACCAGTTGCCTTTTTGCGATCCATTGGGCATGGAGTCATAAACAATGACCTTAAATGAGCCTGATACTGCAACTCCCTCCATGAGAGCATGCTGAATTGTAAAAACTCAAACTAGGAGTGACAAAACCTGTGCCAAAGCACTTAGGGAAACTGAAACCTAACTCCAACAAGACAATGTGCATACGCACTTAGAGGAATTGAAATATAGACTAATATTTACAAGGGTGAACCTTTTATTTTCAGTAGCAATGTTTGAGATAGATTCTATTTACTGGAATCTGCAGTTCTTCACCGTCCAATGAGGCCAATTGGAAAGCATTGTTGCTCTTGCACTTTGTGACCATGTATGGGCCACTCCAATAGCATCAAATTTTGAATTCCTTCCCGGTTTTTCTCTGTCTGCATCCCATTTCAACACTAGATCTCCAACTTGAAAAGATCTATCCTTGGCCTTTCTACCGAAGGTTTTCTTGATCAAATCTTGATCCTTTTCCATTGCTTAGGATGCCTGATTTCTGATCTCTTGCAGCTCCATCAACTCTGCATATCTCACCTCCATGGGCTCAAATTCAAGTAACTCCAGCTGCTTCATGAGTTCCAATGTTGGTAACTCAAGTGACATGGGCAAGATTGCCTCTATCCATAGACAAGCCTGAATGGAGAGTTACCTGTGGATCTTTTGGGAGTGATCCTATCAGCCCATAAGGCTGATTTCAGCTTGGTGTGCCAAGACTTCTAATTCTCATCAAGAGTTCTCCTAATGATCCTTAACAAGTTCTTGTTTGTAGACTCAGCCTGGCCATTACCCTGAGGGTAATAGTTCGATGAAGTGCTCAGGTAAATACCGTTCTTGACAGTTCACTCAGTCACCTTAGATCCAATGAATGCCAATGCATTATCAGAGATTATTGTGGCAGGTACACCAAATCTGGTTGTTATTCCCTCATAAAAGTCTAGGATGCTAGACTCATTTGCCTCTTTGAGTGCTACTACTTCTGTCCATTTGGTGAAGTACTCGGTGGTTGTCAAAATCTATTTATGCCCTTGGCTTGAATTGGGGTTAATGACTCCAATGAAGTCCAAACCCCATTGCATGAATGGCTGGTCAACTGAGATTGGATGCAATGGAAGGGCAGAAAACTTCTCTTTTCCTATGAAGAATGCACAATTCTTACACCTCTTGATCCATGCATAGCAATCACTGAATATTTTAGGCCAATAATAACCAGCCTTCATGATTTTGAGAGCTGTCACTGTTGGTGCAAAATAGTCACCAGCTGGTCCACCATGAAACTCTTCCAACACCCTTTGAATCTGATCTGTGCTAATGCATCTCAACAACACTCCATTCACATCTTTCTTGAACAAAACTCCATCAACAATGGCATACGGAACAGCCTGCAACCTGAAGTGTCTCCTTTGGGTCTTGTTCATCTCTAGGGGGCACTGGCCTGTACCTAGGAAGTGCATAATATCTTGGGTCTAGCAAGGAGTGGGGGAAGCATCGTCTTCTTCTTGATTGCAACTTGGCTCATGATTGTCCTGGACTGTCAAAACAACCTCTTCTTCGTTGCATACTTCCTTTTGCTTCCCCAAAACCAGCTGCTCACACAGTCCTTTCCCTCTTACTAGCTTGGTGATCTTGATATCAATGTCATACTCCATGACACGGGTGATCCAACCTGCCCTTTTCTCATTCAAATCCTTGTTGAGGAGGAAGTCTTTAACTCCAGCATGTGAGAGTAGCAACTGGACCTTGTTGTTTGAGACTAAATGCTTGAATTTCTTCAAGCTTCTGATTACTACAAGTACATGCTTTTCAATAAAAGAGTACTGTTGTCAAAATTTCACCCCCCAGGGTAAAATTTCGATAACATGCATCAAAGGTTGCAGAAAGGCAAATAGGTCAATCCAGAAAAAATCACGAAAATCGGCTAAGTCCTAGTCCTAAGTGTTGCTCGGGACAAGCAGGACAAAAATGCCCGAACCGGCTGGTTCGGCCGAAATGAGCACAAGCAGTCCAAAAGAAAATGGGACAAGCGGGACAGAAGTACGTGACAGGCACGAAAAGTCGATCCAGCCGAGGAGAAAAATTGGCTAACTGTTGAAGAGGATCGCCTTCAGGACAAGCGGGACAAAAATGCCCGAACCGGCCGGTTCGGCCGAAATGAGCACAAGCAGTCCAAAAGAAAGTGGGACAAGCGGGCCAAAAATGCGCGAAATGTCCAAACCGGCCGAAATGAGCACAAAGGGCCCAAAATCAAATGGGACATCCGGGACAAATAGAGGTGAAGGGCGCGAAAGAGCTGACAGGCCCGCGGACTAATCAAAAGCTGCCACGTGTCCTCATAGGAGTAAAGGTCAGAAAAGTCAAAGGGTGAATTTTCGAGCACCGAGCCGAACAAATAGGATCATGCCACGTGTCCCATTTAAGAACCCACGAGGAAAATTCAAAGGAAAGCCCGCCGAAAAGCAGAGGAGAGAGAATTATTCAGCGAATCAGAGCGCGCCACATGTCATCCAAGTGGCAGAGCGCGGGAAGAAATTCAAAAATCCGTTTTCACCTGTTCCATGTCCTAAATCTTCAGATTGACATATCTTTCGATCTAGAGCTCGGATTTACACGTTCTTGATATCAACGAAAAGCTTGTGAGATTCTCTACATGTTTCCAGGGTCAATCTTGCATTTTGGTTCAGTTTGAAGAAAGAAAATCAGAAGACGCCTCTGGCATGAAATAATAAGCAGAAGTGATGCTCAACTAACAACTTTAATGCAGCAGACAACCCGCCACTTCTGTTAGGCAAACCGCCGCTTTGCCAGAACTCGCCGCTTCTGCCATGATGGACGAATTAAATGCAACCTAGAGGTGGTTGGGGCAGTTCGAATTCCTCTCTCTTTTCTCTCCCATTCTTCCTATATATTGTAAGGAGGGGTTTCTTTCTGAAGTGGGGACATTTTCTGCTTTGCACCCTCCCTTCTCTCCTGTTCATAAGAAGATTTGTGGAGTTTTCAAACCTCCCATATAGACTGTAACACTATTTTTTGCCTTCTGGCTATTGCAATGTATTGAATCGATCCTTGAGCAATATATATGTGTCTGTGGTTGCTTCTAAACCCTCTTACATATTTATTATTGTCATTCTTGATCTTTCATTGCATTTTTGCGGTCTGTGCATGGTGTTGTGTTATATCTACATGGTCTGTGTTTAATGTGGCAAAGCATATGTTCTTCATTCCTCGGTGCATCACCTCTATTAGCTTAGATTTATTTTATGCATTTTCTTACCTTGTCTCCTTGGCAGATTAGATTAGATTTTGAGAAAACCCTCTGCATATTTCGTGTGCACCTGAACAGAGGAATAGGAACCAGCCTTTCTCTGGAGATTCCTTTCTCACTCTTCAAGTCCCACACTTGGAGAAAGGATTTAATGTTATGCAATCACACTGGATATTAATATGATCAACCTAGAAAACTGATCAATATCTAGGGGTGCTGTGATTTTGCATCAACAAGTACCTCACCTTGCAGTCGCCTAGGCTCTGGCTGAAAGAGGCAATCGGCTGCTCATCATTATCTTTGTTCTGTTGTACCAGAATGGCAGAGATAGTGTCATCACCTCCAAATGCATAGAGGATGAAATCCTTGGAGAAGTCCGGGTTAATGAGAGTTGGTGCTTGAGAGATAGCTTCTTTGATTGCCTCAAAAATCTCCTTTCCTTCTACTGTCCACTTAAAATCCATGCTCTTCTTTAACATTTTGGTGATGGGCTTGACAAGGGCTGCAAAATCTGGGATAAACCTGTGGACAAAATTGATCCTTCCCAAGAAGCTTTGAAGAGCCTTCTTGTGACTTGGTAATGGTAGTGCTCTTAGTATGGCTTCAAACTCTCTCTGGGTCAATTGCCAGTCCCTCCTTTTGAGACAATATGGCAAGGATCTTTCCTTCATGTGCAAGAAAGATGCACTTCTGGGGTTCAAAGACACTCCGAACTTTTCTACACCTATGAAACACTTGCCTGAGGTGAAAGAGATGGTCTGATGCATTCTTGGAGAATACAGTGATGTTGTCAAGGTATATCAGCACTATCCTTGTTGATCAAGCCCTTGAACGCCATGTCCATTGCCCTTGAAAGGTAGCACCAGCGTTGGACAGCCCAAATGGCATCTTCTTGTAAGCATATGTGCCCCATTTAGTTGTGAAGGCTGTCTTGAATTGGTCCTCTTCTTTTACCATCACCTGATTATACCCTGAGTAGCCATGTAGGAGAAGAATCTCTCTGAACCAGATACTACTTGCAATATTTGCTCCATGGAAGGGAGTGGATAATGATCCTTGAGAGATGCCATATTGAGGTCTCGGAAGTCCACACACAACCTGATTTCTCGTCTTCTCTTCTTCCTGACACAGAACCAAGTTAGACAAAAGTTAACCCAGCTTGAGTGCTTGATCGGGAATATAATGCTTGCCTCTATTAGCTTATTTAGCTCTTTCTTCATCAGAGGCTCATGTGAGGGTTGACTGGTCTCTGCTTCTGCCTGATGGGCTTAGCATCTGGATCCAATTCTATGGTATGTTGTGCCAAAATTGGATTGAATCCTCTCACGTCTTCATAGCTCCAAGCGAAGACATCTGGAAATTCTTGGCAAAGCTGAACAAAATCAGATTTCTCTTGTGAGGTACTTACTTTTCCAATCTGCAATGTTTTTCCTTCTTCCACTAAAATAGGCTCTGAATCCTCACCCTTTACTTGAATTTTTGCCTTCTCCTTCCGGAACTGATCATTCGGGTTGAAGATTGACTCCAAGGTTATGAGGCCTTTTGGTAATTTGTTAGTTCTCAACTGCACCACTTGGTCACCATACTGCTGATGCAACTTGTCTTGATTCCTGGCAGAGAACTCAACTTCTTCTTGTAGGAAATTGACGATTTGCTGGTCATTCTCAAACACGTGCCAACTGACATTGTTATCCGGCACTGAAGGCCTCACAATCATGTGGATGTTTGGCTGTACCTTGTCTTGTTGAATGCTTTTCATAATGTCAAAGGCTGCCCCTACTGCTGCAAGCCTATCAGCAGCTTGATTCTCTTTCCTGGGAATGGATTCGATGCCAAAACCTTCAAAAGATTCCATGAGGTCCCACACCCTGTTCTTGTAGCACCTAAGTAGATCATTCTTGGCAGCATGCCATCCCTTGACCTGATTTACAATCAATTCACTGTCCCCAAAGACTTGCAGATTCTTTATTTTTCTCTTGATTGCCCAATGCATCCCTTGCACCAAGGCTTCATATTCAATAGTGTTATTGGAGCATGTAAATTGAAATCTAAAAGCTGAATAGTACTTTATTCCTTGGGGTGAAACAAGCATGGCTCCACCTCTTGCACCTTGCCTACTCCTTGATCCGTCAAAAATAGCTGCCATACCTCGTTGTCATCATTAGGGCTTGGCTTTGGTGATGCTAGGAACAGGTTGATTTTTTCTTTGTATACAATAGACTCCCAGCTCAGATTCTTCTACTTCTTGATAGGGATCAAAATCATGTATCTTGTTTCCCATTCATCAAGAGTTAGGTCTGGGATACTTTAACCTTGGTGTCAGCCTCATCAGTACTAGGGTGATCTTCTTGATCAAATTTTGAGCAATTGGCATTAATCTGACTTGGGGGTGTAAGGCTCAATATGGACGTTTGCAATGGGTTTGGATCTGATTGTGGCCTTAGTTCCAATACCTTGTTCTAAACAGCATGTGAGACCAATCAGCAAACAAATACCCTCCAATCTTGGCTGTGAAGTCCCTTGACAAGCAAAGGGCAAAGAGTGGTGGAAGGTCTATGATTGATACATCTTGTAAAACAAAAAAATTTGGACATGCATGCAAGGTAAGACTCAAGTTTTTAATCACTCCAACTATTGCTATTTCTGTCCCATCCAATTGCACTACTCCTTTAGATATTACTTCATATTCGAGACCCAGTTGATTAGCTATTTTCTTGGGCATCACGGAGCTACTTGCCCTAGAATCAATCATGCAATTGTGTACTAGTTTATCCCCAATGATTAATGAAACATAGAAAGGAGGGGGCTTCAACATTTTACCTTGTTGTCCTCCATGACTTCCTTCAGGCTGGGCAGTATTTGTAAGCACTTTGTCTTGCATCTAAACCCGTTGATTCGAAGTTGTCCAATCCTTCATGGAAGCTTGCAGTAGATCTCTTTGGCCTAGGATAGATAGGGATTCCCAAATTGATATGTTAACGTTTTTCTTCTTCATCTAATCAATGATACTGAATGGTGATGAAGAATCTCTCTGCTGTCCTTTGGTTTACACGTTTACTCCCTACACGTGGGCAGCAACAGCTGGCATTTGAGTTGGCCTAGGGGATGTTCTTGGCTGCCCTTGTGTATTTGAAACTAGAATCTGCTTGCCAATCATTTGTGGAGCCGTGGAAGGTTGTGGATTGGCTGGGGCTAATGGCTGTTCTTCACCCAGATTCCTCCTTTTTGACCTTGTGTTTGCTGCCAACACCTTAAGAAACTACCTGATTCATGCCACATAATCTTCTGCTTGCCAGTTCACCAATGTAGTGTCATTTGGGGCTGATTGCTGTTGGAATGTTTCTGGTTGTTGGCTATTTCCTTGACTACCCTCGCCCTCCACACCGGTAGTTGTCACCATTAGTGCTTGATTGAGAGCACCATTGAAACACATGGATTGGTTGTGAGGCTCATTGCATGGAAAGCACCAATCATATTCCTGAGCAATGTTGTTTTGTGTTGGCACTAATGCCTTAGAGGCAGATATGGCATTTGGATTATAGGCTGGAATGAATGGTCTATTGGCAGGAGGCCTTACTTGGCTTTGATTTTGATTCATATTTGCAGTTGGATTAGGTGGTCTTTGTGGTTGGTATGGCTGCCTATTAGGCTAAGCCTGAGGTTGATAAGAAGGTCTGAAACCTTGGGCTTGCTGCCTCTTAATAGTAACCAGCTCATTTCCTAAATTTTGCAACTGTTTCATGACCTCTTGGAGTTCATTTGAAGCACTTGGAGATGAAGTGGAAGCTTCATTCAAACTCTGATTTCTAGGAGTGGGAACAGGAGCCAAAGTGGGTGCTTGACTAGTGCTTGGATTTTCTAATTTTGGATACAAGGGCATAGGAAACCTAGGAGCCAGTTTACCAGCTTGAATAAGATAGTTTTCGGCTCTAATGGCAATGCTATAAGCCATAGGGATTTTTGTGCCTCCCATGGACTGAATTAACATAGAAATATCAGAATTCAAAGCTTTAAGGTAATATAGAAAAGCACCTCCTGCTGTTGGCCTGACTGTCACTGGAATCCTATCCCAAGACCTTTGAAATCTGAAGTTGAAGTCAGTTAGCTACTCATTGGGGGCTCTCTTGATAGTTGTCAACTGATCCAAAAGAGACAAGTTGTCTCCCTTCTCTCCAAATTGATCGTGAAGTGCAATGCACAGCTAATTCCAGTTTGTAATAGAACCAGCCCCAAGGCTCCTAAACCATTGCAATGCTTTACCCTTGAATGAAGATGCCAGTAATTTGATAGCCACTTGCATTTCATCGATTTCATGGATTGCACAAAGGTTAGCAATATCTTTAACATGATCACTTGGAGTAGTCTGATTTTCTCCAGTGAAGTAGGGAATGTTCTTCAAGGCTGCAATAGGAACTGGATGTTGTGCATTGAGACCAAGTGGGCTGCTGCCTGTGAAGTTGACATAGGGGTTGTTCTGAGCCATTCTAATTGGTCTTAAAACCCTTGTATATTGAAAGAAAGGCCTGTCAAGTGGAGGAGTTGAGAGAGTTCTGTTTGGTGGAGATGGAGACCTTTGAATCCTTCTTCCTCTTTGCCTTCTTCTCAGAGATAACTGCAGGTATTCAAACAGCACTTCTTCTTCTCCAACTCTTGACCTTGTGGTGATTCTTCTCATGAGTTTTCAAGCCTGCACTGCTGAAACCAGTTGATTCTTCCCCTTGGAGTCACCAGATATGCAAATAATAGCTCTTATAAGCAAGAAAACTGCAAGCAGATGCATATCAACTTTGCTGCAATAAAAATGAGACCTCTAGTGTCCCACCGGGCGTGCCAAAACTGTTGTTGCAGACTCACAGCACCCCTGGATGCAGATCAGGCTTCTAGGTTGATGTTCAGGCATCCAGTGTGATTGCACAACATGGAATATTTTCTCCAAGTGTGGGACTTGTGAAGATGAGAAAATATTCTCCAAAGAAGGTTGGTTCCTATTCCTCTGTTCAGATGCATACAAAAAATGTAGAGGGTTTACTAAAACCTAATCTAACTTGCCAAGGAGACAGGGTAAGAAAATGCATAGAATAAAACCTAAACTACAAAGGTGTTACACCGAGGAATATTAGACATTTGTTTTGCAAAATTAACACAAACCACATAAATGCAATACAAACACCATGCATAGGTAACCAAACTGCAATAAGAGATCAAAACGACAACAATGAATACATGAGAGGGTTGAGAATCAATCACGAACATATATATTATTGCTCAAAAGTCAATACAGTATATTGCAGTGGCCAAGAGGCAAAAGACTGGCATTATAACCTATATGGGAGGTTTGAAAACTCCACAAACTCTCTTGCAAGTGAGGGAAGAAGGGAGGATGCAAAACAAAAAAATGTCCGCGCTCTTAAAAGGGCTTCTCTTTACAATATATATCAAGAAATGTGAGAGGAGAGAGGGGAAATTCAGAATCTACTCCAACCACTTCTTGGTAGCATTTAAATCATCTCATTATGATCCAAGCAGTGGATCCTGGAAAAACGGTGGGATGTCTAACAGGAGCGGTGAGCTGTCTGCTGTATTAAAGTTGGTTGTTGAAGCATTACACATGTCAGAGACATTTTCTTAATTTTCTCCTTCCAAACTGCACCAAAATGCAAGATTGACCCCAGAATCATGTAGATAATTTCAACAACTTTCCGTTGATATAAAGAACGTGCAAATCCGAGCTCTTGATCGAAAGATATGAAGGTCTGAAGATTTAGGGCACAAAACAGGTGAAAACAGATTTTTAAATTTCTTCTCCCGCGTTCTGCCATCTAAACGACACGTGGCAGGCTCTGGTCCGCTAAGCAATTCCCTCTCTCCACCTTTTCGTGGGTTTTTCTTATGGGCCCCTTAAACTTGGACATGTGGCACTATTTCATTGGTTTGGATCATTGCTCGAAAACTCACCCCTTTGACTTTTGGACCTTTTTCCTTGGTGACACGTGTCATGCTGTGATTTGTCCACGGGCCTGCCGAATTTTCACGTCCACCACGTCCTTTTGTCCCAAATGTCCCAGTGCTTCGCGGGCTGAAATCCTCCGATCCACCCGAAATGGGCTTCCTCGTCCCTTTTCTGCCGGTGACACGTGGCTTGATCTGATTGGCTTTCAGCTCCTTCGGCTATCCACATCCCACGCGTCCCTTTGTCCCACTTGTCCTTGTGCTGAAATTTCCCTTTTCAGCCAAACCGGCCGGTTCGCACCCTCCGCGTACATTTTTTCTACTTGTCCCAGTGCTTCGCGGGCTGCCTGGAGGCGTTTCGGTCGAACCGCGCCTTGGTGTCCCGAACGTCCCAAATATTTCTAGGACAAGGACTTAGCTGATTTTCACAATTTTTTTCTGGTCCAGGCTTATTTTCTGCAACTTCTCGCATTCTCTTAGAGCTCATTCTTTTTCAGCCTGGGACTTGAGATCCTGATGTATGTTATCAATTCAACCCTGGGGGGTGAATTTGGATAACAGGTGCTCAAATTATTCATGACATCTACACAAGGATAGTGATTTTTCCAGAACCAATTGAATCCAAAATAATAGGTCCATTTTATTAACAAGGAAAGGTGAGGTTTTGGCTCAGACAACCACTTGTACAAACATGAAGGTACACACTTTGAGTCCCACATTCTCATATGTGAACATTTAACCTACATACTTGATTCACATGCCATCATGCCTTCTCGATACAATAAAATAAGTTAAATGATACCACACACATCAATAGTTATATCAATTATTGTTAACAATATAAATTAAGCAAATAACTAGTATCTGAATGAGATAGTTATCCATAATGAAATACATCCATAGTAAATCAAAATATATAATCAATATAAGTTATTACATGATAACAAACAAATCATCATCACCATAGCTAGTAATCAAAATATGAACCATAATTGGCATACATCCATCATATACCAAGTAAGATTTATCTAAGTCGCATCCAACTAGTATGTATTAAAACATAAGTACAAGAAAACTAGTAATATAAATTATAACATTAGATTGAAATTTCATGCCTCAAACACCACATGTATAAAAAATTTAATCCATGACAAAACCACATAAAATTTGAATAACATTGTATCAATGTTTATAGTCTAGTAAATGAGATGAGTCAGTAATAAAATGATGTAAGAAGTGTTGACATGGTGTCCTAATGGGTGTTATCATTAATACAAAACCACATTAATGATAAATTGAATGTTATACGGTGATGTCATGATGTTGTTATGGATTCTAACATACTGGTTTAGATGGTTATCAATTGATACAATGGGATTTAGTAATGCAACTTGCTCTAGCAAGCCCATACAGGTGCATAGGAGGTGTTGTTTGGCAGTGTAAGATTCCTAGATTCTTGGCAATCATTTTGATATGATTTTTACAATTTTTTGATGGTAATTGATTACTCATAGTAGTGGTATGGTACAGGTATAGTTGGATCACTTGGTTACAAGTGCTTATTGGGAGCAAGTATGGCATCTTTGAGGTGTGAAAGACTGTATTGGAGCCATTTGAGCTCATGGATGCATGCTATCAGGTGTATCATGGCATATGAGGTATTTTTGGATCATTTTCAGAGGTTTCTTATTGAGTTATTGCATTATTTCAGTTAACCCTAGTTGTTACAGTGAGAATCTAGCATGTAAACATATGCAAGTCTTAGTGATTGGAGATATTGAGCCATGGAATTGACATTTTGATAATTGGAGATGTTAGATGGATGAGTTATGATGCTATCAAAAAAATTCCAGGTTCCCATGTTGTGTATTTTTCTAGATATGACTGATTTTGTGAGACACGGTCAAGAACATGTGAAAATCAAGCTTGAATTTGAACTTCTGATGCCTGTTGTGAACAATGTGATTTGCATGGGAAATTTTTTATTTCAAGGATGATTCTAAAGTGATTTTAGAATGTTTCAAAAAAATAATCAGGTTAGTTGATCGTCAAGTTTTTATGAACGAATCTTAAGAAGATAAAGTGGTCTAGCTAGGAGCAGTTGGTAGAAATTGAAGTATAATAACCCAGTTTTGATTGCTAGTGAAAAATTTCTGATTTTATTTTGTATATTACTCCTCGGTATTTCCACAAATGTATGGTTTAGATCATGGTGATTAGTGGGCCCCACCTAAAAATAGCAATTTCTGAAGAGGAAGGTTTTAGGACAAGATGGTCCAAAGGAGTAGCATGAAAAATTGATGGTGCATGAATTTTTAGAGTTTTTAGTAATGTCAATGGATTTTTCAAGATATTTTCATGCATTTTCATGATGTTTTGAGGTCCAAAAGATTTGACTAGTCAAAGGGCAGTTTTGAGAGCTCAAATAACATGGTCCAGTAAAATGAGTATAACTTGAGATAAAGGTGGATTCCTAAGATGATTCAAGTTGTGATGGAAAGATGATTTATATATATTTCTAGTGATATATATATTTCCTCATGATGAGTTTATTTGATATGGTTTCTAGGTCATTCTTTGAGCAAGAATATTTTTGGCAGTTCAAGACAACATCTATTTTTATTAACGTTTGATGTGGTTTGAAGTTATGATATGGATTTTGTTATGCTTATTATCACCTGAAATTTAAATAGGGATTATTTTTTTATAAAATTAATCCATTTGGAGTTCTTGACGATATGTAGAAATGATATTATGAGCTAACCTTTGGAAACAATCTTTTTGGAAGGTTGATCTAGTGAAGGCAAATGTTGTTGTGGTTTAAAGTAAAGGATTTTTCATCACTTATAAATTTCTTATAAGTGTTCTAAAGATTATAAAATTTCATTTGAGTGGTCACATTGTATTTTTTTCTGTAGAATACATTTTTTGGCATTATGAAGTTTCCAAGGTGTTTTTTTTTTTAATTTTTGGCAAATAGTTTTTTGGAAGGGACTATACCCTTAAGAACAAAAGAGGGCCTAGAATCCAGAATAGGAAAGAGAACTAGAACAAAAAGGATCAAAATCTAGATGGGAAAATGAAGCCCAAAGTAGACAAAGAGAAGCTATCCCCATCAAAACAAAAACAGAATGAACATTGTAGAAAAGCAACAAAAAAACAACAAAAAAATAGCAATAATTACAAAGAAGTGCAGAAAAAGCACCCACAATTACTTCTTGGCGGCTTTGTCAATGCTGGATTTGATATTATGCCAAGATTTGAACATAGACAAAGTTGTCATGTGGGCAGATTCAGTAACATCCAGCTGATCAATGGTCCTTTTTCTTTCCTTATTAGTGCCCCAAAGGGTTGTCGGAACCCCGCTGAGATTGGAGACACTACTGACATGTTGCTCAATGAACTCTTCAATTGCATTAAAAATGGCCATATTATAATCATGGCGAGTCTTGGCCTTCCCTAAATGGGAGTCTAAGGATTTCAAATTCTTGTAAATATCTTCAATCTGGCTATTATTCATAGCCACCTCCTCCTCCTTGCAAGTTTCCAGGGTGTTAAAGGGTGAAGGAAACAACTATTTTAAGAATTGTAAAGGGAACTGAGCCCAGTAAATGAAATAATTTTATGGGTTGATATTAATTGTGATTGTGTATGAATTTTTTTTTATGGCTTACTCATATGTAAAGGTTTATGGGTCATTAATAATTATACATTTGATGTAAGGGAAATTTTAAGAATGTGTCCATGGGGTTTTGAGCCATTTTTGGCACATGTATCGAGGGTTTTTTCTAGGATGACCTATTTAGGTCATATGTAACTATTGTAATTAAAAATTATGAATGTTATAGAGATTTTTGGGTCAAAATTATCATGAGGGACATAGATATTTTGGTTTGGAAGGAAGAAAAGCATATTTAAGTGCTTGTTTGGTTCATTTTTTAACTACTACTCTTGGAGGGAAGGTGTACGACCTAGAGGAAGATATTTTGCAAGTATGAGAGCATGATTTAAAGGCTAAGGAAGATAATGACGGGTTTAGGAAGAACATATAGCATGAGAGTAAGAGGATAGAGAAAAGAAAAGTGAAGAAAGAGAAAGAATATGAGAGATTGAAGACCTAGTGTGTGATCTAGGGTTTTTGAGTGAATTTGTGATCTCCATCAATTTTGGTAGAAGAAAAATAGAGACAAGATTTCTTTAGGTGGTTGAGTTGTTTCCTGGTCATCTTCAGGGGGTTGTATCCTCCTTATGGATTGGGTGCTTCACTAAATTAGGGGTTGGTGCTCCTTATAGGGTTGGTGCTCTACTAAACTATGGTTTGGTTCTCCTTGTGAAGTTGGTGCTTCACTAAATTACTTTGATTTATGTAATATAAGCATATTTTCAGTTGTTTTTATTCCCCATGATGGTTTCCCACTTATATATTTGATTCATGTGTATGCTCTCTTGATTTTGTTCATGTGGTTGAATGTTTTATGTTGCTAATCACTCATTGATGGATGTATAAATGTTAATGGTGTGTGTATGATAATCTGAAACTGTTTTTTAAAGGATTGAAGAACTTATTCACCCCCCTCTCATTTCATTATGCTTCCAACAAGAAGCTAGTGGACACTATAAACATCTACCATCTATGTTCATGTTATTCTCCTTTTTTGTAACCCCCAAATAAATATTATGGGGGAGTGTTAGATTTTAATATTTATTTAAGTATATTAAATATATTAATAGTGCGTATTATTATTATCACTAGAATTATTAGTTCACATAATCTAGATAATATAAGGTGACATGTAGCCTTAACTTCTTTTGTCTTATTATAGATATTCCTTATTATAAGGAATATTAGAGTTATATTTCAAATGTAACTCATTTTCCACTTTGCACTCACTTCCTTTCATTTTAAGGGAAATATTGACATTTGTAACAAACTTGGAAGGTTAGATAATGTAATGATTGAAGTTATTTTATAATAGTATATTCTCTCTTCACTTTATTTCAAGAGTTTTTGGATCTCTTCCTTAACACTTCTTCATTTTTTGATTTCTTATTTTAGGGAGTTTATTAAGGTTTATTTTGATATTTCTGTTGATTTTATTCTCTCTACATTTTATTGTTTCTTATAATAACGTCTATGAATATTGTTATATCTTATAAATACTTTGGTTATGTTTTTAAAAACATGTAGGATTTTCTTCTGGTGCACTGGTTGTTCCAATTGAAAAATCATGTCTCAACTCTTTTATAGTATGTTTTATGCTTTCATTAATTTCATTGCATTTTACTTATTTTTGATTCAATATTTTAATAATTAATTTTGGAACTATTTCTTTCAATTCAAATATTTGTAAACAATATAAAATCGGGATCTACATGTGACTTGATTGAATAGCTTGTTACTTTACTTATGTTGTATTTAATATTGGTTTGATAGATAATATATTTTTAGCTATACTCATTACACACGTGTATTCACGAGGTATGTTCACTATACACATGAAAAATGACATGAGATTCCCTATGTACTCTACTTCTCAAGGTCATGTTGAGAAAATCAAAATGTAGGATATGATATGGGAATGGGATAGGTGTAAGTGACAGATTTGGAGTAGATGGGGATGATAATGATTTGAGGCTCTAAGGCTAAGATAAGTGTAATCATAAACTCAAAATTTATTGAACTTTCTTGTCAATGGAGGCGAAATCTCATATAACCTCTATAAGCGTGATGCCATGGTCAAGAATAATTTTCATGCGCAATTTTTGACCTGTACCTCGACCTATTTTTAAAACTCTTAGAACCTATCCATTTTTCTGTAAATACTTCTCTCCATAGAGATTCATGCAAGAAGGAGAACGAATGACGTAATTAGAAAACTAAGGGTTTAGGAATTTAGCTCAACTTTCTTGATCAACCCAAAATTTCTCATCTACGGTCAATTATCAGTTGAGGGCATCTATTTGAAAAATAATATAAGGGGGGAAATGAGTATATCTAAAATATAGTGCTCATAAACTCAAATCTATGTCTCTTTTATATTTATCTATACTTGGCAGGTGAATGATTGGCTCAAATATCCTCTTACAAGGTTAGGATGGACCAAGAATGGTCATGTGAGAACACCAACTCGTGAGTAAGGTAAATAAGGTTGGGAAACTAGTCGAGAGGGGCTAAAGACTATGAACTAGTAGTCTAAGCCTCTAATAACTAAGTTTTTTATTTTTTTCTAATTCTCCACACTACTCTAAACTTCCAATTTTAAATAAACAATGTAAAAGGAGCCCGATTTAAATAAAATACAATTGTTTTTCCCTTTTAATTAATTAGATCACATTTACTATTATTGTAATAAAACAAACACATCTACTTAATCTAATTCTTTTTTTTTTAAATAATTGAGATTTTGAATAAAAGAAAATAATTAAAGAAATTCATATTCCCAATGTTTTTTTAATTTTAGGAATAATTAAAAGAAATAAATAATTACCTCTACATACACAAGAAATAAAAAAGAAATAGAATCTACGATTATCTCTAAATCAAAATAAATCTAAAACAAGGATTAAGTGAGTGTAGTCTTTCCTATATTGTGGGTTTCTATGTAATTAATATTATGACATGAAGGTTACCATGTGGATATTATCTATTAAAACATAATTTACTGTAACCAACTTCTACCGTAGGTACCTCAGAAAGAGAAATCGTCTCAAAAGAAAATTTCTTCTTTACTGTATAACCTTCCCCGATATAAATTCTGTTAAATTAGATGGAATAAAATAATAATGAAGAAATAAAATATGAATACTAATACTTCTTCATCCAACTGATTTCCCATTCAGATCTGCATGGATAAGCCAAGAATAGGACATCAATGAAGACGTATTTTGAAAAGGAATTTTGAAACACACGTGAAGTGATGAGATCTTCCCCTTATAATTGATTTCAACACAACTTATTATACTCACAATGAGTATTATTATATTAAAACCTCAAATAAATGAATGTAACTCTAACCTGGTTACTACAGTGTTGTGGTAGCTTTTTCTAGAGATGTGATGCATGCGATGTCTCCTCATCTTCAAATCCCCTTCCAATGTATGAGTTTCAATTGATCCAGGAAGGAAAAATGGTGAATAAAAATTGATTTTAAAAATAATAATAATTGTAAAACCCTAATTGTAAAGTCGCATGTGATAAATAAAAAAATTAAGCACATATCTGACACAAATAATAAGATAAATAAAAATGAAACCATATGTGCAAGAGAAGGAATAGAAGACTTAGTTGATTTTTCAATAAATCCTGAAGTATTCTAGACTAGAAAACTAGTAAACATGAGGAGTAGACTATCACAACCTCACACAAAAAAATTTGTAACTACTGAATAAGCCTGGACTAGGGCACCTGGATTGGGTCAGAGGCACCAGGGCATTGGAGACCTTTTTTGGGTGCTTGTGACTATAAAAATGGTCAGAAATTGATTATTCTTATTTCACAAGGTGGTCATTAACCTTAATTTTGGTCACATGTGTGTCGTTGGAGGATCATTGTATTCACCTATAACCTGTAAAGAGATAGATAACCTGTAAACCCCCAAAACACATCAAATCCTAAAAAAGAAAGATGCAAATGGGAATTCAGGCTGACCCTAATGGTCACTTAACAAGTGAACTTATGACCAATCATTGCACTACATCTCAGACTCCATATAGTGTATGTGTGTGTGTGTATAAATCATGCCCTAGGAAGCTCTTGTGTAAGATGCACTTGATAGTGAGAAATAGATAGATGTACCTGTTGGAGCTCAAAATTACACCCTGTTATGAGTCATAGATAACCTGGGATTTTTAGGCAACATGGGACTGTCTCCAAGTTGTGAGACTTACAAATTGAGACAAACCTTCAAAGAATGCCAACTTCCTCTGCTTGTTCCTACTACTAAACCACTCCTAATGTTGTAAATGAAGCTATCTAATCCTAAAAAAATATTCCAAGATACTAGGGAGAGAGGAAAGTGCATAAGAATGGAAATCCCAAACTACATGAGGTGATAGCACAAAAAATAAGGGGAAATAAACTTTTAAAAGAGAGAAAATGGAATAAGACAATGAAGGATAAGGTAGAAATAACAGCCACAATTCAGAGCAGTATCTAAACTCCCATTTTCACACAAGGCAAAATAGAAATAAACCCTGTAATATGAGGAAACATACACAACATACTTGCAAGTAAATGAAGAGTCAAGCAAATGTAACAAATCACCAGTTAAGGAAGAATAAATCCAAAAAACAAGTAATTTTATTACTTCAAGATGATGCAAAGATCATTGCAATGGAGGAAGAAGGTATGAATTCATTACAAGATTACAATCCAAGGCATGCGGCTCAAGAACACTTTTGCAACACTTTACAATGATGCCCTTGTATTCCAAAAGTATCCAACATTATAAATGAGCCTAATTTTACATTACATAGAAATGGGGGAGAGAGAGAGAGAGAGAGAGAGAGAGAAGAGATAAAATTAGAGGGAAACTATTTTTTCAACTACCTGTAACTATTTGTTTCAATTCTAGATACGTTTTCTCATTTTTTACCCACCTAATGTTAATAAAAATAATAAAATTAGATGTTGAGAGATTTCCAAAAAGTCTAATTTTGTGAAAGTTTGAGGTTTGAGTCAAAATTTATGCACATTTTAAGTTCAGGGGGTCAGGGGTCCATATGAGTTCCATTTCCTAAATCACAGTCCACAATTAAAATCACTTTTCCCTTTGTAGTGTGGATATTACGAGTGTTCGGGGTATCGATGGTACTAAGGAACTAGAGATGTTTGTTCCTATAATGCATCATCCAAAAGGCTGTGCCTTCTACCTTTTCCTTTTCCTTGCGATTCGATGTCATGCGAGGAACTTGAGGGTTCTCAGAACTAGTTTTTCCCCCACACCTATTCTTCGCAACACCAACTTCTCCGCACTATTTGACTCCATGGTGCCTGCTCCTTTCCTTCAACTTGCATCCTTTTTGGGCACGATGGGAACTTGTGACCCATGAAAATCTATGCCTCATGTTCCCAAAATCTCTACCCCACCTGCATTACACTAAAATGCAAACTCCTTTGTATTTCAGTTGGGAAAGCAATGTGGGGAACCATTGATCTGTGGGCAGTACTTCCACCCACACTCCTTGTGCCCACATCTCATTGCTAATCCAAAATAAATTTTTCCCATTATATTTTGGGAAAATTGGAAATTTGGGGAACCTAAGGCCCTAAAGAACTTGTTCCTTATGTACCCCATAGACCCACAAAACTCGTAAAACACTAGAAAAGACCGAAAATTCCCAATTTTCTCAAATTTTCTAAATTTTTTGGATCTTTTATGGATCTAGGGAGTTAAGAAAAGAGTAGAGAAGTACACCAGAGCTAAATTTCCAAACTTTATCCATTTTACTCAAATTTGGCTAAGTACTTGATCCTTAAAGTCTAGGAATGGGGGAATGAATTCCTTAAGACTATTTCAAGTGCCCAGGACATAGAAAATATCTTTTTAAACATTTTTTCTCTTATATCCCATGAAAATTCCCAAGTCCCATTTTCAAGTTGTCCAATTTTGTAAGGGGTGCAACAGTACCAATGTAAGTAGATGTGTGGATGGAAAAATGAACTTCTCCTCCTATGCATTTATGTAGAAAATGTAGTCCCTTATCCCTTGAATGAGTATTAGATGGATGTTTTATGCTCTTAGAATTCCTTTATATGTAACCTTAGGTGATGATAATAGATGCTTAGATTTTTGTTCGTTATTATGGTCACATATCTTTGTATTTATATGATTCCCTTATTTGAATTTCGTAATTGAGAACTAAAAGGCCGACCCATAAGAAAACGAGATACCCAAAATATAAAAGAGGCCCAAATGGGGTGCGTAAGATATAAATAGGTCTAGAGTGACCAGGGGGATGAGGGCATCGAGGAGCTAGTGTCCTGGTTTGGCACTAGTGTTCAGAATCATAAAAGATAATCAAGTGAAATGATAAATGGGTTGTATGGTGTGAAAGACCAAAGAGGAAGCAAGAAATACATAAAAGAGGCCAAAGATATATGTCAATTACTAGTTTTCTCGCTTAGGAATCATATGAATAGTAGTATGTGATTAGGAGCTAAAAATGTACCCAAGTGCATGATTTTGTGTCTACATTTTTCCCAATTTTATGTTATTGAGTGAATGCTCGATAACATAAAGTATATAAGAGATGTGTATTTGATAACCATGTATATTGATGGTGAAAGCATGCTGAGGAGACAAGTGAAAGCGTAGAGTGATAAAAAAATTAAGCATAGAAGCTAAGGAAGAGGAAGTGATCCTAGGGGTGAAGCGTATGTGTTGTGTCATGTTTGTACATGTTGTCATTGTTTTGTTTTTCTGATGTGGGGTTACTTCTTATTGTGTATTGAGGATGGACTTGTAAAAGAAGAGTGAAAGAGTAGTCAAAGTCATGTGTTATGAAAACTTTATAAAAAAGTATGTAAAAGTATGTAAAAATGTGAAAAAGTAGTAAAAGGAACGTGTACACCTGATCCATGAAGAGTGAAAAGGATATATAGTATCCTGAACTATTGTATAAGATTGAGTTTTTTGGGAAATCTCATGCCAAGAATGAGTTTTTGGGTGATCTCACACCAAGTGTAATTTTTTTAGGTGATCTAACGCCATGGCATAAGAGTGTTGGGGAGAAAGGTCTCGTGTTATTCTCAATCCCTGACTGCTTCCTGAATTTATATACCACTATATTTGGTGTGATCTTATTGTGTTCCGTGTTCAATCCAAGTAGAAAAAGAAGCTAGAATGCATTATGATTACTGGTGGATTATGCCTGTACTATGAAAACTACTCTGTAAACTACTAAAAATTGTGCCAATATGAGAAAGTAACTATAATTTACCCTGGTCATAGGTTCCCAAGAAATGTCAGGAGTTCCCAAGAACTCATGTTTGTATCTGGGCACTAGTGTATATGCTAAGCTGTGGACCCACGTGAGAACCTAGGTCATTTGATGTTTGTAACTCTGTTATGTTCTTGTACAGTGCAGGATTGTATTGAATCTCTGAGATGTTGTATGGGAAAATTGATTCATCCAATGTGTTCCCCCCTTGTTTGGGCTCCATGCGATGTTGCTAGGAGGATGTGGCCCAAAGGAGAGGATTGAATGCTAATTTGAAACCAATACCTTGTAGGGGAGGGAATATGCATGGTGGAAACTAGGGCACATCAAAGTGGATAGAAACATGTGTTAGTTAAATCAATAAAAATATGCATGTAGAAGATAGTTTGTAATCTAGCAAATAAGAAGAAAATGTAGACCACAAAAAGTGGGTTTCAAACATGAGACATCGCTCACAATGTTGTAAGAAAATCAAGGCCAAAACGACCAAAAACATACAAGCAATGAACAAGAAATACATAGAGCATAGCCTGCAAACAATGGCATATAATGGAAATTAATGGAAAATAGTATCAAACAAAGTATTAGACAACCATGAGGGAAAATAGTTCCTGCAAAAAAAATATTTCACATAAAGCACTCGTTAGAATATTAGAAAGATAAAAATTATGTCAAGATATGTGTATATTGATAGAGTAGTTTGCTAGTCATAATACGAATTAGTATGAAATGAAACAATAACACCTGTAGTATGTAGAAAAGTAGATGCCCCCAGGATCCTTAGTCGAATTGGTAAGAGGTACAATGCCAAGTATCCATTTTATGTGTAAATATCTGTAGAAAATATGCATTCACAACTAAAGAAAAAGTGAATGTGCATGTGTATATAGAAATGATAATGACATACTGGATATACAGATATCATAGTAAGTTAAGTATAACGTGTGAGTATAAGAAAACAAGAATAATTGCATCCAAAATATGAAACATGTTATGTGTGTGAATGGAATGGAATGCAAATTGAATGTGATAGGAGCAACGTGCCCCCCGATCAGGTGTGGATGAGTATGTGATGAGGTTAATTTATAAAATACCCCTCGACAGTCAAGAATGAACTATATAAATAGAGTGTGTCATCAAGAAATGGTTTGATAATACATGTTAGATAGATAGATCAATGAAGCATAAAGTTTAAAGAGTGAATGTGGTGAGGTTCATATCATATTTACACCCTCAAAATTCAAATATGAACCATGGAACTAGAGTGTGTCATAGGTTAGTGTGATATGTAAGAATGTGATGCTAGAGAGATGTGTCATGAATGCACAAAGTTTGAAATGTGTCATGTGTATGATGTGAGGTTAATGGATGTAGTATGCCCTCAACAGTCAAGTGAAAACCTTAGCATAAGAGTGCATCATAGGGTAATGATGATCCAAGTGTATCAAGATGTGTAATGATGCTCATACAAATGAAATATGAAACATGGAGCATATGAGTAGAAATGATAGAAACCTAAGGCCGTGAGGGGGGAAGTAAGCATGATGCCCCCTAAGTGTATGATGATGAATAAGTTATCTAAAAAAATTGAAGGGAAAAGGCCCTCCACCTTATGCTTGTAGAGATAAAGGTGAGTGACCATGATTTGAGATCATTGATATATGAGATAAACGATGTATTGGTAAATGATACCTATGTGCATGAGGCTCAGGAGGTGATTATTACCTATGTGAAGGATATCGAACAGGTGATGTGTACCTAGGTGAAGGAGACCGAACAAGTGATGTGAGCCTAGGTGAAGGATATTGAAGAGGTGATGTGTACCTATTTAAAGGAGACCAAGAAAATTATGTGAATGGTGAATGTATATGAAGGAAACATCCGAGTGGTGGATCTAGGTTGATGAGATGGACTAGTGGATTGATGATACGTAGTAGGTCATGTGTGAATAGGAGATATAGGAGCATATTGCACCTTAGATTTTAGAGGTCCAAGGGACCTAGATGTTTTAGCGAGTGTAATGGAAACCTCAAGTGGAGGCTATGGCCATGGTGTGCATGGCAGAACACCTTTGATGGTGATAATCTGCTTGTTGTGAATGAACTTAAGACACAAATTATTCATGGAAATGATAGCTTGAGCACCATGGATCCAAGGAATACCTAAGGGCATGTCACACCCTTTGATTAAAATTGCCACAATGAATGAAACAAGCATGGTAAGAGGACCAAATGTAACTGGAAGCTTGATGTAACCATAAGATTCAGTAACCGGATATGCAATATGAGAGAGTGGATAGTTGATAGCGATAAGAATTGTAATAAAGTACACTCTATGAATCGATGGATTGATCATTGTATTATTGATATCCTGAGGTCCGATAGAAGCATCAATATGTAATGTATAAGAAGAGAATGTGGCATGATAATCGTGATCAAGGAATGTAATGAATGGTGGAGATTGTAGACACTAAATCACACACTTTATGTATCTATCTAGTCCTGATCACATACTACTATTCATATGATTCCTAACAAGAAAAGTACTAATTGATCACTATCTTTGGCCATATTTTCTTGTTTTTTGTTTCCTCATTTTGTCTTACACTCTGTATTTCCTAGTCTATCTTTTGATACTTCAACATTTCTCACTAAGGAAACCAACACCCAGTTAGGAGACCAACACCCAGACACACCCATCCCCTCTAGGAACCCCCGACCTCTTTGTACTTAGCTCACATCTTTTGGGTCTTTTTTATCCATTTAGGCATCTTGATTTTTACTAGTTAGCCTTTTAGTGGTTAATTATGAAATTCAAACAAGTGAATCATATAAATTCAAAGCTATGTGATCATAATAAAGGACCAAACACTAAGCATTAGTTATAACCACCTAATGTTGCATCTAAGAGCATTCAAGAATACATTATAGCTCCACATAAGGGACAATGGACTGTTATTTCTACATACATGCATATGAGGGAAAGATCATTCTTTTATGCACACATATATCTACATTTTTCTACATCTAGCTACTTTATCACGTTATTCAAGTGTGACATGCATATGGGCCACCTAGGGCACGATTCTTCACACACACACACACACAAAAAAAAAAAAAACATTGGGTTTGAGATGTAGTGTAGCATTGCTTAGTTGCATAATTTCACTTTGTTGATAGACGAGGATAGTAAGACCCCAAATTTACGTTATTTTATTTTTGGGATTTGATATGTTTTTTGTGGTTTTAGAGGTTCATTTCTTCATTATAGGTTACATGAGACATATGTGAACTTACTGTGACATACTAACGATAGGAAGAACGAAAGGACAACAAACATCTCACTAACCCTAAAAATACTCAGTTTTCTAAGGTTCTGAGTAGTCATAGGTGCCCTAGATACAGGTCTACAATATTGCAGGCACCTTTGACCCTCCAGTTCAGGTACCCTAGTCCTACGTAGATCTCTGTCACTGGCTATAATTTTCTGAGCTTCAGTGTGAAACTTTCCTCCTCTCTATTCATCAATGTTTGTCTAGCTCAACAAAATTCTAATAATGATTGTACAAATTAGATAAGTACTCTTATCATTTCATTTACAAACTAGGGTTTCATTACTTTCTAGCTTACTTATCTTGGGTCAAGATATGTACTATAATTGCACATTTATTTTATAGCACTGTTACATAATATAGATTAGAATTTATTCATTGTCAATATTTTCTTAATCACTTTGGTGAACCTGATGCATTTAAACACTCGTAGGGTCTTCATACTTTCATTTATTTCATTTCTCTATGCTCTTCTCATCGTGAATATATCTATTCAGGATTTCCTCCTAGCCAATCCTGAATATCACCCTAAAATCATTCATATTTTGGCTATTACTTGTATTCCTTCCACTACTCATATGAACGTTGTTTATCAAACATTCGTAGATGTGTTTTATCAACACATTACTTTTCCATCTACTCTAGGTAATTATATTTCTATATATGAAAATGATCCTCCTCTATATATATTAGTCTCTATCAATAATTTGGGAGTCAAATGCAAGTTTTAGTCGATACTAGCATATCGAGCTCAAGATCTTTGTCCTTTATCATTCATTAATACTATAGGCATTTTTGTTGTTAATCTTAATATGAAATCTATTTCTATGTGACCTATATGATTCCACTATGCATGTCCATGCTCAGGTACTGTAACTTTTCCCGTGGTGGTTGTTCCAAAAAATATTCCTATGGTCTTATTTTTCATTGATATCTTAGTTTCATATAGATTATTTACTTGGTAGGAAATGAATTCATAAAATGCAAGCAACTATATTCTAAAATTCACTCGATGTGCTTAGATTATTACATGAAGGATTTGAATATGAATTTCCTACGCTGATAAAACAACATTTCTAATATTGTGAGTTAGACCTAAAAATTGTGTTACCTATTATAATTTCTACTACTATGCATCCTGCTACTGATCTGTGACTCCATGCATTATCCATAAACAACTATGCTTTCACTTGAGGGAACCGTTTGTACATTAGAATTTGTTCCTATCTTTGCTTCAGTATCAATCGCCACTTCTTGCTACTAATTCCATGGTACTTTAATCAAGGGCCTATCCATACATTAAACATAATCTCATCATCTCATAAGTAACCTACACCGTCACTTACACCTTTTACATGTACACTATCTTCATGCATAATTCTTATTGGCCACACATTTCATTTTATCCCACTTGCACTAACACTATTTGCACACATGATGGTTTGAATCGGCTTGATTTTACACTCAATGATATCTTACCTCCACCTCATTCACTACATCTATATCATGGACATGTTTGCATTACTACTACTTATGGCCTTCTAATTATTTCATTTATTAATCTTTGTTGCAAACGCAATCCACGCACTTCTCCACTCACACTTGGGAAGTGTTAGCTCGATTAAATTGGTGGAACATTAGATCCTAATCATGTAAAAATTTCATTCCCCATGCCCTTTTACCAAGTTTTCATTTGCAATGACTCATTTATCAGTCTATACATAAAATATTACTCATTGGCATGTACATGGATGTCTATTACCATCCTTCACTGACAATGAGAAATATGTGATGGGCATGTATAATCTACACCACAATGGATCTTTACTGGACTAACCACATACTATTACTTATCAGATCGCTAACACATCGTACCATTTAGTTTTGACCATGATAATTATGACCTCTTAGATGATGTTACATGATCATATCTACCATTACATAGTTGGGGGGCATCATACATATTCTTCCTCCTTTTAGCATTGTTCAGTGTCTTGAATTTTTACTTGTTCAATCTACACTTTGCATTTACTCTAAGTTCACACACAACTTGATACATTTGTATCGTAATTACATGATGACGCACTCTTGTGCTTTGGTTCACACTTGATTATTGAGGTATTACTACATACATGAACCACACACACTACACACTTCACACTTCGCGCATGCTTGACATCTCTTTATCGTAACTTCTATCACACACTATACACACTATTCACTCTACACATTCATGATACATATTTATCACATATACTTTTACACACTATACTCATTACCCTATGAAACACTCTAGTTCCATGGTTCATACTTGATTTCTGAGGGTTAAAATATAAAATTAAACTCACTTCATTTCACTCGCACTCTTTATGCTCTATGATTTATCAATCAAATCTTTCTAGTACATAGTTCAAACCATTTCCTTATGACACACTCTTATTTTATATTTCATTCTCAATTGTTGAGGGGGCATGTATAAATGAACCTCATGACATGTATACTCGTCTACGTTCACTTAGGGGAACATTGCTCTTATCATTAAATTTTCATTCCATTCCATCTCATCCACATCAAACTACATATCTTGGTTGCACTTAGTCTTGCTTGCATTTACTTGTTACATGGACGCTTTTCTTATTATGCTAGACATATATCTCATATGTTATTATTTTTATCATATGCATATGTGCTTTCACTTGCATTCAAGTTGTGATCTTAGGATTTACATAGATCCTTACATGCAACATGAATGCTTGGTGTATTTCCTCATACCAGTCCCACATCGACTCCTGGGGGCATCCACTTTCATATTCACTACAAGTGTTATTATTTCATTTTTTATAACACATTACTATATAATATTGTACATGCTTTGACATATATTTTATCTTTCTAACATGCTAACGGGTGTTTCATGTGTAAAATTTTATTTAAAATTCTATTTTCTTCCATAGTTGTCTGATACATTGCTTGATACTATTTGTCATTACTTTTTATTTGTATGTCATTATTTATGGGCTTTTCCCTTTATCTCCTGTGCACACTTTATACTTATGGCCACTTCATCCTCAATTGTCTTGCGAAAACATGAGTGATGTACCATGTTTGCAACCCACTTTTCATAGTCTAGACTTTCTTCTTGGGTGTTCTCTTATACATTGTCTTTGTGCTCACTAGAATACAAATTGTATTCTTACATGTGTATTTATATTTCTTGTACTAACACATATCTTCTAGCCACTTTTCTTGTGTGTGCCTTGGTTTCTACTAGGCACATTCCCGATACATGGCATCAAATTTAGTTCATCGATTGGTCCTCTGTTGGGTCACTTATTCCTCAGTGATGTTGCATATACCCCAAATGAGGAGGGAATCATTGGGTGAATCACTAACCCCATACAACAATTTACAGTCACATTTCAACACAATTTAGTATCGGTATAACATAACATTTAGTCACATCAACAACCCAAAATCTGACTTGGGTCCTCAAAAAAACAAAAACACCAGCACCTAGCACTAGAAACTAGCGCGTGGGAGCCCTTGACCCTTCCTGGACGCCTATGACTAGGGGGAAATTACATAGAATTTATTAGCTCAGTATAGTTTTTGGCAGTAAACATAGTGGCTTTTATAGGACATATAGTCCTTCAGTACTCAGAATGCATGCATTGCACCTTTTTTATTTTCACGTTGGATCCAACCAGATCAGATTTTTACACACCATTTGTAAGGGGTTTTATACTTTAGGAAGTAGTTAAAGGTTGGAGAATGACAGCAGATTTTTCTAAATACACTTCTTTAGTTCTTGGCGTGGGATCGCCTAAAAAATCATACTCAACGCAACTGGCATGTGATAACCTAGAAAAATGTTCTTCTACAACATCTTATGGATCCTTTCTATCTCTTTAACTCATTGTGGATTAGGTGTACATTTTATTTTTCACATATTTACATATTTCTCACTCATTTTGATCATATACACATATTTTACTACTTATTTGTTCTTCTCTTTTACAAGTTTGTCATTATGGGAAGCGATAGTCACATCAATTACACACATCTAGTGACATCAAAAATAGGTAAAAACGTGACATATACACATACGCTCTCTCCCTAGGGTCATCATCATCATCAGTTTTTTATTTCCTCTTCTCTAACTTCCACACTTCACATTTTTTCACTCCACGCTTTTCCTTTCGCTTGGCACACTTTTTGCCATCGATCTACATGTTTATTAGGTACACATATCTTATTTTCTTTATTTTATTGATAATTCCCTCAACAACATAAAGTGGGGGAAAATTTAGAAACTAATTCATGCAATTTGGGTATCTATCTAGTCCTGATCACATACTACTATTCATTTGATTCCTAAGAGAGAAAATTACTAATTGATCACTGTCTTTGGCCATATTTTCTTGCTTTATGTTTCCTCTTTTGGTCTTACACTATTTATTTCTCAATATTTCTTTTTATACTTTGGATTTTCTCACTCTAGACACTATTGCCCAGGTTCTCCCAACCTCTTTGTACTTATTTCACATCTTTTGGGTCTTTTCTAGCCATTTGGGCATCTTGTTTTTTACTTTTTAGTGGCTAGTTACAAAATTCAAACAAGGAAATATTATAAATACAAATCTATATGATAATAATAAAGGAAAAAGCACTAAGAATTCGCTATCACCACCTAAGGTTACATCCAAGAGCATTCTAAGAGAATTCAAGCATCCATCTAGCTCCACACAAGAGAAAAGGGACTTTTATTTCTACATACACACATAAGAGAGGAATTTCATTCTTTTATGCACACATCTATATACATTATCTACATATAGCTAACTTATCTCTCTTCAAGTGTAACACGTATAATAGCCACCTAAGGAACAATTTCGACATACACACATAGAACTGCATTAGGCATGAGATATAGTCTAATGTTATGATTCACCTTGTTGACATCTGAGGAGATTTTGACCCCTCATTTTTATTATTTTATTTTTAGTATTTGATGTGTTTTTTATTTTGGATGCCATTTCTTCATTGTAGGTTATAGGAGACATCTGCAAACTTAGTGTGACATACTAGCAACAAGAAGTGACGGACAGTGAACATATCGCGACCCTACAAAACTAGTTTTCTAATCTTCTGATAAATCACAGGTGAACACGTCTTCGACACCCGTGACCCTCCATAGGAACCCTAGTCCTGGAATTTATGACACTCATGTAATTTTTTGAGCTTTTGTGTGACACTTTCCTCATGTTCATCTATTCGTCAGTCTAACATAATTCAAGATTAATTATGAAATCAGCTAAGTGTTCTTTCCTTTCATTTACAACTAGGGTTTTAATACTTTCTAGCTTACTTTCTTGGGTTAATTATGTACTTTATTACAAATTTATATTACAACATTTTTGCATATTTAGATTAGAATTTATTTATAAAATATTTTCTTAATCATAGATGCATCAGCATGAGCAACTAGAAAATCAAGAGCTCCCAATGAAGGATGAGGCACTGCACAATATGTATGATTAGATGAAGAATCAACATCATGCTTGTCATTATTAAAGAGAGGATCATTACATATTGTAAAATTTTTGTTCTCATTGACTGGCGTATATGTCGAAGGCTTTAAGAGCTTGATTACATTCTTTTTGAGGAGATCTTGAATAAGATGTCAGAGTTTGAAACATCGATCTATAGAATTCCCAATGCATTGATGATAGTCACATCTAAAATTTTCATTATAATTACATCCTTTAGGTTAATATGGATCCAAATTAATTGGAGGAGGATTCGTAATAATATTTCTCTCAACAAGCTATAAGAATAGAATATGTGGAGCACAATGAATTTTTTTGAATGTATGATTTTCATTTTTTCATTAAAATTTTTTAGGAGTAGAGATAGCATTAACAGTATCTTTTTCTTCATCTAGCTTAGTATATGTCTTGAAGGTTGATTTTCTTTGAAACTAAGTAGAATATGAAACATGATCATGATATTTAATCTTGCCCATAGATAATAGTTTGCCTTTGCATAGATTAAGAGTAGGGCACAACTAATCAAATGATGGAGAGGTCTCAAAGATGAAACTCTATTGCAAAGGATTCAAAAGACTTTGGAAAAAAATATCTTACAGTCTAGAGTCCACGAGTACATTGGTCATCCTCGCTAGGTCATTCTTATATTGTAAAACATAGTCTGTTAGATGCTCATTAGGTCCTTTTTTAATTTATGCAAGTTGAGCATAGGAGATCTTAGAACCAATATTGATATTAACATGTATAAGAAAATCATAGGCTAAATGCATAAATAATGTTACCGAATGGACAGGTAGATCATATAACTAACGCAAATCATAATCTTGGAGTATTCTATGAAATATATTTGCTAATAAAGTATGATCATATTTATAATCTAAACATGCCACATGAAATGCTCAGAGGTTATCTTGAGGATCACTATGGTCATTGAAGGTGGGAAGCTTGGGAGTGACAAAGTTTGGAGGAAGTGCATTAGTGGAAGTGGCAAGTGTGAAAGAAGTATGAATTATTAATGTGGAATCAAGTGATGGAGATGCATGAGAAGTATCTTGTTGTAGTTGATGGATTTGAACTTGGAGATCCTAATAGAGAGAGGCTATGTCTTGAGTGCTAGTGGAAGATAATTGCTGGGTATGAGAAACAAGAGGTAGAGTGAAGTGGTTGGTAGGAGTAGGAAATGAAATGGGAATAGTAGAATTAGGTGAAAGAGTGGATGTAGGGGGTTGAGTACCAATAGGCATAAAAGTGGGGATGGATGTAGGAACATCAAGCTCGGAAAGATTGGTGGCCTCCTCATGAGTAGTGAATAAGAGTAGATCTAGATCTTGGGGGTGTTCAGCAAGATGATCATTGAGCTCTTGAAGGTAGGTTTTAGTAAATGGTCCATAATATTGAGCCATGATAAAAAGGTGACAAAATACCTAGAAGTAAGGTTGGGTTTGAGAAATGGATTTACCAAATGATTTAAATAAAATGGAATTTTGTAAAACCCTAATTACAGAGTAACATGTGATAAATAAACAATAAATCACATATCTGACAAAATTAATAATCTAAATAACAATAAAACCCTAAGTGCAAGAGAAGGAATAAAATACAGTTGATTTCACAATAAATCCTAAAGTGTTCTAGACTAGAAAACTAGTAAACAAGAAGAGAAGACTATTGCAATTGCACCCATAAAATTATGTAACTACCAAATAATCCTAGACTAGGGTGCCTAGATTGGTTCAGGGGTGCCTGGGTATTGGAGACCTTTGTTGAGTGCCTGTGACTATGAAAATGCTCACAAAATGATTATTTTTATGTTGTAATGTTTTCACTAACATTCTTTATTGGTCATTTTTGTGTCGTTGGATGAACAATGTATTCACCTATAAACTGCAAAGAGAGAGTTAACCTAAAAAATCCCAAAACACACCAAATCCTAAAAAATAAATATACAAATGGGGAGTCAGTTTGACCCCAGTGGTCACTTGATAGAGTGAACTTACGACCAAGTGCTTCACTACATCTCATACTCCATGTAGTTCTTATGTATGTGTGTAGAAATCATGCCCTATGAAGCTCTTGTGCAAGATGCACTTGATAGTGAACAATAGCTAGATGTGCCAATGTAAGTAGATGTGTGGATGGAAAAATGAACTTCCCCTCTTATGTGTGTATGTAGAAAATAAAGTCTCTTGTCCCTTGAATGAGTGTTATATGGATGCTTTGATGCTCTTAGGATGCATTTGGATGTAACCTTAGGTGATGAAAGTAGATTCTTAGGTCTTGGTCACTTATTATGGTCATATAGCTTTATATTTATATGATTCCCTTGTTTGAACTTTGTAATTGAAAACTAAAATTTAGGCCCATAAGAAAACAAGATGTGTAAAATCTAAAAGAGGCCCAAAAGGGGTGAGTAAGATACAAAGAGGTCGAGGGTTCCTAAAGGGGATGAGGGCACCTGGGCCCTGGCGTCCTGGCTAGGTGCTAGTGTCTAGAGTCATAAAATAAAAGTAAGTGAAATGTCAATTGTGTTGTAAGGTGTGAAAGACTAAAGAGGAAGCAAGAAAGATAGAAAAGTTGTCAAAGATAGATGTCAATTACTAGTTTTCTCATTTAGGAATAATATGAATAGTATTATGTGATAAGTACCTAGAAATGTACCCAAGTGCATGATTTTTTGTCTGCAAAAAAAATCAAGAAACTAAATGTGGTTGGATTTTTGTAAAGATGATGACTGGAATGTGAGTGTAGACATAAAATCTATGCACTTAGGCACATTTATAGGTCCTAGAGAATACTAATATATACATGATTCCTAAGCAAGAAAAATAGTAATTGACAATGTCTTTTGGGCCATTTTATTTGTCTCTTATACTTTTATTGACCTTGAACACCATATAAAGCTTTCAACATTTTAATTATTTATCATTTATGGCCTCAGATACTATTTACCATTTAGGATAGAGAAACATAGGTGCTCATGTCCCTTTTGGGTGATCCTGATCCTCTCTATCCCTTTCTCACTCTTTTAGGTTTATTTTATCTTTTGGGAATATTTTACTCTTTTGGGTCAACCTTCCATTTTTAAATTACAAAATTTAAACAATGGAATCATATATATATATAACTATATATACATAGTTATAGCTTTCAAATCAAGGTCCAAGCACTAGCATTATCTACTATCACATAATCTTGCATTAAAAGGCATAAGAGCATCCCAAAGCATTCATCTAACACATCCATATAAGGGACAAGGGTTGCATCACTCTGCATACACAACATAGGAGGGGGGAGCTCATTCTATTCCATCTCATACATTCTATACATTTGATATATTCTAGATCTATCTTGCTATCATTTTGCAACTTACACAAGGGAATCATTACATACACACTCACACAGAAATACATAGTGTAACACCCAAAAAATTAGGTACACAAATAAAATAGTAGACAATAATGGAATAATTTTTTTGACTTTCATTGATTGTTACACGACACCACATAAGATCGCTTTTGATAACTCAGCATCACATTAGACATTGGCATCAACATGGACCCACATGAACCACAATATGAGAAGTGATTGAATTTACAAGGGAAGGAGAAACACATAACCAAGCCTACCTAAGAGGCTTACATAGAGGAGAGGTCATCACTGCAAATACCATGTATCCCTCTAAGAAGGGATCCTAGATATCCTTTTGTTCCTCCAAAGTATACACACCATATCAAAAAATTTAGGCCCCCTTATCCCTCCATTATAACATGTTCTTATCCCTCCACTAAGACTAGTCATGCATCCCCTTGTTTCCTCCAAAACAACACACACATTTCACTTATTCCTTCCTTCACTAGCTACACCTTATTCCTCCAATAAACAATGATGAAACCACACCCCAAAAAGAAGAAAACAAAACCACATGGACCACATGATGCACATTATATCTATATTTATTAAATAAAAAAGGACACACAATGATCTATTACAATACAAACATACAAAAGGGGCATTGCTCATGACAGGACATTTACATGTATACAAATTTATTACAGTTATGTTCCAATAATTAAATTTAAGAATTCAAATGCACTTATCATGTCAACATACATTCTCCCTTTTGATTTAAGACTAAATTTATTTAATATCATTTTACATTCAACTTAAAAAGGTTTCACTTAATTTGATCCATATGCCTTATTACAATTAACTTTTGTGACTCAACTGTTAATAACATAATTTATATACACACGATGATACTATTTATTATTCCTAGGATTTGTTTATGAATGGATAGTTTACTTGGTTTTGCATCATACTCTCATTACACAATAGGAGCTAGCGTGAGAAGAAGATGGTAAGGTATTGTTGGTCCTCAATTCTACACCCCTTGGTGACCTGTCAGCATTATTTGGGAAGGGGGGTACTTGGATAGTGATAGATTGGGTGGTATATGTTGTTTGTAGCCAGGGAGGGGTATAACACTTTTCTTGGAATCAATATTTGAGGTAATTTTTGGGCACATACAGAGGGGATGGCCTTATCCTACTACTTTTGTTCCTTCCTTAAACCATGGTGAGAGAACCTATAAGGTAACCCAAATTTTGAGGGGGAGATAAATTATTTATTCCTCTTGATTTGTTAAATGATGGATTAATCTAAGATAAGCATGGCCATGAGTACAAAACTCACTCTTGCAAGTTGTCACAAATATGTTTCATATGCTTAATGTGCCAAAAACATGCTACTATAAGCAGTACATTTTAGTTGCTCTTACATTTTCTTGATGGGAGAGTTAAGGCTACAAGGAACCTTCAGTTATATTTAGAGACATAGAAACAAAGTAACAAATGGAATTTAGTATGATGGGGAAATATTTATTATGGTAGGTTTAAATTCATAGAGAGGGGGATTATATGATGATATATTCCTTGTAACAAAGAATTTAACACTTACTAAGACAACCTATTATCTTGGAAAGTAAATGACACTTTATAAATTAGTGAAAAATGCTTCAAAGAAATATTTGCATTCATTGATACCCAATAGATGTAAATATTCAACACAATTTATAAAATACTTGACAAAAAAGATTGTGTAAGCATTCTAATAAATCATTTACTTATTCCTTTATCATATGCCCAAGATTCACTTGAAGGCTAACAAAAAATCACTCAAAAAAATGGTTATAGTAAGGAATTTAGAATTATGTACAATATTGTAGAGTAAATTCTTACAACACAATATTGACTTAATGACCAAATCACAACCACTAAGGACTGATCTAGTGTATTACACAAAGAAGCAATAAACACAAAATTGTACCAAAAACTATAACTCATTAATAAAAAATCCAACATACATAACCTAGAACACAGAAACAAAACTCATAAGTAAACACATTTCATTCAAATCTTCAATCTCTTGATATGGGAACATAAATCAGATGCACTCAATATTTGCAAATGGTTGTACATTGCAACCACCTTGACACATAAGCTTGAGAAACTAAAATTCATATGCATTTCACAAAAGGAAATAATCAATATTATATTCGTATCTTTCAACCTTTTTAAAATATAAAAACTAACCCCCCTAGATATGAGGAAAATCCCTCATATTTATACAAATTTGGTGAATTCTTACAATTAAACTTTCCCCCCCAAATTGGTAAGATAATATTCCCCTTCTTTCCAAAGGAAGATATTTAATCAAAGAGGGAATGTAATTTGTCTAACTGAAAATATTCTCTTTTCTATTAGCATTTTTAGGATCGGTATTGTGACTTTATTGCCACATGTGCTAAATAGTTAGTTGATACTGCCAGGTGTGCTCTTATATTTTCCATCTTGTCACAATTACCCATGTATCATGTCACCTTTGTCCACCTCTTGACGTCATTCCTTTTATTAATTTGATTTATCTCATTTTTGAAGTTATACCTTAGGAAAGGGATTAATTATGGGAAAACATTTTGAATTTAATGTTCAAATCGTGCTAGACCCTTATTTAGATTAATGGAATGCCCATTTGTCAGATTTATTTTTCTTTTCCTTTATTCAATTTGTGTTGCACATCTAACTAAATCCTGCAATTAATTTCAACATGATGCTTCACATAGATTTCTTTGGAATTTTCTTCTTTAAAAATTCTTCACTCATAGCCATGAATTTGCATTGTCTATGAAATTACCTATGGTCTTTTCTTTAAAAATAAAAAAATTCTTTGTGCTTTGAGAGATGGTTGACGTAGAATTTAGAGGGAATATTCAAGACTTTCCTTTTGGGACACTTCATTCTATTTTCTAATTTTCATGTCCATATGAGAACTTTATCAGGATGTTCTTCTCAATAAAAGAAAAAAAGGATTCTGAAGGACAAATAACTTCTAATATTATCAAATTATATTTGATGAGAAAGCTTTCTAAGATGACCTTATTTTTCTCAGTATTCCATATTTTGTTTCATCACTTTTTTCAACTATAAGATGATCAAACTCCTGATAAATTGAAGACATTATGGATTCTCTTCCATCCAACTGTTAACTTCAATACTGATTTCTTTTCTTCAATATTCTTCATCAAGGAATTGATGGAAAAGGAGATTATGGTTATCATTCATGTATCATCTAACTTGGAATATTTAGTTGATGAACCATAAACTTCTAGAAAATTATCCAAATTAGAGAAAAGGGTAATTTCTCTTGAAAAGGCTTATGAAAGATCTTATTTTGAACCAATTTAAATGATTCCTTCTCATCAATTGAATCTTATTTCTCCCTTGTCTCCATTGAAGAAATTCGGAAGGGTCTCTCCAATTCATGTTGGTTTATCCATTTTCACTTTTGAAAGACCAATCAATTTCTCCATACCATCTTCATCTGCTATGTCCAGCACTATCCTGGCTTGAAGACACATTCATCTAGATGGTCAATCTATTGGAGTGGATTTCTTCTTACATAAGAAAAATGAAATTAATTATTATTTTAGGGAATCCATGGACAAGCATGGAGGAACTCTTGGATATGGGCATGTCTCGTGACTTGTCCAAAAGTATTCAATATGTATACTAAGCTCAGAGTCACATAGAATTTGCATTTAGGAAGAAATAATTACTATTTTTTATTCTCATATTCAGTGAGGAGATCATAGTTATTGATTAATTAGATGTTATCTGTGAAACTCTTTTTGTAATATGTATACCTATGTATGAATGTTATTTTCCAAGGATATGGGCCCCTATAAAATCCCCATTTTGTCTTTTTTATAAATATAAATGATACACAACTTTGTAATGTGTTTCATGTAGCGCTTTAACCTAGCTAATTCACTATCTAGTATTTTTACTCTTTTGTTTGATTTTTTATAAAATACAAAAATGTCGAAAGTACAAAATAAGAAAAACTTTGAGAAAGAAATGAGAGATAGGAAACAAGCCTGGGATTGATTAGGCTCAACAATCTCAACTTATTCTATTGTTTCTTTGTATGCATCATAGTTACTAAGCATTTGAATAAGGTAATCTTCATCTGGTCTAACATGAAATATAAATACCAATTCCTATTCCTTTATAACTTTGTCAAACTTTCTTATTGCACTTTTCTTCTTCTTTACCTTCTTTGAAAATTTAGCCATTTTCTATTCTAAGTGAACTAAATTATGCATGGTGCCATAATTAAAACTTGGAGAAATAGCATCTGGTCATTCATTGATATGTTGGTACAAATATTATATCAAGTTATTTGTACCAAAATCTCCATATGTTATCCAGTCTTATATAGATACTATTTCTCCAAGTATTTTGTCAATATCATCAATGCATTCCACCATTTTATCCCTTTCTTTGGTTATCTCCTTAGTGCTCTGATTCAGAGTTTTAATCATTAATTTGATGGATCCATTAGATGTATGTTGTGTTCCCCTTTCATCATAGGGTACAATCCCTTCTTTTTCCACAAATTTATCATCTATTTGAACTATTGCTTCAATTTTGGGAAGGATTCCATCCCAATAGTGTAATTCATCATGGTAATTTTCAATTTTATCCTTTTCATCACTTAATCACTCAGATAAAAAAATTTAACATCCCACAATATCCTCTATACTTTCTTTTCTGGACATTTATTTCTTTCATTTTTCCTCATCATCAATTTTTTCTCTTGACCTATTAGCTTATATTAAGGCTTTTGATGTTATGGAAGCAAAAACTTCTTACCCTTCAACAAAATGTTGTATTAACAAGACTTCAAATTTATCCCTCAAATGCATCTTAGTCTCCTTCTCCTTGTCAATTTTTTGGATAAGGCCTCTAAGTGCCATTATAGCTTCCTTCTTTAGGTTTTCTGTAGTTGATTTTCCCAATTGCATATGTGTGACTTGGTAGGCACTAATCATACCTTTAGTTTTTAACTTATCTCATTTTGGGGTAATAACTTCTAAGGTTCTGTATCTTTGGAGATCAACATGGGTTTTTTACAGTATTTTATCTATTTTGGGAGCCCTTGTGGGTTTTGAAAACACAATATTTTCAATGTCAATTGTCTCCACTTGATCTAACTCCTCTTTTCTTGGGAGGAGTGATTCCAACCACCTTGTTGTGGGGATATTTCCCCTTCTTGATACCTATAATGCAGTTTGTAGTGTGCTTGAGTACATGACCATTTCTATGGAAGAAGCTTGAGGTGTTTGTGGAACTAATAATTTTTTATGCAGGACTTCAGTTCCTATTGTTATCTCCTTTTTCTCAATCTGAAAAACACATGTTCTTTCATGCACTATTTTTTTTTTTTTCAACTTTAAGCTCCTTATTCACCTTTATTGTAGTGGTTGATTTTTTGGCCTTGTCACTAGCCATTACCTTTTCCTTTCCCTTAACCACTATTGGACTTGTAATTTATTTAGTGACTTCTTTCAATGTTTCCTTTGTAGGGATTTCAATATCATATTGTTTATCTATTCTTGTGATATTATCCTCCTCTTGATGTTGCTTCCCTATGAAAAACATCATCTCTCTTGATGACTCACATGTAATTATTTGATTAACTGGTTCTTCCTCAATTTTTGGTAATGTATTTACAGTTTTAAGAGCTTGGGCTGCCATACTTGTTTCATCATCCTGGATTTTTGGAGCTTCTATAAATTGGGTGTCCATTGAGGGAATACTTTCTTCTTTTAGTGCTACCAATCCTAGAAATATAATAGTGAATACTGGTGCATGGGTATCCTCTCTTTCATCAACATCTATTATCTCAACTAGTGTATTTATTCCTTCTTGAGTTGTAGTGGAAACCATATATTCATTTCCTTCCATTTGTGAAACCAATTGGATTACTGTAAGTCCTTGTTCAAGTTATCTTGGAGTTTCAAGAACTAACTGTTCATAGGAGTATCATAAATTTATTTTTCTACGGCTAGACTTGGCACTAAACCTACAAGACTTGATGTTGCAATAGGGGTTTCTTGCACTATGGATGATGATATAGGATCACCTACCTCAAGCCATGACATTTTTACCTCTTTTGTCAATGTTTTAATAAGATTCTTTTGAGCCTCATTGAAAGGGAATGGTTAAATGACCTCGGGTCCCTTATTTCCTTTCATATGCTCTTTATTAGTTGGGATGCTCTTGGTACTTGATTTTTGTATATATATTTCTAGAGGATTAATAACCCTGGTTATTTTAACTCTCTTAAAATAATTGAGATCAGATTTATCTTTTTCCTCAATACTTTACACCCCGAGTTGTGGGTTAATATTTGGTAGGATTCCCCTCATTCTTTTTCATGTACTTGATGACCCCAGAAAAGTTACTACTAGAGTTCTGGGATTTGATGCACCCACCCATTTGAATTGTAATGGGATTTCTTGGGTAATGGGGGCATCCTTCATGGTCTTCATCAACATCTCTTCAGCCTTCTTTTTTAGGATGGACATGGAAGTTTATGTTTTACTTGTGGCTACAATACATTCCTCTATGATCCTAGTGGTTGGCCTCTTGGATGGAAGCTGAGGTGATTTCCCTTATAATGCATGTATTTGGTCATATCCCTCCTTCAAAGGAGGGAAATATTTTTATAGGATTCATGTATCCATGTATTCTTTCAATACCTTAGTATTTTGCAAAGATATATCTAATCCTTCCATTGTTAACCATGTTAATGTCCTTTTCATCATATGTGGTGTCCTTGTATGTAGAACAGTTAACTATGTCTCATTTAAGTTTAGTGGTGTAATTTCATTTCATAATAATATGGGATTACTATCTGTTTTTCATCATCCAAACCTTGAGGCACAACTGTAATTTTGTAGTCAATAATTTTTCAAAGGGTCATTCTGGAATAATATCTTAATATGACCTCTTCCTCATCTCTGCAACCCATCCAAAAATCTTTATATTGGGCCTCATGTTCATATTATCTCCCTAATATTGAACTCACCTTCCACCTAATATCATATCTTTTTCTAGGTTGAAACTTCTCCATTTGTAGTCTATCCATCTCATCCTCCAAGATCCTAGCTTTTGCAACAGTTGGGCAAGTGTATCTTCCTATTGAGATGAGAAATTTTTTGTTTTTCTTATGTTTTCCTACAACTTATGCACATATGCTAGTTTCCTTGAGAGTTCTAAGAGTTCCCACTTGTCATCTAGGTATTTGGGTAGCATGAAAGGACGTCCCTCGAAACCACTTACCCTTATGTAAGTGAAGAACCTAAATTGGATGAAGTAACATCCATATTCATATATTTTTTCTTGGCATCAGCAAATATTCTTTACTTTTCCCACTTTTTCCTGAATAGGCATATGATTGGTGCAAATAAGGCATCAATTATCTTTCTGAAATTCCCCCTCCAATTCTCCAAGTTTAACTAAGGGTAAACATGATACACCCTATGAGTGTTGAAGTTCTTCATCCTTAAGATACTAGGGAGGTTTTTGTGACATGCAATATTGTAAATAAGATATGACATCATGTATAATTTAAAATTGAAAGTAATGAATTCTCTAATTTTTACATCCATCTCAATGAGTTGATCATGGATAGATGTAGCTATGAAGGTTGCCCAACAAATATTCTCAGTGTTATCCAGAATAATCCAAATATAACTACACATCCACTCCTAAAAATCATATGTTGATTTCAAACCTGCAATATTGCTCAGTAGAGTTATGATGTCCTCAATTTATTCCACAAAGTGTGATCTAATTAACTTCTTTGGGAGCCTAGAAGAGGAACCTCTGCTCTTTAACAACCATTGAGTATTCATAATCCTGTCATATTCATCATGTTCATCATTCTAAAGGTTATGTTCCTTATGTTTAACAATTTTTACGACCTTCTTATCCTGGGGTAACCCCAATATCAATTGAAATGCCTTAGGTGTCAAGGAGAGGACCCTAGAACCGCTTCCATATAACACATTCATTTTCTTTGGGTTATAATTTTCAGCATAAACCCATACTAATTATGGGCAATATAAAGAGGGTGGCAAATTGGTAGCTAAAGAAATATTATTGGTGCCAATCACTTCTGTGTAATCACTTTTTTGAGGGCCATGTAATCTTTGCAAGAATTTGGTTAGGTATGTGTTCCCTAGGTTAGTATCTGTAATTTCATCCAAATTACTAATGACATGTAAAGTGACATGGGTTCCAGCTTCCTTTATCTTAGTTTTCCTTGACAAATTATTTGTAGTTCTTTATTTCAAACAATATAGGGCTTACGGAAATAACCATGTGTGAAGGAAAAACTACAAGCTACATGAACCTCTTGAAAATCCTTTTATGAAAATTCAAGTAATAATCCAATTTTCAGAGGGGGCTTACTAGTACTTGTGATTTTCTTCAATATTCAAGTTACACAAGTATGTTTAATCACTTTGTTTCTTTCAAAAAATGATCTCTACAATCAATTCTCATTTTTATGCAATCCAAATCTAGGGTATTAAGGCTCTAAAATTATTGATTTCATCATATGAAAGTATGCATGTTGAAATACTTAACAAAAATTTAAACCTTTACTCTTTCATGCAAGTAGCATTAATGGAAAAAGACATAAATGCACTATATTCAACCTCTATTGTTTGATCCCTAACTTTTCTTGTTTAAATTAGAACTGTCCACTTATACTTTTTGGTGGGAATCAGATCTCAGGAAGCTTTTTGCATTTTTTCTCTTAAATGAAAGAATGTACAACTATAAATTTGACCAATGTTCCCAATATTGAGTTGTTTTGGCATGACGACACATGTCCCATGTCGGGCCCTAGGATTTTGAACACAATTTTCCCTTTTTCGTGAGGCAAAAAATTGCAAAGTTTGATTTTCGATGAGATTTTTGATGCCGCAATGCCCTATCCTGGTGACACCTATCCTTTTCAAGGTGTAGGATTATGATTGCATTCTACATTTTTACATGGGAGTTGCATATTTGTAAAAGATCAACTTTATAAAGTGGCCTTGATTCATTTTTAGAATATTTAACAAAATATTCCCGTGTCGATGCCGAGATCCATTCTTCCATTTTGTATTCTTACCAAAAGTACAAAAAGAATTATAGACTCTGCCATCGCGAAGTCCCTTAAAGAATGCCACATCATTAGGTGGCGAGGAAGAAATTAGATTTTGTACAGAGACATAACAAAGAGTTTTGTGAAAGTAAGAAATTTTCTATAAGTGTATATACATTCATTATTGATTCACTTGATTTTTAGACCTGTTAATTTTTGAATCAATAGCATCATAATTTCCCCATAGATTGAGATACCTATACACAAGAATTAATGTATAAATGACATTGCAATCGTTACCTAGCACGAGATCATTCTTACATGGGGAGACTGGTTTCATGGATAATCTTCTAGAATCATAAGCTTGTATAAAATAGAGTTTGACAAGTGGGGGGAAATTTAGGAAGATCCATTATAAGTCAAGGTCCAAGATCAAAATGAGCACCAACAAGTATATCGTGTAAAGGATCAAGGTTCACTATTATTTCTTTTTATTTATACTTTGGTAAGTGATTATGTTCATATTAAATTTTACACGATATGATCTTTTTTCCTCACAACATAGGAAGGATTAAATAAGTTACAAGAAGGATTTAAATTTCACTTTTATCTTGGAAGAACATATCATGATTACATTTTCAATGACTAAGCGTAAATTACAATTTTCTTAATTTCCACACTTAGCTCTTAATATTGTGTTATAATGAACCGTACTCATAACTACAATAGGGAATGGAATTCATCCATGACACAAATCCTCAAAAATTATTTCAAGAGCAGCTTATAAATTTGTCACCTAAAACACTTCATTTACACACATATCAAATTATGAGGCTTGCATTAGATTTTAAATTGGATTATCTTAAGGTGCTAACTTAAGAGAAACTATTCACCTTGCTACATGCATGAAAGAAACCTAAGAGTAAGGCCACATACGTAAGTAAGTATTTAACTGTTACCATTCTTACCATATAAGTTTGTGATAATGCCACCAATGGTGTTATGGTAATTTGAATTTTGGTTTCCTCTTTCCCTTATGCTAGGATATTTTGTCTAGTAAAAGGGACTAGGATCAGCCTAAATTTTTAGTCTTCTACATTATGCAAGTGATAGTACAAGGAGTGTAATTCAAAACAATAATTTTACTATCAGTTTGACCATTTATTTACTTTCCCTTCCTAAATTTCTAAGTAAATAGTACAATATACAAGAGTTTTTAATCGTTAATTACACACTGAAACACACTATAAGAGGTCAAATTCTTTTTCACTTAACTTACATATCCAACATTTTATAATACAAAATACTAATTCAGATTAACACCCATGATTGAATACCCATTTCCCAAACACCCCAAAACAATAACAACTCATACTCATTACAAAATTCAATAATTAACATTTCAATATATCACAGAATGATGACTTAGCCTCTATAATTTTTTTGTTCCAAATAAAATGCTAATATGAAATTTGTCAGTAACACTTTACTTCATCCATGTCTCAATACCTGCAACAACCTCATGGTCAACATAATTGTTGGCATGACATCTACCTAAATCTAGCATAATTAACATTTTAGTTTTCCATTCACATAATCAAAATAATTCACACATAACCAAAGAGGGTTAGAGATATATAATCATTTCATTGTGATTCGTTTCTTAGCTAAGGGAGGAAAGAGAAAAATATAGAGAAGAGAGAAAACATTATTTTTCCAAGAATCAAATTTTTCAAAACAAGCCACAAAATAGAGCCGTGTACAGTTATTTATAAGTGATAATAATTTTCCTTTTGGGTTTACTGAATTGATGAGGGTCTTACCTTCTTTTACATTTTCCTAATAATCATGAAAACATTCAATTTTAGCTCAAAGGATAAGAAACCAAGCTCAAAAACTAACTTTTGGTAGCAGATGCACAATGGTGAAATTCCTACATGCTCTCCTATATACCAAGAATTCACATGAGTTAATAGAAGTTGGATCTAGCGAAAAATTTTAAAATGGAAACTAATTTTCTAGAGCCACCGGTCGTAATTGAACTAGTTTCACCTGGTCAAACAATGATCGGAGGCCTATGAAACTCCTTTGGAAAACTAGCTAGTGAATTTTTTTTCGATGAATTATGGTTACTGGAATTTTTCAAGTAAAAATACTAGAGGTTTATGAAGACGGGTAACCATTTCTTTGCTCCAAGTCCAATCATTAAGCTGAAACAAAACCCAACTTTTAACTTTTAACAGCGACCGGACGTTGCAAATAGGGTCAATATGGCTCCTAACATGCTACGCCAAATGAACAAATGATCAATTTAGAGTGTTGTAGAATTTTTTATGGCATCTCGTGATGACAAGGAATGAGTTAAAACATTGACATTTTAGGTGGGGTTCCAGAAAGGTATTTCACACAATGAAGAAAATCATGATTTAATAACTTTTACAAAGGAACAGTTGATAGGTTTACAAGGAAATTGTTAGAGTAGGTATTTACCTTAGCTCATGTTCACCTAGGTAATTTATTTATCTTTATTGTATTTATCCTCACCCACTTGTGGGTGTGGATATTTCTTTTATCTTATTTAGATATTAGGAGATATTATCTAGTTGTTAGGTATAGTTCTTTCCTTGATCTATGGTATTGACTAGATCCTCGATGTCTAGTTCTCTCCTAAATCTATGGTCTTGACTAGTTATTTCCTTGATTTATGGCTTGACCTACGACCTTGACTAGTTCTTAGCCCTTGGTCATATGGTATGGTCATATGAGGGCTTAAAGCTTGTGATTCCTACTAGTAGGTTCTTAACTTCAGCCCCCTTTAATTTTATTTTTGGTAAAAGCAACAACATGTTATTTTGTTTTAGTGGCACCTAAAATAAATAACAGAGGAAAATATTAAAAATCTTGTAACTTTTGATCGGTAACTCGGTTTTGAGTGACGTTTTTTGCAAAAGTGCTTATTTTTTCATGATCTTTCCATTGGAAATATTTAGTTTTAGACTTGCACTATAATTATAAAGTGCCAAATATGGAGGAGTGTTATAATCACTTATGGACACAATTTTGGCTGAGTCTAGTGTCCTAAACTTTTGGGAGTTACAGTTTGTACCTATCATGGATTCTGAGAATGATATGCTTTTCTCTAAAGTGTGTGGACTTCAAGAGGATATTGTAAAAATTTTGGAAGGAAATAGATCATTCAAGAAGTGAAATTCTCTTCTACAATCACTCATTCACGATAAGGATACAATAATACACTCCCTACAGAACAAACTTGCTAGCCTACAACATCACCATTATATTGTGGACAACCACAACCATGATCCTAGTCCACTTACACCTATTGCTCCTGAACCCACTGACATTGATCTGTCATTCTTTGAGTCTATTCCTACTCTTGATGCTCATACACCTATGAAGCTTATTACTACATGCTCTTCCACATCTGTACCTATTACAATACCACATGTTGTGTATCCTATTTCTGCTTAGCTGCATAGATTTTTTAAGAAACATAACATTGCATTCAGTTCTCACATGCTCCATTCTATGGGTCTCACTAGCAGAGTCATTGGTAGAAATTCACAGGGTATTATTTCCTCTCTTCCACATGTTAAGTGGAATTCTCTCCATGACAATTGTTTTCATGTAGATACTTCATTGGGATCACACATTGATAGATCTCCTTTATTTGTTCGCTCAACTCTTTTTGAGGATCGTGAGAAACACATGAGTTCTACATCTTCACTCAGGCTTGAGAAACCTAAGATTTTGACTGTCAGACATGATCAACCTGACACACATTCTGATGTTCTTTTGCATGCACCCATTATGCATTTTGCACCAAGTCATATGCAGGCATCTTCTTCATCCATCCGTTTTGATTTGGGGTGGATATATGATCACTCGTGGCGGCGACATAGGCATTCATTGAGAGGATTCTATAAGCATGGTTCCTCCACCATTTGGACTCTTGCTCCACTTTCTATACCTTATGCCTTATGATGCTTCTTGTTTTGAGCATTTTTCTTTAGTAGGTATAGTGTATCTCTCTTGTTTGTTGAGAGATTTTGTATTTGTATTTTTGACACTTTTGGCATGTTGACAGTCTCTCTTGTGGGGGAGCTATTCTGGTGGATCCTAGTATTAGTTTTTCAATGTTCGAGTAATTGTTTTGATAACTCATACAAATTTGTAGCGTCATTCCACCCGTTCAGCAGTATGGGAGGGTGTGGTGTTGATCCTACTTCTTTGGGTTTTATGTCCTTGCCTTGTTAACTTGGATTTTCTTGGATCGTGACACTCTGGAGCTTGTGTCCTTTCCTTGTTGCTTTGGTTTTTTTTCTTAGATCATGGCACACCTATTTGTAGCAGTTGATCGAATTATGTTTGATGTTTCTTTTTTTTACACTTTCGACATCACTCTGTTGACAGTCTCCTTGTATAGAGCTATTCTGGTGGAGCCCAATGTCAGTTGTTTTTGAGTTTTGTGATCGAGCGGTGGATTTAGACCATAGTGCACACCAAATTTCTTCAGCATTGTATGAGTTTTTGAGCTGAGCTTCTTGGGATGCCTTAGAGTGGGTCTTTACTCTCTTTACTTTGTTTTTACTGGTTTTAGGTACCTTGCAGTGTCCCTTTTTTTCCCAGTTATTGTACATGAGTACCTCATCAGGCCAAGTTGCTGGGACTCATATTGTGGACATGACACTTCTATTTTTTCCCCTAGTTTCACTTGAGGGGGGGGTGTTAGAGTAGGTATTTAACTTATATCATGTTCACCTAGGTAATTTATTTATCTTTATTGTATTTATCCTCACCGACTTATGTGTGTGGATATTTCTTTTATCTTATTTAGATATTAGGAGATATTATCTAGTTGTTAGGTATAGTTCTTTCCTTGATCTATGGTATTGACTAGATCCTTGATGTCTAGTTCTCTCCTAAATCTATGGTCTTGACTAGTTCTTTGATGACTAGTTATTTCCTTGATTTATGGCTTGATCTACAACCTTGACTAGTTCTTAGATTGTTATTCCTTGCCTATTTAAGCAAGGCCCATTCTCAATATATTGCATTGAGTTCCATAATAATATATGATACTGCTGCTCATTTATTTGCAAAGGTTTTATGTAAAGTTATTCTGGTGAATTGATTTCATCTTATTGATCGTGGTGTTTGATTAGCATCTATGTTCTTGGCTTGGTATGATCTAGTTATCGTTCCTTTCAGAAATCAACTCAACTTGTCAATAAAAAAAGATTGCAGCTATCTAGTTTGGTTACGAAGTTTCCAAATCATCTCAAAATGAGGTTTTAAGTCTATGGTTGAAAAAATAACGGGTATTTGGATTTGAGTAAGGTTATCTAAATTCTGCTGCCCCGTTAAGATTAGATAACAAGCAAATTCCTGCTGAACTGACCAAGTAAGCTTTAAGGTTCCTGCAGATTTAAATCCACCAGGGGTTGATCCTTTGGTAACATGGAAGGAAGAATTATTTGAATCAATGATAAAAACTAATCCGGGACAAGCCAACTCAAAGGGAAGTAGTGATCTCACAGAAAGTGCCAAGTTTCAACCTTGCGTGAGTTCCAGAAAGCAAACAGGGAAGAGGCCACAAAACCCCGCGAGACTTACATGTGGAGTCAACTATAAGTGACCCATCCAAGGAAAAATTCTTAGCAATAATATGTGAAATATTCTTTACTTACTCAAAGGAAAGAGGCTAGATTGTAAACAATGTCAGGTGTTAGCTCGGTGCACTTCTAAGAGCTACAACGGGAATAGAGACCCTAGGGAAGCACTTGATCTCCATGTGGATCTCGCAATAAATCAGCTCCGAGTTCAAAGCAAGTTGTGAAATATTGGTGATAGGCCAAATACCACATATGAGTAATTATGAAGCCTATCTAAAAGTTTTAAATGCTCAAATCTTTTTACAAAATATCAAAGACAAAGGGTCATTTGGCTGGTCTTTTCAGTGATGAAGTTAATTTATAGTTCCATGCGAAGAATGCGAACCTATGAATACTGAATTTTTTCACCTACATTCAAAAGGTCATTTTAATAGAATAAAAAAATAGGCACCACTTGAATCATGAGCCTAGAACCCAATGCATAAGTGATTAAAATATCCAAATATATAATAAAGATTTGAAATAATAAGTCCGCTCCAAAGGATTCGGTTGCAAGATAGTTAAGAGATGTATTAAATGAGTATGGATCTCACCCCTTAAAAACAAATCATAGGGAAGTGTGAGACATATCTCGAGAAATCTACTTCTGTTACTTCACACCATAATGAACAAGAAATTGGGAAATAATTAAAAAATGATCTTCTTATCTTCTTCCCATCAGATATATTGTAAAGGAAAAGGTTTCAAAAGGATCGGGATTTAGTTTTTGTTTTGGCTTAGTTTCTCTCCTGTAAAAGGTAGGGGGTTGGAGCTCTGGCCTTATTTCTGAGCTTTGTAATAACACTTTTCATCTTATCTATTGTAATATTGTGCACATTTTTTTGGAGTAATATAATATGCCCTGTGGTGTAATTTTTCCATCCTTTGCATAATTTATATTTTCTCTTATAGCCTTTATTTCACCGTGGGTATATTGTGCATGTTTAGTTGTATTATAATCTTCAAAAGTTTTGCTTAAGTAGTTTAGAGTAGTGTTCTATGTGAATTTCCTCTAGTTTGTGGTGGATCTTGTCCACCCACCCTTTTCATTGCTCACCTTTTCCCTATTTCAGGAAATTACGCTTTGAGTTAACTCCTTCACTTTTCGGTGTATTGCTCTCATTAAGTTTTATGTTTCATTTGATTTTGTCTAACCCTCATCTCACACTGTAGAGAAGAGATAGCTTATTTAAAATTTGGAGGTCACCTTAGGGCACACATCCCACTAACCTAAGGTTTCCTATAACTATGATGGTTCATCCACAAGGATAATTGTCAACAAATAATTTTCAAGGTGATAATTTATTGTTTTGTAATACAAGTTTGTTTCTTTAAAACCAATTTTATAATAGTCCAAGGGTTTAAAATTTGAATTCATTGCAAATGAAAACTAAAAATATGAGAATTATGAAAGATAAAGGTAAGAAGGACTATGCTTGTAGGAAGTGACAATAGTCAATGTTGTGGAGATCGATTCCACATCCCCATAATGCATTTTGTCAAACAAACCATGAGCCTATTCTTGGATCCCTCCATTCCATAGTCTAGCAAGAGATAAAAAAAATTCACATGCCTTTCACTTCCAAATACATATGAAATAACCATTTTTCCTAACAACTTACGCACATAAGGAATGTTTCCGCATTTTACAACACAACAGCCAATGTCGATGTTATCCCATGCCAATATCAATATCATAGCCTTAGGTAGAGAGAATTAGTTGAAGAAAGCACTACATATTTTAATAAATATAAATCCACTTTTCATTATGCTTTGATGAGTGCCCAACATTTTCTACAACTCTTATTTTGGCATGGTGTCAAAATTTTTCCTTGTCTAGGGATGAATCTTCTTTTTTTTAAGCTATAACTACTCTCTATAATTCCATTGCTTGTACTAGAAATGGATTTCCCCTTTTTCACCCCCTGTAGAGGTTGTGGGTCCGTAACAAAAGATGCAACACTTTTTCTTAGTGGAATTTCAATAGTCTTAATCTCTGTCTTTTTTTGAGTCCGATCATTCAAACCACAAGTTTCCATAACATCATTATGAATGAGATTTCCCTTCTCTTATGTATCTAATAATGTTTCTTGATATTTTTCCTCTTTTAATTCCAAAATGTAGTTTTTTTCTATAGCTGCATTATTTTCACTTTCAGTTGGAAGAGATGAGGGTTTTACGGTGTTTTTTTATTGTCTGAATATTTCTCTCAACGAATTTCAAATTTGTACGCAGATTATTATAGGATATATGTTTTTTTTAAGTTCCTCCAAAATTTCTCTTACATTATAAAAATACCTACTCACCTCTTTGACTATGAGAGTAACATGAGGGAATTATCCTTTTTTTGAAGCCTTGAAATTTTCTACAAAGGTCTTAATCATGATGCAGTGAGCTTCCTTTTTTTCAGTTGTGACCATTGTGACGCCCACGTGAATATGATGGAGTAGCCAGTGTAACAATTCTTCCAGCCCAGCTAATTTTAACTCCTTGCATGAGTATTAATGCTTCAAAAATCCCATGCAATCAGAAATTGTATCAAGATGCAAACCATAAATGTGTCCAAAATCTCTAAAAATTCAAGTTAGCCTTCCTGGCTTAGAAAGTTTGAAAATTTACCTAAAGGGAAAATGTGGATTTATGGTAATAAAATAAACCCTTTCATATGTGTTGTGAAAACTAACATTACACCTACCACACGCATTTGGTTAAATGTCTCCAAGACATTTCAACAACCATTTTTTATGACCCTTCCAGTAGCTTGCACAAGCCACTCCTCTTGCACGCATCCTCCATTCTCTCTCTCCAACCACCCCCTTCCTATGTGTGTGTGTGTGTGTGTGTGTGTGTGTGTGTATATATATATATATATATATATATATATATATATATATATATATATATATATATATATATATATATATATATATAAAGCGTACTACTACTACTACTACTTATTATTATTATTACAAAAGATTAAATTTTAATGCAACCCACTCACGATCGCCATTGATCTCGATTATCGCTCGCACTTATAATCAATTTTTAATTATTGTTGTTATTATTATTATTAACTTTTGATCATTTAAAATATTTAAACTTGATTTATTTATTTAAAAATAAATACCCTTTTTTTATTCATTTAGTTTTTAAAAAATTACATGGATAATTTAAAAGACAATAATCTAATTTTAATATTATCATTATATTGGGAACACAGGAAACACTCAAGGACGAGGTTTCAAGCTAGGGTGGCTCATAGAAGTAACTCCTCTCCATGATGTCAACTAGGGTGCTTGGAAAAAGACATTTATTTGAGAATTTTCCTCACCCTCTCCCGTTGGCATACCACAATGGGGAATTACACATGGAGTCTGAAATGTAGTGCAACACTCGGTACTAAGTTCACTCTTTGGGTGACTGCTAGGGTCATTAATATTCCCATTCTGCATCTTATTTATTAAGTTTGATTTGGTTTTTGGATATGTGCAACTAGGTATCAATTTTTAAGGTTAAATGTGTGAACATCAACATTAGAACAAATCCATATAGACAAACAGAGATAAAAATTGAATCTCCTCTTATAGAGAAAAGATCAAAACCTGGGCATCTCGGTGGACATTAGCACTCAGATTCAGTCCCTAGCACCCGAGAACCCCTGTCATCCTGTGGGTTCTTCTATCTTACACATTTTTTGTGTCTCAAAACCTCCAGTGAGCCTTAACAAAGCTTCTTCTAGTTAGTTCAAGTATTCACCTGCCTAGATCATCGCCAGATTGCATGAAATTAGCTAAGTTTTCCTCTCTCTCTCTCTCCTTCTTAGGTTTTCATATTATTACATGCTTTTTCCCTTTCCATTCATTATATTTTATTACTTGTATATCATTTGTAACAGAAATTAATATTTAATTCAATTTATATTAAATCATTTGATGGCTTGATCGATCAAACCTTACCTTTTAAACATTCACCAGATTCTCTCTCCTTCAGAATTCATGGACCAATCCTCTTACCCATCTTATGTACTAACTAAGGTTTTTAGCATGGCTTCCACCTCTTCTAATTTTATGAAAGTCTGCACCCAACATCCTCCCCATATCAATATTCCAATGCTTGATCCAACCATTAATTTAGATACCATTTGTTGTAATCGGCCATCTCCAGCTCCAACTATTTCTATCCCTCCACCTTTTACCTCTGTGATTCCTCCCACCACCTCCAAAGGTAATGATATCATTGAGAAACTAAAGAATACACCTATAAAATATCTCTTTCATTAGAAGCTACCTTATGCTTCATCCATATTGAAAGTAATAATTCTCATGTTTCCTTCACCCATCTTATTCCATAACTCAAAAACTTACCGCATGCCATATCCTTTAGTGATGAGGATATCCCTCATGCTACCATTGGGGATCTTCCTGTGTTATCACAACTACAATTGGTTATCATTATATAGAGTGTGTACTAATTGACAATGGTTCCGCTATAAATTTATGTTCTCTCTCACTACTCATGAAATTGCACATTCCTAATAGTTTGATTACTAAGTCTTCTACCCTTATTTGTAGCTATGATTCTACTACTCAAACTTTCATAGGCACCATCACCTTACATTTGTAAGTTTTACCTAAAACCCTTCCCACTTTGTTCTATATCATTGATACACCATTTCAGTTCAATTTCTTACTTGGTAGACTATGGATTCACACTATGCACGATGTTCCTTTTAGGTTTCATCTCTGTGTTAAATTATTACATGATATATATGAGCATACTATTTCTATTGACCTTGACCCATTAAAATTTTGTCTCATAGATCCATTCACCATAATTCCCATACCTCTGTTGCATCCTATTCCATACCATAATATTAGTACATATGATGCCAATCAATCTAGTGCTTCCACTACTTCTTCTACCTCCACATTCCTCCCTTTCCATCCCTATGCCTACCACCAATCTTATAGCACCCACATCATCTCCCTCTATCACTACCACTACCCCACCTATCACTACTCCTCCCAACCCTACATCTAGCTTTGCTTCTCTTTATATCCTTGCTAATGTTATCTAACAAGATAATGCCAACACTAATGATTTTGATTATGAGGTCAATTTCGTCGAGATTACGTCATATTTTATACCCTTAGACCAATAGTCTAATCCCATGTGCGTCGACCTATCACCCAGTGGGCACTGGGCACTCACCCGAGGCACGCGCAAGCACCGAGTCTCTCCTTTATGTGAGTCTTGTGAGAATGCATCATCTTATAACAGATAATCAAATGGAAATGAGAAAAAAAGAACTATACCACATTCTAAGAGCCTAGAACAAGTTGTTATCTCATTGCATCCAGAAAAGAGAAATAACAAGCAACATATGGAAATGGTTCATACAGAAAGGAAATGCATAAGTAGTATACTCCTGAACACATAGATGATTTATAACAGAGCATTGTATTCATATTAATAGATTCAATAACCACATTACAATCCCTTGAGGTCATAATAGATCCTCATATAACTATGCAGAGCCAAGTCATGCATCAGATCTATAGTATGCTCATCATATTACAAAGAAGAATGAAACCCATCCCCCTAAATTTTCCATCCCTTACAAAGTCCTCCTAATCCCTAACCCATAAAATCCTCCATCTGTTCTATAGGGCTTCACCTCTCCATACTCTGCTTCACCTTTCCACACTCTGTATATTTTTTCTTCTATCAGGTGCTTGTATTTATAACCTTAGCACCCACCGCCATGCCTTCCAGAAGTTATAGATCGGTCGCCAAGTGTCGAAGTGGTCCTCCATGGGAGCATGCCTTCACAGATCCAAGATCTCCACTCTGTATGATGATTCTCTTCTAGAACCTTCCATCGCATGCCTAGAATATTCCCTTTTTGATCCCACAGTCACCAAGAAGGCACCTTATCCACAAGGGTCATGCTTTTCTCATGTGCTACCTGGGATGCCGAATACAACTAAGTACAAAACCATTTTACCTTGCGTGCACATAATATGTTTTACAACCTACTACTAGGACCCTTCCCTGTGTGCCTTCATCCCCACACACCCTTCTTCAACTAGGTCCCACATGCCCATGTGCCTTCTTGTACTTAGCTAATATTTTGGGGCCCAACATCACCCCACACTACGCCTGTTCTCCATCCTCAGAAACACTCTTCAATAAAGAATAAAGAATGGTGGATCCTTATAATGGTTGGGAAGAAAGAATAAGGGAATGAAGAAATGGGAAAAGAATGAAAGAATGGGGAAATTTTTTACTTCTTGAGGAGGAGAGGGAAATCCTTCCCTAATTCTTCTTCTAACTTTCCCCAAGTGTCGACCTCATTCTGAGCTTGCTGACAGAGGTCCCCCACCAGGGTGCTTACCTCTTCAAAACTCAGCTCCTCTCCCTTAGTGCTCATTGTCTCCATGATCTCCTCCAGTTTTTTCCCAAATCCTTGAGTGCGTCCATCCTCCGAGTGATTTGGGGGTACAATTCCTTCAGCCAGTTCTTGATTGAGCCCCGCAAGGTCTCAATGGCCTCTGATTTCTTTTCCACTTCGGCTAGGATTTTGTCTCACTTAACCCTGTTCCCCTTGTTCTTTTCTTAGAACTCCTTGAGTTCCGCTTCATGGGTGGAAACCAAGATACTTGCCACTTTATCCCTATCCATGCAGTTATCATAGGCAGCCTCAGCAACTTGTGGCATATTTTACATCAGTGAGGATCTTGTTGTATTGAGAAACAATTTCCACAACCTTCATTTTATTCTCTTGTTCTTAGCATGCTAACGCCTCTTCTGCGGATTCTAAGGCAAGTGGCTGCCTCTCCATAGTGAGTATGTGGGTCAAGTCCTCTAGGCATTATAAGGCTGATCCATATTTTTGTGTGGGTGGTGTTAAGTCTGGATGCTTCAAGACAATGACATCCATAATCATCTCTATTTTCTTGTATGCCTCGTGCACTCTTGCCTTCTCATCTTTTAACTCATGCCTTAATTGAGCATTGATTAGTTCCTCCTGCTTCAGGTCCTTGCTTTTCTCAAGGAGATCTTCCTCCTTTTTCTCCAGCTCTACCTCTAGGAACTTCACCCTGTCATTTCTTCCAAAGAGTCTAGCTTCAACCTCAACTGAAACCTTGTTGAGCGTGTTGCAGATTTTCTCATATGATAATTGTTGAGCAATTACCAAGGAGTTTATTCCCTTCATTTCTAGCATTTTCATCAATTCTCCTTGGCTTATTTCAAATTCAGGCTCATCAATGTGGGACTCAAATGCCCATGATAGCATTTTCCTTGTCTGAGGGTATGCACCTTCCTCATCAAATGAAGCCATGGCTAAGAGTTGTTCCATTGGCATGGTGCTCTAGAAGCACGCGTGCAACACTTTGTTTGGATCATTGATGTAGCTCATACCTTGGCCTTGTGCTGCTTTTGTGCTCTTCCTCCCTATGTGTGTAACCCTTAGAAAGCTTACAGCCAAACTGGGATCTCCTCCCATGCTGCCATATTATTTTCCTACGCTTTCCTCCTCAACTTCCTTCAGCACCTCATCTGCGCCACGTTCAACCTCTTGTTCCACCAAGTCCTTGATGATTTTCACCACTTCTCTCTCTATGGCCTCATCTACCTGTTCCTTCATGAGGCTTGGGGTCCTCTGATCCTTTGTATTTTCTTCTCCACTTACCCCCTTGCCTTGAGTCTCAGATTCTTCTTCGTCACTCTTCTCCTCATCCTCTTTGCTATACTCATCTCCTTCTTCCTCAGAATCATGTATCTCATAAAATAGATAGTCTTCTCCTCCAATTTCATCATCATCATCCCTCTTTCTGATGTAGGCATCTAGACTCTCCATTTCTTCTGAGTCTGCCTCATCTGTCACCTTCTGCTTCTTCCTTACTGGGGATTCCAGTACAGGAGATTCTTCTTTTTCTTTCTCCTTGACAGGTGATCTCTTCATTGGTGATTCCTCATGGGTGAGGGGATCTTCGTGCTCTGACACCTCTTCTTCTAGGGTCTTCACCTTGATAGGAGACTTATTTCTCCTCGTGTAAGTACTAGGCTTAGCGCTTGCCTCCGGTGCACTCACCATTTGTGTGGTTTGAACACTTGGTGCCTTCTGCACCTCTTCTCTTTCTCTCTTTCTAGGCGCGGCATTCTTCCTTCCTATAGGGTCTTCAGGGATGGAGACATCATTCTCCAAGTAATATCCTTTTTCAAATTTTGGCCTTATGCACAGATACACCCTTGCTGTGGTCCTTCCTGTAATCGGTAGTGTTAAAGGCTTCATCATCTGTATCTCATGGGAGACATATCTCTCCATGTACATGCGCTTCTTTGGGTAGACCAGCTTCTGGTGTAGCTCGTGGTGGTCTATATCTACCTCACTAAGGTCAAACCTTAGTCTCTTGGCCTCCTTGAACCAATTAACTCTAGCTTGGAAGTATTGCACGGTGAAGGAGAAGGGTAGCTTGCACCATGGACTCATATTCCCATCTGTCAATGTAAATCTGCCAATGCAGAAGTGTTGGTATACTAAAACTTTTCCACTCCACTCATGAGTGTGGGAAACTACTCTAAGATCCTCCAATTAGCCCCGAATGCATCACGCATTCGTTTATACCACTTCTCCAGGTGTTCCTTTGTGAGTGGCCGTCATGGTTTCACAAGTGTATTTTGTAAACCTTTTTACGGGTGAGGGATCCTCTTCTGGATATTCCCAAACAAACTTTTCTGGCCCATCGGGCACTCCAATCTCTGAAAATACAATGGTGAGGAGGATGTTACCGAAGAGTATCTTCTCTCCCTCCTACGCGCTACTTATAATCTCATCCACGATGAAAGTAGACAAGTTGTAGATGGTTCCTTATGATATCTTCTGGCATACATTTAGCCATGCCTTGTTTACTTGTGTCCACTATTCTTGATCATTGAGCTTGGTTACCAAGCGTGCAACATCCTCATAACTGGGTCTGGTATCTCGGTGATGTCAAAGTATCATGACCCCTTCTTGTAGTCATACATGCTAGCTACAGTCTCCTTGATAGCCTCCTTGCTTAGATCATCATCAATGCTATCTCCTTCACAATTGAGGCCTATGAACTTGGATATCAGTTGTGGTGTGATGCACATCTTGTGCCCCACAAAATAAAAGTGATCCTCATGCATGCGTGACATCAACCATTGGTAAAGGCACTCAGGCTTGCCAAAGTAGGGCAACTCATACAATTGCAATAATCTAACCTTCTCCAATTTGACTTTTACCTCATTGTTGTAAATAGGCATTCCATCTGGCATCCTCTTGTTAGTTGGTCAGACCAACTCTAATGCCATTTCTTTCTCAGTTGTGCTCATGTGCGATGATTATAATCACTCACGACCATCTTTCGCAAGTGTGACTCCCACTCTTTTCCTAGCAATACCCCATATGGGTACTACATTTCCACGTACCATTCTTCATTGGTGCTCGCGACGGCAACTGATTTTCTTTCCCTTGCCCTTTGTTTTCTTTGGTGAAATGGTTGGTTTCCTGGGTGCCATATTTTCTAGTCAGACTGAACTTAAATACTCCTTCCTCTTTCTCTCCTCTGCTACTCTACTCAATCCCAAAACTCACTCTAAAGCTTCAACTCCTGAAATGAATCCTTCTTTCTCCATGCCCTAGCTACCAAACCCTAACCAAGAAAAACCTTCCACAAGACACGCTCTTCACACAACCTTTCCTCACGCCCATGTACTCCTTCCTTCTGGTTCACAGATCTACTCTAGATGCACACTCAAATTTCTCAGATTCTCCTTTCTTCACACAAATTTCTCTCTGGATGCTCTAGTTCGCAAGAGCTTCTTTCACTTCATAATCACAAGGTAACAAATGACTTGTCCGACCTTGTATTTATAGTTTTTGCTTCTTTCCAGCATTAAATGTTATACCACCTACCAATGTACTTTAACATTAAATGTGGATTTTTCCACTAAGCCGACTTTAAGTGCCCTTACCCACATGCCACATCCTATGTGAAAAACCCTTTACAACCTTCTGGCACACAAAAATCCAACCCGACCGAAGACTCTTACGCATGCATCCACAGCGCTGAAGGCACTTCTTATGTCCTTTACCCAATTTTTTCCCTCACCTACCTCATGTTGTTCCTGCGCTCTTCATCCTTTCTGTACGTGGTTTCCATAAATCCTTTTTGACACCAACCATTCTCGTCCACCTCTCTTCTACGCACTTCTTAACCTTATGCACTTTTTATCCTTCAACTGAGCCATTCACCACAACTTCTACAACCAGCTCAAACATGTATTATAGGCCTATAGTTTACATCACTCCACCCCACACTAAAATAGATGCATGGTCCTCTGCACATACACAACCTTGGGAAAAATAATGTGGTTATCAATGCACAAGGCACAAAAATGACACAAAAGAAAGGAACAAGCAATGAGAAAGGGAAACACAAGAAATAAAAAGCATAGAGGGAAATTCTAGACTAACTGGTAATACTGCCTTATTACAAACACCAAGAAGACTTATTTATAGTAGGGCTTCAACCTACTCCCATTGAAGTGACCTAGTAACCTCGTCCCATCCAGCACTTGTAACTGGAAAGTGCCTAAATAAAGAATGTACGAGATGATGTAAGGTCCCAACCAATGGAATTTCAACTTCCCAGGATGGCGCAAGATACTTGGAATCATACAACAATACCATCTTCCCAACCTCAAACTTCTTGTTCTTGATATGATGATCATGCCATGCCTTTTTTCTTGCTTTTTCTATCTTTTGACTCCATCTAGCAAGTGATCGTCTTTCATCTAACTGCATCAACTTATCAATTCTTTCTTCCAACGCTTTCTCATCAGCTAACCCTCCTGCACGCACTATACATAGTGATGGTAACATGAATTCAACTGGTAAAATAACCTCTGCGCCAAACACCAATTGAAATGGTGTGGCCTTGTTCAACCTTTTGTAGGTTGTCCTGTATGCCCATAGAATGGCTGATACTTTTTCATCCCAATCCTGTCTTCCAACATCACAGATCTTAGTTAATGTGTGACTTAGTATCTTGTTAAATGCCTCAGCAGTTCCATTTGCTTGAGGGTGATAAGGGGTAGTCTTTTGATGGGCCACCATAAATTCTGCTAATAGAATCCTGACTATTTCATTGAGAAAGTGTGTACCTCTATCACTTGTTAAACTTAAAGGACAACCATACCTGTTGATTATGTTCTCCCATAAAAATCTAGTAGTTTTCACTGTGGTGCAATCCTTTGTAGGTGTTACCTCTACCCACTGTGTCAAGTAATCAGTGCAAGTGATGATATACCATGAACCATTCCTTCGCACGGCTGGAGAAATTGGCCCTAAAAAGTCAATTTCCATTTTTCAAATGGTTCAGCATTGGCTATTGGTCGCAAGGGCATTTCATCTCTCTTTCCAAGTTTTCCAAGGGGTTGGAAATGGTCACAGGCCTTGTAAAACTCAATACAATCCTTGTAGATGGTTTCCCACCAAATCCCTACTAATAAAATATTCCACACGGTAGAATTTCCTACATAGTGTCCTCCTGCAATCCCACCATGTGCTTCCTCCATAATTTCCATGCACTCATGTTCCAATACGCATCGGCGTAGAACCTCATCACGACCTAACTTATATAGGTCTCCACTAATCAACATGTAGGGTGCGACACATATTACTAACTTCTTTCTCTCCAGAGCCTTCATCCCTTCTGGAACCACACCTATTTTTAAGAACATTGTGATATCTTCCAAGTCTAAGGGCATGCTCCGTAACCTAAATAGTTGCGCATCTGGCATGGTATCCTCAATGCTTTGCGTGTCCTCCCCTGAGTCAATCCTTGATAAGTGGTCAGGTCTTGAATTACTCTTGCCTGGTTTTATGACCATTCTGAACTCAAACTATTGAAATAACAGGACCCAATGACATATGTGCCCTTGTAGAACAAGTTTTTTGACTAAGTATTTCAATGTCATGTGGTCTGTGTAGAATATGAATGGTGTTTCCAATAGATACTACCTAAAATTATGTAGTGCGTAGATCATAAACAATGCTTTGCGCTTAGTAGTTGTGTAATTATGTTCTGTTGGTGTCAAATTTCTACTTGCAAAGCACAAGGGATGATCAACAATTCCCTCACCAGGTTGTGCTAGTACTGCTCCCATAGTTGTTCCTGAGGCATCAACATGCACATGGAAAGGATTATCCCAAGAAGGAAAACATAATATGGGTGTTGTGACAAGATTATCCTTCAAAGTGTCAAATGCCTTCTTTGTGCCTCTCCCCAATGAAAGGCACTTTTGTGTTTTAACAATTCCTCCAAGGGCATGGCAATCTTGGCATACCCCTTGATGAATTTTCTATAATACTCCATATGCCCAAGGAATCCGTGCACTGTGCTTTGATTAGTAGGCTCCCCTAATTCTACAATTATTGTAACTTTAGTGGGATCTACGAGTAAGCCTTATTTGCATATAATGTTTCCTAACAAGGTCCCAAATGGAGTAGCAAAGATAAATTTCTTAATGTTGAGGGATATCCTTAATTGCCGACATCTCTCAAACATCAGCCTTAAATTGTCACAATGGTCTTTCACCAATCCATACATAGTCCAGTCATCCAGGTAAACTTGGAGAAACTTATGGATGAAGTCCTGAAATGCTTGTACCATGATGTGCGAGAACATAGCAGGCGCATTCTTTAATCCAAAAGGCATAACCGTGTAGGAAAAACTTCCCCATTTAGTGGTGAAATTTGTCTTTCTTCGGTCTTCCTTTGCAATCTCGACTTGGTGATACCCTAAGAACCCATCCGTGAAAGAGTAGACTTCACGCCCATCTACTCCCTCCAAAGTTTCTTCAGTAAAGGGGGTTAGAAAAGGATCGATGACACACACTAGATTCAGATCCCTGTAGTCAACATAGATTCTTATCCTACCATCCTTCTTGATACTGATAACCATTGGGCTTATCCATTCTGATTCTTCCACTACCTCAATGATACCAGATGCTATCATCTTTTCTATTTCTTCCTTGACCCATATGCACAAATTTGGATTCATCCAATAAGGCCTCTTCCAAATTGGGTGTGCACCTTCCTTCAACTTGATCTTCATCTCCCCTAAAGAATGGTGAATGCCTTTGAGTTCATGGTACCCATGAGGGATCAAATCCCATAACTCGTGCAACAGATCAATGACCTTTGCAAATTATTTTTCTAACCAATAGTCTATGATGATAGCTTGCTTAGGTTCTGCCTCCATCCCAATGTTAACCTTCTTTGTTTTCAAGGGCTCATGGTAGGTGCATGCTCACTCATCAGTGCTATCTATGACTTTGGGTGTACCTTCTGAATGGTTAACATCCAAAGTTTCCATTTCTTCTCCATCTATTACATAGACCATTTTTCCTTTTTCTTTTTCCATGCACGCATGCTCAAACTATACTTCCTCTAATTCCTCTTCATTGAGGCACATCTCTAAGTAAGGCTCACCTAGTAATTCCAACATCCTATCCTCTTCCATAGCACTATCTCCCATCGTAAGGTGCTTGATCACTTGTAACACCTTATCTACTGATGGCTTGGTACTCCTATACTTGAAAGCTTGAATGAGATCAGCCGCCAACTCCTACCAATTACCCGTCTGATGATGCATCTCCCAATGAACGTACCAAGTGCATGCACAACCTTGTAAGGTGGAATACAACTTATGTACCCATAATGAAGGTGGTAATGCTTCTGCGCTTCCCATCTAGGCCTTCTCACACACTTGGATATGAAATGAGGTAGTCTCTTTGCCATGGTAGTCTTGTATGACCGTGGGCGCGTTGCTCCTAGAGAACCTTACAGAAAATGTGATCCTCACCTCGCGCCACTCCAGGAGGTTCTCCTGATGTGTAGCCCACCAGCGCACTGCAGTTCCGAGTAGGTTATAACTGAGCATTCCCCTCCTCCTGTCCTCATTTTTCCACTGAGCTTCCATTTCCTGTAAGAAAATTTTAGGATATGCTCTCCCAGAGTAACTTGGAAATGTCTTTCCTCTTAGGTGCTTGACTGAGCATGCCTTTTTTACCCTTGTTACAGATCCTCTCAACTGTCACCCAATTAACTCATAAGTCCCATGTGCCCAATTGTCACATGCCACACTAGTGGTATCACTCAAGGATTGAGCATCCTCAAACTAGATAACTCCCTCTGTGGGGTGAATTATCTCAGGATCTCTGATGGAGCACACATAGATTCTATCAAGGAATTATTCTCCTAAGGGCTCAGTATAGGGAGCTGACTTCCCATCTATCAAAGGAATGATCACCCTTTCTTCCTTTTTTTCAAATATGATATACCCTTTATTAAACCAAAGGTCGGCATTGTTCTTGTAACACCATGGGTGCCCAAGAAATGCTAGAAAGTTGTCTACCTCAGTGAGTGCCAAGACTTTGAAGTCTCCAGTGAACTTGGCCCCTTGAATGGTGATAACTACATCCTTCAGGACTTCAATGGGCATTTCCTTAGTCTTGTTCTCCATATATAACACATTCAAAGATGGCTGCAATGTGGGCCCTCCCATATGATGTCAAACATCTAAGGTAATAAAATTTACCTCTGCCCCTATATCAATAAGAATATTGTTAAGAATCCATCCATCAACAACTACATTCAAAGTAATCTCCTTATCATATTCAAGGCTATGAGGAGGAAGGTTTGCATTCAAGACCTATCTCTCGCGCTCTACTCCAGTACGTGGTACCTTCTCTCTCAGCCATTCTCCTAGCAAGGGAATAATATTCTCTTACCTTAACATTTTACATACTTCCTTGACCTCATCCAGGTCATTCCTTGGAACCTTGGCATCCTTCTGTTGCTCCACCTACCTCGATTTCTCCTTGAGACATTGGATCTCCCCTTGTAAACTTTGAATCACGTCCATAGTCTCCTGGTACACTTCCTTATGATGAGTAGGGTCTAGATACTTTCCATGTACCACTTCCTCTCTTGAAACTAGTGTCCTTTGTCTTAACATCTCCCTAGCATGTGTGGACTCTACTCATGTCATCACCAGTAAAATTTCTAGCCCTGATTCACGTGCCACTCTTGGCATCCATTATGAATCGACCTTCTTGATGCTCACCATCCCAGTGCCCTTGTCTTTCCGGTGCTGCTGGTTCATATGCTCATAAAGTTTAGACACTCTTTGTACTTGTGTTTCTTTCTGCACCATGAGCATTGTAACAGATCAGGACACTCACGTTTGTAATGCTTTGTAGATCCACAATTATAACAGGTTCCTCACGGGAACTCACTTCGTCCTCTTCCGTGGTTACTGTGACCATGAAATTCCCCACGAAAACCTCTTCCACATGCTCCTTCATCTGTGTGCCCTTTATAATTATGATCATTATCCTTTGAACATCTTGCAAGGTTAGTTTTGCACACACCCAGATCAATAACATCATGGATTTGATCAATCAATCTACAATCCTTGGTATCATGGGTCATAGAGGTACAGATCTTGCAATAGCAAGAAACATTCTTGTAGATTATGCGTTGGAGTAGAGGGCATCTACTTGCATCATGATCCCTATAGAAAATATCATTTTCTACTGACATAGCGTGCACAAAATTCCAAGGGAAACTATCCTTTGCATGCCCCTCCACCTCATAGTCTGTACACCAAAGCCCACTATGAACCTCATGTGTTGATTTTGCAGATAGCTTCTCTAACTACTTGGCCATTGTAGTAATTTGAGCCTCCAGAAAAGGACTAACACCAGTATCAACTCTCCCAACAACTTTGGTGTGTAGGGAAGCTTCCAATGCCTCACGTGGGTTTGTGAAAGTCTTGTGTGACAGATCCCTTCTAAATGGTGTTATCAATCTTCTAAAAAACCATTGAGCATGTTGAGAAGGATGAATGTCATAGGATAGAATTGACAAGAGAGTCTTGAAACACATGTCATACTCCCATACACTCTCTATCATTCCCTGTTGGATCTACTTCATAGTGTTGATGCTCTTCTTCTCAAACTCAGGGATATGGAACTCTGTTGGGTAGGAGTTCTTTAGTGTTGTGTAGTCTACCATCGTCTGATGGGGGTCATACTACCAATACCAACTATGCATGTGCCCTTGCAATGTTGTTGCAAAATGACTTTCCTTCCACTTTGGGGTAGTGATCCCCTTTGCGTGCCATAGTAACTCACACTTTTTCACATACTCTGCAGCATCTTCAATACCCCTATAGTCTAGTAAGTGCAAAGACATCTTGAAAACACTTTGGGATGTGGTTGGGGTCCTTGTTCCCTCGATCCAGAGCCTTGGTTTCCTCTAGTGTTTCCTCCTCCACCAATTCCATTGGATCCACCAGGTCTTATTCCTCCTGACCCACCAGATCCACCTCCTCCAGTCGGAAAGGGGCCTAAAGTGGTCATGCCTAGTGTTCCCAATGTCCCAATGAACTACACATAGATGGTTTGTGATATTGTCCCACTTCCAGTTATATGTCCCATGCCACTCCCAGATGTGCTACCCAAACCTTTCGTACTTGCACCTTGTTTAAAGATTCCTCCAAATACACAAATGGATTGTGTAGCCATGGATGTTCCAAATGAGAAATTATATCTCCTGGGCACAGATCGGTTACTCCCACCAATACCAACTAGGTTAATAATAATTCTCCCTTGATATGGAAAACCAAGTGCCAGGGGTTGGTCGCCAGGTGGGTTTAGATGCATACCGACGACTCTTCTTTCTCCATGTGACGAATGCTCATCAAAAGCTAAAGGGGCCTCTCTCCCATGCTTTCCAAGATGGGGTAGCACAGACTTCTCAGGTTTCACATCCTCTGCATGAACCTCAACTCCTTCCTATAACGTCTTCCTCCATAGATCCATCAAACTTGCAACCTCACGTTGTCTAGTCATCTCCCTCTCACAAGTTTTGTTATACTTGAGTTGTCTCTCTTCCCTTTCCTTTTTAGCCACAATTTCTACCATCTTCCTCCACCCTATCTTCCTCTCCCAGCACTCAGATAAGTTTATCTAACCATGGGAAATTCTTCTAAACTCAAATTAGTGACCTAATTCATATCCATAGGAGTAACACACAAAAATGATCCTCTAGGCTCCCTAAAAAACTTGAAGACAGTAACTTCTGGGAAATAATACGTAGAAATGGCATATTCAAGAGTATAACTGGTTAGCACTCTCTTCCACTAGTAATCAAAATCATGCATCTAAGTCAAATCTACATCTTGTAGCTTCTGATAGTCATCTTAGGTCCATACGCACGATCTATAGTACCAACTTGATCTGGATGTGTATGTTGAAATCCATTCATATCGTTCTACTGGGAAGTAGTAAAATAATGTCTCATATAACTCATGGTATAGGTTATCTTCTACCCATCTACGCACATTGAAATTAGGTCAAGTATTGAATCTTTTAGAAAACTTATCCTCCATGCTCTTAAACCATGTTTCAACACATTCTAAGGTCAAATGCTCTATCATCACACATTACAGGGACAAATATGCATGCCATTTCTCACAACAACTTTGAAAATTGGTCCCAAAAATGAAACCAATATATAGTCATATGTTATATCCTTACACCAATAGTCTAATCCCATACGCACCGACCTATCACACAACGAGCGCTAGGAACTCACCCGAGGCATGCACGGGTTCCAAGTCTATCCTTTATGTGATTCTTGTGAGAATTCAAATGGAAATGATCAGAAAAGAACCATGGTGCATTCTAAGAGCCTAGAATGAGTTGTTATCTCATTGCATCCAGAAAAAATAAATAACAAGCAACATATGGAAATAGTTCATATAGAAAGGAAATGCATAAATATTATACTCCCAAACACATATGATTTATAAAAGAGCATTTTATTCATATTAACATATTCAATAACCACATTACAATCCCTTGAGTTCATGAAAAACCCTTATATAATAATGCAGAGCCAATTCATGCATCAGAACTACATTATGCTCATCATTTTACAAAAATTACTGCAGACCCATCCCTCTAAATATGCCATCACTTATAGAGCTCTCCTAATCCCTAACCCTTAAAATCCTCCACCTGTTTCTGTAGGGATTTACCTCTCCATACTCTTCTTTCTTTCCACACTATGTATATCATCCTTTTCTTCTATCGGGTGCATGTATTTATAACCTCGGCTCCCACCGCCATTCCTTTCAGAAGCTACAGATTGGTCGTCAAGTGTTAAATTGGTCCTTTATGGGAGCATGCCTTCACATATCTAAGATCTCCAATCTTTGTAATGATGTCTTTTGGAACCTTCCATCGCATGCCTGCAATATTCTCTTTTTGATCCTGAATTCACTAGGCTGGAAACTTATCCACAAGGGTCATGCTTTTCTCATGTGATGCCTATGATGTCGAATACAACTAAGTACAAAACCCCTTTTTCCTTGTGCATGTGCTCTGTATGTTTTGTAACCTACTGCTAGGACCCTTTCCCTACACACCTTAAACCCGTGCACCCTTATTCAACTAGGTACCATGTGCCCACGCGCCTTCTTGAACTTAGCTAATATTTGGGGGCCCAACAATGCACCTTATTCATACATGACTCTTATTGGCCTCATATTCCATTTGATCCCACATTCCCTCACATTGTTTGCACACATGAAGGATTAACACAATTAGGATTCACACTCGATGATCTCCTCACCCCATCTTACTCTACCCACTTGTATCATATATATGTTCTCGTTACTATTAATTATGGCCTTCAAGTCTTCCATCTTTTGGTTTTTCTTGCATGCATTCCCCATTCCTCTCAACTCACCCTCGTATAATATTGTACCGACTATATTCGTGGAACTCTTGACCCCAACCATACGGATATTAGTTTTCCCATACCTTTTATCTGCATCACAATTTTCAATGATTCTTTCCTTGGCTATACCCCAAACCTAACCCATTGGTACATACATGATTGTCCACAACCTCCTTTTACTGATGAAGGATGTGTTATGGGCATGTATAATATGCACCACGTTGGCTCTCTCTATGATCAACCTCATACTATCGCCTAATATGTCTCCAATCCAAATCTTATCAGTTACGACCCCAATACTTACAATCTCCTTGATGATTTTACCAAATTATTCACCCCTCAAACACTTAGGGGCATCACACTTCCACCCCCCTTCCATCACTATCAATTATCTATAGTATTATCCTTCACACTCTGCACTTCATGTCTAATCTTTCTCAACACTCCTACACCTTTTGTACACACATTGTATTGACCTTACCTGATGACAAGCTATAGTGCTACAGTTCACACTTGACTGTTGAGGGAATACTTCCCTAATTATCCTCATATAATATACTCTTTCTACACTTCACGTTCAAAGATCCACGATACATATTTCCTAGCCTCTACTTCTACTGCTCTCTCTCACTTTGCACTTCATGACTATCTTTCTAAGCATCACCACATTGTTGGTTCACATATTTTATCTTCATTACTTGATTACACACTCTAGTTCCATAGTTCATACTTGACTATTGAGGGGGAAATTTTGAAATGGACCTCACATCATCTACAATTCATGCTTTGTACTTCACGATACATATTTTCTAGCATCTACACTCATACAACACATTCATTTCCTCATGGAACACTCTTGTTCTATGGTTCACTCTTGAATGTTGAGGGAGAATTTCTAAATGAACCTCATCTCATACACATACACTGGGGGAAACATGGATCCTCCTCTCTTCACATCTTGCACATCGCAACACACCATCACACTCACACAACATTTGCATATCTTGGTTGAATTTACTCTTGTTATCCTCTACTACTTACATGTTGCACTTTACTTACTATGCTATCTAGATTCTTATTATGTCATTGTATTTTTGTATATACACATGCACATTCACTTGGCATCTTCAAGTGAGTGCAATAATTTTACATATTTTCACATGATGCATGATGCTCAACACCATTCTTTACCAGTCCCACCGAGGCTCTTGGGGGAATCTACCTTTGTTACTCTCATACCTACACATCACATGCTCTATTGTTACATCATTTAATTTATTATCACTTACTTTTCACTACTATATACCTAATTTGACATACTATTTATCTTTCTAATACGCTAACAGATGCTTCATGTGTAGCATTTTCCTTAGAGGATATATACAACCATGGATATCTCTCACTTCTTTTCTTGCTATTGTTTGTAAATTATAACCTATTTCTTACTTGATCATTGTATGATTTTGGATGCTTGAGACCTGATTGTCTTGTGACATTGTGAGAAATGTCCCATGTATGAAACCCAATTTTCACGGTCCATCTTGTCTTCCTAGTTATTTGTTACATTTTCTTCTATTATATGCTATCTCATTTTCAATAACACTTGTTTACTAGTCCATATTATTTGCATGTGCCTTGGTTTCTACCATGTACACCCGTACCTCTGCAAGTATCCACACTCATATATGCATATCAGATTTAGGTCCTCTCCTTTGGACCACATTCTCTTATAATTTTCCTATGCATCCCAAATAAAGGGGCATCTATTGGGTGAATAAATCACCCCTACAATAGCTCAGAGATTTAGTACAGTATAACAAAGTTCAAAATAAACATAGACACATAATTACAAATTGGATCAAAATAAGACTTGGGCCTAGAATACAACACAGACACTAGTGCCCAGTCCTGGAGAGTGGTAGTGGGCACTTTTTTCCCTACTGGGTGCTAATTTCGTGTGGGAAAATATTCATTTTCTCACTTCTACATATTTTACAACATTTTTCATATTAGTTATCGAGTAGCACGCACTTGCCTCTAACTACAAAATTCATTCTATCAGTTACAATTGGAGCAAAAGGAACAACAAGAATATATTAAGGATGTACAATCTGTAATGATGATTATTTGGGAAGCATCATGGAAGGAGATGAAATCTATACCTCTCTCCCCAACACTCTATTCTTAGCATGAGATCTCCCAAAAAAATCACTCTTGGCGTGATATTGTCGAAAAAACTCTCTCTCGACATGAGATCACCTGAAAAAACTCACTTTTGGCATGAGATCACCAAAAAACCTCACCATCGGCATTCAAATCCAAGTAAACAAGATAATTTTTTATCTCATACTCTCTTACATATCTGGTGCACACTTTCGTTTTACACACTTTTACACTCTTTGCTTACTTATACACATATTACTCTAATTTTTCATATACGGAACTTTAACTACTTTATTTTTATTATTTTGTAGGTTTATCCTTACATGCAACAAGAATCAGCTCACATCAATGATTACAAGCTCCAACAACATGCTAATATGCATACACTTCACACTTATGGTTTATTCCCCTTTCCTAGTCTCCACGCTTCACATGGCGATCACTTCACACTTCATTTGTCCACGTGACATGCTATCAACCACATTATTCTCTACAAGATCACAAGGTACACATATTCTATCTACTTTATACTATTTATTATTCACTCAACAACATAAAGTGGGGGAAAATTTAAAACACAAAATCTATGTACTTGGGTATATTTCTAGGTCCTAGAGCATACTAATATATACATGATTCCTAAGCAAGAAAACTAGTCATTGACAATGTCTTTTAGGAATTTTTTATCTCTTATACTTTTATTAACCTTTCACACCCTACATCCCTATTGAAATTTGAATTATTTCTCTTTTATGGCCCCAAACACTAGCATCCATTTAGGATAGATGTTCCCAAGTGCTCATGTCTCTTATGGGTCTTCTTGAACCTCTCTAGCCCTTTCTCACTCGTTTAGGTCTCTTTTATCTTTTAGGCATCTTTTACACTTTTGGGGCGTCCTTCTAGTTGTAAATTAAATCAGGGGCCAAGCACTAGCATTATCTAATATCACCTAAGCTTGCATTTAAAGGCACAAGAGCATTACAAAGCATTCATCGAGCACATCCATACAAGGGAAAAGGGTTGCATCACTCTACATACACAACATAGGAGGGGGAAGAACATTCTATTTCATCTCACACATTCTATAAATTTTCTATATTCTATATCTAGACCACTATAATTGTGTAAAGTTCGCAAGGGATTCCTAGGGCATCATTACATGCACATTCACCCAAAACTACATGGAGTCTAAAATGTAGTGTAGCAATCGGTACTAAGTTCACTCTTCAGGTAACCACTAGGGTCAGTCTGAATCCCCAAACTACATATTATTTAATAATTTTGATGTGTTTTATGGGTATGTGCAACTACGTTTCTATTTTGTAGGTTACGTGTGTGAATAGTGACATTAGAAAAAATTTAGAGTGAAAAACATAGATCAACAAAGAAGCTCCTCATTCATAGAAAAACATCAGAATCTAATCATCTGGGTGGACAATAGCACCCAGATTCAATCACTAGTGCCCAGAAACTCATGTCCTCCCGTGGGCACTTCTGTCTTACACATTTATAGGTCTTAGAACCTCCAGTGAGCCTTGATAATGTTGCTTCCTATCTGTTTCATCTATTTACCTACCAAGATTGTCACTAGATTACATGAAATCATGGTTTCATGTTGCTCTCTCTCTCTCTTAGGGTTTCATATTTTGCATGCTTTTTTCTTATCCATTCACTCTATTTTATTACTTGTATATCATTCATTACAGTAGTTACTCTAAAATTAATATTTAATTCTATTTATGTTAAATTAATGAGTAGCAAGGAATAATAGATTTGAGAACTGTCTATCTATGTAATCCCTCTCCAAAATCTAGCATCATAACACTTCTAAAAAATTATTGAATTCCCTACCCATGATATGAATGAAAAACTCATTTTTATAAGCTGATGGATGAGAATATTTCAAGATCACATGTCAATCAAGAAGAAGTGAATCAACCAAAGGAGGAAAAATCAACATACTATATTTAGTAAAAGAGGAAGAAGAACTTGAGACCAATCAAAGAAGCCTAAAATTAGCTAATTTGACTTAGAAATGTGAGAGAAAATCATGCCAAAATAGAAAAACGCATTCACAAATGTGTTTTTTTAATTTTACGATAGAAGGTTTCAAGACAACCTTTGTTTCCAAAGGGGTGGTTGCATAACCGTTTCCATAGTTTCACAACCATCACTATTCTATTAGGAAAATAAGGAAAAGAATTAATTTAAAATCCAAATGAAGTTTGTGACTCAAAGGAAAATATTGAGTTGATCTAAAAAGGGAGTGGGGAGGAGAGAGAAAGGGATATGGATCTCATATTTATCCTAGAAGGGGTTTTTTTATCATCAAAGATGTGTCACATTTTTTGTAGTACACCATGTATTTTTTGGGTATGTACATTCACCTGTATATAGAGCATACACAAATTGGTACACCATAACAGGTGTTGGTGTACTCCCTTCCTATTGGCTCTAATCATTTGGGAGCATCTCCCACACTATACATGTGATGTTTTCACTACAATGATATTTACTCCCTCATCATGCTCAATTAGTTATATTATGCATATTACTATCTTTTGGACTAAGAGGACTAACATATGTGTGTCTTGATAAGTTCTAAATTATCTTTTTCTATGTGCTTTTTATTATTTTATTTGTTATTTTTTTCACTTGATTGATAAATTAATTTGTTTCTAGATTATTTAAATACTTGACTACTTCTCTATATGTGTCCTATGAACCTCATATGCGATTGTGTTGTGAAAATTTGGTGTCTCATGTTTATGGATCTATGCCTCTGTTCTATGTGATATTTTCTTGTGTACTTAGTTGTATACTTTAAATATTGTGTCCCATGTTTTTGGCTCTATATCTATATTGTGTGTTATATTCCTTATATGTATGCATTTTATTCTTTGTATACAACATGTGCGATTTTTTTGTGATTATTATGTGACACTTTAGAATCCCATGTTTGAAGATCTATTCCTTTATATGACTTGTCTATATATTATTTTTGGTCTACTTATGCGTCTTTTCCTCAATGTTTTGTTTCTTTAACACATGATTTTTATTTCTTATTTCATATCGATTTTTTTATATACCATAGTCTCCATCTTGAAGGAACAAGATCCTAATGGTGGCCACCGTGGTATCCTTCCATGTGAATCCAACATAGATTATCATACTTATTTAGAATTGGTACACATCATTTATTTTGAGTCATGCATTCTACTGATATATCTTACGTGCCTCAAAATAGGGGGGATTCAATGGGGTATATTATTTATATGTGGATGATACAAATAAATTTAAAAACTTATATACCTATATATATAGGGAACAAATCCTTAGAAATATGAAAAAATACATAATAGGGATATAATTCACACTGGTACAGAATTGCCATCAAAGGGATGAAATGTAGGACACTATGGCCCTAATTGGAAATTTTTTTCTTGGGGGAAAACTCACATTTGTTAACATTATTATATTTTTACATGTATTTATAAACTTTTTATGGCATGAAAAAATGTGTCTAGACACCATGCCCTCTTATCATCAATTAAAAAAGGGTATCAAGGAAACGATTAAGGGACACACTAAGACTGTCACTCAATGGATAGAATTAAAGGGTGTACAGGGACCACTAAGATCACTTATCTAAAGGGAAGTAACCCTTAAACTAGGAAAACCTAAGGTTTCAAAGGCCCTAGATCGAAGAAGAGGAAGGAACCCTATTGGGATATTGGAATTATGTGGGTAATAAAGAGCAAGATAAACATAAAAAACCTATGCTAATCAAAGTAAATCCTGTAACATGAAATAAAGAATTGAAATACAATATGTTAACCTAGCATGTGCATAAAATACTAAGATAACATAAATTAAATAGATAATATGTAGGAGACTACTCTATACAAAATGACAAGTTTGGTTAGAGCACTTACCTATTGGGGGATTGTCCTTGATGCATCTATCTCCCAAAGGACCATACACCAAGAGAGTGTTAAGATTGTGGAGCTTAATTTCTTCATAAATAGCATGTTTTACAACTTACAGATTTACACAGTAACTGGCATCTGTCGGCTAACCAATGTTAGTCAGCTAGTATGAAACGGAATCGGTTGGGGTATCTGGCGTTAGTCTCCTGTGTGTGAATTTTTTTATTTAAGTCATGGGATTGGATCTAACCTTTGATTAAAAGGTTATCTAAGGGTTGTAATTGTATTGCTAAAGTTCCCTAAGTTTTTATATGCTTATATAAGCTAGAAAGCTAGGGTTAGAAGCTAGAATTAGAATAATTGTAAGAAGGAATTCTTGGAGAGAGAAAAGAGAATCTTATGAAGGAAAAGTATTTTACATCCAGAGAGGTGTGGAAGAGTGTAGATATTCATTGTATTTCCTATGTAAAGCAAAGATTAACAGGTTGGTTGTTTCTTGGTGGATGTAGCCCACACTAGGTGAACCACGTTATATCTTGTGTATTGATCTTCTAGTTTATTTCCATATTGTATTGTTTGTATGCTTAGATATAAATACAAATTTGGTGTGATTAACCCCAACAAAGAGAGTATATTTAGGGTAGAGAAGGGGGAAAAAATAGTTATAGCTCACTATAGGTAAACCAAAGTGCAAGAAAATGAATCCAAACAAGAAGAATATCCAAACCAAGAGTCAAGATGCAAGAAATCCAATAGTTGAGCGAGCATATGTAAGTTGGCACAAGAGAGAAAATATAATGGTGAGTTCCTTTTCGATCCGATATGATGATCATGATGTGAAAATGTAAGTTGGGGTCTTTATACTGATGTCATCACCTACAGGTGAATGCATCAGCTAGGGATTTGAACTTTCACCGAAACAATCACCTATGGGTGATGATGTCAGCTAGGGAGGCAAATAAGAGGGAGATTTTTCAAATTGTCATGGAAAATAAAGGGAATGCAAGGCAAAAGAAATGTGGTCATGAGAAAGTAAGATGTTGGAGGAATGTGGATGAAAATAAGAAGATAAGAGCAAAAGAAGAACATAAATAGCACCAAAAGCTACTCTCTCTCCATATATCATCCCTAACCCAATGGTTACATGAATAAATTACCCTATCCCGAAATGAGCCCCTTAAGGCACATGTTCCTAGAAATAGATGCATTATCAACCTCTAACCTGAAAAGAGAAATTGTTAGTAATAGTTATGACAAAAAAAGTGTAAAAAAATGATGTGTATACATATGCCCTAGATGTTGATTACTGCATGTCACAACATCGAAACATGGGGTAGTCAATGGAAATAATGATAGATACCACCAAACGCTAAAGTAAATGTTGAAAGTAAAGAAAGGAATAGCTGAAATGAAATATACCCACCAATGTGTATCTGATAGTGTCAGTTATCCTACCATGCATGGGTGTAATTCATGTTGCTAGAACCATGGAGAAGAAAAATTGAAAGGAAACAATAAGTATCATTAGTAAAATAAAACATAAATCGCATAGCTAGGGGCCCATCGGATGGATGTCAAGATTCATAAATTGGAGATAAGAGGTTAAAAAATGTGATTTTTGGCCAAGGAGTGGAATAGGGCATGTAATATGTCAAAAACAACGGGAGAAGATCACGATCCCAAAGCAACTTGCAAAATTTTTTTAGGGATTGGGAACTAAAATGATAGGTATTTAAAGATTGAGGACCATCATGGCAAATTTTGAATAGAAAGATTAGGTTTATATAGAATTTTTTATTTTATTCTCTTATTACTATTTCTAGAATTAAGAGAACTAAGCTCTGGAAATCCAAATTTGGAGATTTAATGAGATGATATGGCATGAGTACAAGGAGGAATAAGAGACAGATGAAGAGTAGCATGTAGTAGTGCTTGACCATGGGTAATTCGTTACATTTAATTTATCTAGGTAAATTAGGAAAAAATTGGTCTTTTTAAGATTATGAAGGATTAGGGCACCATTTTGAGTCAAAAAAATTTCATTATAAAGGGTACGAAAAAATGCAAGTGAGTTTGGGAGGGAATTTCTTTTTTCTTTGTCATTTTGTATCTTTTTACATTTAAAATTTTAGAAGGCATGGCCATACGGAAATAGATGCCACTAGCCTCCCCTAAACAATAGGGCCGATGGCATCAGGGACATTTAGAAATTTAAACAAGGGCCAATGGCGTAAGCCAAAGGGCCAATGGCGTAAGCCAAAGGGCCGATGGCATAGGAATGTAAGAAAAATCATGCAATGATTATGATTTTTTATTTTACGTTTATTTTTTATAAATCTAATTCTTGTATTTTGTTGATTTGTGAATACAGGAAGATGAGAGGATCCACCGATGAAGATTAGTTTATATATCATAGATTAATGGATTTATTGTGACATTGTGATATGTAGAGGTATCACAGCTACATAGATGGGGATATGGGGGCATCATGCAGATTCTTAGGATACTGTTGAGCCTAGATTTATCGCAATTTTTTTTAATATCCTAGGATCCTCAGGCCAACACCTTTCAGTTATGTGAAAGTGAGATAGTAGAGATGATCGTGACACTTTAAGATGTGCATGGGATATTAGGTTTGTTTATTAAGGGGGATCACATGTATTGTGATCGTACCATGGATATTAAAGAGAGGAGGTACTTGGCCACATGGGCCACAAGAAATTAGTCGTATGATGTGGAGATTCTTAATGTTCAACACAACGCAGTGTTTATTGTAGATATTTTGGATATCTAAAAGGTTATTATGGGGATTACCGTGGCACACATATTGTGTCACAAGGTAGATGGGACCATTCCATTATATTTGATGGCTATATGTAGAGATGTGATTGAGAAGGATGTTTTATTCACTTAGGGGACCACTATATGGGTGAAACTAGTGCATGATTTATACAGATTCTGACAGAGGGCACATAGGACCATAGGTCTAGTGATATTATTAACAACATGGATATATGAGATATTTCTTAGGTATATGCCCATAGGGATACTATTGGTCATACCAGGAAAGGCCCCAAGAAGACTCTAGTGGGTACAATGGAAAAAAATGAGAGCACTTTTATCATATTGACCACTATGATAGGTACATCCACATGAGCTCGTATCGGATCCCTACATAGGGAATGTTAATCAGTGGTCTAGTTTTCCCAGGGCATAGGAATTAGAGGAAGTTGAGGAGGTGACAAGACATTACTTGTACTGGGTAGATACCCATCTAATGGACATGGTACCTATATAGTTTGGATGGTTAGAGCATGTGATGGTACCACCACTACTATCCTACAAACAACAAAAAGCGAGGGAGGATGTGAGCGTAGCAAATAGAGTACAAACATTGCATCTCTGGAGAGTATGGGCCATAGGCAGACATGGCCAAAGGTAGAGGTGGAGAGGTTGGGTAGATCAAGACCCACCATATACTATTTCCAAATCCATATTAATTTTAGGTTTCTCCTCATTTTTGATTACTTCATGCAATCTAAATTATACCTCTTCACCATCATGACCTTATATTTGTTCTTTTTCATCCCCATATCTTTCATATTCTTTTTTTAGGATAACCTACTCTTCATAATAATATTCCAGTGTTAAGGTATCAATTTGAACCTCCTCTTCATCACTTTCCATTCTTGTATTTACACACACAAAATGTTACAATCAAAAGTTTGAGGCAATATTTCCCATCTTGGTGCTTCATTTGATGATCCCACCTCTTCTTTTTTATCTTTGAGAGAGGATAGAAATTTTTCTATGACCTTTTCATCTCCATTCTTTTCCTCCATTATGAGAACTTTCATCACTACTTCTTCCTCATTTATATCTCTTTCTTCCTCATGACCTCACAGGTATTTTATTCTTTCTTTATCAAAGCAATCCAATTTAGATTTCTTCTCCTTTTGAAAAGTAGATCAATTGGCCACTTTACTCTTCTCCTCATCTTTCATCCATGCCACATGTCTTCTATTATATGTTCTACTATGATCTCCAATCTCTCCAACCTTTCTTTTAACTACATTTTCGTTTTCTCAAATTCTAAATCTTCCTTCTTCATCTCTTTCTTTCAACATTTCTTCGCATTCTTTATTTTCTTTCCCTTGTATTAAGTTACTCTCTCTTCTACTCAATACCTCACTTAGTTATTTTCCATTGTAGTCTATTTCTACTCTCCAATGGCTTATCAAACCTTCTTCTTGAGTTTCAATGAACTCTCCTTCACACAAGCCTCAAATAATAATTTTCCTCTATAAGCTACTATTCAATATTTCTTCAAGGAAACTTCCCTCTTTTATTAATTTTTGTAACGATATTCAACATATTTACCTTATCTATGTTAGAGATTATTGATGGGATATATGTGTACAACTTCAATTACTTTTCTTAGTTCAATATCAATCATGAAAAGAAAGCACCATAACAATTTGAATCATAAAAATCCATTAAACTAATCACAAATCCTCTAATTCTATTTTTTAAGAGCTTACAACCTTTCTCTAATACCAAAAAGTATGAACTAACCCTTTTTTTTCATATCAATATTAAAAAGGAACTATTTTATATCATAGGTTTCTAAATTTTTCAAGTTCATTCAACTTAGACTTACGCAAGCAATATTAACCAGTATTGAAAAATTTTACAACATTTGTGGTCTTGGGACCTTTGTTTGATGTTTCCAACCAATGGCACATGTTATTGTGTCCTTCACTGTCTCACTACTCCTTGCACTTGAACATAAACAACATTTAATAATTAAGAACACTAACCATATTGTTTTCAATAAATCACACCTTCACATTTTACCATAGGTGCTTGGGATCATACTCTTGTCAAAGTCTAGGACTAATTATTTATCTTCTTCTTATTGTTAATGTTATCAGCATTCACCATTATTATGTACATTCCTCTCCATCAATTCCCTAGCTATTAGTTACACTTCACTGGCATCCGTAGGGGTGCACTATTTTTTACACCAACATATGTTTTTGCTTGTCAAGTATATATTCTCCTTCAGTCTTTATCATTAATTTCTCCATGCATACCATCCTTCTATCTTCTTTAAATATAACCTACTACCCTGCACAATATTCAATTATCATGAAGATACTATATAAACAACAATTATGTCATGTTTTGATTTTATTTGTACCTTTCCTATTATTACGGATCTACCACTTACATCATCATGATTATAAGGGATTCTTCTTCAATAGGAAAATATTAATCTACCCTCTACCTACATCCATCATGCTATCTAATGCCCAAATAAGTCTCATACACCCTAAGAATGGTTTAAGGATACTATGCCCAATACATTAAAACTCCCATGTATGACTTAAGAAACCCATTCTTAAAGTTTTGAAACTCTATTTAATGACTAAATGATTTTCTCTCATAATCCCATACATCTATCTTGTCTTGAAAATTAAAAATTACAAAGAAACCTCCTTTTAGACCTCTAACCTATTTATTAGGCCTTCTAGCCCTGAATTTCTACTTTTTCACTAATTAAAATCAATACATAAGGTTTCATCTACAATTATGATACTTTTTAGAAACTCATTTGGCCCAAAAACATGTTTATGAAAACTCTTAGATAGGGTTTTAAGGAATTTTGCATAGTTTCCTTTAGATCTACCTTTAATTAGGTCTACTTAAACGCCTTCATAGAAAAATATAGAAATTTCAATCTTATTAGGGTAATTGAAAGGATTGAACACATTCACTAAAATATAATCAATTTAAAAACCTTTTACTAGGATTGGAACACCTCAAATTTTATAGTAAATGCAAAACACTCCCTTATAATGCTAATTTTAAGGTCTCTTTTAGTTAAAATTAGACACAAACCCTTTATCTTCCTCCGTACAAACCCTAAAATCATAAAAGTAGAAAAATACTTTAAAGGACGTCTAAAAGTACTTGCTCACCAAATTTTAGTAAAAACCAATAGTGGAATCATAAGATATAGCACAAATTGTCTTCAAACCCTAGATTAAAGTTTTACCAAGCCCAAGAGGAATAAAAGTCAATAAGTTGAGCAAAAATAAGTTTTAAAACATGAACTCAATCTCTACATAGTTTTCATGGCATTCTTCAACTTTTTCCTTTTGGCACCAAGGCTATCTTGTGTACGTTTTTGTCCCAGCTATAAGCTTTGTATGAATTTTAGCTTAAGAAATTTAATTTTCTACCCCTTATCATTCAAAACTCATTTCCAAGCATGAATTAAGATGATAAAACTTAATAAAACATAAATTACATCTCATTTGTAGACTAGGAATTCATGCAATCATCAAAGTATCATTCTTTATCCATATTTCAACATAAAATTTCTCAAAACTCTGGTTTTTCCTCTAGAACCAAGAATCTTCTTTATTTCTCCATTGAAAATTTACATAGAACTTGCATATATTTATATTTTAAAGCTCTATATCCTTGTTCCTCACATAGAGGTAATAGTTATCTACCTATTTAATTAAAATCCTATCCTTTTCACTCTTTTCCAAAAATTTCTCAACCTCTCATGACAAGATCAAAACATGTTAATTTTGGTCTTCCTCATATGTTTATCTGATTTGTATGTGTCTTAGGTGACTTATTCTAGTATGGAATTATAGTTACAAACAATATTAGGATCTTCAGGATCCTTTGCTTGCCACTAAATCCTATCATCATAACCTTATAACTCCCTTTACAATGCATTATGAATTCTAAGATCACAATTAGACTCTTTTAATGTTGCAATGGACTCTCAAATGCACATACACCTACAAGAAATGACTTCAACATTAAAATTCTCTAATAATATCCAAGATTCCTTATTACAGATTAAAATCCTCATTTTTGGTGGGAACCCAAATATTAGGTCCTAGAATCCTTATAGACTCACATGGATTTTCATATCTAAACATAACCATTTCAGTTCATACATGAAGCAAGAAAAGGATCCTTATTGTTTACAATATGCCTCATTAGGATTTTTACACAAATATATACAAAATACATCATTTTAAATTGATGTTTATGCATTAATGAGGAAGCAATGGTAAATTTTATGGGATTGTGCAATGTCATTCCTGGAAGGGATCATAAAAAGGGTTTTTCCATCAACCTCGATACACACACCTACTTCGGGGAGAAGGATGATTTTTATGGTCAGCGAAAATATAAAAATTCAAAAAAATATTTTAAAAAATGATAGAGTAAAAAACCCAATTCCCACATTGAACACCTTTTTAAGGTACCCATATCAACAATATCAACAATAAGAAAAATATTATAAAAGTGACCATTGTATTGGTGAAAATATTGTAAAGATGGCGATTGAGGAAGAACTAAACCTCCCTCCTGAGTATGTTTATCCATCATATTTGCTTTTTTTATTTGCGAGTGATTAAGCATGTTTAGAGATGTTAAGCATGTTTATCCATCATATTTGCTTAATCACCCACAAATCAAAAAGGCATGTTTAGCCATCATATTTTATTTCTAAAATATTCTACATTACCTTCTAAACAATAAAACCAAACTCATCCAAAGTTGATCTGCTTAAATACCTCTTATCTAAACCTGAATTTGTTCGGAGGATAGAAAATTGGATTATTTTACTCAGTGAATTTGGCATTGAATACATAAATCAGAAGGTTATTAAAGGATAGGTTCTCACCAATACTAGGTACTTTAGTCACAAAATCATGCACTTTCTACTTATATCACACCTCTAAATATTTCATTATATGCATAATTCCTAAGCAAGAAGAATAGAAATTAACAACACTTATTTTACTCTTTCATTACTTATATCTCTCCCATGCTCTTTTTATTTTCTTTTCTGGAATGACCACTTTACTTTTGGACACTAGACGACATGTGGCCCAGTTTTGTATTAACTATTATATCTTCCAAGAACACCATACACTATTACCCATTAGGGATAGGAGCACCCTAGGCACTATTGTTTCCTTTGGGAACTTTTATCCCTTTCCTCCTCTTCTTGATTTTGAATTGCCACATCATTTAATGTATTTTCTAGAGTCTCTTTTATCACTTTGGGTGGGATTTTCATTTTTTAATGATAACATTCAAACAAGGTAATCATATATATACATGGCTTACTCACTACTATTAAGGGAGGACATTCTGAGGCTAATACTTACTATCTACCACTTGGGCAAATAAAACCATTCAAATATTGTATTTGGGTTGCACCATTCACTGCATAGGAAGAGACATTTTTGAATTCCATCTCACACATTCATCTTGGGGGAAAATTAGTTATATCTAGTTATCATTTTGTAATTGTAACAATGGTAGCATAGCTTCAAGGGACATGATTCTAATCACACACACATAAGAACTATATAGAGTCTGAAATATAGTGCATCAGTCAGTGATAATCACATTGGGGTGATCTTTGAGGTCAATCTGACTCAAGAATATGTGTTATTTGTTTTATCTAATATTTGTTTAAGATTTGTGTAGGTAGCTAGGTTTTTTTTAGGGATATGTGTGATACATGAACCCTACAACAGATCCAGAGTGAAAAATAGTGAAAGGAAGGAACTAAGTTCAGACCCTAAAAGACTAGAAGAAGAGTTGTTACAAGGACACTAGTGCTTAGATAAAACACTAGCATTTGGGTAGTAATTTCCTTCTATGGGTGATCATGCCTGAAGAATTTTTAGACCTCATTTTATTAGATAGAGGTTGCACAATATAGATCTAGCCTATTCTAGTCAATTTCCAACCCAGATATCCTGATACAAGATAAGTCACTCTTATCTCCTATCTTGTATACTTAATTATAATTTTCATACTAGATGTTGTTTTTTATTGCTATATTCATTTGATCTCAGTCCTTTAATAAAGATTTAAATTTATTTAAATCATTTGGGTAACCCATATTGTGATCGTGCACTTCCTTCTTCATCTTCTAAGGTTATGGATAACTCTTCCTCTTTCCTCCCTATTTGTGTTTATTCCCAAGAATCCATCTAAGTTGAGTATATCCCTTTCATTACTCAATATTCACCCCACTTCACAACTACCTTTACAGACCCCATTGTTAATGTCATCACTACTCTTCAGACCAAGCAACCTTTGGAACTTCCTACTTATTTTCCTCCTCCTCTTAATACACCACTTCCTCAACCTGTTGTTTTGCCAAAGAGTATGATATCAATGAGTAAATAAATAATACCCCCTCTAAAATATCTCTCTTTGAACTTATTTGTGAGGCCAGTGATTGTTTTCACACTCTAAAATTTTCATTACAAGTTATTCAAATACATAGTGATGACCCTCTTATCACTTTTTCCAATATAATGGAATCTTTAAAGCACATTATCAATTCTCTTACATTTAATGACAAGGATATTTCACCTAAGTCATCTACTGATTATCCTCCTCTCCTTATCATGGCTTATATTTAGGGTTTCCAGATTAAGTGTGTATTCATCAATAATGGTTCTGCATTGAATATTTATCATATATCCCTCCTCATCCAACTTAATATTCCTCATAGTATAATTGAGAAGTTTTCCATTGTTGTCTGTGGGTATGACACCACCACTTGTGCATGTTTCGGCACTATCAAATTGTAATTACAAGTGAGACCCCATAATCTCATCACTCCTTTCTATGTCATGGATTCCCCATTTTAATTTAATATTCTCCTTGCTTGACCTTGGATCCATGACATGTGAGATATTCCTTCTATAGTCCATCATTGTGTCAATTTTCTCTTTGATGGCTATGAGCATACTATTATTTTTTAATCCTAAACCATTCAAATATTTTGCATGGAATCTACCACCTCTATGGTTACTCCCCCATCTCATCCAATCTCCTCACATTTTCTCGATACATATGATATTGGGGATCCCAACAATTCCACTCCTCTATCATTTCTTCTATTCAAAATCACACTAATGATATCATCTCCCCTACCATTTCCTTGCATACACCCTCTACATTTATTTCCACACCCCTAGAAATTTATGAACAATACTACCATGTTAATACTGATGATTCCAATAATTATGATATTGATGATATTGAGCTTACTAATGACACTTTTCATGCTTTAGACTTTACCCCCATGGAATTTCATGAATCCTTATTTCATAACCACTATGTTGTGACAATCCCTGGTGATTACCAAGTTAAACCTATAACTCCACTAGCCACTACTACTACGTTCATTCCTTATCATAATATCTTGCACACCCTTGAACCTGTTCCAACTCCTATTTATGGTTCTTCTTCTAGGTCACCTTCCTCTTTTGATCGATTTACTTGCACAATATATATTAATAAGTAGTATTATTAGTATGTACCTTATAATCCCCATTTCTCTGAAACAATATGTACCTATGATGCTCTAACCCATTTGGGCCTTTATCCTACTGATAGCATACCTTTTCTCACAACACATAGTGAATATCAAGGCTATATATTTCTCCTAGTAGTTTATAGTTTGGGTTGTACTTGATCCTCGACCTTTTCCAATTACACTTGGGAAATCTTTGTTAGATTACATTAGTGGTACTATTGATATGCATAATACTATTCTAAATTGTCTTATGGCCTCCAAGACCATTTCCATTCATAATAATTCATTCCCTAATTACACTCTTAATCTATCATGATGTAATCTACATAAATGATCTTATAATCCTTTTACTAATGAATAATATGTCATGGGCATGTATGACTTACACTTCACAAGTTTCTTCAAAAATAGGTCAAAATACTTTGCATATCATGCCTCTAATTTGAATCCCACTGGCTATATTTCTGATTTAGATGATTCTCTTGATGACATCACTTAGATCACCATGGCATACACACTTGGGGGTATATTCTTCCACCTCGATACCCAATGATGCACTATTTTTATACGTCTAAATATGACTATTGAGGGTGCATTTACTTACATGGACCTTATTATTCACACATACACTGGGGGATCCTTGCTCCCCTCTTCTAGATGTTCTATTTCATTTTCACATATTTACAACAAAATAAAAAATACTAGCTTAGATCTTGATTGGATAAATCCTTGGTAGCTCATTATATTCTATGTTCCACACTGCTTATCATGTTACTTAGGTTCATAGTATACTTTATCATTTTTCCATACACACATGCACATTCACATGGTACTTTTCGAGGTGAATGTAGATTACTTATATGTTTTTACACAATGTATGATGTTTGACATTGCACCATACTAGCCCCACCGAGGCTCCTGGGGGCATCTACCTATTTTATTTTCCTATATGCAAGTTCCTTAGTTACAATGTATACTACTTTAAGTCATATTTCTCGATGCATACATTGTGGTATACTATCAATCTTTCTAACATGCTAATAGATGCTTCATGTGTAGAATTTTTATTTCAGGCCTACTTGTGATCATGGTTCTTTCATTTTCTTATATCATGTCTTCCTTGCTTGTGTCTTTATTTCCATTATTTTTGGGCTATGCCCCATATTCATTCCATGTTTGTTTGTATCTCCTTGAAGGTTTCTATTATCTTTGGAAATCCTGAGTGGTGTCCCGTGTATTCAAATAGCTACTCATTTTCTTTTGTAATGTTATAGTGTATTGTGACTTGTTTCTATTACATCATGTATAATTGTTTGTGACTAACACTTTTGGCTAGTATTTTTCCCATTATTTGAATATGTCATGTTTATTACCATGTGTGTTGCATATTCCCCTTGTAGGAGTTCCAATATGTGCACATCAGTTTCAAATTTCTTTGTTTGGTCCATGCTCTTGAGTGTCCATCTCACACACCCTAAATGAGTGGGGGAAATAATTGGGTGATTATTTCACCCTCTCACTAGTTCATATACCAGATATATAATGATACATACAAAAATTATGTACACAAAATCTAATAAATATGTTTAGAATCAGAAGTGGGCCTAAAATTAGTCTAGGACATGAGCGCCCAACACAAACAGGACCAGTGGGTGCTAGTGTCCTACCTAGGAATTCCTGCCTTGGGGGAAGAAGCAGTTATAGTAAAAAAACAATAGGTTCTCAATGATAGTATTTTCCAATTTCCATCAGTACAAGCTCAGTTACAAGTTACTATTAGGAACAAAATTAGAGGTATGTTACACATTGTTTTTAGTAAAAATAATAAATTCATATGGCTTAGTGACGATTTTATATTGGGTTTGTGACAATCTAAAGTGACACTTATCTTTGGTGAAGAATTAATGGTTAGAGAGAATATTTTATCGCTCTCCCAATACTCTTCCCTTGGTGTAATGATTTTCAAAGATGAAGTTTAATGACAAGATGCTCAAATATGAAGTTTAGTGACAACACGTATTGGAATCAAAATGGACTACGGGTGGGTGAATCATTCCTATAAATTTATTACTTCATTTACCATTAGCTCCATTAACCATTAACATCCATTCAACCATTAACATCCATTCAACCATATAAATTCAATGATAACTTATTAAGTGTGCATCATACATTCAAACGAACATAACACAAGAGAGAGAACATATAGACGTAATAGATAAGTGGGAAACCATCAATGGGAAGAAAAATCACTAAAAAAATTTCTGATATTACACACAACAAATACTTAAGTGAATATTACACATCACAACATATTTTGTTAGTGAGGCACCAGCCCCATAAGGAGCACCAACCCCTAAACCCTTGTTGATATTACTCACAAAAAGAGACTCCTATGAATATGAATCATCATAATATATTTTTATGAAGTATAACCGCTGAAAATCTTATGATTAAAAATCTTATAGCGATCCAAAATTTCAGTTAAAAAATCCTTCAAACTCTCATTCAACACTCTCTTCTTCAACTCGCTCTCTGTACATCTTTCAAACCTTGTCTTGGATATAAATATTTACACACATGTTTTCAATAAATATTCAACATGTAACACATTTGATCAGCTTTAAAAAAATTCCCTCATACCTACTATTTACTCTCTCATAGGTCATTCTTTTCACCCATGCACAACTATCCCACAAATGGACTAAAAAAATTAGCTTTATAACATTATCTTCCTGCTAACCTAAGGGAGGTATGTTCTTCATGACTAATTTGACCATAAAATCATAATAAAATTCAAATAACTTCATTAAAATGGTTTCATATGACCCATATAGGTCGGCCATGCCCAAAACCACTCCATGCAAGCACAAAAATGCCTCAAAACCCTTCACTAGGATGAGAAAAATCCACTCACATCAAAAACCATGATTATTCAAGCTCTAAAATTAGCCATACATGTGTAATATAACATAGAAAAACCATAAATCCATGGTGAAAATTTACTTGGACCAATCAAATAAATAATTAAATGGTCCCACTGTCTCATATCCTTCACAAAACAATTTTTTCCAGCACCCTGTATTTACCTTTGGGCCTCAATACCCCTCAAGATAACTCAAATATGGCATGTGAAAACTATATGGAAACCTCAAGACCTTTATAACACATCCATGCATGTCATAATCTCATGAAACATCCATATTCAAACCATAGCTACTTTCCTCTTCACCAAAACATGCTACCTAGAAACCAATTTTGTAAAATCAACTAGTTTGCACCCTTTTTGTCACTTATAAGACCAAAATTGCCTTCAATAGGAAAAAATTCATCCCTCGTCACTATACAGGTGATATCAAACATCCAATTAATCCATCTCATGCCTCAACCAACTCAATATTTCAGCCTGATAAAACTTGTCCTGAAAATCACAGTATATCTTCTTCTCTACAAACTGATATTAAAGACCCATCAAATAAAATCACCAAGAGCACAATCCATACTAAATTGGAAATATATCAAATAATATTTCCATAAAATATTGGAAATCCTTCCAACTCCAATTGGAATTACCTTCAACCAATCCAATCTCTGAAAACTTCTTTTTACCTCTTCTTGGACTCAAGAACTGAGTATTAGCCCAACACAATCCATCACCTCAAAAAAACCACTTCCAAACTTAACCAAAGCATGGAAAATCCTTATACATGATTTATAAGCAATAAAAAACCTTCACCAATCATGAAAAACTTAGAAACATCACTTACCTCATGAAGCCACTTAGCACCCTACTAGAACAAGCATCCTTCAAATTTGACCCTCAAAGAACAGGTCATAACTTTTTCATACCATATTAAAAAAGAAAAGTTTTATATACCAATGGAAATATATATAAACCAGGATCAAAACAAAAATTTAATGGATCTCCTAAATCCTTCTTGTAGCTCCTGCAATATAATTTTACCATAAGCTGCTCCAAACTGCCCTAAAAACCATTCTTAAAAAATAGGGAACACTTTGCACTATTTAGCCTCAACCATGATCTTAAAATATCATATACATATATAAAAACTCCATGGATAACATAAATTCCAATTTAGTTCATACATTCTTTGGATAAATTTTCCACAAACCAAACTTCTTCATAAACAATCAATTTTCAGGTGGGGCCCACATATTGTCACATGTCTAATATTACCTTTATGGAAATATGGAAGAGTCCTATACAACATAAAATCATCAATTTTTGATAACCAATAAAAACATGCTCTAGTATACTCACTCTTCTCCAAGTTGCTCTTAGCTAGGGTTTAGCTAGGGTTTCAAACCACTTTACCTTCTTAACGATCATTCATAAAACTTGATGAATAAAACCACCTCATTATTTTTTGGAAACTTCATAATTGACCTAAGAAGTATATTTCAAAGATCTCAGGTCCCCATGCAAAGCATACAACTTCACAATGAGCATTATTAGGTCCATTTTTGTCTTTAAAAAACACTGTAACTTACCCAGTTTTTCCAAAACTTGCATATCTTCAAAATATTCCATTCATAATGACCTAGAAACTTGTCATGAAGCATCATGAAAACATCCTATAACTTCTCAATTCACCACATATGCCCAAATATTCTTAAAATCTCTATCCATTAATGACTTACCTATGCCTAAAATTGTTGTTTCTCACCTGCTTGCTTCCCAAGGACCTCATAAACAACACCAAAACTCTGAGTATTGACCTGAAACTCACCATACACCTCAGGTACATATCCACCATATTTCTAGCATGGTCTAACAAGAATTATCAGTTCCAAATCTCATACATCTATTTCATTCTGCATGTTCTTGGGCTAGAAACATGCCTGGAATGACCTGATTCAACCATGAACTAACAATGATGACCTTGTGTGAGATCACAATAGACACCCATGAACACATCATACCATACCATGTATGACCTCATAAAACACTCCAACAAACTCAAGAGGACTCATACCATGACCATGCAAGAAAACCATCCTCCAGGACAACATTGAACTCACCATTCAACTACAATCAACCTTCATGCTTGACAACCTGAATTAACTCCTCATGGAGATTCATAATACACCATGACATCCCTTTACCATCAATGAAATTTGACATAAATGACAACCTAAACACACAATGGCCAAAAATCTCCCCATTTGTCATTGATGACAACCACCTTTAGAAACATTGATGACAACCAACAAGACCACACCTACATGACCTCATTTCCATGTTTTTGATGCTTTCTCCCCCTTTTACATCTATGAAAAAGGCTATAATGAATACTATACATGGAAAAATTATAACATAAAAACACAAATGACAACAATATGCAAAAACAACTTACTTTCACAAGTAACTTCCCCTGGACTGAAACCTCTTATCTTTACTCCAATTAGAAGCATATTGAAGATCCATGGACCTATAATGAGATCAGAAAAAACTAGTCTCCCCTTGAACTGATATCCTCCTCATTTTTCTTCATTCATATTTCATCATCTCTTTCTAGATACGTTCATAGTATCAAGAACTCAATATTTTCCTTCAAACTCAACATATCCAACCTTTAGGACACTTGTCCCTAAACAGTAACTTCAGTGCACTTTTGAACAACTTCACCAAGCTCTAGAATCCTACATACACACATGAAACATTTATGACATCCTCCACTTGGTTTCATACCATCAATATCTAACTGAAAAAGAAAAAAATTTAGATTCATAACTTGTTTACAATTGTCTTTGAATACGGGAACTCAATGCATTTACATCAGTCCTAAAGATTCTTTTCAGTGTTATTCAACCTTTTTCATTCCATACTATGCATTTGAGCTTAAAAATTTCCTCCTGCATATGAATGATTCAAACCACTTACTGTACCTTACATTTCTTGCCTCTTAAAACCTTTAGTCACCATCCTACTCCCCTGATCTAGAGACTACATAGCCTCCCATTGGTCATGAAAATTCTTCTCAGACATGTACCTATTCATTTTACACAACTCACTTGATGATTCAAGATTCCAACCAACTACCTTCATTCACTCATACATATTGACTTACCTTTCAAGAAACTTAGACACTTTTCGCACCTATTGAATGTCATAACAAAATTTCCCTAACTCCAGGGTCATTGACCCCTATAAACCTATAGCATATGATTTGATGCATTTATATCATGAACTCTCTGACTTGAAAAATCAAGTATCTATACAACTTTCTAATCTCCATAATTCTACCTTCTTATATTCTGTAACACCTAAAACACTTGTTTGGGATCAAAACTATTCCCCCTAATTTGATAGGTCATATAAGACCTTTAGCATACCATCTATTCTCATTTACAAACCTGACACAACATATACAAGTTGAAATATTGGCACATCAACTTAGAATTCCAGTTCTATACCCTTTTAAAAGTAGTAGAATCATTTAAAAAGGCATCATAATTGCAGTAAAATGTCAGCAAAAATGCAACAACATAACAAGAGCACCCTGCTGACTCAATTAACTTCCTTGACTTTCTCCAATCAAACTCTTATGAAGCATAAACACTTTGAAACACTTCTTGGATCATTATCAACACCTATAAGAATAATTAACACATGTTCATACCTTTAGCCATATGGAGAGCATCTCTAAAACCTATACTTTACACAGACCATGATTTATGTAATTTGTCTCATGAACACCAACCTATGCATAAATTTAAACCTTTATGAACTCACAGACATAGATAGGAACCATACCTTCTTGAGATGCGAAACTGCTGAAACCATCTTGATGATCCCTCTATCAAGATCTTTAATAATACTGATCAACTTTTACATCTTCTTTATATACCTCATAACTTGTCACCTTATATTTTCATATCTAACAACACTTGAGTACAATGATATTTCTCACAATGTCATACATCCTCATATATTACTTGACCTCAGTAACATTCTATTCAAGACATGAAGATCATATTGTCTAATATTCAGTGCAACTTCCTCATACCTAATGAATACTAAGAAATGTTGGCATTCTTTCTCAAGTCTTTACCTGAAAAAATCAAACCTTGAACAGCAACCTTCACATTTTTGATATGCGGATCATTTAGATTAAAACATTTCTAAACATCACACAATTCATAATGTTAGTAACTTCTAATGTAAGAATCACACTTTTCTTACTGAAACAAGAACTTGGTGAAGCACTAGACTGATCATTCTTTGACTTTGACATACTCTTAACAAGGCTTAGATCCAACTTACTAGGTCATTTGACACCTCCTAAAATCCAACACACTGAACCTTTTTCATCTTACATACTGAACACCTTATTGTTGTATGACTCATGTACAAAATTACATTGAGATACAATCTTGACAATAGCACATACTTCTCACACAACATTCCATAAACTATGTCTTGAACTTCATTTGTATTTCTCTTAAAGATTGCTTAAAACTTAAATGTGATGCATATCAATGACCAACTAATATGACCAAACCATTTGAAATTTCATGACCAAGACATAATTTCTCAAGCATGATATACATACTGATAATAGACATCCTTTTAACCTGACTTAAGGATCAACTTGACAATCCACATATGGAATATTTATGACATAAAATTAGTCAATGTTTAATAATACTTATGACCAAGAAACTTAAGGACCATAATTGCATGCCATTAATTCACATTCTATGACAATACATATACTTCAAAGAACCTTGAACAACATAGACCATGACTATGAATAAAGTTTTATTCATGATTTGAAGAAAGAATTACCATCATGAAATCACTAATATTAGAACTATAGAGGATTATTAGTAGATGTATACAAAATACCTCAAAGTACTTTACTTGCTTCATTGAGATAACATCAAACCTACACTTCCATTGAACACTTAGGATACAAAATCAAGTACAAAAACCATCCCACTATCAGACATAAATTGCTCAATAGACTCAATGACCTTTCAACAAATAATTTTTACATTCATGACACAGACCTTTTTTCAATCGTACAATAATTAGACTCAATGTACATCATCATTGATCAAATGGCACATCCTAGACTAAGAACATATAGACATTGATCAAGGAAACAAATACACACAAAACACTCACATTAGATGACCACCCATGACTGATGACTACAAGACACTCAAACACCTATCAACCAAAGGACTCAAAAATTCATGGATGAGATCACTTCTTCATACCTTATCACTCTTGAAGGTATCCCAAACTCCTAACCTTTTTGAAACTTCACATTGTCTGAATAGTGGATGGAATGGATTTATACAACATATGATATTCTTCAATTCTTTATGCTTATTCAACTGGTCTTACATTGTTCTTTGATTTAACTTGGAATTGAGAAACTTGTTTCCCATATTGATTGAGCTAGAATCTTCCTTGGGAAATTCCATATGGTCAATTTTGTTTACATGATATCTCCTTAATTTTTGAACATTCTTCTTGAAAACTCCTTCCATGATTTGAAGCTCAAAACGTTGATTGACCCTTTAGAATTACCTTGATGAAAAGACTAGGATTGTATATGTGACTTGTTTATGACAATTGAAACACACAACATCCTTCTTCCTTCTTGGCTTGTCAAAAAACTAATATCCATCCACAATCCTTAGACCTATGGCCATACTCACAACATGAAAAGCATTCACCCTTGAAGATACCTCATCATCATTCTCTAGGAGACCTTCCTCTTGCAATCTCTAGCTCTATGACCAAAATCATGACAATTATAGCAATATCCATTGAAATGAAGAACCATACCTCATAACATTAGGTTGTCTAACATGGTTAGAACTTATAAATCAAACATTTCTTGATCACCTTATCTTACTTTTTAGAACTTGGACCAGACTTCACCATCACTCTTCACATGTTTTCTCCTTGAACCCTAGGCGTATTTTCATTAACCACTCCTTTTGCCTTTTAAAATCCCATCAAGAGATTCAGATATCTTCTCAAGTATCTCATACATCTTCAACCTACTAGACGTACTCTCCAAATCTAATTCTAGGGATTTTAATTTTTACTCATACTTGGAAAAAGTGTCTTCTTTCTCCTTTAGGGATTTAGAAAAAATTTCCACTTGAGATTTCAAACACTAGATGGCTTGAGCATGCTCTATCTCCATATCCTTAATCTAAACTTGTAATTAATCAATCATTGACTAAGATACTTCATTCATCTTCCTCAATTTTTCTTCAACATCTGAAGACTTAGCCATTGCTTATGCTTCAAAGGATCTCCTTCAAGTTGTTAAACTTGCATCACAAGGACCTACTCTTGATACCAATTGTTGGAAGAACAATGGACTGAGAGGGGTAGGTGAATCAGTCCCATAAAATTTATTACTTCATTTACCATTACCATACATTCATCAATTATGTTTTCCATACATCATTCAATAACCATAGCATGTGCTTATTGTGTGTATTATAAGCATTCAAACAATATCATGAACACAAGAGAGATTAGTACACATAGAACACCAAATGATAAGTGGGAAAACCTCTAAGGGGAAGAAAAACCACTGAAATTTTTTTTATATTTCACACAACAAATAATCAAGTGAATATTACACATCACAAGAGATTTCTTTAGTGAGGCACTAACCCCACAAGGAGCACCAACCCCTAAACCCTTATTGATATTACTCACAACAAGAGACTCCTATGAATATGAATCATCATAATATATTTTGATGAAGTATGACCACTGAAAATATGTTGATACCACAGCTGATAGTGATCCCAAATTTCAGCTCCAAATTCCTTCAAACCCTCATTCAACAATCTCTTCTTCAACTCGCTCTCTTTGGGTCTTTCACACCTTATATTGGCTCTAAATACTTGTAAACATGATATCAATCAGTATTAAAACTATAAAAATATTTTAAACTCTCAAATTCATTTTTATACCTACAATTTCACACTCGCATATAGGTCACTTTTCAACCCATGCACAACTAGCCCACAAATGGACTCAAAACACTAACTTTATAGCCTTATCTTCCTTATAACCCAAGGGATTTCAGTCCTTCATGAAAAATTAGAAAAATTAATAATAATATAATTCAAATAAATTCATTACAAAAGTCACTTATGACCCATATATGTCGTTGATGCCCAAAACCACTCATCTTGCACCAAAATGCCTCAAAACCCCATCAATAGGATGAGAAAAATTCACTCATAAAAAAATATGGTTATTCAAGCTCTAAAATTAACCAACCATGTGTAATATTTAATTTAAATATCAAACTCGGTCATACATGTTCTTATACCAATCAAATAAATCATAATATGGGCCCACTGGATCATATCCTTCACTAAACAGTTGTTTCCAACACCCTGATTTTACCTTTGGGCCTCAATATGAACTCAAATATGGAATGTGACTACTAAATATAATCCTAATAACCTATAAAACACATCCATTCATGTTATATATCATGAAACATCCATAGTTTCAAACCACAACAACTTTCCTCTTCACCAAATCATGTTGCCCAGAAACCAATTTTGCAAACTCAACTAGTTTACACCCTTTATATCACTTCCAAAACCTCAAAATTCCTTCAATAGAAAAAATTCATCCATATTCACTCTCTAGGTGATATAAAGCATAAAAAAATCTATCTCATGCCTCAACCAACTCAATCTTTCAGCCTAAGAAAACTTGTCCTGAAAATCAGCATGCCTTCTTCTCTACAAACTGACCTAAAATGCCAACCACAACACCCCATAATGATACAATACATACCACATTGTAAATATCTCTGAATAAATTTTTCATAACATATTTTAAATCCTTCCAAATCCAATTGTAAGACCTTCAACCAAACCAATCTTTGCGAACTTTTTCTTATGCCTTCTTGGACTCAAGAATTGACCATTAGCCCAACTTGCTCCATCACCAAAAAAACCACTTCCACACTTAATAAAATCATGTATCACACTTATAAATTATTTATAATCACTCATAAACCTTCACCAATCATTGAAAAATTATAATCCATCACTTACCTCATGAGGCCACTTAGCACCCTATTAGAATGAGCATCCTTCAAACTTGACCCTCAAAGAACAGCCCATAAATTTTTCCTACCTTATCCAATAATCAATTTTCATATACCAATGGAAATATATTTTAATCAGGATCACAACACAACTTGAATCGAGTCCTAAATCCACTTGTAGCTCTTGCAATGTCAAGTTTACCATAAGCCGCTCCAAACTGCTCCAAAAACATGTCTTCACAAATAGGGAACACTTCGCACTTTTTCACCTCAAAAATGACCTTAAATTATCATTTATATATATTAAAAATCCATTTATAACCTAAATTCCAATTTAATTCATACCTTATTTGGATAACATTTCCACAAACCAACCTTCTTCATAAACAAGCCTTTTCAGGTGGGGCCCACATACTATCACCTACTCTATCTTAAATTTCTATAAATATGAAAGATTCCTCTACAAAATCCAATCATAAATTTTCATAACCAATCAAAATTGGTTTAGATAGGGTTTCAAACCAACTTACATTCTTAACAATCGTTCATAAACCCGTGACAATTAAACCACCTAATTATTTTTGTGAAAGATTCATAATTGAACTAATAATATATTTAAAATATCTCAGGTCCCCATGTAAAGTATGCAGTTCACAAAAAGCATAAGAAGGTCCACTTTTTCTTCAAAATCACATTGTAACTTCCTGGTTTCACCAAAACTTACATATCTTCAAATTCATCCTTCAAAATGACTTGAAACTCTTCATGAAGAATCATGAAAACATATTATAACTATCCATTCTTACCATCTATCCCAAATATTCCTTTAACTCTCTATCCATAATGACTTACCTATTCTTACTTGCATGTTTCTCATTATTTTCTTCCCAAGGACCTCATAAAAATGCCAAACCATTGAATTCTGACATGAAACTCACCATACACCTTAGGTAAATCTCCACCATGTCGATATCATGATTTAACAATAATTACCATCTCCAAATATCATACCTCTACCTCATTCTACATGCTCCAAGGATAGGAATAAGCCTGGAATGACCTGACCTTGTTAACCTCATGCAGACTCATACACACCTCATGGACCATGAATTAACTTATGAAACAATTTTCCATCAATTTACTTGACATCAATGACAACACAAACACACATTGGCCAACAATATGCTCATATCTGAATTTTAGCAACATGACACTCAAATATGAAGTTTGGTGATATGATGCCCAAATATTTAGTAATATTCCAACCATCTCCAAGACATAAAACATACATGAACAATGTTATATCTTCTCTCATGTAAAAAAGGTGTATTCTACCCTTGATTCGCTTATTTTTCAATATGCATTTCTATTTTGACATGTAATAAGTTAAAGTTAAATTTCATTTAGCATGAGCATTTACTACACTTGTTTTATTTTTGTAGGTCCAACCTTACTCTAACAGAAATGGCAGCACACAAAATGGAGCAAAGAACAATCTCAAGCATAATAATGATCCAGAAAAGGAAATATCTAAGGAACACATGCATACATCACTTCTATTATGCACGCAAAGGTCATACCTAGGATCCTTATCCTCTTCTAAATTCCACGATGCACATTTAACAATATCCATTCGGTATGGTATCAAGCATATTCCTCATTTGGCATGTTATCAGTTACAATACCCTTCGGCTCTACATAATGTACACTCTTCCTAACTACTTTATGCTACCAAATATTCATTCACAATCATAAATTGGGGGAACATTTAGTCACAAAATCATGCACTTTCTACTTACATCACACCTCTAAGTATCTCCTTATATACATGATTCCTAAGCAAGAAGACTAGACATTAACAACACTTATTTTACTCTTTCATTTCTTTTATCTTTTCTACAATCTTGTTATTTTCTTTTTTGTAATGACCACTTTACTTTTAGACACTAGATGACATGTGACCTAGCTCTGTATTGATTGTTATATCTTCATAGCATCCCAGCCACTACCGCCCATTAGGGACAGGAGTGCCCCATGTGCTACTGTCCCCTCTGGTTTCTTATGTGCCTTTGCCTCCTTTTCTTGATTTTGAATTTCCATATCATTTGGTGTCTTTTCTAGAGTCTCTTTTATCACTTTGGGTTGGATTTTCATTTGTTAATAACAAAATTCAAACAAGGAAATCATATATATATATACATGACTTACTCACTACTATTAAGGGAGGAATTTTGTGGTTAATACTTACTCTCTACTACTTGGGAAAATATAAACATTAAATTATTGTATTAAGGTTGCATCATTCACTGCATAGAAAGGTACATTCCTGAATTCAATCTCACGCATTCATCTTTTGGTAAAAGTATTTGTCGCAAGTTATCTTGGTATGGGCACAAGGGAAACCTATCTTCAAGGGACATGATTCCAATCTCTCTCTCTCACACACACACACAAACTACATAGAGTCTAAAATGTAGTGTAGTGCTCGGTGACACTCACATTGGGGTGGTTGTTGAGTTCATTCTAACTCGAGCATATTTATTATTTATTTCATCTAATTTTTACTTAATATTTGTGTAGGTAGATATGGTTTGTTTTGTATTAATAGGTGTGCTAAAAAACCCTACAATAGATCTAGAGTGATAAACAGTGAAAGGGAGGAACCAAGTTCAAACCTTGAAAAGACTAGAAGTAAAGCTAGTGTAAGGACACTAACACTTACACTAACACCCAAATCAGACACTAGCACCCAGGGGGTCTTATCCTCCTGTGGGAACTCCTATCTGAAGAATTTTCAGATCTAAGTTTCTCAGATAGATCCTACACAGTCTAGATTCATCCTTTTCCAGTCAATTTCCAGCCCAAAATCAGCCCAGATCTCTCGATACAAGCTAAGTCACTCTGATCTCTTATCTTATATACTTGTACTTTGCATGATAGATATTTTTTTATTATTGTTATATCCATTTGATCTCATTCCTCTGATAAATAATTAAATTTCTTTAAATTAGGTACATACCAAATAAGTCTTGACTTACTCAATGCATCTTATGTATTTGTCAAGGAATCTACTACATGGAGAATCTACTTTCATGGATCATTTACCTTGCATGGCTTGGGTGCAGGAGTTACCCTTATTAACCCTACTAGTGACATTATCCCTAAATATTTTAGGAATGGTTTTCCTTGAAAAAATAATATAGTTGAATACGAGGTCCTCATTTTTTGCTCTAAAAATCACCATCAAATGGAATATCAAACAATTTCAAGTCATTGGAAACTTCAAACACGTTATCAAACAAGTTAATAATGAATACAATGTAAAAGATAAGAAGCTTATTCCTTATAAGTGCATAGTTTTCATCTTCAAGGAATATTTTTTCCAGATTAATTTTCATAAAATTAACTGGATGCAGAACAACTCTATAAATTTTATGGCTACCATTAGATCTCTCTTGAACCTCCCTCTAGATAGTAGTGAATTATGCTTCCTTGTTGGACATCTAAAGGTTACTATTGATGATATGCCTAAATCTTGTTTGGTATGTGAATTTGGTCCCATTTCCCATTAGTATGAAGACATATAGAATTACCTACAAGATGGTACCTTTCCACCTGACATTACCCATTCCCAAAAATGATCCCTTGTCTAAAACATAGTCTGATATACCCTCCTTGGGGAACTCTTTATCATCAAAGCTACAATGGGACCTTTTTATGGTATCTATATTATGAAGTGTCAATCCAATGTATCAAAGAGGTGCACGACAAAGTTTTTGGCTCTCATGCCAATGACATGGTTCCTTCCAAGAAAATTTTATGATTTGGTTATTACTGACACACTATGGAGACTAAGTTTTATCAATATTTGCACAAATATGTCCTTTTTCAAAACCATGGCAACTTGATTCACGCATCATCTCAATCCTTACAACCTATTATTACACCTTGGTAATTTTCAAAATGGGGGCTCGATCTCATAGGGAAACTTACACCCACATCATCCGATGGTCATAAAAATATCACTATCACCACTAAATACTTCACCAAATGGTTGGATATTGTACCTCTCATGTATGTAATTGGTTCTCAAGAATCCAAATTCATAATGAACCATATTATTTTTCATTATGGAATTCTTTATGACATTTTTTCTAACAATGGTAAGTCCTTCAAAAACAATAAATTGAAAACCCTCTATTAATGCTTCAAAATACAGAAAAATGGTCTATTGCCTATAACCCTCAAGGTGATGGGAAAGGTGAGGCTACAAATAAAACACTTATTCGCATTATGGAGAAAATTGTTAGTGAAATAGCCCAAAAATGGCATCTCCAGATCCGTCTAGCTTTATGGGCTCATCACATCTCCATCTGAATTCCTATAAGAGCCACAACTTATTGTCTTGTCTTCAGAACTAAGGCCATTATTCCCTTATATATCTTGAGCTTCCTTCCTTCTACATATATTTGAAGGATTATCTTGATGATGAGGAAGATTATAAAGTGACCAAGCTAGTAGATCTTGAGCTACTTGATAAAAAACAACTTCACACCTTAGATAACCTTATGACTACTTAACACCCCATATTTTTAATATAGTTTCCTTTAAAATAGGGACCCAATTTTATTTAAAAACATAAGGTAATACTTAGGTATTTACCTTTTATCTTTAAAATTTTCTATTGTTTTATGTAAGTCCTTACTTTAGTACCCTCATTTTGATGTTGCTCACTACTCGAATTAAAAGATTAATTTTTATACTAAATATGTATTTGGTACTCACAATTTGAAAAAATGGTACTCACACTTCATATTTTTGAGAGCTCACACTTTTTTATTTTTTTCCTCTCACTTTCTCTTCAAATTTTTCATCGTACTTAGAACTTATGCATTATTTATAATTTGAAAAACTTTAAGTTCTCACAGTTTCCTCCCTGTAAATAGAGCAAATTCTCGCAAGTCACATATGCAATAATTCAAGAATTGCACTTCAAATATGTGAGGGTTCAAAATTATCACTTCAAAGATGTGAGAATTCAAAACTCAAGACTCACAAATGCAAGAGACCAAAATCTAAATATCACACCTCACACTTCATATTCATGATGACTTGAACTTTGAAAATTTGAGATAAAGACAAGGTCAAAGAAAAATTAAAATGAAACTTAAACAACTAATAAAAGTAGTACACATGGTTCATTGCTTGGAATACACGTGGCATCTAAAAATCAAGTGGCTAATTAAGGTCAATGGGTATGATAAAATTTGGATATGCACAAGTGTATGGATCACATTCAGAAGGATAATATTTCAAAAATAAACATTCCCAAATAAAACAAACATCAAGTCATGCATTATGTACCATTAATGCATACCACACCAATTTGATTTGAAATATTGTTCAATCTAAAACTGATACATGAATCAAAGGCATTAACAAAGCACAAAATTTTAAAGGTAATTTATAGAATTCAAATTTCCAAAGCTTATTTGTAGAGAGTTGAGTCTTCTAAACATTTACAACAACTATAAAAGCTAACTCATGGAAAAATGGTGGATGAATCAAGGTATTCAAATGTGGATGTTTTTCTTTAATCATACATAGACCAAATAATAGTGAGAGATGTATTTTTTGACCATACATCACTGGATCATGAATTTCCCCACTATTTTGCTATCTTTCAAAAAATCCAAAGGGAGATAACTTTGGTGGATATATTGATGAAGCAAGGATGTTTGTTGATCAAGTTCAGAGTGCTACTAAAATCAGGCATTTGAAAAATACTTGGTTGCACCAAGTTATAGAAAAAACAAATATATTCCCATATCTAAATTTACTCTCTCCTATTTTTATTGAAATAAAGAAAATAAGATAGATTTCATTGTTCATTATGCTTTTAAAGTATACTATAAGTTACCTAAAGTAGATATTGTCTATAATTCTACTATCATTGAATCATGGGTGGCCACTCTCCAAATAAGAACCATTTTGTAAAATTGGGCAAAGGACTTGATTGAAAATATGGATGATGAAGGTCTAAATAACATCCACTTCCATAAATTTAGACCCGGGGTGAGAATTGGTATGTCATTAATGAATCAATTTTATGGATACCCCCCAACACCAAGCTAGATGTTTCCTAAATCCCTATATATGATCATTGATGATGGTAAAATACATACCTTAGGGAATGTATGCTCAACTAATTTGGTTTCACAAAGGGATGTTTATGTTATAAACAAGAAATCATTTGTCATGGTTTCTTATTTTTTAGATGCAATATGTGGAATCCTGGTATGTCCTAAAATTTTCCCTCCATGGGAACCCCAATGCCCTCAAGAGGTAAATGAAGAATATTTAGACCTGTATGCCCATTGATTTAGGGCTCTCATTCAATACATCTTTAATTCCTTATACCCCATAGTATACAGGTTGGTCATGGAAATGTAAATGCTAAATATTTCTACATAAGTACTAAAATCCATTAGGAAAATTGGAAATTCCTTCTTTTACCCAAAGTACACAATAATCATGGTTGAAGGATTATTGAATCCTCTATTAAATCTACCCTACTATCTACTGGATAAGTTGGATGAGTAAGATATTTATTTCCAAATTAGCAATGATATTGCCAATATGTGTAAGGAAAATAAATTAAGGACCCATCCCTCATTAACTCTTACAATTAAACAAAATATTTAAATAAATGACCTGATATTAAGGTTGTTGTTACCCATAGAAACTCCTTAACCCTACCATAACATACTTCAAGGAAATATGGCCTAAGGAAGAGAGTGGAAAAACATCTAGAATCATTAAGAAGGAAACTTAACGTCGTGTATGCCCATGACGTAAATGTAAATGATTGGGTTGGATTACCCAAAAGGATGATAATAAAATATAGAAAAATATGAAGACCACAGGGAAATTTCCCCTAGCCAAGGGAAAAATTAGAAGATATTTCACAAGGATTGGGGTGCCTGCATATATGGAGTAATCAAGACAAACCCTAAGTTACAATTCTCTCAGCACTTCTCCAAGGTAAACTGAATCAAAAACATTGTAAAGGTTCAAAAATTACTTCTAAACCAACCATAGGTCTCTTATTGGTTTCATATGATGCATCCTCTTCAGATGAGGAAGAATTTACTAAGGAAACCAATGAAGGAATTGCAATGGAATCAGTTGAAGAGGTGGAGCAAATACATGAAGGACAAGAATAAAAAACCTCTTCTAGGACACATCCTCAAGAACCTGGAAAAGGCTAGGTATAATGAGCATTAGTATCATAAATGGAGAAACCTCAATGGACTTCTGAATAGTATCCTCATATTAAGATTGATTTCAATCCAAAAATAGGTACCATGAAAAGGGTAACAAGAAAGAGGATGTTTATGAATAGGCCCTCGTATGGTATGAAACTTCTAAGAACATATTTTCTCTTACCAAAAATAGAAAAAAAAAGTGTTCATATGTGTCTAAATATCATAAATACCCAATTTATTTCATCTAAAATTTCTTGCACATATAGTGCAATGTTAATCCCTTGTTTAAAGAAATATTCTTATAACCAGATATTTAGCCATAATTTTGTTCAGAGGAGAAGCTTTTTATCTCAACCTAAAATAAATTTCTCAGGAAATGATTTCTTATTTAAATGTAAGAAAAAATAAAATAGAATGTCAATGCCTTCTTCCCTACCTCCAAACTTTCCCCAATAAAATCCATAAGGAATAAGTTGATGATTGATTATCAATAGCATGGATTTCAAGATAAAAGTAAAGATATAATGCAAGAAGTTTTTATAAAATATTTTCCAATTAAATTCTCAAATAAATTCACTTTTTTATATTTAAACCTAATAGTAAAGCATTTTGGAAACTTTTTCAACTACTCTAAATAAAATAAAGAAAAACTAAATACAACTCTAACATGGTAAAATATTCTTTTGGATGTGTATCCCAGTCTTGTTAGTGGTGGTTTTGTGTCTCCTCAAATTTATGTTCCTTTCAAATGTATAGTCCAATGTGATCTTGGTAGGAAGAAATCATTGAAGCAACAAGTAAAAATGAAACTCGTAATAAAGGTTATTGGTCTGATGTAAGGATGCAATTGGTATGTGGATGAAAAATGGCTTGGGTAGTGTATTATCTATCTATAATAAATATCTCTCAAAAAATGTGAAGCATAACCTTTATCATGATCATAAAATAACCAACCCATGAATAATCTAAAATAAGAATATTTTTTAGCTGTTAAAAGTGAAGAAAATCAAATTAAACTATAACTTTAGGAAGGATGAATCATCCCATGTCGAAGAAATCAATGGGTTAAAAATAGTAGAGATGTGTTTACACCCTAATTAAATCTAGTGTTATGGAAGTTTATAATAATAAGAAGATGTAAGGGTTTTTACAAGGGATTATTCTAATTATTTAGCTTCCAACATTAATCATTAAAAACTATAATAACACATTAACACTTACAATGATTGATAAAATGATAAGTAATAGCTCAATTGTACATGAGGAGAAAGATACTTAGTTGTATATGTTATAACAAAGAGAATATGGATGTGAAAATAGGTATAAAATTAAAATCATATATTAGGAGTGACTCGATGCAAGTTCTAGAAATAAAAATTGAGGAAGGGCATGACCGTAAAACTATTGTACAGTCTAGACAAGAACTATATGGTCCTAATGTGGATCTATATGGTCTTGGGCCTTTTAGTAGTATGGATCTTAAACTTCCTATGTGATTTTATTTCTTGGAAATGAGCTTTGTTATATGTCACTCTTTCTCTCACAACTTCAAGATGACTTGTAATCACATACAACAAAGTGGAAACCCTAGAAACCTGTGGGACCTTTCATCATAGCATTAGAAAACCAAAAGGAGAAAACATATATATGTGGTGAGGAAAGACTACCTTTGATAGTCATGTCCTATATTTTTAACTAATTAAAACATTGTACTACATTCCTTTGTAACAGGATCAAGCCTCATGTATTTCTCCTAGGTGCTTGTGTAATTTTGATTAAAAACTAGTGAACCCCTTATGGGTTCCCTTGTATCTCTTAACACCAAGATAACATGATAATTTTATAGTATGGAATGTACCCAACATGGTAGAAGTGTGAATTCTTGTTCCTTAACAACATGACCTAACCTTTTAATCCTTGAAACCATTGAACAATGTTTGGAGTGACTTTTCTATTACCAAGACATGACTCTATGACCTTTACATTCTTGGAAATTTAGGAATTTAGACTCTTTGACCTAGTTGAGTGCTTCAGAACTATATTAGGGACTTCTTTAATTGATGTGCAACTAATTTGGGTAGATTTAGGAAACCCTTAAGTTCTTTAGAATGATATTTGTAATATGAAATTGTAAGAGTGTCATGTGAGTTATAAAGTGACATTGAATTTATTTTATAGCCTTTTGTAGCTGAAACATTCTAACAAGGCCAACCCTAGGAAGACGAAATGACCCAATAAAGATATTTAAATTGAAAATAGAGTTGGAGAACACAAAGGGAAAATATCGTAAAAGTTGGTAAAGATACAACCCCACATCTAAACCCTTTATATGGTCCTAGATAGAAAAGTTGAAAAGTGAAGTAGGAAGTACTTACAATAAGTAAAAAAAACATTTATTGCTTTATTCTAATAATATTCTTTGGATTGACGATAGAGAAGAGTGTAATGATAAGTAATTCATAGAAGATCTTGAAATATGAACTAATTGAATTTAAAATGTGAGTATTTTTCTTAACAATGGGGCATAATCAAACTTGACATTGTAAAAGGACAAGTTACCAAATTTTAATTTCTACATTTACCCCCATTTAAATGTGTAATTGAAAATTACATGCTTAAAGGAAAAACATACCTAAGTGTGGACACACACTTTATCTTTTCTTGACAATGGTTCTTTGATGTGTTGGAATGCTCCATGATAAAACCTGAAGCATAGAGTGTAGTTAATGTCTATGATAATAAAAAAAATAGCTATAATTCAAGATATAGATCGGACTTATAACTTAGAACTGGAAGAAACTAAGAAAAGGAGATGCAAAACATGGAAGGAATATACTTGTTCATTTTACGGAGGGAAGAGATCCCATTCTTATCATGTCTTAGGGACTTGGAATTGAAAGAGTATAGTGTTGAGTATAACCCAACACTAGAGAGAGAGAATAGAAATTTACATAGCCCTTTTAAAAACTTTTTAAAGTGTAAGGTCAACCTATGAAGAACTTAGTATTTTCAAACCTTCTGCATTCAATATTTTGGTGATTTACATTTATCAATCTAGATGGTTTGTTTTATTTAAAACTAGTATGTTATAATCTTGGTTCTAACACCCTTTGAAGCTCTACACTAGTAGCATGTCAATTTGAGTGTAGGATAAATTAATCATGCCTAGTTATTTTAAACATACATTTTTTAACTTATATAATATTATTCTCATGAAATATGGTCTCTACAAAATTTTCTTTTCTCTCTACTTATCTCCCTTTTGGTTTTATTTTGAGTAATGTCCATTGGTTATATTAGACTTAGGTTTACATTAATTTTGAATTTGGTGAGAAGGTACAAAGAGTGGTGTTAGAAGGATTATAAAAAGTCTAGAAAACACCCCTCATTGATCATTTATAAGACCACATGCATGTATCTCAAGCACTAAGTCATCTTCTTGACTCTAAAATGAGGAAGATGTAAGAGTCTATCGTCCTCCCTGCAGGTGTATGTTCCACACCAATCAACACACATTAAAATGTATTAGAATCAAATTTTTACCAACTACAACAATTGTATCATCCCTCATGAATTTCATATTGGAGATCTCGTGCTCAAAGAGAATCAATTCAACACTATAAAGGAAAGAGAGAAGAAAGAAAAAATTGAGCCCAAATATTTGGGCCCATATATTGTGGTTCCTAAGTTTGGTTCAGGATCCTATAAGCTCACTTTCCTTGATGGTACTAAGCTTAGATACCCCATGAACATTATGCATCTCAAATTTTTCTACACTTGAGCTTATATACATTCGTGAAAATCTAAAAAAATCAAAAAATAATATTTAAAAACCTCGTCAAAAGTAAAAAAACGCAGTAAAATAGAAAAATACAAAGATAATATTTTTTCCAATGATGAAAACCATGTAATTTTGGCACATTGGGCATGTCCTTTGGTGAAAACTAGTTTCCATCACCATAGGTATAATATGTTGTTCACAAGCACCTTGTACTTGGGGGCATAACTAATCCTTCTTGGATTTTTCATTCCTTGAGTTCATAATCATGTCGTTGTAGACACAAAATCATGCACTTGGGTACATTTCTAAATCGTAAAAGGATACTAGCATTCATATGATTCTTAAGAAAGAAAACTAGTGGTTGAAAAATATATTTGGCATCTTTTCTTTATTTCTTGTTTTCTATTTGGTCTTACACACCCTACAGCCCAGTCATAACTTTACTAATTTATATTTTATGGCTTCAAACACTAGCACCCAGATAGGACAGAAGCACTCAGGTGCTCCTGTCCCCTTTGGGCACCCCTGACTCTTTATGACCTTACTCACTCTTTTTGGGTCTCTTTTATCTTTTTGGAATGTTTTTCACTTATTGTTCAGCCTTTTAATTTTCTATAAAAAAATTCAAACAAGGGAATCATATAGATACATAGTTATGTGTTCAAAATCAAGGAACAAGCACTAAGCATTACTATCATCACCTTTGATTGCATTCAAAGGCACCTAAATCACTCCAAGGAATCCATCTAGCATACATTCAAGGGACAAAGGACTGCATACAAAACATAGGAAGGGGAAGTTCATTTTATTCCATTCACACATTCTACTACATTTTTACATTCTAGCTATAGATCGCTATCAAGTGCAACTTGCACAAGGGAATCATAGGGCACAATTTCTACACACACTCACAAGAACTACATGGAGTCTGAGATGTAGTATAGCCCTTAGTTGTAATTTCACACTCAATGTGACCATCGAGGTTAGCCTGACTCCCCATTTTGTATTTTACTTTTTACATTTGATGTGGTTTGTGGGATTGTGTAGGTGAACTTTTTTGTTGCATGTTACAGGTACCTTTGGTTATCATAGCGTGAATAACATGATATCAATAGGGAAAAACTATGACACTCATGCAACACAATAAAAATAAAATCTATATCTTTTACACCTACACAAGTGCCCAAATCAGATCATCAATGCCCAAGCACCCATGCCTTACAGTGGTCGCCCCTATCTGTCATTGTTTGTGAGTTGTAGAATATACATGGATCAATTACAATGTTGTTGCATCTTGTTCATCACTTATCCCTACCCATGTAACTTCTTGTCCATTTAAAAATCAACTAAGTTCTTCTATTTCCATCTCTTGTTTAGGGTTTCATACTTTATGTTTTAGTTTACTTGGGTCATTACTATATTTCAGCATTTATACATCATTCATTTTAATAGCGACTCTGCAATTAGATTTAATTAAAATTAAATTAAATCAGTTAGTGAACCCCACTCATGAGAAAACACTTAGATCCTCATTCTACCTATTCTACCTAATCCTCTTTCATGGATCCCAAAAATCCTCTAATATCCTTGCATTACTTACTTCAAATGCACCCACCATGCAAAGTTGTTCTTCAAAAATATCTAGACACTATACATCTCCCTCACAATATGCTACCCGCTCAATTAAATTCCATTTTTTATAATCTATCTAATGACTCTATCTCTCCTAATACTCCATCCAATCAACCCATATTAGAGTCAATTCAAGATTTGAATTTTTTATTTCAAGACAAAATCCAAGCTATGGAAACAATGATTACATCTCTTAAAGCTGAAATCCAACATCTCAAGGATTCTTCTCATTCTACTTCTATGAATTCTACATGTTATCATATCAGTGAACCCCAAGTCATACCACTACTAATGCTTCTTAATTTTGATTCAAATGTTATGCAAAATGATATTCTTCTTGAACTCCTCAATCACAAATTCATCAACTTGTTTTCAACTCAAAATCTAACCCTGGTTCTACTCTTGCTCCTACCTACCATTTTGACAACAATATGATTTCTTATGATACATTTCAAGATCTTTCACCATCACAAGTTATTTCTTTCATCATCACATATCTCTCCTTCATCACCACACTTGGGGGGAACCACAATTTTTCCTCCTTCCATTCCTGCAAGTTGTCTTTAGTATTTATTATCACACTTAATGCTCTGTGATTCATGAATCACTTTTCTACACACTTTCAAACCTCTTGATACGCACCTTAGATCATCATTACCCCATGATTCACTCTAGTTCCATGTTTCATACTTGACTACTAAGGGTCTAAATCTGAAATGAACCTCACCAAATTCACTCTTCACACTCTACGCTTCATGATCTATCTTTATAGCACACATTTTCAAACCGTTACTCTATGACACACTCTAGTTACATGATTTATACTCAACTGTTGAGGTTATAAATATGAAATGAACCTCACCATATTCACTCTTTGTGCTCTAGACTTCATGATCTATATTTCTAGCACACATTATCAAACTAGTTCCTAATGACACACTCTTGTTCTATGGTTCATTCCTTATTTTTAGGGGTCTTTTATAAATGAACCTCATTTCATACACATCCAATGGGGGCATTCTACTCCTATCACATTAACACATTGGATATCATTCCATTATACTCATACACTTCATTTACATACCTTGGTTGCGCTTACTCTTGCTTTCTCATGCTACTTATGTGATGAAATTTTCTTACTATGCTAGTCGAATACTTAGTACATCATTATAGTTCTATAAACACACATACGCGTTCACTTGGTCTTTTACGGTGAATGTGGATCTCTTATAGGTTTTTACACACTACAATGATGTTTGAAATTATGCCTTTTACCAATCCCACTGACGCCCCTGGGGGCATCTACCTTTACTACTCTCACATAATATAGGTGTTATTGTTTCATCATTTACTAATTCTAATTTCTAGCACATTAATTTCCATTTAATATGCATGCCTTGACATACTATCTATCATTCTAACATGATAATCATTGTTTCATGTGTAGCAAATTCTTTGCAGAACTATATGTCACCACGGTTATGTGATACACTTTACTTGACATTGTTTTCCATTGTATGTAAATATTTGGGGTATATGCCCTATGTCGTGTATGCTCATTATATGTTTTTGGACACTTTGGCACTGATTTTATTGTGACATTATGAGTGATGTCACATGTTTGAAACACACTTTTCACGATCCACTTTTTTTGCAAACGTTCTTGTTATATTTTCTTTTATTACATGCTTGCTACTTTTTATACCATACATGTTACTAACCACTTTTTTTACATGTGCCTTAGTTTTTACCATACACATCCCCTACCCCCTGTAGGGATACAGTACAACTAGCATCAAGTCCTCGCTTTTGGGCCACACACTCCTACAATCATTACATGCACCCATGTTATGTTGTGGAGATTATTTTCATGTGTGGAAACGTTGAAGACTTTACACTAAAAGTATTGTACACTACCCATAATTTTTTTACCAAGTTTTGGGGCCGAGCTAGGCCGCAAGCAAGGGGTTAAGGGGTGGCAGCCCCCGAGAAAAAAAATTGGCCTCAAAAAATGTGCTTGATATTTCTAAAAATGTGTTCTTCTCATATGGGTAGGATTTTTGACCCATAGGTTTATGGGGTAGTTTTGGCCCATGGTTTTGGTACCCACAGTAATGTAAAACTACTTAAGCAGTTACATATTAATGTACTTTTGATAGGTGAGACATTATATTTGTATATTGGTGTGAATTTGGGTGTGAATTCAAGAGAGTTATTTGAGCACATCTCCAAACAAATCTGGGTATTGTATTGAGAGAGAGGTGACTTGTAATAAAATATGAGCAAGTGATTCTTGGTGGATGTAGCCTTTAATTGCGTGAACCACGTTAAATATTGTCTTTATATTATGTTCTTTTAATTTGTGCACCTTTATTTTCAGATCTGTTATATTATTCTGTATATTAGTTTCTACTATTGCGATTATGTGTGGGATTGCTTTGCATATTTTATCCCTTACTCCCTAACAATTGGTATCAGAGATTGGTTTGGTTTGCTAAAATGTTGAATCACAAGGAAATTTTGAGCTTGAGTGGGAGCTATGGCAGATGATGGAAGATCAAGGGTTGATAAATTCAATGAGCAGAATTTTAGTCTTTGGAAGATGCAGATGGAAGATTACCTTTATCAGAAGGATCTTTATATTCCTTTTGTCTAGAAAAGGGACCAAACCCTTGAGCATGAAGGATGTAGAATGGGATTTTATGGATAAGAAGGAACTTGGGACAATTTGGCTATGTCTTGCATCTTCAGTATTATTTAGTGTTTCAAAGGAAAAGACTACAAAAGAACTTAGGGATGCATTAGGGAAGTTGTATGAAAAACCCTATGCCTCTACCAAGATATTTTTGATGAAAAATTAATTTAATATGAAGATGTATGAGAATCGTTCAGTAACAGATCATTTAAATGATTTTAATATGGTTGTAAATATGTCATCTTTGGTTATAATAGAATTTGATGAAGAAGTTAGGGCTTTATTAATTCTGAGCTATTTACCTGAGAGTTGGAATAGCCTGATAATGGCGGTAAGTAACTCAGTTCTAGCTAACTCAAAGTTAAATTTTGAGGATGTTGTAGGGGTTATTATAAGTGAGGAAATAAAAAGAAAAATATCCAGGGAATATTCTACTTTAGAGAATACTTTGACGGTGGAAACTAGAGGGAGACAGAAGAATATAGGAAGTTGTGGAAAATAGAAAGATCGTGCAAGGTCAAAATCCAAAAGCAAGATGGTATGTTGGCACTGTGGAAAGTCTAAGAATGCAAATAAATATTGTTGGGAGCTTCAGGACAAGAAGAAACAATAGGAAGAAAACCAAGAGGAAAATGTGGCAATGGGTAATGTATGTCAAGATGCTTTGATTCTTTCTTTGCATAATATTGTTGAATCTTGGGTTTTAGATTCAGGGGCTTCTTTCTATGCTACTCCACATAGGAATTATTTTTTTGATTATGTTCAATGGTATTTTGGGCATGTTTTTCTTGGTGATGATGAGCCTTGCAGCATAGTTGGAAAAGTTTCTATTACAGTTACGACGCAGAATGGGAATACATGGCTATTAAAGGATGTCAAACATGTGCCTACATTAAGACAAAATTTGATATCGGTGGGGAAGTTGGGAAGTGACGGTTGTATTGTGATATTTACAGTGGAATATTTTAAGGTTATTAAGGGTGATCTTGTGTTAGCAAGAGGTAATAAGGTTGGAACCTTGTATTTAACCACTGATAGCACTAATTTATAATTTTTTGGCTTCAGAAGCAGATACAAAATTGTGGCACTATAGGCTCAGTCATATGAGTCATAATGGCATGGAGATCATAAAGAAGAATTCTCTTAGATATACAGAAATGGGTTTGGAGTTCTATTAGGACTACATATATTGGAAATAAAAGAAAGTAAGGTTTCTCAAGGTTGGACCTATAAAGAAAGAGAGTAAGTTGGAGCTGGTACATTCTAATGTGTGGGGGCCAGCTCAGGTATCATCTCTTGGGGGTTCAAATTATTATGTTACTTTTATTGATGATGTAACAAGGAAAGTTTACGTATATTGTATTAGAAACAAATTTTATGTATTTGACACATTTGCTAAATGGAAATCCTTCATAGAGAATGAAATAGGTCTTAAGCTAAAATTTCTCAGGTCAAAAAATGGAGGGGAGTATTACAGCTATGATTTTGATGATTATTGTTCTAAGAATGGAATATGTAGGTAAAATATGGTTCCATGAACTCCGTAGTAGAATGGGGTGTCAGAAAGGATGAACATTACAATAATGGAACATGTTAGGAGTATGAGGTTACATGTGGGATTGTCGGTTTCTTTTTTGGCAGAAGCAGTGAGCACATATGTGTACTTGATAAATAAAGGACCCTCAATTGCCTTGTATGGAGACATACATGAGGAGGCTTTGTCTGGTAAGAAATTTGATTACTCATTTCTTAAATTCTTTATATGTGAGGTATTAGTTCATACTGACAAGGATGATAGGACCAAACTAGAGGCTAAATTAGAAAAATGTACTTTCATTGGTTATGGTGGTGATGACTTTTGATTTAAATGTTAGATTACTAAGGAAAATAAGATCATTCGATCTAGGGATGTGGTCTTTAATGAGAAAGTTATGTAAAGGCAACATTTACATGAAAATAAGGAAGAATCCAAGAAATAATATGTAGTGGTAGAGGATCTTCTAGATGGGAAAGTGACACATGAATCAGTTCAGGAACCTACTCAACAAGAACCCCAAAATCCTATATTGATGAGGTCATCTAGGGTAAGAAGAGAACCTTAAACATTTTTCTCCTTCTCTTTATTACTTATTACTCACTGAAAATGGAGAGACAAAGATATTTGATGAAGCAATGCAAGTAGATTCCAGGAAGAAGTGGGAGCATGTCATCGATGAGGAGCATTAGGCTCTCATGGAGAACCAAACATGGGATTTGGTGAAGCTACCTGAAGGCAAAAGATCATTGTAGAAAAAGTGGGTGTACAGAGTTAAAGGGGAAGAAGGAGACAAGAAAATATACAAGGCCTGGTTGGTGGTTAAGGGGTTTGCACAAAAGATATGTATAGATTTTGATGATATTTTTTCTCATGTAGTAAAACTGACTTCTATTAGAACTATTCTTGGAATATTGGTAGCATAAGACTTGCACATAGAGAATCTATATGTGAAGAATGCATTTCTCCATGGTGATTTGGAGGAAGATCTATTTATGCAACGTCCATAGGGCTATGAGGTCAAAGGTAAAGAGGATATGGTGTGCAAACTGAATAAGAGCTTGTATGTCCTGAAACAAGCTCCACATCAATGGTATAATAAATTTAATAGCTTCATGATGGATCAAGGTTTTATTAGATTCCATTATGACCATTGTGTGTATACAATAAAATTTTAATATGGTGGTTATATTATCATGTGCTTGTATATGGATGACATGTTAGTTATAGGAAAAAACATGCAAGAAATAAAAGTACTCAAGAAGAAACTCAGTGACCCCTTTTCTATGAAGGATTTGGGGGTAGCCAAATAAATCCTTGGTATGAGGATACCTCAGGATAGGAGGGAACAGAAGCTAACTTTATCTTAAGAAGAGTACATTAATAATGTCTTGGAGAGATTTAATATGTAGGATGTTAAACCGGTCGGCACTCCTTTGGTAGGCTATTTCAAGTTATCAAAGGAGTTGTGTCCCAAGATAGAGCAAGAGAGAAACCAAATTTCCAAGGTATCTTACTCATCAACGGTTGGAATTTCGATGTATGCCATGGTGTGCACTAGTAATGATATTTCCCATGTAGTGGGAGTTGTGAGTATATTTATGAGTGATCCAGGTAAAGATCATTGGCATGTAGTAAAGTGGATCCTTCAGTATTTGAAAGGGACCATGGGGATAGTTTTGTGCTGCAAAGGATCATACACCACTTTTCATGGTTATGTAGATTTATATATGGATGGAGATGTAGAAAACATGAGGATCATGACAGGTTATATTTTCATTGTAGGTTGGATAGTAGTGAGTTGGATTTCATGGCAACAGAAGCTTGTGGCTTTGTCAACCATGGAAGTTAGTATGTTACTGTCACAGAGGAAAGCAAAGAGATGATTTGGTTACAAAATTTGCTTGAGGATTTTGGGCATAAGCAAGAGGAAGGGAAGTTGCATAGTGATAGTAAAATTTCTATACACCTAGATAAGAACTATGCTTTCCAATCTAGGATGAAGCATATACAACTAAGGTACCATTTCATTAGGTCAACTTTGGAGGAAGAGAAGTTGAAGCTGGAGAAGATTTATACTAGTTTGAATCCTACACACATGATGACCAAGGTGGTAAAAAGGGAGAAATTGAAGCCATGTTTAGCTTTGGTTTGTCTTCACGAACAACGGTGAAGGGTTAGGAAAATTTCTCAGAGGAAATCTAGTCTCCAAGTGGGAGATTATTATGTTGTGGAGCTTGTTTTCATGTGTGGAAGTTTTGAAGACTGTACACTAAAAGTATTGTATATTATCTATAGTTTTCTGACCTGGGTTCGGGGTCGGGTCGGGTCTCAAGCGGGGGTCCAGGAGCAGCATCCCCTGGTAGTAGGGGTTTGGGGACACAGCCCCCGAGAAAAAAAACTTTTTCCTTGAAAAATGTGCCCAATATTTTGGGAAACGTGCTCTTCTCATATGGGCTATATTTTTGACACATAGGTTTATGGGGTAGTTTTAGCCCATGGTTTTGGTACCTACGGTATTGTAAAATTGCTTAAGCAGTTGCCTATTAATTTACTTTTGATATGTGAGACATTGTATTTGTAGATGTGTGTGAATTTGGGTGTGAATTCAGGAAAGTTTGTTAAACATAGCTCCAAACAGATCTGGGTATTGTATTGAGAGAGAGGTGGTTTGTAATAAAATTTGAGCAAGTGATTCTTGGTGGACATAGCCCAAATTTGGGGAACCATGTTGAATACTATATCTATATTGTTTCTTTTTAATTTCTACACCTTTATTTTCAGATTTGTTATATTATTCTACATATTTTTTTCTACTATTGTGATTCTATATGGGATTGTTCCGCATATTTTTTCCCTTATTTCCTAATAATCCCAAATGAGGGGGGCATACATTGGGTGAAAAAATCACCCCTACAACAAGTCAAAGTTACACTATATATCTATATAGTACAGAAAAAAGCACAAGCACACAATCACAGAATGGCCCAGAACCTAACTTGGTTCTTCAACACAGCACAGACACCAATGCCCAGCATTAAACAATAGTTCCCGGGAGCTTTTGTCCTCCCCTAGGTATAAAATTTCTTGGGGACACATACAGTCATCTTATTAGATCATCACAGTTCACAGAAGTCTTCATAGTAGTTCTAAAGTTACGGGCACAATCCTCCAAGCACATAATACATTTTATCTCCTTCAATCGATACAACTCGGAACTAATTCAAAAGTAATTCAGGAGAGTAGGGAAAAATAAGGGATGTACCATCTATAGTGGTGCTTATTGGGTAGAGTCATTGATGGAGAGTAACACTAGACCTCTCTCCTCAACACTTACTATTTTTTGTGAAATCACCCAAAAACTCACACTTGGCTTGAGATCACCCAAAAACTCACACTCGGCATGAGATCACCCAAAAAAATCACTCTTCACAGTATTTCAGTACACTTTTCTATATTTTACACTTTTTTTAATCAGGTGTAAACTTTCCTTTACTACTACTCTTACACACTTTTACATAATTTTTCATACTTTTCTCAAATTTTTTATAAACAAAAATTTGAACAATCTTTCTCTCTTCTTCTGCAATTCTATCTTAATATGCAACAAGAAACAACCTACAACAACAAATACAAGCACAATAGTAGCTACAACACAATGCATATGCTTTACCCTTAGGGTCACTTTCCTTTCCTATTCTTCACACTTCACTTTTTATCATTCCAAGCTTCACTTGTCCACTCAGCATGTATTTCACTGCACACTCTACAAGATCATAAGGTATGCATCTCTTATCTAATTTATGTTAAGGTACACAAAATCACACACTTGGGTATATTTATAGGTCCTAAAAGCATACTAGTATTCATGTGATTCCTAAGAAATAAAATTAGTGGTTGACAACTATATTTGGCCTCTTTTCTAGATTTCTTATTTTCTATTTGGTCTTACACACCCTATAACCTAGTCAAAACTTTATTGATTTATCTTTTATGGCTTCAGAAACCAACACCCAGACAGGACAGAAGTGCCCAGATGCTCATGTTCCCTCTCAGTGCCCCTGACCATTTCTTACCTTACTCACTCTTTTTGAGTCTCTTTTATCTTTTAGGAATATTTTTCATTTATGGGTCATCCTTCTCTGTTTCAATTATGAAATTCAAACAAGGGAATCATGTAAATACATAGTTATGTGTTCAAAATCAAGGACCAAGCACTAAGCATTACTCTCATCACCTAATATTGCATTTAAAAGGCACCTAAATCACTCCAAGGCATTCATCTAGAATTTTTTCAAGGGACAAGGGACTACATACATATCATAGTAAGGGGAAGTTCATTTTATTCCATTCAGACATTCTATTACATTACCACATTCTAGCTACAGCCCACTATAAAATGTAACATGCATAAGGGTGTCCTAGGGCACAATTTATACACATACGCACATGAACTACATGGATTCTGATATTTAGTGCAGCTCTCAGTCATAAATTCATTCTTGGGTGATCATTATGGTCATTCTAACTCCCCATTTTATATTTTCCTTTTTAGGTTTGATGTGGTTTATGGGCTTGTGCAGGTGAACTTCTTTGTTGCAGGTTATAGGTACCTTCGGCAATCAAAGTGCTAACAATATGCTATCAATAGGGAACTCTTATGACATAACAAAAAATAGATCTAGAGCTTATACATAGACACATGAACCCAAATCTAGTCATCAGTGCCCAGGTGCCCTTGCCCTGCTACGGGAACCCCTTTTTGTCATTATATTTGAGTTGCAGAATTTACAGAGATCAATTACGATGTTTTTTTCATCATGTCCATCACTTATCCCTACCCAGATCACTTCCTATCCATTCAAAAATCATCTAAGTTATTATATCTCCCTCTCTTGATTAGGATTTCATATTTTATGTCTTATTTTTCTTATTTCATTATTGTATTTCATCATTTATGCATCATTCATTTCAATAGTGACTTTGAAATTATATTTAATTCAAATTAAATTGAATCAGTCGTACCTATTATTCTTGGATTTGATCTATATTTTTCCTACTCTTCTATATCTATGTAGGAGCCTACCTTTATATATTATAACCTCTTATTGGGGGCATTTTAATGCAATTTTCTCTTGTGCATAGTTTCATAAAAATATACAAAATCTAATAACATCACAAAACATTAAAAATCCAAAAACATGGTAAAACCTAAAAAAATCCAAAAATGTTAGAAAACCTAGAGAATTTAAAAACATAGTAAAACCTAGAAAATCTAAAAAAGTAATAAAACCAAGAAAATCCAAAAACATGTTAAAACCTAGAAAATCCAAAAAAAAAGTGTAACACCTAGAAAATCTAATAACATCACAAAACCTATAAAATCCAATAACATCACAAAACCTAGAAAATCTAAAAACATGGTAAAACCTAAAAAATCCAAAAACTTGTTAAAACCTAAAAAATACAAAAAAACATCACAAAATATAGGGAAAAAACCCACAATAATGTATAAAAATCCCTAAATATCAAAAAACAAAATCACAAAATCCTTCTTCAACACTCACTCGTTCTAGTGAGCATGCGGACCATCTTATTGTCTCCATCCATCAACAGGTTACATACTTGTTATGTCTATCTTCGTGGCATATATCATTTCTCAAGTCATAATCATAGTGCATGTTTTCTTATAACCTGAATTCTTTTTCCATCATCACTTCCTTTGCATGTATCCTTACTTAGGTCATCATATTCACCCTTTTTGTATAACTACAACATTTGGATACTGCATAAAAAGAACAAAAATAACTATTAATGCTTTTATTAAACATTGCTTGTTTGAATGTATTTGTTTGTACTTGTTTGATTGCTTGTTTATTTACTTTCTTGCATTACCTTGTATTGTAATTTATTTTGATTCATACCTATAACATCTTACAAGCATCAATATTATGGTATTTCATATCATAAGTACCTATTATTGTATGATTTTGTAAAATAAGAGGTATCTTGAGTCTTAATAGTGTGCAAGCTATCATAAGGCTTCTCATTCATACTCCCTACTAATCACATCTACCCATATTACATCCTCATATATCTACCTTCTCATGATAATTAATATTTCCTTTAATTAATGTCATGTCATTTCTTCTACCCTATCAAGACATGGCAGCTAGGTGACAAGCCCAACCACATACACAAAAAATTGGTTAACATATATGCATTAAATAAAACCACATCAACTCATTTAGACTACATCAAAGAGATACAAATATAAACATAACATCATTACCAAAAAATCATCATAACATCATCACATTCAATTTACTCATGCATCTATCCATAATCATCCATATATAATCCAAATAAAATGTTATACAAATTTCATGATCCCCCAATGGAAAAACTAAACACAACCATGAGCCAAAAATGTGTCATCTATATGTGTGTGTATGTATATGTATATATCAAATATAATCAAGTTTACAAAAATGGTATCATAATAATGTGTTATGCATATCATGATGGTACAACCAAACTCATATATATAGTTAGAGTCATCTCTCTGCATGACTCTGTCCTAGTGATGGACTGCCTATAGGTCCTAGGGGTGGTGACCCTAGTCTCAATCCTCATGTCGGTACATGTGCTGCTAAACTCGGTGGACCCATCACTGAGGTTGTCCCTATCGAGGATCATGATCTATTTTATCCTAAGGGTCTTAACGAATGACTCACTCTCTACCTTTTTGAGTAGATCACAACCCACTAATCTACTGCTACAATGATCTCATATAGGTTCCTATAGTAGATAGCCTCACCCTACAGTAGTGTAATGTTATCTATCATATATGTGACACCATGTTCCCCCTAAGGTTTCTCTCAACATAGTCTTTACTCCACTTCCTGGGTAATATATATATATATATATATATATATGAGTTCGGCCTCTTTCCACATTTAGGGTGTTATGATCTCTATAATGCATCACTCTTTACGGTGTAATTATCTCACTCAATCTTTGTAGTATCTCACTTTTATATGGTTGTATCCCTCTTTTTGGTCCGCTATACTAGGTCAACACTTATTCGTGTTACCTCAGCTATCGGCGTAATAATATATGTATCATTTTTTTGGTTAGGACCCTAGGTTATCAACCTTATTATCTCTACCTCATGGGTAAATATCTATGTAGACATTACCTATGTTACTCATTGTGTGTATTGGTCAATACCTAATGGTATTTCCCTATTCCTCCTATGTTTGGGGAAATCTATGTAATGGTAAATATTTTCCCTATCCCTTTCACATCCCATCCATCTTTGTCATCTCCTTCATCCTCTCTGTATCCACTTGGGGCTATCCCCCATCCATCTCATCCTTCTATTAGATTACACTAACATCTACCATGGTCCCACTACTTGTACCAAATCATGTTACAGTGTCACTACTAGTGTTATCCCTTGATCTTATTGATGCTACCACTTCACTACCCCCTACATGGACAACTCATACTTTGGATTGTCCCTCTATACATATTTGTATCATGTATAGATATCTCTGTCAATGCAATCACATCTTCCTTTGATATACTAACTATCCTATGTCATGCTATAACTAGTCTCACTGGTCAAAACTATTGGTACCAGCCCCATTACTCTCATGCATTCCATGTATCAATGATACCCATGCACATATCTCACTTGATCACTACTTGTGTCACTTAGTTTTTGTTGATAGTATGTCATCTATGTTTGGCTCTCAGTATCATATCTTTAGTCACATGGGAAAAAATATCTGGTGTTGTCGGTACCTCATTTCTATAATCAAACTACTGCAACACCTTTCTTTCCTCAATTATACACCCCCTAGTGACCTAACGATGTTCTCTTAGGAAGGGGGAACACTTGGATGGTGGTAGATTAGGAAATATTTCATTTGCAGCTAAGGAGGGCTCTATAACTTCCTTGGGATAAATATTTGAGGTGATTGAGGGTCACGTATAAAGGGGATGACCTCATCCTACTACTTTTCAACCTAACTTCAACCAAGGTGAGAGGACTTGCAAGGTAACCTGAATGTAGAGGGAGAGATAGATTCTTTATTCCTCTTGATATGTTTCAATGATGGATCAATTTGGGATAAGCATGGCCATGAATACAACACTCACTCTCATGAGTTTTCATAAAAAAAATCCATATGCTTAGTGCACCAAACACAAGTTACTATAGATAGTAAAGTTCGGTTGCTCTTGCATTCTCTTGGCATTAAAATTAAGGCTAGTAGGCACCTTCAGTGATATTTAGAGAAAAAAACTAGTAAATGGAAAGAATAGAAGTTAGTATGATTGGGTGGGATCAATTATGGTGGTTATAACTTCACAAAGGGGGGATTTATATGATAATACATTCTTTGTATCAAAGTATTTAACACTTACTAAAGCAGCTTGTTATCCTGTAAAGTACAAAACACTTAATTAAGTAGTGGCACTAAAGGAAGATTTTCACTCATTGATACTCAACAGATGCGAAGTTCCAACAAAATCCCTAAAAGACTCAACACAAAATCTTGTGCAAATATTCTAATAAATTATTTATTGCGTCTACTATAGTATGCCCAAGATACACTCAAAGGATATTAAAAATCACTTCAAAAAAATGGATGCAGTGAGGATTTTAGAATTATGTCCAATATTACAGAGTAAATTCTCACACCATAATATTGAATTAGTGACCAAAGCACAACCATCTAGGACTGATATAGTGTACTACAAAGAGAATAAATAAGCACAAAATTATAGTAGAAAATATAACTCGTTAATTAGCCATTCAACATACATAACCAAGAACACAGAAACTAAACTCAGAAGTAGACATATTTCATTTAGATCTTGAATTTCTTGAATTTCTTAACGACCTCTAAACAAAAGTTTTGGAAACCAAAATTCATATGCATTTCACAAAAGAAACATGCAGTATTACAATTTTCTTTCTCGACCTTTTCAAAATAGAAAAATTAAACCCCCTTTTTACCAGAATACCAAAAATAACACTCTTTTATATGAGTACACCCCCCATATTTATACAAATTTGATGAGTTATTACAATCCAATTCCCCCCCCCCAAATAGAAAGTGAATCTCCTCCTTGTTCATAAAGAAAAATATTTAATCAGAGCAGGAATGTAATTTGTCTAACTAAAAATATATGATTTTCTATTAGTATTTTGGGATTGATTACCTTCACTGCCACATGTGTAAAATAGTTAGATGATATTTCCAAGTGCACTTGTGTTTGTATTTTCTCTTTTTTCCAAAAAAAAGCCATCAATTTTTGAATAAAATGATTCCTATTTTAAGGGCTTGTGGAGACCTTTCCAAAGAGACTAATTTTGCGTGATTTGGAGCTCTAGAGAAAAATTTATGCCTATTTAAATTTTTACATGTCAGAATAAATAGGAGAGTGACACATGATAGCTTTCGATTGGTTTCAAGAATTTTCTTTGTCTACGTGTCTACTTCCCTTTTCTTATCTTTATTTTTTGGATTTGCATGTAAGTGATTTCCATTACGAAATGTGAGCCAATAAGAAAATTCCATGTTCCTTTTCCTTCTTAGACTATTCTCTTACGTGACTGATTTCTACAAAACATGAGCCAATGAGAAAGCTCCATGCTCCTCACACTATTAGAATGTTTGATAACCTTGAATAACTCTAGAAAAACATGAGCTTATGAGAAAGCTCCACAATCCTCGCAATTTCATTCTATTTGATAACCTTAACTTATAGCCATGAAATGTGATCCAATAAAGAAGCTCCACACATATTTTGCAATTCACCTTCATTTACAAAAACCTTATTAGAGTGTGACGCATAAACTAATGAGATAGCTCCACGTTACTAGAAATTTTGTTCTTTTCAAATTGCAAAGCATAAAGTAATGATAAAGCTCCATGCACATTTGTGGTTTCACAGTTCCAAGTTCTCTTGCTTTCATATTCACTTTTCATTGGTTATGGGGGAAAGCCTTGGCATCACGACCTTTATCTAGGTGGAATTCATTCATTGGCTCCTCAAAAAATTTCCATGCATAGTGCCTTGACTAGTCAGACCACCTAGACCCAAAGCCTTATGAAAATAAATTCATTCCATGGACTTGAGGTCTGTGGAAGCCCATCTACTCATCTTATGCTAGAATGGTGATGTGTTTCCACCATTAGGTGTTGATCTTTTTCCTTCTTGATATCTCCTAACTTTGCTATGTTTTTTTCTGACCATGTTGAATTTGCCCAGCTACAGACCCAAAACCATATGAAATCTACCTCATTCCACAAACTTGAAGTCTATGAAATTTTAATGGCTTAGAGAGGCATGCAATCTAACCATGTGTCCTCTACTTCGTGGACATTTGAATTGTTTGGTGATGTATATATTTGACAGAAATTTTGAAATTCCCAAGTTTTTTTTAAATGGTTGAGTCCATTTAAATTTTTCATTTGGTACTAATTGCATGTTTTTTACCTTTGTGAAATATGTAAACATATCCTAATCACCTATAAGTCTGATGTTTTTATACTTTGATAAACTAGTCCATTAACTAGTTCCTGGGGAATTCTTATGGTTCCAGTAGAAGAAACAAGGATTTAAAATATTGCGGGTTTTGTGATCAAGATTCACAATAGAAGATATGATATTGAAAAGAGTTTGAATTCATCTTAAGTCTCAACTTTTGGTCACATATACTCTTTAGTCTCGTGGACATCATTAAAAAATTTCATTTCATTTTAGTCCTCCAAAATTTCTGTCGAATCCTTTCTTTTTATTTTAACAAAGAAAAACATTTCTTACAAATTTATAATTCCCCTTTACTCAGACTAAACTTTGAATCAAGGGGAACAATATGAAGCACACATAACAGTTACATCTTATGGAGAGGATGGGGAAAATACCAGCAAAATCTAGGGGCCTGGATTGAGCACCAACACACCTTATTAGGCTTGTACCACTCCATGACAAAATCAAATCGTCCTATTAGGTAGCACTTTATGTAAGCATATGCCATCTCTACAAAGTTATTTGTCCTTTTCCTTATATATAAGTACATCTTCCATGTGATATCAGTTTTGATGATCTCATACAAAGATTGCCTCATCCTGAACAAATCCATCCAAAGGCTCATGTATCCTCTTCCTCAAGTGGATCAAATGGCCCCACTGATCATCCAACTATAATGAGCTCCTAGGACCATATCTATTAGAGGGTCATGTGCCATATGCTCTGCCCACCCGTATACACCACCAAGTGTAAATCCATGTAAATATGGCCTAGGTTTTGATATCCCTAAGTAGATCTTTGATAGTACTCCACAATGTTTTTTATAACTCCAAAAAATCTAGTGGACAAGTAACAACCACTCTTTTCAGGAAGCAAGATGTCGTTAATAAGAGCCGTCAATACTAGGGGGAGGTCCTCGATCATATCTTGGTCAATAATATCAGACACCATGATGTTGGTCCTCCACCAAGGTATATTGGACTTATTTATAGCTCATATCATCTCTCTTATCATATCGGTCATGTAAAAATAAAATGGATTGCCTATGATCAGTAATATAAGAATCTAGTGAACATCCTCTATGATAACTATCATCTCCTATGTTGGGAGCTAGAATGTGTTAGTCTCTCAATGCCATATGTCAAATAGAGTAAGTATTATTTCATTGTTTATCTTCCCCTAGAGATGGAATTAATTCTATGTAGTATATGCACAACACCTCCAAAATGGCCCAATCATGAGGGTGCATCATTTGAATTCATTGTAAGGCTCTAAATCAGCTCTCCCAAAACTAGATCATTGTATTCCTCACCTATAGTCATCTCAAACGTGAGTTCATACTTAACCAATTTTGGAAATTCATCATTTACCCTTAATCATTTTTCTAAATTTGTGAATATGCTATCATTTGTCGTGAATCCGTTGAAAATTGTGAATTTGTTATTATGTCCAGCAAATCCACCATCAAAGGAAAAATCACTATGACATAGGTCAAATTTGTTATTACATAGGAGTCCATTAAAATGGAAAAACCACTACAACATATAGAAAATTCATTAGTATCAGAAAATCCATCACAACATATCAAATTCTCCAATCTCTATGCAACGCCACCAAAATTGTTCTTAGACCACCACAACTTAGCACAAAGCCACTAAAGTTGGCAAAGGTCGATTTCATTGGCCTCATGTGCTACTATTTTTATGGTGTCTAATGCACTCAATTTTTTTCCAAAAATTAAATGAATTTAAATGAAATCAACTACATGATCCTCGTGTCTTAGCATCTGTTTGTACTCCTAAACTCACTCTACTCTATGTGTGAGCACTGAAATGGCCATCTCTTCTCGTCGCAATCACCCAAATATCTTTTCTACTAATTGGGAGGTGTGAAAATGAATTTTTTTACCACTCCCTCCCTATATATAGCCTTTGTTGTCGTAATTTCTACCATCATGATGGCCTTTTGGCCACCACAATAGCCTTTTCTTCCATTGTGATCATTTTTCCTCTCTTTTCAAATATCAATCACCTTCTTCTATCACCTTGTTGATGCTCGAAGGGCATCAGCCATCTTATTATTTTTTCTTCCTCCCATGAAAAATAAAATTGTTTATCATCTTTGAAATGATGACATTTGCATGACACCACATCAAAGAGGGTCAAATGTAGACACATATTTTACGATGCATAATTTTAATACTAAAATTGTACTAATTGTTATATTTCCCATCATCGCCATCTAATTAGTGACCCTCTGCTAATTAATTAATATTACCCATCATCTTTAATTAATTAATGACCTTCCATTAATTATTTAATGTATTTCCTCTTTGATGTCTAATATTTTCACTTCCTTAGTTAAAATATCATTTTAATTAATTAAGTACCTATTAGTTAAAATCCCCTTTAATAGCTGACAGGGTCTAAGTGGAGTGGTTATGTCGGATGGTTGTATTTGGCTCTACCCACGTTCAAATCCCACTTAGGCAGTTCGAGGTGGTAATTTCTGAGGTGGCACGATTGGCAGGCTGATTTAACATAGATGGATTCGGGTTCGAGATTTCCTGCGTTAGAAGTGTGTTCAGGTGTGGTGGTTCTGGTTCACTAATTGTTGATCTTAAAATGCTATATCTTGGCTAAATGTACTCTTTTTCATAGCTCCGTTCAAAAGTGTTTATCTATCTAAAAAAATAACCTTTAATTAATTAATTACCCCTTTCCCCATCTTTTATTTAATTAATAGCCCTATTTTTATAAAATCCCACTTTCAAACCCCTCTAAACGCACTAAATTTCCTCTAAATTTCCTCTAAATAGCTTCTATAAGCTAATCTTGACCTATTAATTAAACCTCCTCTAATTCCCATGGGTTTTTAATCTTACTTAGTTACCTTTAATCATGTTTATCCATTCCTAATTCTAATCTCCATAATCTCACATTCATTACAAGTTGTGCTTCTCCCAAAGAGTAAAGCTATAAAAAGCAACCTACTACACCCATCTCGAAATATACCATGTCCTTACAATACATATATATCCTTTTTCTCATAAGAGCATTATATCTATAGAAAGCTTGCAAAAGTGAGAAAACCCTTGCCTTGTAGAAGTAGTAAGGGGAGAACTAAATTTGGATTTTGGGCCATTTTAAGGAGATCTCTTCCTTTACCAATATCCCTCTTTAAATAAAAACCTTTGTGTCTTGAACTCGGCTCACACAGATACCCACATTCCAAAACAAATCCACACAATGAAGGGATATTTGTGTTTACAATATTTATGTTTATGCAATTTTTTTATCTTCCTTTCTTAGCTTTATCTTGATGTATTTACATTAGGAATAGATTAGGATATACTTGGGGTTGGATCTCAATTTAGTTTATTTATTTTTATTTGTATGCATACACCACTATGCACAAACACCTTTCCTTTTGTAGGTATAGGATATCTAAGGTGGTCACCTCTTCAGCACCTTATATGACTTTTCAGACATCTCCTTTAGCAGTAAACAGTTATTTATTTTGAGTCACATGCTCAACATGGTTTTCACACATGCCTCAAAAGATGGGGAATCTATCCAGGTTTATTGAATATTTTCAATAGATGTAGCTATAATTTTGTGGGAAGATTCAAGTATAGATAAGGTACAGGCACACAAAAATACAATCATACATAGATATTTGGTAAAGTCAACACAGGGTCAAAACCGTACGTTTTGGTCAGAACCATATGGTACAGTCCTAACCCCCCACACGTTTTTGACCTGGGAGAAATTTCAGCAAGATTTTTTACATTTTTATATTTTCACATATATATATATACAAATTTTCATATCCAAACTGTGTATCTCCTTCCTAGTTCAGTATTGGTAGCACATTTTTATCATATTCTATAATTTATTTCAATTCATACTCATTTGTTTGGAATATGGGGGAGTTTGGGGACACTTGTTCCCTTTTTTATTTTATATCCTTATTTAAAAAATTGTTTCTAGATCCATCTACAGTGGTGTGATCCATCAGGTTAAGGAATGTAGCGAAGTAGCTAACAGCTTCATGGATAGGATTTCCTCTCTTATTACACATAAAGGGAAAAATATCAAATTTATTCAATAACTCTAGTACATGGTATTTTTCCTTCATGGGGGTGCATTTGTACCTCTTTATTCTTCTCCCTCTTGCACATTTCCATGTTGAGATGTATGCACCTACCACTCTGGTTTCTCCTCAGCACAAATTAGGGACTTATCACCCCCAATCCTTCAGTGAAGTTCATCAAATAAAATTCCCTAATAAAAATTCAAAGCATGATAAAAACATGTGTATTATTTCCTTGGTTACATCTTATTACTTCACATATATGAAAATACCAAAACTCTTTTGTTAGATGTTTTATTTGAGTTACAATGAATTATCTATCATGATCATTGACTATAATTTATATTGCAGATTTTATCATGGATTATTCCAACCAATATCAACAAAGCATTTCCAAAACAAACATTAAAGAAAAGGAAAAGTGTGTTTACACACTCAGGTACAATTTCCTTTAAGCATGTAATTTTCAATTCATACTTAAAAGGGGGAAAATGAACATAGTCAAAGTTGATCATTTGCACTTTAGAAATCCTTGATTTTTCTATGAACTCTTTTTATGATAAATACTTTTCCATTCCCACTTATCACTTTATGAGGTCCATTTTTTAACTTGTTTATCCTTACACACTGACATGTAGACACATTCTGAGAATACAATGCACAAAATCAATAGAGAAACATCATTCTATTAGATCAAAACTTCATTTGGCATATTTCCTACTCCCAGTCAAGATCATACGGTTTGGTCAAGAATTTATATCTATTCCTAACTGACCTATATGGTCTTAGACCAATATTTCCTCCAAATCTACTTTCAAATTGATATCTTTCGTTGGGTCTTATACTTCATCTTGGTATTCCTTTATTAGATAAATCATCTATGAAACTATATATATACAAATAAACTTTATCTCATTTACTAAACTAGAAATCCCAATGCAAAGCACTAGATCACTCACTTCATACACTTGCAAAATGCATCCAAATATCCCTAAATACAATAATAGCACATCTAAAGTCATTAGGGAACCCAAATCAAGTTTCAAACTACAACTAGGTCAAGGAAACCATATATCTCATCTAGAAGCACTCAAACATTCTCTCTCCAAGTATTTTAGTAAGATCCAAGTCAAATCAAACATGGTAAAATAAAAATCCAAAGTTGATTTATCTATATAAATATCACATGATAGGTGGATAACGATGTGTTGTTTGAGGCCTCTCTGGAGTAGTGCCAATATCAAAAGTGCACAGGGGTTCCCATAACCCTTATAGTGTTTACTTTATAAGACTCTTCATCCATGGTCACCGTATGATATGATGATTAGTCATTCAAAGAACCTTGTTTTATTTTTGAAAACTAGGATTTGAGAGTGAAAAACAAATCTAGGAAGATGATTTATCTAGAAAGTTATAAAATTTGATTCAAAGTAGGTCCAAGACCATACATCAGGGTCATGACCATATAGTACAGCCCTAAAAATTTAGTATGGTCATGCCTATGTTGATTCACATGCATAGTCCCAATTAAAAAGGTCATTCAAGTTCAAATCTCCCAAATTCATTGTTTCACAATCCCATATCTCTCAAGAAGTCATATGAAATTAGCTAAGTTCCTCTATACATTAATTTCAAGATTTTAATTTCATATTAGGTTGATTAGTGTATGATAATTATTTCTATCTGATTTGAGTGACAAATTTGAGTTAGTATTTCTATTATAATATATTTTTTATATTTGTAATCAACTCTAAACTACTCTAAAAGATAATTAAAGTGACCTAAACTTTAATTAATGGGTAAACAAAGACATATTCGCTCTTTCTATCCACTCTCAATATATATTTATGTCTCTTATCTAACTTACTTATTCATACATGTTGATAAGTCAACATATTTTAAGAATTAAATTCATAAAATCCATATTCAAACTCCACCTGATAGGATGCAACCTTTAGTTTTCATGTTTTTCATCCTTGTATAGAAACATTCACTTTAGTCATTTTATAGAATCCTATCATGGCCGACTTGTACTATTTTTTACTGACATATCCTCCATCTGATGTTTTAATTTGATATTCTTCATTGGATCATTTAATCCCTTTGGGTTGACATTTCCATGATAATTTACCTTCAAATACCTATAGAAACAAGTTAAACTCACCTCATTTACTAACTTGGCATTCTTATGAAATCCTATTAAATTAACTAGCACTAAAGGAACCTAAGGATCCCTAAATGTCACAAAAATTTATTTACAATCATTAGGGAAAAAATCACTATAGGTTTGAAGCAATCTACCAGGTTTAAGGAGTCCATCTCCCCCCATTTGAAAGCACTTAAACATCATCATCTTAATTTCTAGCAAGATTTAAACTCAATCCAAGCATTGTCAAAGAGTTTCCCTTTGCCAAATAAAATTTTTATTCATTCACATATTACATGTTAGGTTAATAATGACGTGTGGTTTTAGGCCTCTTTGGAGTAGTTTTGACATCGGTGGTACAAGGATTGCACTTCAACCCAGTTAGTGTTTTTTTTGTAATATATTCTACCCATGGCTAGGGTTTGATAAATTATTCATAATATTCATAGGACTTCGCAAGATGAGCAAAAACTAGGATTTGATAGTGACATACATTAGTTTGACAAAGACATACATTTCTAGGTAGGTGATAGTCTCATAAAGTTACAAAATAGGATTGAGGATAGGTTTAAAACTGTACAATCATTAGGAATTAGTTTGTGTGAACATTAATTATATTGTTTATAAGTGGCTATATGTAATGAGTTTTGATAACATCTCGTTACTACAAAATAGGGATGTGTAAGAGAGAATGGTAAGTTGGAGAGATTATACGGATAGCATGTTAGTTGGTGATGAGGGGTGACTCCTATGAATTAGTAGATCATCTACCTTTATATATATATATATATACTTCTATGTTGGATAAATTTATCAAGTTTTATTGTGTTTTAGATGTTTTAAGATTTAGACCAAATACAAGATTTAGTATTAGAGCACATTTCAAAATGTCACTATTGTTTTTTTAATTTTATAATGGGGGAAACCATTTCATGTATCACCCCTAGTGGATAAGACTTTACTTGTTTTATTTCTTTGCAAGGATCTATATTGCATTATAGTAAACAAATTGATTTCCTTTCAAATTTATTTATAGTTTATCAAGTATCATCACCCATGTGTAGGAGCTAAGGATACGTTATAGGCTTTCTAATATAATTTCACTAGATTTATTGCACTTACAAATAGTAAGCATGGTATAAATGGTGAAATATTCTCTCGTAGTCTGATAGTGAACCAACTTTTCATTCATCTTTCTAAACCACTCTTAAGGCACGTCTCTCTGTCTATTTTGTATTCAACATTATTTTATTATGTTCTAGGTATTCACAGTCCTCCTATGTGATTTGTTTGATTGAGTTTAAATTGTTGGTTTTCATTTAGATTTTGATCAGCCATATTTACATCCTCAAACCTGCACATATTCTTCACATGTGGCTTATATCGAAAATGACTCACTACCTAATATTTTTGAGGATATAATTTTTCGTGTTGTTAATATTATTGAATATAACTAATTTGTATTCAAAAACCTATGTGAATTCATTTATTCTATCAAACTTGCAAGGTGTTTTCTACTAGATTGGTGACCCTCAAATCAGTGCCCATCTTGTGTGTAGATCCATCTTGGTTGTGCATACAGAACTATATTGTGGTCTAGTTTACTTTACCTCAACCTACCTTGGGTAGATATCAACACTAAAATCAGTGTTTTCTAAGTCTTAACTATCTCATATATTTGCATTGAATTTTTCATTGAAGGATTTGATATCCAAGATCAAATTTTCCTTGTATCAATTTTTGTAAAAAAATTTTACCACCCATAGAACACACCATTCTTGCACGTAAGCCTAAAATTAGAAGGGGAATTTATTATATCCATTACACAAGTTTTCCATATATATCTTTATGGAAGTTTTCATTCTAATGGTTCTTATTACTCCACATTGATGCATCGTGCAAATCAAGCACATGTCAAAATCCTTAAACAATGAGTAAATTCACGTCAAAGTTTGTTTTATTTTAGTCGATTATCTATCAAGTGTTAGTTTAGTTTATAATTTTTATTAAATTCATTATTATAAGTATTTTAATATTGTTTCAATATGTTTTTAATTAGTCTGTATTACAAATATAGTTTATATTATTTTCATTTATGTCTTTGTCGTTGATAGTAAATATTAATTGTTTGTAATTCTTAGACCGATTTTGGTCTGGTCTGCTTCTATTTGCATTGTTTTTCAAGCTTATTTGACATTGTGCTTTTGGATATTTTTGTTGGCATGTGTGCCTTAGCTTCTTTTTGTGTAAATTTGTTTGTTAGTCCCTTCAAAACTAAATCTTATTACCAATATAAAAAATAGTAAATATTAATTGTTAAAGATAGTTGTCTAAGGTATTGTTTTATTTGTTTGTATGTTTTTTAAGTAATTCTCATTATTATTTTTTATTTTAGTCTATTTATTATTAAATACTTATAATTATCATTAATGTAATATCTTTTATATAATATTTTTTTGATTTGTATGTGTCATTGTATCGTAAATAGTCATTTTGTCATTATAAAATTACAAAAACAAAAACAATAAGTCTACATTTCAATTGGATGTATTAGCACTCGTACACGACATCTAAGTTGTGGGGGGTTGTAAATAAATCCTCATGATGACACTTGATAAGTAAGTATAAATGTCATTTGTGGATGGAGGTAATAGAAGGAGCTTGAAAATTGACCTCTCATTAGTCACTAGTGATGGGGCCACTTTTGTTGTAGTGGAATTGTGTTTTATTTCAATTAAGTGTGTTTGGTTTTTAACATTTTTCCATCTTCTTGTCTTAAAATCATGTTCAATAAACCCATGTTATGAAATTGATAATGAGGCATGTACTTATGAAACTGAATCTTGGTGGATGAATAATATTTTGAATTAAACTTATGTTGTATAGTTAGTCTGAGGAACTCTTGGAATCTAGGAGAGATTATAAATGTGAGGCTTATCTAGCTCAAGGAATTCAACTCAAGGGAGTTTCAAGAATCCAAGAGAGATTCAAGAATTTTGGGAGTAAGGAACCTCAATGGAACTTGGTTCACAACTACAATTGGATGAAGCGTTACTTAGTCTAAGTAATGTTTTCAAGGAGAAGCATTTATAGGATACCTCTCTCTCATCCCATGTTCACACTAGGGGGTGTTAGTAATTAGTTTGTGTGAACATTATTGATATTATTTGTATGTGGTTACGTGTAATGAGTTATGATAATAATATGTTACTAGAAAATAGGGACGTGTGAAAGAGAATTGGAAGTTAGAGAGATTCTACGGATAGCATGTTAGTTGGTGATGAGGGATAACTCCTATGAACTAGGATATCATCTACCTTTATATATGTATGCATTTTTGTTCAATAATTTTATCATATATTTTTTAGATGTTTTACTCTCTAGACAAAATACAAGAGCAATAGGTGAAAACCCATACAGATGATTCAGAAATATCTCTACGGTCCTCCACCATGTCACTTTTCACCTATATCTCTAGAGACTAAGCACTTACAAGTTCATGTATCACAGTTCCAATGGTCTACACACCTAAAACTTCCCAAATCCATCTATAATGAGATAAGTGTACTCATTCTCTTATGTTTTTTATCTCATAGCATATTATATACACTAATTGCAATAGTTATTGTGTTGTTCTCATATTGCATAATTAATGTTGGAAACTAATTAATCAAAATAACCTCATGTATCTCAATTTACATAATTTTAGTGTACTTAACTCATTAATCTAATATTTTTAATAAGATGTAAATATTGTGCAAAGTAGACTAAGTCAAAAAAGCTCAAAATAAATCTAAATAAATTAAGTAAACTTAAAATAAAAGATCATAGGTGTGTGTGTGTGTGTGTGTGTGTGTGTGTGTGTGTGTGTGTGTGTGTGTGTGTGTGTGTGTGTGTGTGTGTGTGTGTGTGTGTGTGTGTGTCTATCACTAATACCCTCATTTAAGTTATCTTAGAAAATTCAAGAGTAAACAATAAATGGCTCTCGAAAACTAGGAATGATAAGCTACTTGTGTACAATCAATACAATGTAGAAAATATGAGATAAAAAATAAAGGTCCCTCAAAAAACTAGACTAAGTACTATGAATACTACAATGGATGGGATGGAAGCCATCACTAAAAAAACATTGGATGGGATGAAATCCATCACTAAAGAATATGCAAGAAGTGTAAGTGAAAATAATGGTGAATAATTCAAATCTACGTGATAGGTATAAATCCACTACTCAATCACTAAAGAAGACAAGATTACATTGTAAGCACCAAAATAGCTCTAAGGAGACTATCAATATATCAAATGAAGCGAAAAAAGTGTAAAATATTACACCAAGAATGTCATTAACTTCTTGGAGTAGATGATGTGATGTTCAAAGGGTAATCAAGGGACACAACACCTAAAGAAGAAATATAACCACACACCCATAATATTGAATGGGTAGAGTGGACAAAATAATATATTTATACATGGGTGATTTGAATCCACTACTCGACACCAAATAATGAAAGAAGAAAGATATGCCAAAAAATGCTCACTAAAAGGAGATGGTGTAATTTTAAAGGTGTTGAACAATACAAAAATGGTATCTCACAAATAAAATGGTACTAACAGTGATAATAATAGATAACAACTAAGAAAAGGGTTTGTAAAACAAGGCACATGTACATGAAGGTAGACTAGGATATGAAAAGTAACTGCCCCATAGAAATTTTTAATTTAGTGTTAGTAAATATCCTAAAATAACCAAATAAAAAAAAGCAATATTATGTATACACCAAAATTGCTCAAAAAAAGGATTTTTCGAACTATCGAAGAAAGGCCAAATAGAAAAATGAGAGTTTCTCCAAAACAAGAGAGTAATTCCAAATAGATTTTCTCTAAAACAAGGATATTCCTAGGTAGAATGAGTTGTGTGCAATTGATGTAGCTAAATGGTAGAGGATCCATACCTATAGAGCCCATGAAAATAATGTTGATGATGCAACCATGACTTATCTGAAATACATCCGAGATGAATACATATGGTACATGAGGATGTTTACATGTGATATGGTGCCTTTTACACAAACAATACATGTGAGGAATCATTTATAGAAATTTTATTACTCTTATTATCTTACTGATGTAATCTTAAGTCTCTCACACCTAAGAAGGTGTGCAGAAGGACTTGTGTCTCTCTTAATATACTCATGAATTATGGAGTGAACAAAAACATGTGAGCTTGCATGAATTGGACCCAATGAAAATCATCTTCTCTATATCCAATGCCATGGAGAGCAATCAAAAGAATATTCTAGATAGGGGAAGTGATACCTTATAAATTTTTACCTATGCCTCTACAAAAATTACTCGTGGAGAAAATTTTGGAGGATTTAAAACCAATTGTGTTCTTATTATAGTCACTTTTCTTAACCCTTTAATTCATGGGTGCATCGGCATATCACCCATCCTAAACTGAGAGCTCACCCGAGGTGCACGAAGGTGTCAGGACCCTCTTCTACGTGATATTTATGAAGAATGTTACCATGAATGTTAGATTAATACATGATAGTAAATGCAAACATCCTATAACAAGAATAAATAACTAGATCCAAGAAAAGAATATTATTATTAAGACTATGAACATCAAGAACATCAAGTAGTAATCATATATAAACCAAAAACACCATATATAACACAAATACTTGGATTCATTGATCAGTGATATTCATAACAACACCATTATATTAATCCACCATTGTTACAATAGCCAGATACATTATAATATCCATAAACAAACCAGATACATCAACAGAATAGGATTTTAACCCTACAAATGACTCTACTCAAGAAGTTTTAACAGCATTCTCACACATATTACCCTTATCTCTCTCTCACATTATCCCTTACACACTCTCTCTCTACTTCCTTGCACACATTCCCCCTCTCCTTCTTTTCATGCCAATTAATACATAACAAGATAACCATGGGAATCTTCCCTCCACTTCCTATTCATAACTCAAGATAAAACCACATACCAAATGTCATCATGCCCTGCCATACTCAAGTACCCTAAACATGAAAATGCCAGCTAAACCATAACTAACTCCACTTTATAGCTCTTAATATTATCATGATAATCATATCCTAAAACATGATTTCCTTGGGCTGCAAGTCTCCATGTTTTAACCTTATCCATAATCATTCCTAGCCGTATCTCCATGTGTTCCTTATTACAACTCTGGCCATGTTCCAAAATATGGCTAAGTTGCGGGCCTGTTATGCCTGGGCATGAACCTTTGCACCTTGCTGAAGCTACTTGGGCCCAAGACTTTGTACCTTTCTGGCACGTGATAAAACCCTTCGCACCTCAATTAGTATTATTATGGGCTCAACATTACCCCACAATAGTTTTATTACCACCCACGGCAATCCTTCACGCTCTTCGAACAAAACTCCATTGATCCAAAAATTGGATAAGGAAAAAATGTTGTATGTTACAATAGTCTAAATGGTTAACATGAGAATCTCAGGGAACTCCACATCTATCTCCCCCTTTAACTTCTTCCAAGCCTCTAGTTCTGCCATAGTTTTCTCTGGTGCCTCCTCAACTATGCTAGAAACTTGTTCAGGTGTAATCTCTTCAACCTTCCCCTTGATCTCCTCTATGAACACCACTAGCGCCATGTAAACTCCCTCAAACTCATCCCTACATTATGTGATAGAATCTCAAAGTTCAGTAATCTGAAATTCCATCTTCTCGCATTTGGTTTTGATCTTATCCTTGCGTTGTGGTGTTAATTATCAATTGTGCATGCTCAATATTATTTTTCATGATCTTCTCCTGTAAGGCCTCAAGGAAAACCTCTTCATATGTAACCCACGTGTCAAAAAAGGGCTCACATTTCCTAAAATTTTTGAAGCCCCTTTCCACCAATATATTTTCCTTCTTAAGTTGGGTGAGCAAGTCCTCCAACTCGGTAATTCAGGCCTCAACAGAAATCTTGTTGTTTTCCTTCTCCCTCACAAGCTCCTGTGTTGTAGATCCCACGCTATCCTTGATGTCGACCAACAACATCCCCACTAAATATTCCAAACACTCCATTTCATCATTATAATCTTTCAAGGATTGGCTCACTAACACCATACATTGTCCCAAGACCTTTTTAACCAAGGCATCAACTCGATCATATGCTTCCTTCATCTGCACCTATTCGCCCTTCAACCCTTGGTGCAGTCTCTCTATCTCCTTCTCCTTTCCCTACTTATCTGCAACTAAGGTCTGAATAGTCACCCATGCATCCAAGATATGTCTTACAACCTCTGAGGACATATACTACATCACATTACACACCTACTCATCTTTAAGGTGGATTGGATCCACCACTTTATAAGTTGACCCTTTCTTCTTCTTTAAATGGATGGTCTCAATCGCATGATCTTTGACCTCAAACTCAAGCTCCTCTGTATGACAATGCATATTCTGAATTATCATCTTCTTTGTCATTTTCACACCCCCCATCTTGGTCTAAAATATCCCAATCATGTAACTTCTCCAGGGCAAGGGTGGTCTAGAATCATGCGTGCAACACCTTCACGGGATTATCCACAAAGTCCATATGAGGGGACCTAAGCGTCCACATCTTCCTCTCCATCATGCATTTAGAACATTTCTTCCTTGGGGTACTTATACCTACAACAAACCCTTTATCCTCCTTAATAAGAAAGGATTCTCCATTAAGCTTCTCTTCTGGTTTGGTGGACTGGGTAGGTGAACTTTATTTCACTGGAATCTTCAAAGGTCTGGCCATAGTAGGCATCTTTACCTTCGTGTGTGCATCAGTTGTTGCCTTGGCCTCCACCCCAGCCCTTCTCTTCTCCTCCTCTTTGTGCTCTACCTCGATTTCCTCTCTGAATGTGGTGTGATCTTCTTCCAAGCATGTGACTGTCGCTGAACTAGATACGTCATGTACTTTGGTATTTTTCTTCTCCATCTCTTCTTCCTCAGGCTACCTAATGTTTTCACACTCTATTTTTGAAGCCTTGGTTCTTCCCTATTGTGATGTACTTACACCCCCACTGCTTCCCTAAATCATATAATATTTCCTTTTTCTTGGAAGTGTCCAATTTCCCTTCACTTTCTTCTTCTTCCTCTTCTCCTTCTTCTTCCTAGACCACTTTCATGGGCATGATCATCACCTTTCTTGGCTTTGGAAAGATAGATTTTGTAACCTTCACTTCAACTCCTACTTGTGTCTTAAGTTACAATAATAGGAACACCCGGTGGATGAAACCCTTGATGGTGAAATTGATCTACAGTTGCAGATACATGAAGTCTTGCTCCAAGAATTAGACATACGTAGGCCTCATATCATACTTGTAGGTCACATGAAGGGTGTGAACATTAGAGTCCACTTTTTCAGCATTAGAGGTCATCTTTTACCTACCCTTCAACCAATTGATGGAACACTTCATATATTTAGTAGTGAATGCAAACGGAAGTTTACACCATGGCCCCATTTCTCCCTTATCCATCTTAAATTTTTCCAAGCTAAAGTGTTGTGTTACTAAAAAATTCACCTAGTCCCATATAACTTCTGGAAACTCATTTGCAATACGGAACAAGTTCTATAAAGCCTCACGTAGTCTCTTGTACCTTTTTTTCATCTAGGACTTGTAGGTTTTGTAATGGATCCATCACAAGTGAACTATGAAAATTTCACCTTAGGAGATGAGTGCACCAATGGGTAAACCCACATGTTCCCATCTAATCCATCAGGGATGTCAATTTCCAAAAATATGATTAATAGTAGGATGGACCCCCACGTGATCTTCACTCCAGCTTCATTTTTCACTTGTGCTTTCTCAATGATACTCTTCACAATGACTTGTGTGAAGTTATAGTGCACTCATTTTGATACTTTGTATGCAATGTACAACAATATTTTTTTTATATATTTCCACCATTCTTATGCACCCAATTTTCAGCTGATAAGGTGGGCCACAACCCTTAATGTTATATCATCAAGATCTGAGATAGCCTAAACCCTTCCTCCCTTCTCATAACTTAACTGCTTTTCTAATTCTTCGATTTTCATGTTGGCACATAAGTTAAGAGTCATATCTTCACTAGTGTTCCTTATGCCTGTCACTCTCCTGATCAATTGACCTCTAATTATCATTCTCCTTGCTGCAAAGTATAAAAAGTCCTCGTGCACCCATAACATTAACCACCTGAAGAGTGGGGCAGGTTTAGTGAAGAAGGAAAACTCCCATAGCTACAAAACCCCAGTTTTATCCAACTCCTACTGCACTAAGTCGTAAACCCTATGGTTTATGAGCTTATCTAACCCTGGGACATCTTTGACTAGATCTACCCATATCAACTTTTCATGTTCTTTTGTTCTGTGGTAAAACTCACTAATCTTGACCCTATATAGCTTAAAACTCCACTTCTCCACTTTAATCACACCTAGAGGGTAATTCATTTCTGAGTATATCTCCACAGGTTCCTCCTTCTCCACCACCAGTCTCTTAGTTCATGTCTTCTTTGGTGCCATTTTTGTTCCTCCACTACATGCCCTAGGTGTTCAAATTCTCCTTGTCTACCTGATCTCTCCAATGTTGATATCTTCACTCTTATTGCAACCCCTTGTTGCCTCACTATCTACTCCACTTACCACTCTGTAATATATCATCACAATTTGTAAAATTCCATTAGTTTGTAAAAAGTAATTTTCTTCCTTATCACACCCTCATTGCACTTCAATTGCTTGGGAGCACAAAAATTTCCAAAGGTAAGGTAGTTAAAATGACTACCCCTACCCCCTATTTATACTTTTTCATGACCTCAACATCCTTTCGACCCACGCATTTTAACATTACTTTTTAACTAAGTAATTTTATGCTTAAGTAAACTTCTGGAACTCCACCTTGCACACTACAATCATAACCTTCTAGAATGCTAACATTACTTTACTACCATAGACCTCTGCATACCTCACTATGTCAAATTACTTAACCTCTACATCATCCACTAAGTAATTTCCCATGCCTTCACCCACCTCATGTTACAATGAATGAATTATTTTTCTTTCCAACGTGGTCTTCAATCATCTCAACTTCCCTTATAACACCTCTCCCATAACAAAAACCATTTTTCTACCTTTGTGCCAACATCCCAAAATGAGTTTTCAATCAATCTAGCCTCCTTAAAAATTTGTCAACCATTTTCTACACTATACTCCAATCCACCCCAAACTAAATGTATGTGTGGTCCTCTACACATGGAATTACCTAAAATTTAATTAGCTACTAGCGTGTAAACGTGTAACACAATACATTGAAAAAATACAAAGCATAGCGACGATGAAAGGAAAAATATATAAAGGAAAATGCATTAAGTGAAAACCTAAGATAAATGGCAACACTTCCTTATTACAAACACCAAGAAGACTTATTTATAGTAGGGCTTCAACCTACTCCCATTAAAGAAACCAAAAAACTATGTGCCATCCAAAGATTCTAACTAGAAAGCACCTGAGTCAAGTATATAGGTCACAAGATATGGTCCCAACCAATGCACTTGGAACTTTCTAGGGTAGTCCAAAAACTTGGAATCATACAAAAGAACCATTTGTCCAACCTCTATCTTCTTATTTTTAATATGTCGATCATGTTAGGCCTTATGTATTGCTTTATTTTTATTCTATCTCCATTGAGCTATAGGACGCCTCTCATCTAACTGCATCAGTTTTTCTATGCACTCTTCAAGTGTGTTCTCATTATCCAATCCTCCTACATGCATAATATGCAAGGATGGTAACATGAACTCAACTAGCAACACTGTTTCTATGCCAAACACTAATTAAAATGGTGTTGCTTTGTTTAGCCTCTTATAGGTTGTTCTATATGACCAAAGTACAACAAAAACCTTATCATCCCAATCTTTCCTTCCAAAATCACAAATCTTTTTCAATGTGTGGCTCAAAATCTTGTTAAAAGCTTTAGCAGCTCCATTAGCTTGTGGGTGATAGGGTGTAGTCTTATGATGGGCTACCATAAATTCCACCAATAATAATATAATAGCCTCCTTCAAAAAATGAGTACGCATATCACTTGTTAAACTCAATGGACATCCATACCTACTTATGATATTCTCCCAAAGGAAACTTGTTGCATTAGCTGCAGTGAAATCCTTCGTATTTTCTATTTCTGCCCACCTTGTAATATAATATATACAAGCAATGATGTAGTGCAACCCAGTCTTGCATGCCATGGGGGAAATACGGCCCAAAAAGTCAATTTCCCATTTTTGAAATGTTTTTACACTTACAATAGGCCTCAGTGGCATTTCATCATTATGCCCAAGATTTCTAAGGCATTGAAAATGATCACATCCCTTGGCATATTCTACACAATCCTTGTACAATGTTTCCAACCATAAACCAACCATCAGAATCTTATATGTGGTGTCTTTTCCTGTATAATGTCCACCATAAATCCATCCATGATCCTCCTCTATAATACCCATGCACTCATGCACTAGTACACACTGACGTAAAATCTCATCTTAGCCAAGCTTGTATAGATCTTCACCAATCAACATGCAAGGTACAACACGAATAGTAAGTTTTTTCCTTTCTATACTCTTCATTCCGTCAGGCACCACACCTGCTCACAAAAATATGGCAATATCCTCCAAATTAGAGGGTGCTCATTGTAATCTGAACAACTGTGCATCTGGCATTGTGTCTTTAATGCTTTGTGTATCCTCACCTAAATTAATTCTAGAAACATGGTCAAGTCCTGAATTGTACTTTCCCAGATTTACTATGACCAAAAAGTAAAACTCCTAAAATAAGAAGACCTAATGACATATACGCCCCTATAAGATAGGTTTTTTTACTAAATACTTAAGAGCTATGTGATCCATGTAAAAGATAAATAGATTTTCCAACAAGTACTACCTAAACTTATATAGCATATAAATCATTGACAACACTTTGCACTCTGTTGTTGTGTAATTCTACTCAACTAGAGTTAACTTTCATCTTGTAAAACACAAAGGGTGATCAACAATCCCTTCTCTAGGATGTGTTAGAACTGCTCTAATTTCCATTCCTTATGCATCCACATGCACATGAAAGGGCTTGTCCTAAGAGGGAAAGTGTAAAATGGGCACAGTAGTAAGCTTATCCTTCAACGTGTCAAAAGCCACTTGTTGTGCCTCACCCCAGTGAAATCTCCCTTTATGCCTCAACATTTCTTCCAAGGGTGCGGTAATCCTAGCATAGCCTTTGATGAATTTTATGTACTAACCCATATTCCCAATGAATCTTTGCATTGCACTTTGATTAGTAGGCTCTTCTAAACCTATAATAACAACAAATTTGGCAGGATCTACCAATAAACCTTCCTTTCAAATAATATGACCTATAATTATACCAAAAGGAGTAGCAAAGACACATTTCTTATTAATTAGAGAGATACTTAACTTTCTACACCTCTCAAACATCAATCTCAAGTTGTCGAAATGATCCTTCACCAATCCATACACTGTCCAATCATCTAGGTAGACTTGTAGATATAAACCATGAATGTTAGATTAATACATGATAGTAAATGCAAACATCCTATAACAAGAATAAATAACTAGATCCAAGCATAGATTAATACATGTTAGATATATAATAATTAACTTTCTACACCTCTCAAACATCAATCTCAAGTTGTCCAAATGATCCTTTGCCAATCCATACATTTTCCAATCATCCAAGTAGACATGTAGATATAAACCATGAATGTTAGATTAATACATGATAGTAAATGCAAACATTTTATAATAAGAATAAATAACTAGATCCAAGCATAGATTAATAATGTTAGATTAATACAAGTCTACTTGGATGATTGGACAGTGTATGGATCGGTGAAGGATCATTTAGACATCTTGAGATTGATGTTTGAGAGGTGTAGAAAGTTAAGTATCTCTCTAATTAATAAGAAATGTGTCTTTGCTGCTCCTTTTGGTATAATTGTAGGTCATATTATTTGCAAGGAAGGTTTATTGGTAGATCCTACCAAATTTGTTGTTATTATAGGTTTAGAGGAGCCTACTAATCAAAGTGCAATGCAAAGATTCTTGGGGAATACGGGTTACTACATAAAATTCATCAAAGGCTACGCTAGGATTACCGCACCCTTGGAAGAAATGTTGAGGCATAAAGGGAGATTTCACTAGGGTGAGGCACAACAAGTGGCTTTTGACATGTTGAAGGATAAGCTTACTACTGTGCCCATTTTACACTTTCCCTCTTAGGACAAGCCCTTTCATGTGCATGTGGATGCATAAGGAATGGAAATTAGAGCATTTCTAACACATCCTAGAGAAGGGATTGTTGATCACCCTTTGTGTTTTGCAAGAAGAAAGTTAACTCCAGTTGAGTAGAATTACACAAAAACAGAGTGAAAAGCGTTGTCAATGATTTATATGCTATATAAGTTTAGGTAGTACTTATTGGAAAAAAAAATTATCTTTTACATGGATCACATGGCTCTTAAGTATTTAGTAAACAAACCTATCTTATAGGGGCGTATATGTCATTGGGTCTTGTTATTTCAGAAGTTTTACTTTTTGGTCATAGTAAATATGGGAAAGTGCAATTTAGGACTTGACCTTGTTTCTAGAATTAATTCAGGTGAGGATACACAAAGCATTAAAGACACAATGCCAGATGCACAGTTGTTCAGATTACAATGCGCACCCTCTAATTTGGAGGATATTGCCATATTTTTATGAGCAGGTGTGGTGCCTGACGGAATGAAGAGTACAGAAAGGAAAAAACTTACTATTCATTTCATACCTTGCATGTTGATTGGTGAAGATCTATACAAGCTTGGCTGAGATGAGATTTTATGTCGGTGTGTACTAGTGCATGAGTGCATGGGTATTATAGAGGAGGATCATGGAGGGATTTATGGTGGACATTATACAGGGCAAGACACCACGCGTAGTAATTAGATATAAACCATGAACGTTAGATTAATACATGATAGTAAATGCAAACATCCTATAACAAGAATAAATAACTAGATCCAAGCATAGATTAATATTATTAAGACTATGAACATCAAGAACATCGAGTAGTAATTAGATATAAACCAAGAACACCATATATAACACAAATAATTGGATCCATTGATCATTGATATTCATAACAACACCATTTTATTAATCCACCATTGTTTCAATAGCCAAATACATTATAATATCCATAAACAAACCAGATACATCAACAGAATAGGATTCTAACCCTACAAATGACTCTACTCAAGAAGTTTTAACAACATTCTCACACATCTTGCCCTTAGATCTCTCTCGCATTATCCCTTACACACACTCTCTCTCTACTTCCTTGCACACATTCCCCCTCTCCTTCTTGTCATGCCAATTAATACATAACATGTATTAATCTAACATTCTTGGTTTATATCTGATTACTACGCGTGGTGTCTTGCCCTGTATAATGTCCACTAGAAATCCCTCATGATCCTCCTCTATAATACCCACGCACTCATGCACTAGTACACACCAACGTAAAATCTCATCTCAGCCAAGCTTGTATAGATCTTCACCAATCAACATGCAAGGTATGACACGAATAGTAAGTTGTTTCCTTTTTATACTCTTCATTCCATCAAACACCACACCTGCTCATAAAAATATGGCAATATCCTCCAAATTAGAGGGTGTGCATTGTAATCTGAAAAACTGTGCATCTGGCATTGTGTCTTTAATGCTTTGTGTATCCTCACCTAAATTAATTCTAGAAACATGGTCAAGTCCTGAATTGCACTTTCCCAGATTTACTATGACCAAAAAGTAAAACTCCTGAAATAACAAGACCCAATGACATAAACACCCCTATAAGATAGGTTTTTTTACTAAATACTTAAGAGCCATGCGATCCATGTAAAAGATAAATAGATTTTCCAACAAGTACTACCTAAAATTATATAGCATATAAATCATTGACAACACTTTGCACTTTGTTGTTGTGTAATTCTACTCAACTGGAGTTAACTTTCTTCTTACAAAACACAAAGGGTGATCAACAATCCCTTCTCTAGGATGTGTTAGAACTGCTCTAATTTCCATTCCTTATGCATCCACATGCACATGAAAGGGATTTTCCTAAGAGGGAAAGTGTAAAATGGGGACAGTAGTAAGCTTATCCTTTAACGTGTCAAAAGCCACTTGTTGTGCCTCACCCCAATGAAATCTCCCTTTATGCCTCAACATTTCTTCCAAGGGTGTGGTAATCCTAGCATAGCATTTAATGAATTTTATGTAGTAACCCATATTCCCCAAGAATTTTTTCATTGCACTTTGATTAGTAGGCTCCTCTAAACCTATAATAACAACAACTTTGGCAGGATCTACCAATAAACCTTCCTTGCAAATAATATGACCTAGAATTATACCAAAAGGAGCAGAAAAAGACACATTTCTTATTAATTAAAGAGATACTTAACTTTATACACCTCTCAAACATCAATCTCAAGTTGTCCAAATGATCCTTCACCAATCCATACACTGTCCAATCATCCAAGTAGAATTTTAGAAACTTATGAATGAAGTCTTGAAATGTTTGCACCACAATGCACGAAAATATTACAGGCGCATTCTTAATTCCAAAGGACATAACTGTGTAAGAAACACTTCCCTATTCATTGGTGAATGTAGTCTTCTCTTGGTCTTATTTTACAATCCTTACCTGGTGATACCCTGATAATCCATCCGTAAAAGAGTAGATCTCGTTCCCTACTACACCTTCCAAAATTTCCTAAGTAAAAGGCGTTAGAAAAGGATCTATAACACATGCAACATGCAAATCTCTGCAGTCTGCACAAATTTGTATCCTTCCATTTTTCTTGATACTAATCACCATTGGGATAACCCATTCAGATTCTTCAATGGCCATAATGATCCCGAATTCCAACATTTTATCAATCTCTTCTTTCACCTTTACACGTAGATTAGGATTCATCTGATTACGCCTTTTTCTAATCGGGCGTGCAAATTCCTTTAACTTAATCCACATATCTCCTAATGAGTGATGAACCCCTTTTAATTCATTGTACCCATGCTGGAATAAATCTGAGAAGTCACGCAATAGCTCAATTATCTTTGAAACCTCTTGGTATGTCAAGTAATCACCAATGATTTCTTCTTTCAGTTTTTCCTATGTGCCAATGTTGACCTTCTTTATTTTTAAATGGTTGTGGTAAGTGTTTTCCTTTTCATCTACACTATCCAATACTTCACATGTACCCTATGTATGATCAACATCTAGGTTCTCTACTTCCTCATCATCTATCAGGTATAACAGTTTTCCCTTCTCTTTTTCTAGGGAGGCGCATTCAAACTGTACTTCATTTATTTCTTCTTCTGCTTCAAATCCCACCTCCAAATCAGGCTCCCTTAGAAAATCTAATATGAGGTCCTCAAATTAGATACTATCTCCCAGATTAAGGTTCTTGACTACCTGAAAATATTCATTCACTGATGGTTTAGAAGATACATACTCAAAATTCTGAATAATACCTTCCATCAACTCCTACCAATTTCCTGTTTGATGACATAATTTTGAATAGACGTACCATGTGGGTGCACAACCCTACAAGTTGGAATAGAAATTATGCACCTAGAATGAAGAAGGTAAAGCTTTCAGACCTTCCATCCAGGATTTCTCACCCTCCTGAATGTGGTACAAGGTTGATTCCTTCCCATGATAGTAACATATATTTGAAGGTGTATTATTCTAGAGAAATATAACAGAGAACGCAATTCTTACTCCACATCATTCTAAAAGATTATCCCGATGAGTCATCCACCAATGTGTTACTATCCCATGCATGGTATAAACAAGCATATTCCTCTGTTCTACTTCACAGGTCCACTAGACTTCCATAGCGCATAAAAATACATCAGGGTGACCTTCTCTAGTGTAACTTGGTAATTGTCTTCCTCCCAGATTCCTAACCAAACATGCCTTGACAACATAAGTCACAGTTCCCTTCAATTCTCTCGCAACTAACTCATAAGTCCCATGAGCCCAATTATCATATGCAATGCTAGTCATATCATTCATGAACTAAGCATCATCCCACTGAATAACTCCTCTTGACAGTTCAATAAAAATTCTATTTATGTCCTCTTCACCCAAAGGCTCTACATAAGGTGCATACCTCCCATTTGTTAGTGGAATAATCACATGCTCCTTGTTCTCAAAACTTATGTATCCCTTGTTAGAGCACAAATCAGGATTATTCACATAACACCAAGGGAATACAAGTAAGGCTGGAAAACTATCTACCTCAGCAAGCACTGAGACTTCAAAATACCCAGTGAATTCGTCCCCTTAAATGGTTATGGAAGCATCCTTCAAGACTCTGATGGGTGTAGATTTAGTACTATTTTCCATGTACACCACATTTGAAGATGGCTGCAATGGATACCACTATGTAACACCTTGGACAAACTGTTATATTTCTCTTTACATTACAAATGTTGGCATGTGATTTTATTGAATGAGGTGTGTTCCCTTGATTGTTGAAAATCATGCTTGTTATGGATAAATCATTTCTTCTCTTGGATTCTTTAGAACAAAATGATATGGCTTGCAAGAATCCATTTTCACTTCTTATTGATAAGTTGCAATCTGACTTTGAGAGTTGCAAACTTATCTCTTTTACTGACTCATCCTTGGATCAATTTCAGTAATCCAAGGAATGTTTTAAATCTTCTTAATGGACTAAATGGTAAATTGACATTCATTAGTTGAGAGACATAGCGGACTGAACTTTTGTATTTTACAAATTCTTTGGTCTTCTGTGAACATGTCTTCATTCGGTTGTATGTTTGTGCTTGGGTCTTTAGGATTGATATTTGTAGGACATTGATGGTGTAAATGAAAAATGTTCTGCTTCATGACTATGAAGGGGATCAAAATCCTAAAACTTAAGGATTATCCTAATGGTAACCTAAACTAGGTAAGAACACCTACTTCCTAGCTACGTCTACTTGATTGGGTTATAATCTAACCTAGGCTTCTTATTCTATTTCATTTGGATAACATCATAACCTAAGCTCTTGTGCTAAATGAATGGGGGGGGGGGGGGGGGGGGGGGAGATTACTAAGGTAATGCTAAGCTATATTAACCTAATGCCTAATACTATATTGATGTGAATTTAATCTAACCTAAGGTGGAAATTACCTATGGCAATGTTTTGAGACCTAAGGAAATTATTGTTAGACTAACCTATGTTTTGGGGAAATCTATCCTAAGATATTTAAAAGGAACCTAAGGGTCTCATGGCACTAAGGTGAAGGTTCCAATGGCATTTAAGTGATTTTATTAGATTTAATGCATGGAGGTATTACCACTATTAGCAAAGGCTAGTTAACTCTAGTGGGGGGGCTTACGTGGAGGCCTCACTAAATATGGAATTGCATGTTAATTTAGAAATGAAATTTGATAGTTTTAGGAGGTAGTAGCAAGGAGAGATAAGTGGGAGAATTGGGAGTAATGACATTAAAGGACCTCAGTTTTTGTGTGCAACCCGTCTTGGAAACAAGAGAGGTGGATTTGTGAGAGGTTGTTTGGTTTTGCATGTCTCACAAATTTTTCTCTACATGGAGCTATCTGGTTCTATGAACTAGCATTTTGACTTCTTCTTGGCTATTTTTGGTTACTCTAGTCTATTTTTTATCAAGGGAATGTATATGAGGCATTGGAAGAAAATTTGTTTGGTTGTTGATCTTTTTTGGAGAAGAAAAAGAGTGGGAAGCTTGGCTGGAAGTCTCCTTTGAATTGGCAGAGGCACTATTAGGCATGATAGGATCTACCCATTAAGATTTCTTGTTTTCTTCTAAATGATTCATTAAAACAATTCTGCTCTCATGAGATAAATATTTGCATGATTTTTCTAGTTAATTACTTTTATGTTTTTATGAATCTCTGTGTTTTTTTTGGGATGTAAATAAATTGCTGGTAATGATAGTTTTTGGGAAACTTTCTCTGTGTTATTTTAATGGTGACATGCATGCAAAAATTGTATTTGAAGCTTTGTATTTCATTCTGAAACTAGTATTCAAGGCTGGTGTTCGCTGAACTGGCATTTGTTTCCTTATGTTTCGTTATGAACTATTGTTTGAAGCCTATGTTTCATTTGAACTTGTATTAGAGCATTCATGTTTTTTCTGAGCTTGTATTTGAGCTTCGTGTTTTTTTTGAACTTTTGTTTGAAGTTTCATGCTTGACACTATACTCATATTCTATACTTGTGTGTTCCGAACTTGTGTTAGAATCGATGTGTTTGATTTTCTACTTGTATTTTGTGCTAGAGTTTGACTTATACTCAAGGATTTGAAATAATTTGAACCCATTTAATGGACTGTCTGCTCAAAAATACTTGAGAGATTAGTTTTGGTTTGAATTTGATCTAGAAATCTCTTTTATTTTCTCCTTGTAGCCTATTTTTGGAATGGTTGTGGTCCTTTTATTTTTGGAAACTGTACCACCTTCTTTGAACTTGATAGGGCATGTGAAAATGAAGTATATCCTTTCCTTCTCTTCCCTGAGCGAACCCATGTCTTGTTGAAGGCTTGAATGTTATGTTAGAAGGATTAATGGACTAGAATCGTATCTTGTTTTGGGTTTGGTTTGATTTAGATTTTGTTGGAACAGTCGTTCATAGTTTTGAGGATTATGGATATGCCGTATCCATTCTCCTTCTTGTGATCAATGTTGGAAATGAATACCTTCTTGTTGCAATCTTCTTAGATAGAACTTGAGATTCCTTGTTTTGATTTTGTTTTAGTCACGTTGGAGGTAAGATTAGGATAGTGATTGTCTTAAACGTATATTGGGTTTCTTACTTACCTTCATATCCTGTTAAATTGAATTTTTTGGATGTTAGGGAAAAAGAGTTTATTACTCTCTCATGTTGAATCTTGTTGATGAGATTTATCATCTCTGGTTTAGGGTTGTCTCACTGAATTTGTCTTCACGATGACCACGAACTTTAATTCTCTATTATTTAGAGTTGTGTAAGACCTAGAAGTTAGGAATATATTATCTATTGAGTTCGTGAGTTCTATTAGACCTTGTATATCTTATATTGTTTGTGGATTTCTATTCCTTGATGGATTCATTGAACGAATCTCCAGATTTTAAAAGAGAAAGGAATATGTTCTCTTAGGAAAAATAATGTTTTAGGGACTATACTGTGAACTTCATTTTGAGATTTGAATTTGAACTTGTGTTTTAAATGAATGGGAATAGATAAACCAGTTAGTTAAGATTTGTAAGGGAAACTAGAAGCGTGCTCTCTTCTAAATTGTGTGTTTGGTTTTGTGTTCTCTTTTGGGAACTAGTTAAAGAACTTCTGAGTTTGAAATAGAAATGGTAATTCATTTGATAGTATAAATGAAATGAAATATAGATTGGGACCTTTTCTATTTGAGATCCTTTTTACTATTTTTTGGATAAGTTCATTTGATTGAACTTTAATGTACTTGATTCTCTTCTAAGATGTAAATTTCTCATGGATTTTTTGGTCTACTTTGTATAAGTCATTGGTTATAATGATGTGGAAAGAGATTAGTTGAGTCAGTATGTTAGAAATAAAATGATAACATGGTTAGATTGATTGGTTTTCTTGATTGAGTCATACTCCATTTAGATTTATATTGGAAGGTTGTCTCTTTTTGCACTTTGTCTTATTATGAACCTCTCTTGGATGGACTGGATAAGAGATTAATTCTATGTGAGTATAGCTTAGGTTGTGGAACGTTTGGTTTCAGAACTTTGAATTATATCTTCTAACATGTGGAAGTTAGTTTAGACTTGCAGGACTGTTTGACTCTCAACCCCTACTTGGATTGATTTGGGATTCTTGTTGGATGTTGTTCCTTTAATGTTGAATCTTTATATTGTTATCTTTGAACTGAGTTAGTTTTGTGTGTTCTAAACCTGGTTCTATCTTTCTAATGATTAATGTATGGGGAATAGTATGTATTGATTCTTATTCTTTTGCTTATATGGAAAGATGAAGCATACTAATATGAGCTAGGCTGTAATTAAGTTCTTTTGTTGTTTAGTAAAGATAAATTTGTATTTCTAATCTTATAGAACTATGAAACAATTAGATGACAAGAGTTGTTGATTGTTTTAAAGTAATTGATATGATCAATTAAACCTTATGATATAATGCAGATGTTGTGGATTATATTATGCTCTTTTCTTAAAATTGAATTCAGACTCTTTAATTGTACTTCTTTTCTAGATGTTATTACTTATGATTATTTGTATGATATATTAATTGTTTCATTAAAGTAGAGTTGTTTTAATGGAACAATTATTGGAATGCACTTCACTTTAATGCTTAGTGCTTATCATGCTCAGTTCATTGAACTAACCCGTGCTAGAAATTTTTGCAAATGGACATCATAAGTGAAAAAAAGAAGGTAAAAAAATTTATGATGCATTGGCTTATTTAATTCTAGATCTTATGTAAAGAGTTTTGAATCATTCTTGAGTTGTATTAGAAAAGAAAAGTTATGTTCATTTAAGATATTAATTCTGATTGACATGCAGAATGTCTGAAATGCATAGTCTTGTAAATTTTTATTTATCATCATGAATTGAAAGGTTTTGTGTTGGACTCCAATTCGAAATGTGAATTCTTTTGTACTTGTATGTCGAAAATAATAGTGATATATTAGAGGTATTCTTTATATCTGTTTGTATACTATTGTTGCTATCAATTAAAAATTTGGATTAAGGGGATAGTATAATCACCCTTATTATAATGAAACTTGTTAAATTGCAAAAGATGGCGTTCTCTAACTACAAAACTAAAGTCTAATAAGGAAATATGTATTATGCATATAATTAAACTATATGAGTAACGAATGATAAAAAGGTTATGTTAAACCTAACATCTAACCATGTAGAGGAAGACTCTTCCTCTCTAAAAGAATGAAAGATAAAAGGAATAGTGGTTATGATCTTTAATCTTTATACTAAGTTTATAAAGTAAACAATAGCTAAATCTAGGTGGATGACACACTTGATTTTGACAGCTAGGTTGCATTAGGAATTAAACGTTTGATGTTTGTTGTCCTATTTTTGGGATAACTGCTTGTTATGCCCCATTAATGAACATCAATGCAACTTGAATCAATGAAGTTCTCCATATCTAATCAGGCTAGTTATGGATAAAGAACTTAATGGATGTTGGAATTAGGGTTAGGCATGGTTGTTATAATATGAATCTTAATCCAATTTAATTATGAATTAATGACTGCTAAGGGGGTATGTGCATCTTGATGAAGCAGTTCTAATGGATGTTGGAACACGCCAACTATAGGACTGTACCCTCAAGAATTCATGGGACTTCTCGAGGATACAGTGTTGCAATTGACATGTGGAAACACCCCTTCCATAATTGTTCATCTAAATCCATGCACATCTAGACTTAAACTTAGTTTCTCTCTAGGTCAAGTTAGTAGCATGTTTAGGATAGGTAGTAGCTTTCAATGACTCAGGGTACCTTGGTACATCCGGTTGACTTAGGCCATCCGAGTATGCCCATATACCCTAAGTCATCGTGAGCATCTTCCAATAACAAATTATGTTGCTAACTGGGGCTAGGGTCAAACCTTGGGCAAGTGGACTGATGGTAGTCAGTAAAGACCATTCTAGATAACAGAAGAGTGAGGTGAAGGACGTATTCTGGAATGACGAGTATGTTATCTAGGAATAGTAACATAAACAGTATGTTGAAAATCTTTGGCCAAAGTATCGTAAGTTGTTGGTTACGTTGTCCTATGTCACCTAGTTTAAAGCTACGTGATGTCAGATGAATATTGGTAACAAATATTCAGATAGTTTCTTTAAATAGATCACTCAGTACTTGGATTAGGGTAGGAGAACCATGTATGCATAGTATACATAAAGTATTCTATACTTTAAGACAAATATGAGAGATCGGTTGGTAACTGAGTCATGAAATGAGGGATCAGTAGTATACCGAGTCATTACAGCTGCATATGGTTATCTGTTATGAGATTTATTGGCATGGAATGTGTGTTCTAAATGATGTTTTTTTTAGAACAGAGAACATTGTGTTTCAAAAAAAAATTCCCTTGTTTCTAAAGTCTTAAAATGGGAATGTTACAGCAATGGTGGTCTCCCCATCTGATTCAACGCATCTAATGTAAGAACATTAACCTTTGCACCTATGTCAATTATTATGTTGCTCAGAAGCCATCCATCAACTACCACATTCAACATGGTCTCTTTTTCATAATCAAGACTATGAGGAGGTAAATTAGCATACAATATTTGCCTCTCGTGCTCATTTCCATTGCGTAATATCTTTTCTCTCAACCACTCTCCTAAGAAGAGAATGATATTTTCTTGGTGTATCATTTTACATACCTCTTTGACATCATCCACATCCTTTTGAAATATCTCAGCATTCTTTGCTTGTTCCAAATTATGCGATTGCTCTCTCAATCACTGGATCTCCCCTTACAAACTCCTAATCACCTCTATAGTCTTCTAGTAAAACCTCCTTCTGAGAAGTCGGATCAGGGTACTTTCCATGCAGTACCTCTTCTCTTATAATGAGAGGCCTCTACTTTTGTATTTATCTAGTGTGCGTAGCTTCAATGTGTGTAGTTACTAATATAAGCTCTAACTCAAGATTAGATGCTACCGTAAACATAAACATGGGTTCAATGTGTTTCACACTAACCATTCATGCACCCTTTTCCTTCTTGTAATTTAGGCTCATGTGATCATACAAATCAGGGCACTCCTCATAATTATGTTTCTTTCCACACCACAAGCATTGTAGGAAATCTGGCCACTCACGCTTAAAGTGATCCCTATATCAACAATTGAAACAAGTTCCACGGGGGAATTCACTCCCTCCACCGTGACCACTACGACCTCTAGATCCTCTATGAAAAATTATTTCCATTCCTCCACCATCTTCATGCCCTTCATGCTGACACCCCTCATTTTTAAAACTATTCACAACACTGGTCTGGCACACACCAATATCAATTTCATCATGAATGTATTTTATCAACTAGAAATCTTTAGTATCATGAGTGGTAGACGTACAAATCATACAATAGAAAGACACATTCTTACGGAGTGCACATTGTAACAATGGGAATCTACTTGGATCATGATCCCTATGATAGATTTCAAATTCTACTGACATGACATGCACCGACTTTTGAGGCAAACTATCCTCGGTGAGTCCTTCTAATTCACAATCTGTACACCAAAGTCCATTGTGAGTCTCATGTGTTGAATTTCCAGATAATTTTTCAAGTTGTTTTCCCATGGAAGAAATTTGTGCCTCCAAAAGGGGACTTACCCTAGTATCAACACTTCTGACAGCCTCAGTGTGAAGAGCAGCCTCTAAGGCCTTACCTGGATCCATGAAATTTTTATGTGAAAGAACTCATCCAAAAAAATTTATCAAGACTCCAACAAACCACTGAGCATGCTGAGATGGATTGATATCATAAGATAACTTCAATAAGAGAGTCTTAAATCACACATCATACTCTCTTCCATACCCTGTTGAATCTCCTTGAGCGCACTGATACTCTTATGCTCAAATTCAAGAATATGAAATTCTACCAAGAAGGAATCATGTAATGTAGTATAATCCATCGTCATATGATATGGGTCATACTTTCAATACCAGCTATGTGTGTGCCCTTGCAATGTAGTTGCAAACTGGACTGCCATCCTCTCTGGGGTAGTGATCCCCTTAATGCACCATAGAAATTCACACTTGTGTACATGCTCTGCAGCATCCTCAACACCTTTATAATCAGAAAAATGAAAATACATCTCATAAAATACTTACTGGTGGGGTTGTGTTCCTTGCACACCAAATCAAGAACCTTGATTCCCTCTTGCGATTCCTCCACCACCAAATCCACCAGTTCCATTAACTCCCAATCCTCTAGATCCTCAAGATCCTCCTCCTGTAGCAGGTACAGGGCCTAAAGTAGTGCTACTCTGTATTCCCACCATTGTGCTAAACTGAGCTCCAATAGTCTGTGAAGTTTAACTACTTTTAGACATGATACCCATGTTCTGTGTGCCCACACCTTGTCCAAATGATGTGTCTGACAAGATACCACCAAACACAGAAAATGTCTACGTGGCCATAGATGGACTTAATGAAAAATTATATCTACATGATGTTTCTTTCTTACCAACACCAAATAGACTAGCAATACTTATCTCAGATACTACAAAACTAAGCACAAGGGCTTGGTCATCAGGTGGGTTCAAATGTGTGCCTATAGTTTGTCTCCTTTCTCCATCTGATGGGATCTCATCAGAAGCTGAGGGGGCTCTCCTTCCATGTTTTCTAAGATGGGGTAGCATAGACTTCTCAGGTTCCACATCCTCCACATGAACCTTAAATCCTTCTCGCAACGTCTACCTCCATATATCCATCACTGCTATAATCTTGTTTTATTTCACCAATTCCTTCTCATGCACTTCATTATACTTGAGTCACCTCTCTTCTCTCTCAATTTTTTCTATAGAACCCGCTATCTCTTACCACACCCTCTTTCGTGCCCCACGCCTAGTGGGAGTTTAGCTAGCCACAGGAAACACTTCTAAACTCATAGTGATGATTAGGATCCTAATGGCTAATGGTAAAGAACACAAGAAATATCCTCTTGGTTCTCACAAGAACTCAAAATTAGCAACCTCTAGGAAAGAATAAGTAGAAACCATGTATTCTAACATATAGCTATTCAACACACCACTCCACCAACAATCAACAACATGATTCCAGATTAGATCAGCATCATGAAGTTGTTGATAATATTCTTGGGTCCAAACACAAGGTCGATAATAATAACTCTTCCTCAAAGCATACGCAGAAAAAAATTCATATGAATCTACTAGAAAACATAAATAAAATGTCTCATAGAGCTCATGATACATATGATCCTCTACCCATGTACGTGCATTAAACTCAGGTTCAGTGTTGAATCTCTATGCAAATGCATCCTTTGTGTTCTTAAGCCAATTCTTCACGTTGTCCAAAGTCAAGTGTTCTACCATCATACACCATTCTCACAACATCTTCAAAAGAGGTCCTAATAATTGAGCCAATATGTAGTCACTTTCCCTAACCCTTTAATTCCCATGCACATTGGCATATCACCTAGTCTGAATTGGGAACTCACCTGAGGTGCGCAACAGTGTCTGCATGCACCCAAAATTACATGTGCTACATTGTCAAGAAAATGGTTACAAGAATCCCCAATGATGATTCAAAACCCTTTCAAGAAGGTTTTCAAGCTCCAAAACCCATTTACAGTGTATATTTATAGCCTATATGACCTTACTTAGCTTTTCTATGCATTTTTCCATCTCCTCGCTTCTTTCTATGCTTCTTTTGGCCTTCAGTGCACGGATTGCCACCCTGCCTAGGCGGCGGTCATGCCCACTTTTTCCAGATTCTTCATGCATGTTTTAAAACATGTGATGGTTCACTTAAGTTTGCTTTTTTCATGCATCCATGTGCCAAATTGTCTAAAATTAGATTTTTTTTTTGTTCTCCTTGCTCCTATTTTAAATGAGATTTAATTAGTTGGAACTACCTCTTCTTTCCTTGTGCATGAAGTAACCTCCTATCCTCCATTCCTATATATTCCATGCTTATATTCAAGAAAACCCTAAGAATTTTGTGCATATTGTATTGTTTTTATGCCATAATCTTGTTAGGAATTTCATAGCCAAGCTTAGATATCTTGTGTTATCTCTCTTCTGCTTACATTACACCTAGATTGCTTCCAAGCTGCCATTGCTCAAGCACCATCCTCTTGTTGTTGTTCTTTGAATTCCTAATCCCTTAGACTCACATGAACACTTAGAGAAAGAAAGGAAAGAACTAAGGGGATAGATACTAATACTACTGTATTTTACAAGGTTATTTTTCTTCTAGATTGGAGTTGTGTATTTGTTTACTTTGTTAATCAAATTATCAATTACAAATTGTTAATTTCACGTGCATATCAAATAGAGTAGAGAAACAGTGCAATCTAATTAGCTAGATAATCTCAAGTAAATCAAATCAATAGGAAGTTTTCTCTTCAACATTACCAGCGAAGTTGTGGGGAACAATAGCTCTGTTATGGTTATGATTTTTTCTTCACTTATGAGGTAGGGTTGGAAGGATTTTGATTCAATTAGAATAGATTTTAGATTTAGATTCACACATCTACACAAATAGTTAGCTACATCTAACTAATTGCTTGTATTTAATTTGTTTATTAGATTATATGCATTGTCTGAAAAGTTAGAAAAGAACAAAAACATTTAATTTCCATATATCCACTCATTTTACTACTTTGTTCCAATATATGAAGAAAACACCAAAAACATAGGTTAGATTTCCTTTGATAGATATTTTATTTACTGAAAGCAAATCAATTCATCTTGCATGATCATCAACGGTCCATAATAAGAAAAGACTTACAGTTTTGATACCCTTGTCCCACAACCCAACGGGCCAGAGCTAATAACTGACATTGACACAAATTTACGTTTAACAATCTTACGCACACCTACAACATACACTAAGAAAATAGGATAGTTAGATACACTGAATATCGCTACTAATCAAGCCTACAAATTTTGGACTACTCCTATAAATAGGGTTTGATTGCATGCATGACCATACAAGGGCCTCAGCCTCAATCATTCTTTAGTTGTGATCCAAAAGTATCGCAACCCAACAGGAATGCTAGTCAGCTAGATATCAACACTATTTTATGCACATTGGTATTCATATCCTCACCACTCGTACCCAATATTATTACACAACTTTCATTATTAAACATAGAAGCCTATCAAGCTAAGACTTTCTGGACAAGACCATAAAACCACCCATAGTTCCTGCAGCTCCGCTACACCTCTTGTCTCCATTTCCATGACCTTGTCTGGAAACCCATATGAGACACCTATAGGTTACTTTCCATGTATTCCACAACCACTCAATAGAATCTTGGTAGAACTAGACATCGATTGGATTTTCTGAGTGGCTATCATATCAGACCATACCATCACACCCCTTCAAGTTAGGAGGGAATTATTTACCTTAGATTCACATATTCCACTATTGCATGTCAAAGACATAAGGCTGCCTAATTAGCTTGATCGCCGCCATCACTCTCACCTCCATTTTCATTCCACACTGGCTTTCTTGGCACGACCTTAGGAGGTCAGGTGTGAAGAAGGTCACATGTTTATTTTCTATCGTAAAAAATTGGTGAACACGACATGAAGAGTTAGTCTCTGAATGTTTCCACTTTCTTCGTCCATATATTATTCTGTAGGTATTCTTATACCCCCAAATATGTCAGGATACGATGACTATGGTCTACCCATCCTGGGTTTCGACATGTACCATTACCAATCAAATATACCACAATAATCACTTTCACTTTCAAAATGGGTTGACAACTTCTCATATGCTCAAAACCCTCTACTTCAGGGAACCAATGTTAGTTATTCTATATGTATTAAAGAACTTGATCAGGTCACTCAAACTTATTCCCTCGAACAATCAAGTTCAAATAACATGACATTCACTAGTGAAGCAAGCTCATCTCCTCAGGTATTATTTTAGCAGCCCATTTCCATACAATCTAATCAAATCCCCCATCTAGATGAGGAGTACTTAGCACGATACGCTAGGAGTGAACAACACTTCCAGAACACGAACCAATCTTTCAATAGGTTGCAAGGAAAAGGTGATGTCCTGCTTCAAAATAATAACATTACCCCATCACCAACTGACAATACAACTAATGAGGGGTGGAAACATCATGAACAATTCATAACAGGATACCATACTCCCCAAAAATATCCAAGGGTTCAACAAAAGGTACCTGAGCAAGGCACTACACCGTCAATAGGTGATGTCATTTCTACTTTGGTAGACAAGGTCAAAGAGTTAGAGCTTACCTTAAAAATGTAGAATTCATACACAGGGCAAGAGCGAACTCCATCCTACCCATAGAAATTTGGGAAATTATCTACCACACAGAATCCACCAGTATACATAATACTCCAAACCCTAGGGATTTATTAACCAGGATGGGTACCTTGGGTATGCCTCCTCAAGCCACATATGGATACCTACAACAGGTGTCAGCCGGAAGTGCATTCTCAAATGTTATAGTAGCCGGAAATGTGATGTTCCTTGGCTTTGCACCTTCAGCTCCATATCAAAGTTGCCAACCTCCCTATATGAATAGGTACTCTAAAACACCACAAGGAGATGCGTACACCTATCCAGGTCCTTATGGTTATCTATAGGGAATGTCATATGCCCTGATAAACACCTACGCCATGTCATTTTAGAAACTAATGCAACCTTTTCTTCCCCATAAGGACCTTCAATGGTTGAAACGTACGCAATGGGAACCTACTCTAAGTACCTAAAGGAGCCTCTAGAATTTTCCATCCGGATAGTCATGCACCCAAGACCATTTCCCGATCTTCCAAATTTTAAAGGGGAAGGTGACCCTAATGCTCATATCAAAGCCTAGGTAACAACCATTCGAGAGTTTCTCCCATGGGATGTAATTGTTATAAAAATATTCCCTAAGATGTTAGAAGGCATCACTCTCGACTGGTATTATAGAATACCAGAGGCCTCGATACACTCTTTTAAACAACTTGTGTCAAAGTTCATTAAGGCTTTCGATATGAATAAGCTACTAAGAACAGGGATCAGAGAATTCTTACACATCAAACAAGAACATAATGAATCCGTAGCCCACTTCATTCAAAGGTGGCAATAGGTTCTCTATTCTTCCGCAAGTGCTCCAAACATGGATCAAATGGAACTTTGTGATTTATTCCTCCACTCTCTCAATAAAGAGACAAAGGAAGAGGTCCAAAAGTTCCCACTCAAGACCTATGAGGAAGTGATAGAATATGCTCTTCAAATTTACCAAGCGGACATTGACAGTGGCATTAAGAACTACAAGGTAAATGGGAATTTATTCACTCTTGCTCAAAATTCTCCCAGCTACTCCAACAACACGAACAACAATCAAGGACCAAAGATCCTTAATAACGATCGTGGAGTCATAACCGATGGTGTGACTAACCAACCCAAAAATCCTAATGTGGTTAATCCTACTAACACAGGTGTTACAAATAGCAACAACAATAATGACAATAATCAAAGAAACGACAATTTCTCACCCTCGGTAAATGTTGTGGATTTTAATTGTCTTCAACAATAGTAACAACCTTAGCAATAAAGGAAAATTCTGACCCCAAGCCCTAGTCAATACCCCAACCAATTCCAGAACCAAGGGTAAGGGTTTCAAAATTTTAACCACAAAATTTAGTAACCAAATAGTAACCATAACATTGGGACATGATAAAGAACAAATCAAAGGCCACGAGATTATGACCCAAATCTATACTGTGCTTTCCATAGGGTTCATGGGCATGATGCAGTAACATGCCACGATTGCAATAATTTTCTATAACACTTGCTAGAGGATCAATGGCAGTTGCTTGTCAATATGTTCCTAGCTAACCCCACCACACCAATGCAAAACACCTATATGGGACCAGTGTCCCCGTAGAATACATCGTTAGGGATCTTCAACGATCTCTCCCCATGCATCCAAAGGATGGTAGATTAGATCCCAATGGTTCCAATAATGGTATTATGATAGGTACTAATGATTGCAAAGCTTCAGCTTCATCAAACCCACAAGTGGCACCTCCTCTGGATGATAGCCAAAAAACCAAAATTGTGGGCCTAGTTGAGTTAGACGTTGAACCCCAAATCAACATTGTAACAAGAGCTAGGGATTATTCTTCGCAATCAATCCTAATTTATTTAGATGTGTCAAGAAATATTCATGATACACTAAGCAAGATGGTAGGGGATTATGATCTAATCAATAATCTGACCAAGACCTTTTCACATATTTCCTTCTTGTATCTACTGAAGAATTCCCCTGCTCATCGAGTCACTCTATTAGAAGCACTAGTTCTTGGCCATTTGATTAATGTTACCCCTCTGCCAGAGGCACAAATAAAACATATAGACTTTGACGTTTTCCCTCTGGGGAAACCTAAAAGGGACATTGGGTTTGTGTTTGACATAAGTAAGATGCCTACGGATGCTAAAATAGCTCGTAGAGGTGATCCGGCCTTGTTTTTACAAGTTTGGATCTAAATTAACTGCGTGAAACGTGTAATGATCGATGATGGGGAAGTGGTTAATATAGTCCCCTTGTTTTTTCTTTAGAAGTTAGGATATGGGGAGACTAATTTCTCCTCAACCCGAAACACACTAGGGGGCTATGATAGCCTCAAGGTGACCTCAATCGGAACCATAGTATTACCGGTTACTCTCCTGGGCCCAAGAGGGTACTCACTGAGTTTTATATTATAGACTAGGAAACCAACTATAATATGATCCTTCACTGTCCTTGGACCCATCGCATGAAGGAAATCCCTTCCACTCTATTTCAGGAGGTAATTTTCCTGCACTTAGGGAAGGTATTTTTAGCCCAAGGTGATCCAAATCCTTTTGACATACACTTGGCTAATTCTAAGAAAAGGCCAGGCATTCACTCCAAGTTTGAGCTTCCCACGAATCATTTAAATAAGCATGCAAGGGTAACATCAGAGGAAAATTTAGTTCCCATGATAGAGATAGAGGTCACGAGGTTGATTGAGGGAATCCTGACAGTCAAAGAGGAAACCATGGTTATAAAGACAGTGTCACTAAGAACCACAGCAAGGATTGTCTAACTATTAGAGAGGGATTTACCTATTCTCCTCCCCTTTGACTCTATGGGTATGGGACATACTCTGGGACTCAGTTCTCTCCCAACATATGAGATTTTCATGGTTGAAGTGATTGAGGTAAAAGGTGAAGATGTAAAAGATGACTCAACAGTCATCTTTTTGGGTAGTTGCTAGACCCTCCATTTTTATGGAGCCAAGTGTCACTTTGGCGCCAGGGCAGGTGTGATCCTTACTTCACCTGCAAGAAGGATTCTACCTTTTTCCTTCAAGATAAATTTTGAATGTACAAATAATGGGGTTGAATATGAGGCTCTTCTTTTAGGTCTCATTTTCGCTAAGAGGATGGGTATTCTCAATGTTAGGGTGTTGGGTGATTCACAACTAGTTATAAATCAGGTATCTGAAGTGTATGAGACTAGAGTTGAGCATCTACAACTTTACAAAATAGAAGTTTTAGGTCTAGCAAAAGGGTTTGATTTCATCTCAATTGAAGTAGTTCCATGCGAACATAACCTTCTTTCAGATTCTATAGCAAATTTTGCTTCACGCTTCACCCCAAGTAGTGACTTGGAAGATACCAACTTCATGGTTTCAGTTCACGTTGAACCCTTGATCCGTAAAGCACCAATGACCCCAATGTGGACATATGTAGAAACTGAGATTCATCCTGATAGTTCAAAGTGCATTAATAGTGATGAATCAATTTTAAGTTATTTAAACATTTTGGCAGAACTGCATCTTACCTATCACGAGATAGACCTTTCCTTAATCCCACGTTCCTCTTCTTATTTTGGGAATCCCATGATTGAATCCTCTCTGGGAAAGGATCTTGAGATTTAAGAGGTAGAAGAAGAAGGGGACTTGGAGTTTCCTCCAACCCCATCAAAATTTGAGGTGGGAAATGCCTCCTTAATTGAAGGAACAATTGATATAAACATTGGAATGGAGGAGGAACCAAAGATCTTAAAACTGGGGTCCTCTTTAACTCCAGAGGAAGTGGAAATACATACCCAAGTCCTCAAGGAACATCAAAAGGCCTTCACATTTAGCTACAAGGAAATGATGGGGATTGTAACTCACATCGTAGTTCACAATGTTGTCACCAAGCTAGATGCTAAACCAATTAAGTAGAAGTCAAGGCCCATGAAGCCAAACGTGGCTCTCATGGTGAAACGAGTAGTAATGAAACTTCTCCATGTGGGATTCATTAAGCCATTCGATTATTCATAATGGGTATCTAAAATTGTCCTCCTTCTCAAAAAGAATGGAAAGATCCATATTTGCATAGAATTCTGGGACATTAACAAATCTTGTCCCAAGGATTATTTCCCATTACCATCCATTGATGTTATTGTTGACGTAAAAACCATGGGTTTGAGTTATTGTCTCTCATGGATGGGTTTTCAGGATATAATCAAATCAAAATATCCAAAGAGGATCAAGCTCAGACTACTTTTATAACTCCTTGGGGAACCTAATATTATGTTGTCATGTCATTCAGTCTTAAGAATGTCGGCGCTACATACCAACGAAAAATGACCTACATATTCCATGATCTTATTCATAAGATTTTGGATTCTTATGTAGATGACCTATTGGTTAAGGCTAGGAAGTGCTACAATCACGCAAAGGTGCTTCACATCATCCTTTCACGCTTAATTGAGTATGGTGTCACATTAAATCTAATAAATTTGTTTTCGATGTAACAGGAGGTAATATTTTGGGTTACATTATATCTTCACGAGGGATTGATGTCGACACAAACAAAATCTGGGCTGTATTAGAAATGGTTCCACCATCAGATGAGTCTGGTATTAGATATTTTCTTGGGAAACTTGATGCAATATGAAGGTTTATCCCTAACCTAACCTTTGTTATCCATCCAATCAATAATTTTTTGAAAAAGGATTATAGCATCAATAGGACAGAAGAATGTAACAAGCCCTTCAAGGTAGTTAAATGATTCATGTTTTCCCCTCCCACACTAACACTACCAAGATCAGATTGCCATTTGATCTTGTATTTGTGAGCTACGGATGTTTTTCTAGCCTGCATGTTGGATCAAGAGGATGACGATAAATGAGAACGTGTAGTCTATTTCATTATTCAAACGTTGCTTGATTATGAGACACGTTACATGCAAGCAAAAAAGGAATGTCTTGCCATAATTTTTGCAAAAAAGTGTTTAATGCATTATATGCTTAATCAAGAAATGAGGGTTATTGTTAAGATGGACCACTTGTGGAAATTCCTCATGTAAGGATCCTTGTCTAAAAAGGTCAGTTGTTTCATAACATTAATAGGCAAGTTTGAACTAACATTTGTAAATTAGAAATCCATTAAAGGAAAATTCATTATAGATTGGTTGGCTGACAATCCACTAGATGGAGATGATTTGGTAGATCTGGACTTTCTTGATGAGTGTGTGTACTTCATCAAAACTAGGCCCCCTATATTTGTATGTCCTTGGTATACCGACATTATCAACTTCATCATGGACCACACATACCTAGAAGGGGCAACATCGCAACAAAGAACAAGTTCTCTACTGAAGATCCTTTGATGGAATGTTGTTGAGATGTGTTGATGTAGAAGAATTAGAAAAGATTCTTTATGAATCACATAGCGGGGTATGTGGAGGTCACCTTGGTGGCCACGCTACTACTCAAAAAATACATCGCATGTTCTAATTTTGGCCCATGCTAGAGCATGATGCAGTAGAATTCATGCATAGATGCCATAAATTTTAGTTCTATCATGAGATCCACATACCGGCACAGGCTCTATAACCAATCACAACTCCATGGCCCTTTTCCATGTGGGGCCTAGATTTGATAGGGTAATTCTCTCCCTCCTTGACTGATGGCATTAACTTCATAATCACTTCCACAGAATACTTTACCAAGTAGGTACAAGCCATGCCCCTTACCACCATACTTGACTCTGTAATCACTAAATTCATCTTGAACCAAATCATTTGTAGGTACAGGGTGCCACAAGTCATTATTTTTTATAATGGCACATATTTCAAAAATGATGAGGTGCGTGAATTGTGTACAAAGTTCAAGATAAGTCATCACATGGCTTCTCTCTACTATCCTCAGGCTAATGGCACAAGTTGAGACTATAAATAAGATGTTAAAGTCCATTCTCTTAAAACCCATTAAGGAGAATAAGCAAGATTGGCACCTCAATATTTTTCTGGCCTTGTGGGCCTACCGAACATCAGTTACAATGCCAATGGGGGAATCCCATTTTTCTTTAGTGTTTGGTGTTGAGGGTGGTTCTGCTGCCTCAAAGTCTAAATAGGTAGTCTACTGTATTTCACTACATGGGATCCTGGGAGAGGAGAGTTATCAAGAAGCACAACTCTCTCAGTTAGAAAGTCTTGATGAGGTTAGATTGAATGCCAAAAAATGACACAATGTTTACGCTGACCAAATGGATCTGGAAATATAACAAGAAATTTTACAAATGTGAGATATATGAGGGATATTTGGTAGTAAGACTTGATATCCAAATAGACAAAAATATCGGTGAGGGAAGGAAATTTAGACCTAGGTGGCTAGGTCCAGATTGAGTAGTGGAAGACTACAAGAATGGAGCATTTTCATTTGTGTACACTAGAAGGTGAGGATTTTAATGAATCTATAAAATCTCTTCACCTAAAGAGATACTGCACATGATCCATCAGACATTTTCATATGTACATTATTACATCTACATTACATTTTCATATGTCCGTTCATTTTGTAAAAAGTAGTGATCAACGAGATTATTCTTATAGTAATTCCTAAAAGCTTATGAAAACATTGAGAAAACATTCAAATCATGTCTATTAAAACCTTCATAGTATCATCAACTATTTCTAAATCAGTTATCAATCTAAACAAGATAAGACAAAGTTTTGACATGGTAACCATACCAAGGCCTGCATACTTGGTTTTTCTTTTAGTCTCTTCCTAGGTTGGGTGTCTTTTCCCATGGTCTGTTCTAGAAGCTTCATGGTGTCACATCTATACCATATACATCTCCTTAGAAATAAGAGCATTCTAAACATTTTTCCTAAATAAGTAAGTCAAATGCAAATCCATAGAAATTTTATTTTTTACACATTTCCTTTCCCTACCAACCTTGAGTGTTGAGCCTGCATCTCTTACTAGTGATGTAGGGTTTGAAAAGGAGGGAAATTCCCTTACTCATTTGTGCCTTGTCCATGGTGATGAGCCCACACTTCCTACTGGTAGCATGGGGCAAGGTGTAGGGGGGTCCCTTTGATAAACTTGAAAGTTACAAATTAGTCAAACATTGTGAAATCATAAATAAAAAACAAAGTGAGTTAGATGTCCAAAATTCTAAGAGAGTTTAAAACCCCAAAACCATATTTTATCAACCAAGTGGCCATCTACGGATCCAAGTCTAGATAAACTACAAAGCAATTCACATTCTAAACTATGAAGTAGCTTAAGTAGAGTAAGGTTGTAGCGTCCCAATTTGGTTCTGTCAAACCTCTTTCTTTCTCTCATCACTGCCATTCAACAAATTTTCATAACTTGTGCCCTTTCGAACTCTTGGTGTTGAGCCCTTACATATTACTAGTTGTGTGGGGTTAGGAGTGGGGAAAGTACATCTATTTATCATATCATTGTATCATCATGTTTAATCAATACAATATGAAGTACTAAAGATTGCAAAAGAAACTAAGCTTAAGATCACATTTTGTTTGCATCATCATATATCAGTAGCATAAAATACAAAAATAAATCATTTTGTTTATCACTCACATTCATTGCATACATTCTAAAAAGTGTTCAAAAGTAGAAATTCTAAACATCTAGAGTACATATGAGAGATAAGACAACAAAGAGTCAACTCATATATGATGGAATACCAAACTAAAAATAGAGTCTGTATATATTGTAGTGGATCAAGTTTGTATATAAGGTCATCATGCACTAGGCATGGTCAAAATGCTCGCAATGATCCCAAAATATACAACAGAAAAATCATATAATATCAAAAATGGTATCAAAGAAATAAAGGCTTAATGGCCTATCAATCCCTGTGGGATCCCTCGGATGGTGCATGACCATGTCTAGGGCTCTTGCTATGGCTGCGATGGTACTGAGAATTAACTGAATGGTGTGAATGCTAGTGGTGGTGCCCACTATCCATAGCCTCACTATGAGAGTGGCTCTATCTCATCAGGAACTCAATAGTCTAGTATCTATCTACCTGGGTACGAAGGGAGGTCACTATCTCCACCACCTTCTAGACATGGGAGAACATGTCAGTATTCCAGTCGATGGCTAAGGGCTGTCCTGAATCTGTGGACAACTCGGCTCCAGTCTTCTCCTAGGGGATCAATAGGGTTTCCACACATACCCAATGAATTAGTTCTCACCATTCATGTGCAGATGTTGTAAAAGGAAAAAAAAGAGAGAGATATAATGAGCTAGAAAATCACAGAATGCAAATCAAAAGGAGAATGTTAATCTAAACATATGAAAATCAATAGACAAAATCAAGAAAGGATTATCAAACATAATCAAGTCCTTGGGCATCCATGTGGGATCAGTGGCTATGGATGTAGGTGCTAATGGAAGCTACGAAGCCTCACCGAATCCAAAGGTGTGACATTATCCAATCACAGACTCATCATCCTCTCCAAATGTCTCCTCTATGACTAGTGTCTCTCTCTCTTTTCTCACCTCCTCATGCACTTCTCTAAGGATCTCCTGAGTTTCATACCACTTAGGGTCACTCTCCTCTCCTTATGAAGGGGTTGCCCCCTCATCCTCCTCCTTGGCCTCCTCTTTGATAGACTCCCCCTCCATATCATCTCATGTATCCTCTGTAGAATTAGAGTCCAACTCAATCTAATCATCATCTTCCCCACTATTATTAGGAATTACTACAATCTGAAGAAAGGGTTCCTGAGAGGCACCAGCTACTTAGCAAGCATGGACCACCCATCTAACCACAATATGCATGCCAAGATTAACCACTTTCCAACCAAATCCCCTCTAGGACCCCTCCAAGCCTCCCAAACAGTCCTATAAATAGGATCCACTAGGGGAAGCATGACAGGGTATGGAAGGCCAAACTACTAAGGTACCTAATCAAATGGGTGAATCTCCAATCTCCCAGCTATGTCAACTAACTATCTCGTAGAAGAGTAAGCCACCATCGTCGTAACCTCCTCACCCCATATCCTTCTCATGTCCCGGTAGGGTGTGGAAATCATGTGTGTTTCCGTGCATACCCAATGAATGAGTTATCGCCACTCATGTGTAGATGTTGCATAATAAGAACAAAAAAAAGAGATATAATGAGTTAGAAAATCATAGAGCACAAATCAAAAGGATAATTCTAAACTAAACATACAAAAATCAGTAGACAATATTGAGAAAGGAGTAGCAAACATACTCGGGTCCCTGGAAATCCATGTGGGATCAGTAGCTATAGTTACAGGTGCTGCTAGCAGTTGCGGGGCCTCACTAAATTAAGAGGTATGATATTGTCCAATCATATACTCATTGTCCTCTCCTAGTGTCTCCTCTGAGACTAGTGTCTTTCGAGGACATGCTCGCCTCCTCATGGATTTTCTCTGAAGGATAGGAATGGGAGTAGTAACAATTAAACACTCAAGGTCACTCTCCTCTCCCTCCAAAGGGGTTCGAGCCTAGATCCTCCTCCATGACCTCCTCTCTGATATGACTCCCCCTCCTGTGTCATCTCTTGTATCCTAGACCGCAGAATCAAATGTCCAACTCAATTGGCTCAGTCATCCTTCCCATTATGAGTAGGAACTATTATAATCAGAGAGTTCAAGGTTCCTGAGGGGATACCAGCGCCCCAGAGTGATCCTATACCACCCATATAACTATAATAGGCATGCCAGGAGTAATCACTGTCCAACCGGTGATCCATTCTAGGACCCCTCCGAGCCTAAGATAACAAGTCACTATAAACATGATCAACTAGAAGGAAGCATGACAGGGTAAGGAAGAACAAAGATCTGAGGTACCTGGTAGAATGGGTGAATATCTATAGTAAGTCCATATGAGTCTAGGTCAACTAATCTGGAATCGTGGAGGAGAAAACCACCATCATCGTAACATCTCTCACCCCATATCCCTACGTATGTCCTATTAGGGTGTGGTAGTCATGTCTACCATAGTCAAGATAAGCCACTAGAGCTAGATGTGGTGTCCAGATGCACTAACATACATGTCCATCTAGATCATAAAAATAGCCCTAAGGTCTAATACTAGTACCCCCTACCATAGGGGATGAAGTGCTAAATAAATCAAACTCATAGTTAAGAGTGGGATGGCTTTAGAGATTCTGTCCCCACAATCTGACCGCTCTAGTATAAATTGCGGTATGTAGTCCCCATGAATATCTACCACACCAAGTGTACTTATGGACAGTGAGTCTTGATCTGTGTAATTATGGGGGCTCAAAACATATAAGAGTGTATCTCCTAAAAATGTCCCTAACTAGTCTCGAGGAAAGGATTGACCCATGATGGATTTAGCACAGGATAGGAATGGGATGCAGTAGCAATGGGCACCAAACCTTCATTCCATTCATTTGATCCAGATGAGATATTGGCATCTCCCATATATGTGGCTCACTCTGTCATCACAGCCCTAGACCCCGTTGTCTCCAATTTCAGTCTCCTCCCAAGTATCTGGGAGTCACAAGGATGTGGTATACATCCTCTAGAGTGATATTCCACTCACCCCTAATGCACGGAAACCAGGAAAATGTTCCAATATGCATTTCCCGAATATGAGAAAAATTCATCACATAATATGACTGGCAGGAGTGACATGGGGCACCTATATTCTATCGTGCTAGAAATGGTCAACTTGGGTCAAGAGCTCAAAATTCACCAAATCAACAATTGCAAAAATGAATTGAAAAATGAGTTCTCTTCGATATATATATATATATATATATATGTCATCTAAAACTTGTTTTGAGTATATGTGTTTACATGGCTGGAGTGTTTCCGCACGTGTATTTCTACATCCCCGTGCAAATGGTAAGTCCTCATGTCATTTTGATCTAGTGTTTATTTTTTGATATTTTATCTATCTTGCACTTGAGTCTTATTTTTCTCTCGTAGGTAGTGGGAGTTTTGGCAATGACATTTCGAAACACGTGGCGTGTCAGGTATAACTTATAACTCCCCATTTCAGGAATGCCATACTCAGACTCTACGTTTTGTGCCTTTTCATGGATAAGAATTCTTCTTCGAGGGGGAAATATATATGCACCCAAAATTGACATGTTCTACATTATCAGGAAAATAGTTATAAAAATATCCTCAATGATGATTCAAAATCCTTTCAAGAAGGTGCTTGAGCTCCAAAACCCATTCATAGTGTATATTTGTAGCCTAGATGAACTTACTTATCTTTTCCATGCATTTTTCCATCTCCCTGCTTCTTTATGTGCTTGTTTTTTTCCTTCAGTACCAGGACTACCGCCCTACCTAGGTGCGTGGTCCTAGAACTGCTGCCCTACACAAGGTGGTAGTCCTTCTCACATTTTATCCAGATTCTTCATGTGTGTTTTAAAACATACGAAAGTTCACTTAATTTTGCTTTTTACATGCATTCTATGTGCCCAATTGTCTAAAATTATCTTTTTTTTCTTGGTTCTCCTTTCTCCTTCTATTTTAAATAAGATTTAATTAGTTGGAACTACCTCTTCTTTCCTTATGCATGAATTAACCTCCTATCCTCCATTCCTATATATTACATGCTTGTATTCAAGAAAAAGTCTGATAATTTTGTGGATCTTGTATTGTTTCACTGCCATAATATTGCTAGGAATTGCATAGCTAAGCTCAGATATCTGGTGCTATCTCCCTTCTACTTGCATTGCATCCAGATTACTTCCAAGTTGTCATTGCTCAAGCACCATCCTCTTGTTGTTGTTCTTTGCATTCCCAATCCCTTGGACTCACATGAACACTCAGAGAAATAAAGGAAAGAACTGAGGGGATAGATACTGATACTACTAGATCTTCCAAGGTTCTTACTCTTCCAGGTTGGAGATGTGTATTTGTTTTCTTTGTTTATCAAATTATCAATTACGAATTGTTAATTTCAATTACATATCAAATAGAGTAGAGAAACAGTTCATTCCAATTAGCTAGATAATCTCAAGTAGATCAAATCAATAGGAAGTTTTTCTCTTCAACATTACCAGGGAAGTTGTGGGGAACAATAGCTCTGTTAGGGTTATGATTTTTTCTTCACTTCTGAGGTAGGGTTGGAAGGATTTTGATTCAATTAGAATAGATTTTAGATTTAAATTCACACATATGGAAAAATATTTATCTACATCTGGCTAATTGTTTGTATTTAATTTGTTTATTAGATTAGATGCATTTTCTGAAAATTTAGAAAAGAAAAAAAATTTACTTTCCATAGATTAGCTTGTTTTACTACTTTGTTCTGATATATTGAGAAAACACCAAAAACATAGGTTAGATTTCCTTTGATAGATAGTTTATTTACTGAAAGCAAATCAATTCATCTTGCATGACCATCAACGGTCCACAATAGGAAAATACTTATAGTTGTGATCCCCTTGTCCCACAACCCAATGGGCTAGAGCTAATAATTGACATTGACACAAGTTTACATTTAACATTCTTATGCACACCTACAACATACGTTGAGAAAATAGGATAGTTAGATACACTGAATATCATTGCTAATCAAGCCTACGACTTTTGGACTACTCCTGGAAATAGGGTTTGATTACATGCATGACCATACAAGGGCCTCAGCCTCAACAAGTCTTTGGTTATGATCCACATGTCCCGCAACCCAATGGGCCTACTAGCCAACTAGATATCGACACTAGTTTACGCACATTGGTATTCATATCTTCACCACTCCCACGTAATATTATTACACAACTTTCATTATTGAACATAGCAACTGATCAGGTTAAGACTTTTTGGATAAGACCAGAAAATTGCCCATAGTTCCTGCAGCTCCACTACACCTCTTGTATCCATTTCCATGACCTTTTCTGAAAATCCATATGAGGCACCTGCAGGTTACTTTCCACATATTCCGTAACCACTCAATAGAATCTTGGCAGAACTAGACATCGATTGGAGTCTCCGAGTAGATATCATATTAGACCGTACCATCACACCCCTTCATGTTAGGAGGGAATTCTTTGCCTTAGATTCACATATTCTATTATTATGTGTCGAAGACATAAGGCTTCCCAATTAGCTTGATCACCACCATCACTTTCACTTCCAGTTCCATTTCACACTGGCTATCTTGGCATGACCTCGGGAGGTTGGGTGCAAAGAAGGTCATGTGTCAATTTTCTATCACACAGTGTCAGGCCCCTCTTTTATGTGAGCTTTGTCAAGAATGTTACCTTGAATGGTAGAGTAATACACGATAGTAAATGCATACATCCTATAACAAGAATAAATAACTATATCCAAGCATAGATGAATATTGTTAAAACTATAAACATTAATAACATCAAGAAGTAATCATATCTAAACTAAGAACACCATAAAGAACACAAATACTTCTTTCCATTGATCACTGATAGTTAGAAAAACACCATTATATTAATCCACCATTTTTATAGTAGCCAAATACATTATAAGATCCATAACTAGACCAGATACATGAACAAAATATCATTCTAACCCTACAAATGACTCTATTCAAGAATTTTTAACACCATTCTCACGCATCTTGTAACATTCCCATTTTAGTACATTAGAACAAGAAATTTTATTATATTTTTTTTATAAGTGCTTCCTAGTTCTAAATACATAATTTATAACTCACAGATCATAACAATCATTCTTATAACAAATAACCATATGCAGCTGTAATGACTTGGTGTACCACCGATCTATTCATTCCATGACTCGATGATCTATCGATCTATTCATGAGTATCATAGAGTTGGTGTTTTTATTTTAACACTTCACTTTTGCAGTTTTCTTCCCTAATCTGGGATTTTAGAATGCTCTGTCCAAGGAACCTATCTGAATAATTGTTACCATTATTCATTGGCATCACGTCCCTCAGACTAGGTGACATAGGACAACGCAATCAGCAGCTTGCGATACTTTGGCCAAAGATTTGAAATATAATGTTCATGTATCATATTCCTTGACGGCATACTCGTCAATCTGGAATACGTCCTTCACCCCACTCCGATGTTACATAGAATGTCTTATACTGACTTCTGTCAGCCTCCCCTGTCCCAAGTCATTCACTCAGGAATGGATTAATAACATGACACATGTTATAAGGATGCTCTTGAGGACTAGGGTAAGCTGACATACTGGGTCAACCACAGTTAACCCTGTGTGTCAAGGTACCCCGAGTCTCCAAGGGCAGCCTCATAACATGACCATGGTCCTAACAAGTCCTAAAGTAAAAACTTGTTCGAGTTTAAGGTGTAAATCTTAACGACCAATGCAAAGGGTGTCGCCATAGGTCACCTGCATTGTTGTATCCTCGAGAAGATCCTAATCTTCTCGAAGGTACAACCCTACAGTTGACATGAGTCGACATCCTAAAAACCACCTCAAAAAGATTTACATAACTTTAAAGAGTTACTTAAGCTGAGTTGAAATTAAATTTTAAGACTCTCCTATCTGGGTAGTCTTTTCCCAACCCCTGGGTGCCACACCTTTGAGTTGCCTTACTTAATTAAGATCCATTTCACAGAGATAAGTTTAATAAGATTTGAGATCTCGTCTACGATTTCATTGGTTCCCAATAATCTTATTCTACATAATTGGGCAATAGCCCTAAGTCCCCTCATAAGGAAGCTAACTAAACCCGTAAGGGTTTATATCAGCTCCAAAGACTAAAGTATATCTTGCTTATTGTTATTAAGACATAGTGATTTAAAATCATCAGTTACATTGTCTTGACTTAGATCATGGATAGGGAGTAATAGATTACTCTTCCCATTTCAGCTACCTATTAAGGTTTAGTTTAACCATAACTTCTTGAAAGGCAGTGGACTGATTTCTAATTTAGCCTTATTTATAACATAAAAGAACTAATAATCATTCACAAAGTATTCAGTCACATAATCTTTACAAGGCCTACTTACAGAATCCAAATAACTCCATGGTATACAATAATAAAAATGCACTTAAAATCAATCAAACCTAAGAAGTTCAATCCATCAAAATAAAAATGCAGCCACATAAGTAACAATCTCCCCATTTCATTTATTTCCAAGCCATACAATTAAAATTTATGCACTTCAGCATATTTGATACAATACTCAACAGCAAAAGAACAACTTTCTTCATATAGTACAAATAGAGAAATCAAGTTGGAATTCATCATAAAACCAGATTAAACAATCTGAGCATCATATCAGATCTGCGTGTCTTTACCACTTATGATGACCATCTGCAAAAATTGCTAACATGGGTCAGTTCAATGAACTGAGCATGATAAGAACTAATTCTTAAAACAATTGCATTCCACCAATTGTTTCCATTAGACAACCTGTTTAAATGAAATCATTTCATCAAACATATAAACATGAATCACACTAATTATCTTTCTACCATACATGACTTTTTAACATAATTTCATAATATAACTATCATATTGACTCTTCTCGAATAATTCATCTTATGTTAGAGACTAAGAAGAACAAAATGAATCTAATATATCCATCCCTCTAAAATCCAAGGACAGTAACAATCCAATACAAATTACTCCATTCCAAAATGAATTCTTACCAGTACGTGTATCCAACAAATTTGCATTTAACAATTCAGCTAAGACTTGTTATAGCCTCTAACGAAATTCCTTTATACTCATTACATTATTTCCATGACTTCGATAGATATACCAACTTCTATTACAATTCTACTTTTATTAAAGTAGATAACTGAATAACTCAAACAAGGTATTATTATAACTGTAAATAAGAAAAGAAATTAGGCCAAGACTAAGCATTTACTATTCTTTCCTCATAAATTTAACAGTTTAATCATCTTATACCCCTATAGCAGAGTTCTTATGGAAATACAAAAGAAGGGAGTACTAATAATTTTTCAGAAAGGGAGAGTATACTTTCATATTCCAAAACTCCTATATCCACATGTGTTTTACAACTGAAGAGAAAGAACAGAGGCATTCAGATCTCCATTCCAAACAAATTTAGGACAGTACCAACTTTCCAGGAGAAAAGCATATACAATCAATCTTGAATTCATTTAGAAAAGAAAGCAAGAAAATTAACACAATCCCATCCCTTCCAAGTACAAAACCTAATTTCCATCATGCAGATCTAGGATTACCCACACGTTATTAGGATTCAGAGTTCCTCAAAGAAATATTTCTCTCAGTCAGACTGTGTTCCCGTTAACCAAGTTAAATCGTAAGGAAAACACAGCTACACTAGATATTTCATCACTTACAGAACCCATAATTATTGACCATCCCTACCCCTTTTCAACAGAGGTACAGGCTTGTATTCATACATTTTTCATACACTTGCCACTAAACTAGTCGAGCTCCAAGGAAGGAATTATATTTTCATCTCAAATCAACCATGTATTCACCTGAAGCTATCAAACAACAAAAAAAACTCATACGACCAGCGATAAACAATAAACCAACTAAATAAAACAACAATTTTCTTTTATGTCATTCCTCAACCAACAAATCATCCAACGCAACGTCTAACATGGTACAGTTGGGAACTTATTACCTCAGTTAATCAAGAAGCAAGGAAACAACATAACAGAAGTCGAACCCATATACAATCACAACAAACATTTCAATAGAGTCGAATCCATATGTATACACATCAAAGACTTCAAAAAATTTCGAACCAACATGCAAACGCAGCAAGGACTTCAACAGAAGTCGAATTCATATGAAAACACTGCAAGGACTTCAACAAAAGTCAAACCAACATGAAAAAACAATAGGTACTTCAACAGAAGTCGAATTCATATGAAAACACTGCAAGGACTTCAACAGAAGTCGTATCCATCAAGTATTCACAGCAAGGACTTCAACAGAATTCAAACCAACATGTAAACATAGCAAGCATTCCAACAGAAGTCAAATCCATATGTATACACAGTAAACATTTCAACAGAAATCGAATCCATATGTATACTCAGCAAGGATTCAACAAAAGTTTAATCAACATGCTAACACAGCAAGGTCTTCAACAGAAGTTGAAGTCATATGGAACACTACAAGGACTTCAAAGAAGTTGTATCCATAAGGTAATCACAGCAAACATTTCAACAGAAGTTGAACCAGGGATTCCCAAATCAAAAAGAGAAGAAGAAAACCAATACATTGTTTCCAACCAAGCCATCTGTAAAAAAGAAATCATCTGAACAGAGTTGTTCTAATGAAAGCATTTGAAGGAAAGCAAGATTTTTTTAAAAGTTAGGGCCTATCATTCCTGATAGTGTCACTTAAAAATTTGAAGAAGACCTCTGAATGTGCTCGCACCTTCTCTTCTTCTTCCACGATAGATTAAACAACAATAAATTGTTACCTTCATGCCTTATAAACTTTCCCCGATAGAGAAGGAAGCTAGAAATTCTCAAAGTTGCCATGCAACACAGAGTAGACGACTGGTTCAAAGAACCAGTGCTCAAGTAGAGTGAAAAATGGAATGCATGGAAAACCAAACAACCAAACAATATTCCATTTGCATGACTTCCCGTGCAATCCGCGCTCGGGAACCAAAGTTCATTAATTGCATTAACTTCCATCCTCCTGCCTATTCTCCATTGCCACCGACCACCAAAATTGGTGATCGCCAAAAGAAAACAACCAAACATTCCCATACTTGGTGATACTGCCACGTCAGGTCACATTAGCCGTTTGCAACCTCCGCCAAATCTGACAGCATCCCAAGTCCTTCAACCTTATCCCCCTCATAAATGCCATGGAAACCACCACCCATGACTCGTGCCCCTTCATAGGTCCCCCTCCATTCTTGTCATTAGTTAGGATAGGTAAGAAACATAGGTTAGATCATAGGGTAAGACATTAGTCTTACATCCATAGTGCTAGAAGAAGTTAACTCTTAGGAGCATTAAGCTTATAGTTTAGGGCTAGGTTAGATTAGCAATTATTTTAACCAATAGGTTATAGTTTAGGTTAATATTATTAACCTTAACGAATCTAGTCTAGGTCTCCCAAGTAGGACCAATCAGTATTAGAGCCAAACAAGGTAAAACATTCCTGTTGGTGCAAAATCACAGCACCCCTGGGACTCCGCAACGCGATCGTTTGAGACTCCCAGTGCGATTACACAACATGGAGCTTTTCCCAAGTGTGGGACCTTGCGAAATCGGAAAAGCTCTCCGGATGAAGGCCGGCTCCTATTCCTCTGTTCAGATGCACCAATAAAATGCAGAGGTTTACCCCAAAAACCTAATCTAACTACCAAGGAGACAGGGAGAGAGAAATGCATAAAAATAAACCTAAGCTAAGGAGGTGATGCACCGAGGAATGAAGAACATATGTTTTTCCAATAAACACAAACCAATAAAATGTAATGCAAAAGATATGCACAGATAGCCAGATTCACAGTGAAGATCGGAAGGACGCAAATAAACACGTAGAGGGTTGAGAAACATCCACAGATATGCATTAATTTGCTCCAAAGGGTGATACAACACTGCAAACTGCCAAGAGGCAAGGTCGCATTACAATTCAAATGGGAAGGTCCTTTGCTCCACAAATCCACCTGCCAGGGAGAAGAAGGGAGGAGGCATAAAACAAAAATGTTTGACCTTTAGAAAGAAGCCCCTCCTTACAATTTATGGGAAGAATGAGAGAGAGAAGAGAGAGAAAGTCCAAATCTACCCCAACCACCTCAGGTTGTATTTAATTCATCTCATTATGGTGGTAGGTGAGGACCATATCAAACCCCAAAAGTGGCAAACTGTATTTTTCATTTTTAAGAACTTTTTCCCACCCAATTAAAGATATCCAGTCGTAGTTAGGTAGAGGACGCCGTAGGCTTTCCGAAAATTCCAACCTTGTGTGAATCGGAGCTCCCAGTCAAAAGTTATGGCCATCTGAATATCTGGGTCAGGGTCTGCTTCCTGTCAGCGCTCAGAATGTTGCGCCTCCTGAAGGTGCGCCTTGGCGCATCCATATGCATGTTGACAATCCTTTTCGGGCACCAAAGGCGCAAATATGCTTGTGTCGACAACCCTTTTTGTGCGCCAAAGGCGCATTCATTTGCATGTCAACACTCTTTTCTGTGCGCCAAAGGCGCAAATATGTTTGTGTCGACATCCTCTTATGTGCGCCAAGGCGCAACTTTTTCCCTGTTGACACTCATTGTTGTGAGCCATTTCTGTGCGCCAAGGGCGCATCCATTACATTGTCGACATCCATTTCTGTGCGCCACTTTCCTACGCCTTGGTGCATACATTCTCATGTTGACACTCATTGTCGTGCGCCATTTCCGTGCGCCAAGGGCGCATCTATTTTGCTGTCGACACTTAATGTCGTGCACCCCTTTTGTGCGCCTTGGGCGCACCATTTGCCTTGTCGACACTCTGTGTCATGCGCCCATTCTGTGTGCCTTGGGCGCATGTCAGGGATTTGAGCTTCTTTGATTTCTCCATTCTCTTGCTCCTTGCATATATCTACCCAGGGGAAAGATATATACAACAATTCCTATAAAGGATCCTATCTAGCATTGCTAATTAAGCCTACGGTATACACAAGAACATCTTACCTGGCTTAAGGTCTAGGCCTTCTTGATGTTACGATATCTGGAACCAAATTTCATTTATCATGATCAGCCTAAGTTAAAATCCATGATTGTTCATTCAAACTCATTCAGACCTTGTAACTTTCATAAGGTACATAAATTTTGTTCATCCTAAATAAGCTTAAAACATTCCTTGGATCAATGCAACTGATCCAAGGCTGAGTCAAAGATCTTCAAGAGAAAAGAAGATACAATCCTTATCAAGCATGACTTCCCGAAACCAAAGGAACATGTCCTTATACAGAAGAAATCATATATCAACACTTGAATGCTCAAGCGAAGGTAACAACAGTTCAGGGTGTTACATGCTTCCCTCCTAAAAGATTCATTGTCCTGATGATTACATCTTTTGATTTACCTTCAGGTCAATCAATTTATTAGTTCACAATACAAAAGACCAATTCCAACATGAATTATTTCATAAATCAATGTCATGATACAATTTATTCAACCTGAATAATGTTTGCCTCAAAGCTGGCTTACATAAAGACATGAAAAAGATAAGTTCATAATAATTAAATTTTTTTGTCAACATATTCCATTATGTTCAAAAAGAAAGGGAAAAGTAATTTTCATCTCTTCCAGATTTTCCCAAGTTGCACTCTCTTCATTAAACTGGTCCCACTGGACCTTACATTGCTGTATTTCACAATTTCTCAAATGCAATTGGCGAGTTTCTAGCACTCATGTGGGTTTAACCATGATTATTCTTGGGTATTGGACCTGCAAGGAATTCCAATTTAAAACATGTGACAAGTCTGAAACGTATTTCTTAAGCAAAGAAATATGGAAAACATCATGCATGCGAGACAAAGCAGGTGGTAATGTTAATCGTTAAGCTACAGGATTGATTATTTTGACAATTTCAAAAGGTCCCACATAATGAGGTGATAACTTGGCAACCTTGCCAAAAGTTATAGAACTCTTTCTAGGTTTAACACGAAGAAAAACCTTTTCACCAAGTTCAAACCTTCGATCAACCCACTTTAGGTCAACATAGCTCTTCTGCCTATCTGCTGCTTCTTTCAATCGTTCACGAATTATTTTAACTTGTTGTTCCATTTTAGTGAGGATTTCTTGCCCAATTACCACTCTATTCTCAATACTATCCCAACTAATGGGGGTTCTGCACTTTCATCCATAAAGTGCCTCAAAAGGTGTCATTTTAAGAGATGAGTGATAATTTTTGTTGTATGCGAACTCAACTAATGGAAGATACTCTTCCCATTTATACTGTTGATCCATGCAATACATTCACAACATATCTTCCAACACTTGATTTACTCTCTCAGTTTGTCCATCCATTTCTGGATGATATGCAGAACTGAAGTTTAGTTTCGTTCCAAGAGCTGCATTAAGTGTTTGCCAAAATCTTGATGTCATTCTAGGATCCCTGTTAGATATAATAAATTCTAGTACTCCATGTAACCTAAAAATTTCATGCACGAATCTTTTTGCTAACACTGGAGAATCATCCTTCAAATTTCCAGCGATGAAATGAGCTACCTTTGTTAGTTTGTCTACAACTACCAAGATAACATCATGTTTATTTCTCGACATAAGCAACCCTTGTACAAAGTCCATGCTTATTACTTGCCATTTATACCGCGGTATGCTATGTGGATATAATAGTCCAGCAGGGTGCATGTGTTCCGCCTTAACCCGCTGACATTCCAGACAATGTGTCACAAAATCAATAACATCCTTTTTCATACCTTTCCAGAAGTATTTTTGTTTTAGATCAGCAAGCATTTTTGTGATACCCGGGTGTCCAGAGAAGAGTGAATTATGAAATTCAACTAACAATTTCTTTCTCAAATCATTTAGCAAAGGTACATATACCTTGTTTTCATAACATAAGATTCCTTCATTATCAAAATGAAAACTTTTATACCTTTCATCTTTTGGTTCTGCAGCAAGTGCTGCTTTTACTTGCTGAAAGTATATATCAGATTCTGAGGCACTTTTTACCTCATCTTTAAGCTGAGTTCTTAATGTTATAAGAGTATAAATGTGCTTCCTACGACTTAGAGCATCCACTACTCTATTCTCTTTCCCTTTAATGTAGCTAATATCAAAATCATATTGAGATAAAAACTCTAACCACCTTTGTTGTCTTACATTTAGATTAGGCTGAGTGAAAATATATTTCAGCCCTAAGTGATCAGTTTTCAACTCAAAAAGTTTCCTAAGTAAATAGTGCCTCCATACTTGAAGTGCATGAACAATTGTAGCAAGCTCTAAATCATGAGGGGCATAATTCATCTCATGTAACTTAAGTTTTCTACTTTCATATGCTATGACTTGATCATTTGATAACAAAACACCTCCAAGGCCTTCCCCAGAAGCATCTGTTACAATAGTAAAGTTCTCATTAGGGTCTGGTACAGCTAATATAGGTGCTGAAGTCAACTGGCTTTTCAAACTTTTGAAAGTAGTTTCACACTTATCATTCCAAATAAATTTCTTATCCTTCTTCTGTAATGAATTTATCAGTGCAGCCACTTTAGAAAAATTGTTAACAAATTTTCTATAATAACCAGCAAGGCCCATGAAGCTTCTTACTTCATGTACATTCTTTGGTGCAGGCCACTCAGTTATTGCCACTATTTTTGAAGGATCCACTGCAATTCCCTCTTTACTAATGACATGACCCAAATAGTGAACTTCAATATCAAAGAAAGAACATTTGGATAACTTACCGTATAACTTTATTTTTCTCAAAATTTCCAAAACTATCTTTAAATGCTCATTGTGCTCTTTAATACTTTTAGAATATATGAGAATATCATCTAAGAATACTAGCACAAACTTGTCCAAATATTATTGAAATATATTATTCATTAAGTTCATAAAAGATGCGGGTGCATTAGTTAATCCAAAGGGTAGAACCATGAATTCATAATGTTCGTACCTGGTTCAGAAAGTTGTTTTCTGGATATCTTCTTCTTTAATCCTTAATTGATGATAACCAGATCGAAGATCTATCTTGGAATAAACCGCTACTCCATGCATCTGATCAAATAGATCATCAATCCTTGGAAGTGGGTATCTGTAGTTAATTGTTGCTTTTCTCAACATCCGATAATCAATACATAGTCTAAGTGTTCCATCTTTCTTTTTTACAAATATTACTGGCGCTCCCCAAGGTGAAACACTTGGTCTAATCAGACCCTTAGAAAAAAGTTCTTGCAATTGTGCCTTAAGCTCGACTAAATTTGTATTAGTCATCCGATAAGGTGATTTAGAAATAGGTTTCGTCCCTGGTTTGATCTCAATGGTGAAGTCAAATTCCCTTTTGGTTGGTAAACCTGGTAATTCCTCCAAAAATACATCCTTGAAACTTTGCAACAGTGGGTATCGTTTCATGGAATCACCATCTTCTTCTGAAAATTTAGATATCTTTATGGCATATAAGGTACATCCTTTCTTTTTAGCCTTTTTAAGTTGCATAGCTAATAGTTTCCTAACTAAAATTTCATGTTTCACACCTTGAATCTCTGTTGTTTTCAGCCGATCATCTAAACATCTTATATTCTTTTCAAAGCAGTCTAATTTTTCTTTATGGTTAGCTAACCAATTAACACCGATGACAACATCATAGGATCCCAAAGGTGCAACATAGAGGTCAACTTCCATGGAAAAGTTAGGTAAGTCAAGGACTGCCCCAAAAAGACACATACTCACTGTATGAACAGAGTTATTACCATACTGTACAGTCCAAGATTTATCCATTTTTCCAGCCTTTCTTTTAATTTTAGAAGAAATTTTACTAGAAATAAAACATTCAGTAGCTCCTTTATCAAAAATAATAGTGACATGTATGCCAAATAACTTACCCAGAACTTCTATAGGTGTCACTTGTTTTTCAGCTTGCTTGTCTGCTACTACAGCATGTATCTTATGCTACTGATTATGATCATCCTTCTTCAAAGGGCACTGATTTGCATAGTGGCCTTTGCCACAATTATAGCAGCCTCCTACAGGTCCCTTTTTAGGCTCAAAATTACTTCCAGCCTTAAAATTATCGCGTTTTCCTCCATAGGGCTTCTGCCCATTGTTATAATTTTTGGCAAAACTATCCCTTACATTTCCAGTAGGCTTATTCGTTATCGTTTTCTTACTATTATCCACTGGAAACTTACTTCTGTTTCCAAACTTTTTTCATGGCCCCTTCTTGGGTGCAAGTGAAGTTGAAGAAGGGTTTACAATCTTCTTCCGCACTTCCTCTTTATGAGCAGAAATAGCCTTTAATTTCTGTTCTTGCCTTATGGCTTTTTCAACAACCCATTCCATAGTGGTTGGGTTGTGAACATCAACCTCTCCTCCTATCACGGGATTTAGTCCCATGATAAATTTCCGTATTCTGAACTTCTCGTCAATTTGATACTGTGGTACGTACTTGAGGAGTTTCATAAACCGCTCCCAGTATTCAGTTATCGTTAGCTTTCCTTGAGCTAAGTTCTGAAATTCTGTCATTTTCTGATCATAGAAAAGTTGTGGCAGCCAACGTTGCCTAAAATAGCCTTTAAATTGATCCCAAGTGATATTGGTCTCATCAATATTTAGCTCAGCTTTACGACTGTCCCACCAAGAAGATGCTTTGTGGGAACGCTGATAGGCTCCCCAAATAGCTTTGGTTTCCTTAGAGAAGTTTCTTATTGTAAATTACGTCTCCATCTCGCTGAGCCAGTTCTCAACTGCATCTCCTAATGTGGTGCCATCATATTTAGGTGGACTTATCCTTTTTATATCATTAGTGAGTTCCACTGCCAACCTAGCCTTTTTGTTTTCTGGTTGGACAGGTACATTTCCAGTGTTATTACCAACACCCATATTGGGGTTGTCCTCAGGAGGTAGTTGATTTCCGTTACCAGCTTCTTTATTCTCCTCATTTCCCATTACTTGTTGTTCAAGTACAGCCAAACAATCTCTTATGTCCAATAGGGCAGTAAGAATCTCATCAAGTTTTTGGGTTGTTGTTGCCCCTTCCCTTGGTGGAGCATTATTCACAACGTTCCCTCTTGTTCTAACCATTTTCTGTTACAAGAAAATTCATGTTTTTATAAGATTATGGACACAATAGGTCCAAGAGCTGCAACCTTCAGCTCTGATACCAAGATGTAACATTCCCATTTTAGTACATTAGAACAAGAAATTTTTTAATTTTTTTGATAAGTGCTTCCTAGTTCTAAATACATAATTTAGAACTCGAAGATCATAACAATCATTCTTATAACAGATAACCATATGCAGCTGTAATGACTCAGTGTACCACCGATCTATTCATTCCATGACTCGGTGATCTACCGATCTATTCATGAGTATCATAGAGTTTGCATTTTTATTTTAACACTTCACTCTTGCAGTTCTCTTCCATAATCTGGGATTTAAGAATTCTCTGTCCAAGGAACCTATCTGAATAATTGTTACCATTATTCATCGGCATCACGTCCCTCAGACTAGGTGACATAGGACAACGCAATCAGCAGCTTGCGATACTTTGGCCAAAGATTTGAAACATGTTGTTCATGTCTCGTATTCCTTGACGGAATACTAATCAATCTGGAATACATCCTTCACCCCACTCCGATGTTAAATAGAATGTCTTATACTGACTTCTGTCAGCCTCCCCTGTCCCAAGTCATTCACTCAGGAACGGATTAATAACATGACACACGTTATAAGGATGCTCTTGAGGACTAGGGTAAGCTGACATACTAGGTCAACCACAGTTAACCCTATGTGTCAAGGTACCCCGAGTCTCCAAGGGCAGCCTCATAACATGACCATGGTCCTAACCAGTCCCAGAGTAAAAACTTGTTTGATTTTAAGGTGTAAATCTTAACGACCAATGCAAAGGGTGTCGACATAGGTCACCTACATTTTTTTATCCTCGAGAAGATCCTAATCTTCTCGAAGGTACAACCCTGCAGTTGACATGAGTCGACATCCTACAAACCACCTCAGAAAGATTTACATAACTTCAAAGAGTTACTTAAGTTGAGTTGAAATTAAATTTTAAGACTCTCCTATCTGGGTAGTCTTTTCCCAACCCCTAGGTTCCACACCTTTGAGTTTCCTTACTTAATTAAGATCCATTTCACAGAGAGAAGTTTAATAAGATTTGAGATCTCATCTAGGAGTTCATTGGTTCCCAATAATCTTATTCTACATAATTGGGCAATAGCCCTAAGTCCCCTCATAAGGAAGCTAACTAAACCCGTAAGGGTTTATATCAACTCTGAAGACTAAAGTATATCTTACTTATTGTTATTAAGACATAGTGATTTAAAATCATCAGTTACGTTGTCTTGACTTAGATCATGGATAGGGAGTAATAGATTACTCTTCCCATTTTAGCTACCTATTAAGGTTTAGTTTAACCTTAACTTCTTGAAAGGCAGTGGACTGATTTCCAATTTAGCCTTATTTATAACATAAAAGAACTAATAATCATTCACGAAGTATTCAGTCACATAATCTTTACAAGGCCTACTTACAGAATCCAAATAACTCCATGGTATACAATAATAAAAATTCACTTAAAATCAATCGAACCTAAGAAGTTCAATCCATCAAAATAAAAATACAGCCGCATAAGTAACAATCTCCCCATTTCATTTATTTCCAAGCCATACAATTACAATTTATGCACTTCAGCATATTTGATATAATACTCAACAGCAAAAGAACAACTTTCTTCATATAGTACAAATAGAGAAATCAAGTTGGAATTCATCATAAAACCAGATTAAACAATCTGAGCATCATATCAGATCTGCGTGTCTTTACCACTTATGATGACCATCTGCAAAAATTGCTAACATGGGTCAGTTCAATGAACTGAGCATGATAAGAACTAATTCTTAAAACAATTGCATTCCACCAATTGTTTCCATTAGACAACCTGTTTAAATGAAATCATTTCATCAAACATATAAACATGAATCACACTAATTATCTTTCTACCATACATGACTTTTTAACATAATTTCATAATATAACTATCATATTGACTCTTCTCGAATAATTCATCTTATGTTAGAGACTAAGAATAAAAAAATGAATCTAATATATACATCCCTCTGAAATCTAAGGACAGTGACAATCCAATACAAATTACTCCATTCCAGAATGAATTCTTACCAGTGCGTGTATCCAACAGATTTGCATTTAACAATTCAGCTAAGACCGGTTATAGCCTCTAACGAAATTCCTTTGTACTCATTGCATTATTTCCATGACTTCAATAGATATACCAACTTCTATTACAATTCTAATTTTATTAAAGGAGATAACTAAATAACTCAAACAAGGTATTATTATAACTGTAAATAAGAAAAGAACTTAGGCCAAGACTAAGCATTTACCATTCTTTCCTCATAAATTTAACAGTTTAATCATCTTATACCCCTATAGCAGAGTTCTTATGGAAATACAAAAGAAGGTAGTACTAATAATTTTTCAGAAAGGGAGAGTATACTTTCGTATTCCAAAACTCCTATATCCACCTGTGCTTTACAACTGAAGAGAAAGAACAGAGGCGTTCAGATCTCCATTCCAAACAAGTTCAGGACAGTACCAACTTTCCAGGAGCAAAGCATATACAATCAATCTTGAATTCATTTAGAAAAGAAAGCAATAAAATCAACACAATCCCATCCCTTCCAAGTACAAAACCTAATTTCCATCATGCAGATCTAGGATTACCCACATGTTATTAGGATTCAGAGTTCCTCAAAGCAAGATTTCTCTCAGTCAGACTGTGTTCCCGTCAACCAAGTTAAATCGTAAGGAAAACACAGCTACACTAGATATTTCATCACTTACAGAACCCATAATTATTGACCATCCTGACCCCTTTTCAACAGAGGTACAAGCTTTTTTTCATACACTTGCCACTAAACCAGTCGAGCTCCAAGGAAGTAATTACAGTTTCATCTCAAATTAACCATGTATTCACCTGAAGCTATCAAGCAACAAAAAAAACTCATACGACCAGCGATAAACAATAAACCAACTAAATAAGACACAACAATTTTCTTTTATGTCACTCCTCAACCAAGAAATCATCCAACGCAACGTCTAACATGGTACATTTGGGAACTTATTACCTCAGTTAATCAAGAAGCAAGGAAACAACATAACAGAAGTCGAACCCATATGCAATCATAACAAACATTTCAATAGATTCGAATCCATATGTATACACAGCAAAGACTTCAACAGAAGTCTAACCAACATGCAAACGCAGCAAGTACTTCAACAGAAGTTGAATTCATATGAAAACATTGCAAGTACTTCAACAGAAGTCGTATCCATCAAGTATTCTCAGCAAGGACTTCAACAGAAGTCGAACCAACATGAAAACACAACAGGGACTTCAACAGAAGTCGAATTCATATGAAAACACTGCAAGGACTTCAACAGAAGTCATATCCATCAAGTATTCAAAGCAAGGACTTTAACAGAAGTCAATCCAACATGTAAACACAAAAAGCATTCCAACAGAAGTCGAATCCATATGTATACATAGAAAACATTTCAATAGAAATCGAATCCATATGTATACTCAGCAAGGATTCAACAGAAGTTTAACCAACATGCTAACACAGCAAGGTCTTCAACAGAAGTTGAATTCATATGGAACACTACAAGGACTTCAAAGAAGTCGTATCCATAAGGTAATCACAGCAAACATATCAACAGAAGTCGAACCAGGGATTCCCAAATCAAAAAGAGAAGAAGAAAACCAATACATTGTTTCCAACCAAGCCATTTGTACAAAATAAATCATCTGAACAGAGTTGTTCTAATGAAAGCATTTGAAGGAAAGAAATATTTTTTTAAAAGTTAGGGCCTATCATGCCTGATAGTGTCACTTAAAAATTCGAAGAAGACCTCTGAATGTGCTCGCACCTTCTCTTCTTCTTCCACGATAGATTAAACAACAATAAATTGTTACCTTCATGCCTTATAAACTTTCCCCGACAAAGAAGGAAGCTAGAAGTTCTCAAAGTTGCCATGCAACACAGAGTAGACGACTGGTTCGAAGAACCAGTGCTCAAGCAGAGTGAAAAATGGAATGCATGGAAAACCAAACAACCAAACAATATTCCATTTGCATGCCTTCCCAAGCAATTCACGCTCGGGAACCGAAGTTCATTAATTGCATTAACTTCCATCCTCCCGCCTATTCTCCATTGCCACCAACTGCCAAATATGGTGATCGCCAAAAGAAAACAACCAAACATTTCCATACTTGGTGAGACTGCCACGTCAGGTCACATTAGCCGTTTGTAACCTCCGCCAAATTTAACAGCATCCCAAGTCCTTCAACCTTATCCCCCTCATAAATGCCATGGAAACCACTGCCCATGACTCACGCCCCTTCATAGGTCCCCCTCCATTCTTGTCTTTAGTTAGGATAGGTAAGAAACATAGGTTAGATCATAGGGTAAGACATTAGTCTTACATCCATAGCACTAGAAGAAGTTAACTCTTAGGAGCATTAAGCTTATAGTTTAGGGATAGGTTAGATTAGCAATTATTTTAACCAATAGGTTATAGTTTAGGTTAAGATTATTAACCTTAATGAATCCGTTCTAGGTCTCCCAAGTAGGACCAATCAGTATTAGAACCAAACAGGGTAAAACATTCCTGTAAAGGATCCTATCTAGCATTGCTAATTAAGCTTACGGTATACACAAGAACATCTTACATGGCTTAAGGTCTAGACCTTCCTGATGTTACGATATCTGGAACCAAATTTCATTTATCATGATCAGCATGAGTTAAACTTCGGGATTGCTCATTTAAACTCATTCAGACCTTGTAACTTTTGTAAGGTCCATAAATTTTTTTCATCCTGAATAAGCTTAAAACATTTCTTGTATCAATGCAACTGATCCAAGCCTAAGTCAAAGATCTTCAAGAGCAAAGAAGATACAATCCTTATCAATCATGACTTCCCAAAAATAAAGGAATATGTCCTTATACAGAAGAAATCATATATCAACACTTGAATGCTCAGGAGAAGGAAACAACAGTTCAGGGTGTTACACATCTCACCCTTATCTCTCTCTCTCACATTCTCCCTTACACACATACTCTCTCTACTTCCTTTCACACATTTCACCTCTCCTTCTTACCATACGAATCAATACATAACAAAAGAACCATGGGAATATTTCCTCCACCGTATATTTATCACTCAAGAGAAAACTGCATGCCAAATGTCATCATGCCCTGCCATACTCAAGTACCCTAAACATGCAAATGCTAGCTAAACCTTAACTAACTCCACTTTACAGCTCTTAATCTTATCATGATAATCATATCCTAAAATAAGATTTCCTTGGGTTGCAAGTCTCTATGTTTTAAATTTATCCATAATCATTCGTGGTTGCATCTCCATGTGTTCCCTATTACAAATCTAACCGTGGTCCTAAATACAGCTAAATCCCTATCCTATTCTATCTGGGTACGAAGCTTTGCACCTTACTAGTGTGTGAAAAAACCATTCGCGCCTCAGTTATTCTTATCAATAGCTCAACACTTATCAAATGATCCACACACAATGGTGGGTTAATATGAAGTTTGGGTTGTTATAGGTACAATAAAGGGAACATCATATTCAATGGTAAACTTTTTTTTAGGTAGAGAAGAGGATGATGATGTGTCAATATGATAAGTACACTTAAAATAAAATGTTATATATATATATATATATATATATATATATATATATTGCACCACAAGTATGAGTGCTTATTTTATAATTCATAATGATGTTTCATTATATGTTCATGTTAAGGGTGTAAATTCATATATTGGTCGTGTTTATGCTCTTAACTCATATGTTAGCAATGATACTACTAGTGACATTCCTAGGTTGTGTGATATTAGTTGTACTCTTAATGCAACATTTATACTTATGATTGAGAATAAAATATAGGCACAAACATTACATGAATTTATCAATACGTTATTAATCATACTTGTAAACTACATTCTATGATGCAAATCCAAAGGTTTTCTACAACAATAATTTAAAACCTTATGTCTATCCTCCATGGCAATTTGGTCATAATAGCATGCCTAAACAACCAATAAAATTTAAAATTTAGAATTGTCCTTATCGACTAGTATTTTCATGCCTAAATTTATCTTGGTCATAGAGCATGGTAGTTCTTCATAACAAATAGGTTACTATACACAATAAAAATGAATCAGTTAACCCACGCACTTGAATTCCTGAGGTCAATTTGAGATAGTCAAAATTAATCTTGAATATGATGTGGAGATAGAAATGGTATATGGTGATGAAATAAATGGAAGATGGTGTTCACCAAGAGGGTATGGATGGATAATTGTTGAGGTGATGTGGGTAATTCATTGTTTTTTGATGGATTTGTGAGATTGTGACTTTTTCATCCAAGGCAGTAAAACTCTCTCCTTTCTCTTTAGGAGAGATGTTATAATCAAGAATAATGGAAGTGTGTTATTCTCAATCTATTATTGGTTATACAAAATAAAATTTGACCGAGTTATAGGACCTTAGGATAGTGTTTTCCTATTCCAAGATGCTCCTCTCTGAATATGGCCATACAACAATGTGGGTAGTGCGAGATTATAAAACTATGGATTTACACACCTAGGAGGGGGTAACTGGTCAAACCAAAATTACTCAGTAATAGAGAGATGTTTCTTTAAATCTTTAATTTGGTTGATGGTCAAAGGTGGTAAAGGAGTAGAGTGGAAGACTAGTGTATTTATTAATAAGTATATGTCTCCTTGGTAAGGGCCAATAATAGGTGTATTGATTATGGGTTTGAAAATTATCCTATGATGTTGATTCAAACTAGAAAATATCATGAACAAAAATCAACTCATAAGGGAGGATGAACAAAGAGGTAAGGAGAACTAAGGGCTATGTATGGGTAGCATGATCTCCTAATAGTTATGTTTTATGTTTTGTTTATTAGTTAGTCTAATCAAATACTAATAGTAAATGAACAATAAAAGGTAAATCTATTTAAATCAAAAGACTAATGACAATCAGTTTAATTTTTTTTACATCTAACTATTCATTAATAAAGTCAAATAATTATTACTCTAGCTTCTTTTTGTATTTTCTTAAAATGCACTTTTTAAAAAATGAAATAAAATTAACTATCTAATATTGTTGGAATTTTCAAATATTTTGAAATGATTATAGAAAATAATGAGTTTGAAAGAAATAAAGAAATAAAATCTAAACTATGGAATTATACAACACAAAATAAACTAAATACAGGAATACCCAGGTGTAGTTATTCATATGTTGTAAATTATTAACCAATATTAAAAGAAAGCTCTCTGGTACATGTAATACAATGTTAATCCCTTGTTAAAATAAAGCTTCTTATAGCCAAGTCTTTAGCCATAATTTCATTCAGAATAGAAACATATTATAATATTTTTATTGTAGCCTAAAAAAACTTTATCAAGCAAGGATTGCATATTTAAATGTAAGTAAAAGAAATAAAGTAAAATGTCACTTCCTTCTATGTCATTGCCTTCTTCCCTACATCCAATCTTTCTCCAATTAAATCCATAGGGAATGATTTGATGATTGATTATCAATAGCATGGATTTTAGGATAGAAGTAAAGAGATAATGCAAGAAGTATTTTTTTATAAAATATTTTCCAATTCAATTCTCAAATAAATTCACTTTTGTAGATTTAAACCTAATAATAAATCCTTTTTGGGAACGTTTTCAACAACCACTCTAAATAAAAACTAAATATAACTCTAACATGGTTAGATAGTTTTTTGGGTATTTATCCCAAGATTTTTTGTGGTGGTTGTGTGTCTCCTTAGAGTTCTGTTCCTTCCAAATGCATATTCCAATGTGATCTTGGTAGGAAGAAATGGTTTAAGGAATAATTAAAAAATAAACTTAGAATAAATTCATTTGGTCTGATGTAAAGATGTAGCTGGTATGTGGATGAAAAATGGATTAGGAAGCATATTGGCTATCTATAACAAAGATATCTCATTAAATGGGTAGCATAACCTCTTTTAATATATAAAAATAACTAACTGATGAATAATATAAAAGAAGAATATTTGTAAGGTATTAACAGTAAAGAAAATCAAATTTAACTATAACTTTAGGAAGGATGAATCAGCCCATGTTGAAGAATTCAATGGGTTAAAATACTAGAGATGTATTTATACCCTAATTAAATGTAATGTTATGGAAGTGTACAATAATAAGAGGATGTAAGGGTTTTTACAAGGGATTATTCTGATTAATTAACTTCCAACATTAATCATTTAAAACTATAATAACACATTAACACTTACAATGATTGATAAAATGATAAGTAATAGCTCAAATATGCATGAAGAGAAAGAGACTTAGTTGTACATGTTAGAAAAAAGATAATATGGATGTCTAAATAGGTATAAAAGGTAGATTAGATATTGGGAGTGTTTTTAGAAAGTTCTAAAAAAGGAAACTGAGGAAGGTCGGTACTATACAACTATTGTATGGTCTAGACTAGAACTATATGTTCCTAACATGGATCTAAATGGTATTGGTCCCTTCAGTATTATGGGTCTTAAAATTTGTTTGTGATTCATTTTTTTGGAAATGAGTTTCGTTGTATATCTCTCTTTCTCGCACAACTTCAAGATGACTTGTAATTACCTACAAAAAAGTGGAAACCCTAGAAACTTGTAGAACCCTTCATCGGATCATTAAAACCAAAAGGAGAAAACATATGTATGTTGTGAGGCTAGATTATCTTTGGTAGTCATACCCTAGTTATTGATCCAATCCAATATTTTCACTATGTTCCTTTATTATGGGATGGAGCCTCATGTAGTTCTCTTAGGTGATTGTGTAATTATAATTACAAATTATTCAACCCCTTAGGGGTTCCCTTGTATATCTTAACACCAAGATATTTAGCTAAATGTATAGTAGGGAATGTACCCAATGCAGTAGAAATGTAAATTATTGTGCCTCACTAACATGACCTAACCCTTTATCCTTTGAAACCCTTCAAAAATTCTTAGAGTGACTTTGTTCTTACTAAGACATGGTTATATGACCTTTTCTACCTTGGAAATGGAGAAAGGTATAATATTTGACCTATTTGAGTGCATCAGAGATATAGTAGGGACTTTTTTAATTGATGCGTAACTAATTTTGGTATATTTAGTAAATCCTCAAGTGATTTGGAATGATATTTGTAATAGGAACTTGTAAGAGTGCCAAGTGAGTTATAAAGTGACATTGACTTAATTTTATAGCCTTCCATAGATGAAAATATATAATAAGGCCAACCCTAAGAAGATAAAATGACTTGATAAAGATATTGAAATTAAAAATAGAGTTGAAGAACACAAAGGGGCAGGTTCGTACATATTGGTCATGAACAAAACCCACATCCTGACCCTTTATACGGTCTTAGATAGAGAAGATGAAAAGTGAAGAATTACTGACATGAAGTATATATTTTGTTTATTTGTATGTTTTTAATAATATTCTTTAGATTGATGGTAGAGAAGAGTATAATGATAAGTAATTCATGGAAGAGATAGATAGATGAGATGATTGGATTCAAAATGTGATTATTTTTCTTAGAAAAGGAGCATAATCAAACTTTGCATTGTAAAATGAAAATTTACCAAATTTTAGTTTCAACATTTACCCTTTATTTAAATTTGTAATTGAAAATTACATGCTTAAAGGAAAAACATACTTAAGTGTGGACACACACTTTATCTTTGCTTGACAATGGTTCTTTTATATGTTGGAAGGATCCATAATAAAACCTAGAATATAGAGTATAGTCAATATCTATGATAAAAAAAAATTCCTAAAACTCATTATATAGATAATTCTTAGAACTTAGAACTTAAATAAACTAACTAAAAAAGATGTGAAACATGGAAGGAATACAATAGTTCATTTTAGGAGGCAAGATATCTTATTTGTATCATGTCTTGAAGACTTGGAATTATTGATGAAATCTCATAGGATAGAAGGTGATCAGTCCCCAATTTTTGCCAAAGGAAATAGTAAAGTGTTGAGTGTAACCCAACACTAGAGAAAGAGAGAGAAGAGAAATTAAGTTACCCTTTTTTGAAAATTTGTAAAGAGTAAGGTCAACCTATGAAGAACTAAGCCTCTTTGATACCTTATACATTCAATATTTTGGTGAGATAAGGGGAAGTATAACCTTCAAATAACTTAAACACTTCAAAACCTTCCACAAAATCCACATACCACACTACTACAGGTGGATGTAGGTCCAATTGTGTACTATTATAACTATTAAGTAAGATAAAACTCGAAAATAAATGGATAATTTCATGCTCCTATAGCGTGTTGTACTGCTAAAAATGAATGTATATATCCTAAAATGTCATAGGGGAGAAGAAGGATTATGACCCCAAACCTTGTTCTCATAACTAAGTTTGAATGGTTTAGTGAATAAGGATTGAAGTACTCTTGCCCACTATATTTGTTCTAAATTAATTCATTTGTATCTAAGACTATATAAAAATCCTATATATAGTTGATAGAATACAAGAATTATGAAAAATCCCTAAGAATGTGTTCCCTATCTAGAAACGTCTATTGTGGTCAAGATTGTACCATGGTCTTGACTATCCTGTATGGTTTTAACATGATTAGTATCAGAGTTTCTACCAAAATCACTGATAAATAATGCTTACACACACATGTATCTACATGAATTCAAATAATGATCTAACAAGTAATGTAATATGAAATTAACTCACAAACACAAGAATGGTGCAAAATATGGAACCTCACATTAGCTCAAGTGGTTTACACAAATAGGATAACAATAAGTAACTCCCACATAAGAATAGCATTCATGACTTCAAGAAGGAAAAGTTACATTCCCATAATAGACAATCAATAGTAACTGTTATCACATATTATGACAAACTATGACAAGTCATGTAACTCATATAACATAAATGACACCTAAGTAATATGATTCACCATATGTAGGAAATATATCAAGTAAATAAATAAATATAAGGAAAAAATATCCTACACCAAAACCCCCTCAAAGCGTAGCTTTGTTGGGAAACAAGAAAAATTGGGTCCCAAATACAAGGCTTGATGAGGTACCAGAGTATAATACAACTCACTAAAAGTGGAGAAAAGGAGAAATCCTAGTGGGAAAATCTCCCCCAAAAATAAAGGAATAATAAAAGGCCCCCCAGAAGATTATTTTGATGTATCTTATAACCCAAGAAGAGCTCACAGGTGAAGAATCTTTCTTTTTATAAATGGTCTGGTGAAGATATCAGCAATTTGATCTAATGTCTAGAAACATCTTAGATTAATGACATGTCCATAAATCATCTCCCTAATGAAATGCATGTGAATCTCAATGTGTTTGGTCTATTGATGTTGAATTAGATCCCTACAAATTTGAATGGTAGCATGGTTGTTATAGAAGAATATTATGGGTCACCTATATTATATACCAAATTCTTATTAAAATCCCCCAAAGCTAGATGTCCTTTGTGGTAGTGTTCACAAATCCTTTGTCTTCAACCTTAGTATATCATAAAGTGATAGAATTATTATTCTTACTTCACCAATAAAGAGGGCTTTATCTTAATGATAAATTGTATCCTGAAGTGGACTTGTGATTCTAAACACTGCCAGCCCAGTCTAAATTTATGTATCCAACCAAGTCAACATCAATACCGGCTCCATAGTGAATCTCAAATATTTGTGTACCCTAAATGTAGTACAATATCCTCTTAGCTACTTTCTAGTGCATCACATGAGGCTCCTACATGAACCTAGAGACTAGGCATACTAAATATAAAATTTTGGGTCCAGTGTGAGTCAAATATTTAAGGCTACCTATAATTTTTCAATACAAGGTAGAATCAACCAATGGTGAAGTACAATCAATCTTGCTTTTAACTCCAAATAAAAATGGAGTTAGATTTGGCTTGCGATCAGCCATTTAGACCAAGCAAGTAAATCAAGAGCATATTTAGGTTGTGTAATGGATATCCATGAGTCAGACTATGAAATCTGAATCACAAGGAATTAATGCAACAAACCCAAGTTAGTCGTGGAAAAATTGTCTTGTAGAGCTTCTTTCACTATTGCAATAGAGGATGAAGATCTCCCTGTAATCAAAATGTCATCAACATAAAGTAACAAAATTATAAGTGAATCATCCTACCATAAAACTTACACATTCAGATCACAGTGACATCTAGTGAACCCTGCAGTGAGAATAAAGTAATCCATCTTGGCGTACCAAGCCTGAGGGGCCTCTTTAAGGCCATAAATAGATTTCCTAAGCTTGTATACTAAAGAATAATCCTAAAAAAACCTTATGGTTGCTCCATACAAATCTCCTCCTCTAGGTCACTGTGAAGAAAGGAAATATACACATCCATTTGATGAACATCCCAGTAATGAGCATCAGTAATGGAAAGAGTGAGTTTGATGGAGTTCATTTTGGAAACTAGTGCAAATGTCTCAATGTAGTCAATACTTGGAACCTATGAAAAACCTTTTATAACTAATCACGTTTTGAAACTATCAACATATCTATCTATTGCATACTCGGTCGGATATATCAACCTACATTGAATTGTCTTCCTTCTCGTAGGAAGGTGTGTCGAATCCCAAGCGTTATTCCTAATTAAGTAACTATACTCCTCCTGCATAGTTGTGTCCCACTCAGGATTTCCAGATGCCTCCTCAAAAAGTTTGTGGATGGAAGGTAGAGGAAAATAAATCATGTGGTCTACCATTGAACTCTAATTTCTAACATCTGTAGCATCCCCTACCCAAGTACTTTCTCTCTACAATGTCTTCCTAGCCCAAAAAGGACCGAAAGTAGGAGAGTTGGGAACAGAATCTTCATCATCTAATTTATGGCCAGATGTGGAAGGAGATGAATCTCTAACATTACTCTCAATGTTAGTGCTAGAATAAAAAAGATTCCTCATTTATGATTTTCTTAGGAACCTACTCATGCTCATCATAACTATCATAATCATATTCAAAAAATCCAAGTGTAGCTGATGGAAGTAGAGAAGTGTCATGTGTAGAATTCAGTGGACCTTCTTGAAATTTGACACTTATTTCAATCAACAACTCGTTGGTGATCAAATGAAGAATCATGTATCCCTTAACACCATTTAGGTATCCTACAAATATACAAGGCCGACTATGAGGTTTTATATCCTTACATTTCTTTTTAGGGATGCAAGCCATAGCTAGAGATCCAAAGACTCTAAAGTTATTAATTCATGGTTTTTTACCATGTCAATCTTAAAAAATATTGATTCCTCTTCAAGGTGTTGGCTAGATTTTCTGCATAGCATCAAACCTAGGTAGTCATGAGATAAATCTCCCTCATTTAACTGGTGAGGCTCCTGTGTCAAATTTGTCAATTTAAAAATGTGTTATTATCTATCAGGGGTTTTACTTTAACCACTTAGTTCATGAACCATAACTAAGAAGTTCTGCAGCAAGTAAGCAGCTGTTCAAGAAAGGAAGTATTTTATAGAAGAAGGAAGTAAGGAAATACAGAGAAGAAATGGGGAAGATGTGCATCCAAACTAGTAGATAGCAGAGCTAATTGCATGCACATAGAAGAAACTTAATAGATATGAGCACACAGAATTATAAAAAAAAGGCAGCTCTAGATCTAGATCTAAAATAACACAAAGTTTATTAAGAGATCTAAGATTAAAAGAAAGAAACATAGTATACCGTGACACAAAGTTCTCCAGAAACCTATTCCTTTGTATTCATTTGCTCCAAGTTGCTCTTAGGGGTTCAACACAAAGTCTAGAACACAAGATTGTTGCTTACAAATTATGATGATCCTTTAACCCGGAGGTTCTTCTCCTACTTATAGAATGTAGGAGGGAAAGTAAAAATGGGAAGTCTAACTGAACTAAAACATAAACAACAAGTAAAGATGGCATTTGGAAATCATCCTCAACTAACTTCTCCTTAAGTGACACATGTATGACTTAACTAATAAAATGGTTCCACATGACTTTAAGTAATGGTTGCAAAATTAATAACTTAAAGTTTTACAATTTCATCCAGGAACATAGAAAGTAGAAGAAGAAAGAATAGAAGAAGTCATGCCAGCTATAATTTTTATGTCTTCTTGTTCTGATATCGGATATACTTGTCGAACATGTAATTCAGCATCCTTCCATCTATTTTAGCCACTGCTTCCTTCTCTGTCCTGAACTGTAGCAACCCTTCATTCAACACTTTGATGCATGCTTCCACATCTTCCAAGCTCAGCCCAAACCTTGCAATGTCCGCCTGTAGTGCCACAAGTCTACTAATAGAATTCATCATGAAAGGCTTGGTGGATTTATCAATTCTCTTTTGTACCATCAAAAGAGAACCTTCCAAGGAATTAGGCACCTTATTTGAGACGATCTGACCGTATGAAGTAACATTCCTGTCCACTCTCTCCTCAGTGAAAGAAATGATATTGTCTGGTAAGTTTGATGTCCTACTCTCAAGTGCCTGCATCCTCTTCAGCAAAACACTGAAAATTTCCAAATGGAAAGATACTACAAATTCAAACTGCTTCCCCTTCTAAACGGATCCATCTGGTACAATTTGTTCTGCAACTAATACATCTCCCGACAACTTGTTGATCTTGGCCAAAATACTCAGGTTACTCTCTGCAACTGTATTCATGCCTTATATGTTCGCTATCAGTTGCTTCAGCTAATTTACCGCATCATCCATAACCTTTAGGCGGGCTGACACTTCTCTAAGTTGTACAGAAGCTTGACGAATAATCAAATCCTTCCATTTTTCAATAGGTTTTACTTGATTGCTTGCATCCTCTATTTCCTGCATAAGATGATTACTCACTTGCTCTGAAATGGGCTCAATGGAAGGTTTAGCAACCTTGGCTATGATCTCACATAATTGAGATACTTGCTTTTGCAACTCTTATTTCTCCGCCTTTTCACTGTCAAGCCTAAGGAATAAAGCATCCATCAATGTCTGTGTGTCCTGTTTCAATCCTTCAGTGGTGGCTTGACCGAGGGGTACTTTGGTTACTGTCACATCCTCTATCGTGAGCTTCTCCTCTATCTTTCCTTCTTTCGGAATTGATATCTCAACAAACTTCTCTCCCGAATCCTCGATGAACAACCTAGAAGTTGATTTGGCAACTTTAGGCCTTCTATCTCTTCCACCCAGATTCTGGAGTAGCTGCAAGTCGTGCTCCTCTAAGTTCATCTCCATTCTCGCTTCTGGAACCAACTACAAAGCCAACCATTCTGAGAAGTTATTTCTCAGAGAATGAGAAGTCGCTGAGTGAACTACCATCTCCCGCACTACATCCTCTCCATCAGAAAGTGCCACTGTGTTATGGCTGCCATCTTCTAAATCATCCAAGGAAAAATCCCTTTCAAATTCTGCCATTTGCAGCTTCAACGTGTCCTCTGGAAGAGGTGCCAAATGAAGTGGCTAAGGGAAGAAGATGAATGTCACTGGATTCAATAGAGGCATGGAAGCATCCTGCTGCAGTGCAATAGTTGGTGAAATACTGGGTACTGAAGAAACTGGAGCTAAATTCATGGTCGTAGAAGTGATCCTCTCCTTTGATTGAGATCTTCTATGCACTTTCAACTTCTCGGATTTCCTATTGCTTTCTCCTCCATGCTTCCGCTTAAGGGAATCTCCTACGCTGAAGTTTCCCGTGACTTGATTCATCAATGCTTCATCAAGGAAATATCCCTTCGTCAGCAACCAATTTGAAGTATTCACCAACACAACTCCTGACCTTTCTTCAATTGTGTTGCATCCTCCTACATTATCCTATAGTATGGCTTTATCTCCTCCCATTTGATGGTAAGTGTCGAGTACCACATTCCCATCATCTTTAAGATATGCAGGTATTCGTGCTAGTCCAAAGTCAAACCCTTGCTTTGTTGATATCCTGCTGAAATCTCTCTTTCTAACCTCGTACTCACTTTTGCACTTCATCCAGAAATCTTCTAATGAAGGCACATGTGCGTACTCCTGGGATATCGTCTTCCTGGCTACTCAAAATGGATCAAAGTTTAGCCGTGCAGGGAAGAATTCTTGCTCATACTCAGATAACATCTGCGTCTCCATCCCCTAAGCTCTATGAATGCTAATGCAGCTATAATATCCCACAGTGATTTGGAAGAAGCCCGTAGACTTGTGCCGCTTTAACTGAAGGTCGTGTAACTCCACAAGTTTCCTGCTCAGCTCCATGGTGATCAATCTATCATTTGGATACCTGGGCATCTTTATTGGTTCTCTGAAAAAGCCCACAACCCTAAGGTATCTAAAATCTACAAATTGAATGAATAGATTGCCAATCTTAGACACAGCTTCCCACGCTTCCTTACTTACCCTATTGGCCTTCAAGTCTTTGTGTAGCCTGTAGATGAAATCGTAGAATAATTAATCATTGACCACTTTGAAATATTTCTCACACGTAGGTACAGTAAGCTGTGGGTAGCACTTGATAATGGGGTCCTTAGAAAGAACACCATATCTATCCAGCTTAGAAAAGATGCCTTGTGAAGCTGCAACATACACCAAGTAGGAAGTCATTTTGAAGCTGAAAGTTTTCTTCACATTCCGGAGTTGCTCACCAATGTTGTTGCTAATAATTTCTAACCAATTGGTTATGGAATCAACCTTGTTGACTTCAATGGTCCTGATGAAAGCATACATCCATGTACAGAAAGTGTAAGCATTCGCCTCGCCATTCATCCTGCATAGCAATTTGACAACATCATCTACCTCCTGCACCAAATTGAACCGCGAAAGAGTTCTCAGGAACTTTGAAGGATATCTAGGCTTCTTCATGTATCGGCTATTCATTATTTTCACGTAATACGCTCTATGCTTCTCCCACCTGCTGCCGGCATCCTGATGACTAATGGAAGTCACCACCTTTCACAATAGAATCTTCAAACAATAATTGATGAACTCTGCATCCAAATGAATTATTGTCTTTCCTGCAGCATCACACACTGACCTGGATGAAGGATGATAATATCTAGCACATTCCATAAAAAACTCTGGCAACTGGATTGTACATGGAAAAGCTGTAGCTTGGATAATTCCACTATTTTTAACCGCACACATGAGTGAAGTCTTTCCCATTCTGAATCTATCAATCAAATCCAAAAGAGGTTCTGGGCCTAGATCTATGTCTCCTATGTCTACAAGTTTGGAAGTGATGCATGACTCCATCGTGCTTTATTTTTCATCTCTCTTCGCCATGGATTTGTTTAACTTTGTTTGAATAATTCTTTTTCTTCTTACTTGGCTGGATTTCTTCAAAATTGGTGCAGATCTGGACAATTCTTCAGATTCAGAGGATATATGCAATGTATTGGACATTGATAAAAGCTCCTTTTATTTTTTAAAGCATCTGTAATGAATTCCTACAATTTATTCAGACAAAAATGGCCACCAGAGCATGAATAGTGAATTTTAATTGTAAAAATCTGCACTTTTAAAGCCTACTGCCCCAAAAATGGGTGTTTAATTTGCACATAAAAAGAGCATGAATCCTTTCAACAATGCCTGAGCACCTGTAACACCTATGCAGACAAAGATCAACCTCCTTCAAAGCATGCACCAAATCTGGAAACTTTTACCCTTGTTACCACCTTGCCTGAGCAAAATCCTTCTTCAAATGGGGGCGCACTTTTCCTCTTGGCTGCAATTCTTTACCTGTAAATTAATAATTCACCCATATGGTCACCCATACTTATATAACCCTCACAATTCTATAATTAATAATTTCCCTAACAATTAAAGGCAATTAATTAATTAAAAATCATGCTCTTCTCTTTTAAAAATAGCATGTTTAAGGACAGCCATCCAATAAATTAAATTAATCCAATTTAATCCTTAACACTTCACTTCACTTAAGCTTCATAGTGTGCCTTGACTATAGCTACTAAAAATAGAAATTAATTTAATGATTTAATACCTTAAAAATCATTAAATATGTCCCAAATGGGGCGCACTTTTTAAAAGAAAGGGGGCAGCCATTAAATAAATTAAATTTAATGCATTTAATCCATTTCTTTTATTCCCCTTTTGACCTGTTGACTTCTTCCAAGCTTGGGCGGACTTTTTAGAAGAATAAATTAATTAAAATAATCATTTAAAGGCTGCCATCATCTCACCAAAGGGGGTGCACTTTTTTGCACAATATAATTCTTTTTTTAAGAATTTTTCATGATGGGATTCTTTACCTTGCAAGGCAGGCACTAAAATCCCATGATCCACTTAAGTGATTTGACTTTGACAATGGGATTATTTACCCTACAAGGTAGGTACTAAAATCTCATGATTTCACTTAAGTCACTTTCCTTTTATTTTATCATGGGAATTTTTACCCTGTAAGGCAGGTAATAAATTCTCACCTGCCTGTAACCTCTAACTTTCCCACTGCAGCTTAAGTGAATTTTATATCATGGGAAAAAGTACCTTGCTAGGCAGGTACAAAATTCCCACCTTGCCTACTGCTTGTATTTTTCCCATTGCAGCTTAAATCCTTTTTTTCCAAAAATGTGCCCAATCCCGCAGGGGCTTTTCCGTGCACGACTTCACTTTTTACCAATGATCTAGACTTCCGATGGTGACTTCCTCTGGGCATAACATGCATGTGTTTTCCAGCAGCTCCAAGCCAAAAATTGGGCTTACCTGGAAAAGGAATTGTTCTAGAGAAATTTCAAAAAAAATGAAACGGGACAACACAAAAACACGAAAAAATTGCCAAAAAGTTACAAATAAAGCCCAAAACTTATTCCAAGTTAAAACCCTTCTGGTACATAGGAATAATGACATGTTCGATCATAACATAGTTAAAGCGAAGTGCAAATAGCCTCAAATGGGGCTCAAAATAATTAAATACAAATTTCCTACAGACAAATCCCGACGACAGAATATAACAATTTTGGGCATCTGGGTATTTGATGAAAAAGGATAATATGGCTCTTTAGGAATATCTTGACACAATATAAGAAATTTCAGGCAATAAAAACACAAAACAACCCATTATTTTGAAAGTACAAATTTTTTTTGGATAGGGTAGTTGTAGATTTCAGGATGAAATCTAGGTGACACCAATCGGCTCCATCTGTGGACATCTTTTTCTCTGTCAGAATGAAAAAGGGAAAAAATCATATCCCAGCATCTCTTGTTTCATATCTTGTGTTTTGGGCACGGGGTCAAGTGAACAAACACAACACAACACAAAAACAAAAACAAAACAAGGACAAACAAACAAATTTTTATTTATGTACATACAGGTTTTACCCTGCTTCTCATGTTCGGAACAACTTCAAGTGTTGCCCATTAAAAGGCAACGGAAATTCAACTCCATCCTGATGAGAAAGAATGAAGCTATCTTCTCTGGTTATCCTCTTAATCACAAAAGGCCCTTTCCATAGTGAATCGAACTTTCCATGCATGCCTTTTGCTTCTCTTCTTTTGTCCCATAAAAGGACCCAGTCATTAACTTCAAACTTTCTTTCCCTGGCCTTTTAGTCGAAGATGACTTTCACCTTCCTTTGATGCTATGTCAACCTATCTGCAACTTGAGTTTGTACTTCCCTTAGTTCAGTCAGGTACATGATTCTTTTATCAATAGCATCCGTGAATGTGGAATCCTCCAAGGCCTTAGAAAGTTGTAGAGCAGGCAGTTCTAAGGTAAGAGGCAACTTCGTGTCTCTACCATATAACAGCTGAAATGGGGACATGTCTATTGCCCTCTTTGGTGTGATTCTATCAGCCCATAATGCATCAAACAACTTTTTATGCCAAGTCCTTTGATTTTCCATTACAAGCTTGCGGACGATAGTTACCAAGTTTTTATTACTAGATTCATCTTGACCATTCCCTTGTGGATAGTAATTTGAGGAATGAACAAGCTGGATCCCATAAGTGTAGAAAAATTCCACCAGCTCCTCAAAAGAAAGTTTCGGAGCGTTGTCTGCTACAATTTTGCTGGGCACACCAAACCTGACAATAATATTTTCTTTTATAAAACTACACACCTCGGTGGAAGTGGTGTTCTTCACAAGAATATCTTCTAGCCACTTACTAAAATAATCACTAGCTGTTAGAATGTAATGGTGGCCGACACTGGAAGTTGGGTTAAGCATACCAATAAAATCCATTCCCCACTGTTGAAAAGGTTCTTCAATCACAATGGGTTTTAGAGGTAATGTAGGTAATTTCACATGCCCAACAAAATGTTGGCATGCTTGGCACTTAGCTACCCAATCTACAGTATCTTGAAAAGGGGTTGGCAAGTAATACCTTGCTCTGAGGATCTTGTGTGTAGTGACTCGGGCTGAGAAATGACCACCGCAAGCCATGTCATGAAATTGTTGTAGTAGTTGATCCTGTTGAGCTTTATCGACGCATCTGAGAAATATGTCGTCAATTCCCCTCTTGTACAAACCATTACCCCAAAGAACAAAATCTTTGGATTTAAGTTTGATTGTTCATTTCTATTTTCTGGAAAGTTGATCTAGGCATTCTCCATACGTCAGAAAGTAAGTAATGTTACTGTACCACTCCTCTACTAGATCTATAAAAAGTACTGTAGGAAAATCCCCATCTATCTCATCTTGATTTGCTTTTGGCATTGATGTTTTCATCTCCGTTATTAATTCACACAGACCCCTTCCTTGAACCAGCTTTGTTGGTTTAATATCCAGGTCATATTCTTGAACCTTTGTCACCCATGTGCCTCTCAATAATCCTAACTCTTGTTGAGTAAGGATGGATTTAACTACAGTATCTAGAACCAAAACCACAGTGTGTGAGGAAATAATATAATACCTGAATGCTTTACATGCCTTCACCACTACATATGCGTGCTTTTCCATGGGAGTGTATTTCAACTCATAGGCTTTAAGGGGCATACTCATGAAAGTAATAGGATCTTCTGTGTCCTCTTGATTTTTCTGCATTAGTATTGTTGACATGGTGTGTTTGGAGGAATAACAGTAAAGAATAAATTCTTTACTGAAGTCGGGTGAAACCAAGACTGGAGCTTTCGATAGAGCCTCTTTAATTTTCTCGAAAGCTTCCTTCCCTTCACTACTCCATTTAAAATCTTGTGTCTTCTTCATCATATTCGAAATATGACGGGTTAGCTCAGCAAAGTCAGGAATGAATCTCCTGAGAAAATTAACTTTTTCGAAGAAAGAGTGAACTCCTTTTTTGGATGTGGGCAAAGGCAATGTCTGAATGGATCTGACGTGTTCTTGATCTATCTTTGTTCCTTATTTAGAAACAATGTGTCCCAGTAGTTTCCCTTCTATTACAGTAAAGATGGATTTCTTAGGATTCAAAGAAATACCATGCTTGCGGCATTGTATGAAAACCTATTCCAAGTTTGAAATGTGTGCGCTTCTATATTTGGAAAAGACTGTCAGATCATCCAGGTACACAAATATTTTTATATCTTTGAGATGAGAAAAGGATAGATCCATATCTCTTTGAAATGTAGCTCCAGCATTAATCAGGCCGAACAACATTTTCTGGTAAGCGAAGGTTCCCCAAGGTGTGATGAATGTAGTTTTGTATTGATCTTCCTCGGCCACCTTGACTTGATTGTAGCCTGAAAAGCCATCAAGCATGGAAAACATCTCATATCCAGTGACCACCTGCAGAGTGTGATCCATGATAGGGATGGGGTAATTTTCCTTCAATGAAGCTTGATTAAGGTTGCGGAAATCCACACACAGCCTAATCTTGCCACTCTTGTTCCTCACAGGAACAATGTTGGCCAACCATTTGAAATGATGTATAGGATAAATAATCTTTGCGTCTAATAACTTCTAGATTTCTATAAAGATGGTTCCTGAAATGGTAGGGTTGTGCCGCCGCAGCTTCTGCTTGAAAGGATTTTGTTCTAGTTTAAGTGGGATGTAGTGTTGAACTTCCGCATGCTGATATGTTTTTAGATCCTGGTAAGACCAGGAAAAAACATCCACGTATTTCTTAAGAATCTTAGTAAAAGCTTCTCTTTTGGCCACTGAACAACACTTACCTATATTTACTAATTTGGGGTCATTACTGACTCCCAAATTTAGTAATTGTGTGTCGGAGGAAGATTTTTCCCCACTTTCTTCATTTTTCTTAAGCATCTGATCATGCTTATCAAACATTTCCTCAAGAGATACCAAGCCTTTGGGAATTTTATTTCCTTTTAGCTGGATAATCTCCTGACTTCCCGAGATGTCCGCATCCATTTCTTTGACAGTAGTCTGCCTAGGTGGTGAATTGCTTCCCTCATAGTAGATCTCTTCAAAATTGTCCTTCTATTGGAGAAACGCAGCAATCTGCGTGTCATCATTAAAAACCTGCCATTGCTGGACATTGTCAGGAACCTTTGGGTGAAAGACCATCTCCACCTTGTAGTATCCCTATCTAAAGAATATAAGAGGCTGATCCGGATTCAACAAGGCTACAGTCACTACAAGCGAATCAGCTCTTGAATTTTGTTCTCTCGAATGTAAGATACCGAGAAAACTAAAAAATCCAGGATAGCAGAGTAGACCCGATCTCTATAGTGTCACAGCTTGTCTTTTTTGAATTGGTAGAGACCTCTTATCTACTTAACGATTAGTTCAGCATCTCCCTTTGCGTTTATAATTTGATTCCCATTGTTCTTGTCAGCTCCATGCCTAACAACAACGCTTCATACTCAGCTGTATTGTTAGTATTTTCGAACATCAATTTGAAGGAGTTTGCATGCACCTTCCCTTCAGGAGAGATAATAACAACGCCTGTGCCTGATCCAAATTAACAACAGCTAACATCAAATTCCAAAGTCCAAATCTTGTTGTTAAGTTGATGCGGTTCTTGAATCACAGGTTGAACATCTTCTTTATCCATTTCTAGATAATAGACTCCGTGATCTGATTCTTGAAACAAGATCTGAAATCTAGGATCCTCAGACTTTGATACTGTGTACTTAGATTTATTCTTAGGTCCCAGCTTCTTATTTACTCCTTTGATTGGTATGTGCGCACAAGACCAATCCATCTTGACTTCTCCACCCAGTTCTTTGCAGAAATTTCTACTCAAAAGCATGTCATAAGAGACTGGGATATCTGCTACAAGGATAGTCATTTTCATTCTTTTATCTAGAAAAGAAGCAAGTACTTCCTACGCATATTTAATTTTCCCCACAAGAGGAACTTGCCTTTCCATGGAATAGCATCTTCCAATGGTTTTTGTCAATGTGAGACCCAAGGCATCAGCAAATTTTGTAGGCATGATGTTGTTAGAAGCTCTAGAGTCTAAGATGTAATTTCTTAGCTTATGTCCGTTGATGAGAAAAGACACATAGAATGGCTCGATCCTTTATGATGTAGCAGGAGAAGAGGTAGAAGGAGAAGAACTTTCTACCGCATTATTTGTACGAGTATTCTTTGGGCTTGACAAGATACCCCATGAAGTATTGTTTGTTGGGTTGGGACCATTACTTTGCACATATTTGACCAATTTATTTAGGTGATCAGGAAATGCTCTCAAATACTCAGCTTCTGAAATTTGGACCTTGTTCCTCTTGATGTGATCAATTATGTCAAAATCTTGACTTGCTTCAGTAGGATGTGTGTTGGCTCTTTATTGAAAATTGAAAGAATTTGAATATTTATCCTTGGGCACTAATGAAGAAGGAAGAGTGCTACCTCTTTTCAAGATAGTAACATCCGGGCCAAGATCTTCTCTTTCTCTTCAGTCGCTTGTGGATGCTTTGGCATTTTGGCATGTCTGAGACCTTGTAAACACTGCAAAAGTGTGACCATCAGAATCTTCAAAAGATTCATAATAGCCATCATCAGATTCGTAGTCTATGTAACCAATATTTGAGTCACCAGCGGGATCTATAAAGTCTTCATCATCAAATGATTCATCAATGCCGAGATCCTCTTCATTAGTTTCCAATTTATTCCTTGGAGTAGCTTCTATTGCCAGCCGTTGTGGTGCAGCAGCAAGTTTGTTTCAGTTTTGATTTTGATTTTTACCATTAAAGGTCTGGGTAGAAACTATTCTTAAGGGGGTTGCATTCCCTACTTGAGAGATCTACTTATTGATTTGCAGCATGTCATTAGCCAAAATCTTCAACAAAGGATCTGAAGTACCAAAAGAAGTGCCATCACCCTTGTGAGATGGTTGTTTGAGTTTTCCGGCCATAATCAAGTCATCCTCAACTTCCACGGCAACATTTTGTGCTTCAAGTAGACTTACAGGTCTTGCCCTTCTTAGCTGATATCCAACTTCAGGCAATGGAGCATTTATAAAAAACATCTTTTGATTTTCGTCACTCAATATGGCAGAATTGGGGATTTTATATAAAATCCTTTGGAACCTTGTAATAAAGTCCCACATGTTCTCGCTTGGATCTTTCTTCAACTACATTTGTTGGGTGATCAACGTGCTAGCATCCTCTGTGGGCTTGAATCTTTTCACAAATTTCTCACAAATAGTCGCCCAGTTGGTTATGGTGTCAGGAGCTAGCCGAGAGAACCATTCTCCAGCCAAGTCATGTAGAGTCTCAATGAAGAGTCTGACTGAGACGTCTTCATGCTCCACTGTAAGCACACCACAAGATATAAAGAAGGCTGCCAAATGATCATCCAGGTTTTTCTTTCCATCTCCAAAGAATTTTGGAAAATTCTTTCAGGATCCCTTTGGCAGCTCGTGCATAGGCGGAGCCAAGTTCAGTGGCCTAAAATTTGCTCCCCATGAAAAAGGTACTAGCTGATGCCCCATGTTGACTTGAGCATGTCTCCTCCTAGTGTAGACTTGATGGATAATTCCAGCCACTAGATTATGCTAAAGACGATCTGGATCTATATGTGTGTGCACTCTCCTTCCTGGTGAGAGACTAGATTTGCAGCTTCTGACTTGAGGAGGATGATTAAAATTGAATTACTCCTGCAGTTGAAAGAAATGATCAGTCCTTCCTTGTGCCTTCACAGATCAGGTGAATTGATATTCAGCCAGGTTGAGATTTGTGTGGAAAACACTCCAATCTTCAATAGATAAAATTTGATCTGCAAAGATAGTTGTTCCCCAACGGAGTCACCAAAAACTGTTGGCTAGATTTTTTGCATAACATAAAACCTAGGCAGTCATGAGATAAATCTCCCTCATTTAACTGGTGAGGCTCTCGTGTCAAATTTGTCAATTTAAAAATGTGTTATTATCTATCAAGGGTTTTAGTTTAACCACTTAGTTCATGAACCATAACTAAGAAGTTCTGTAGTAAGTAAGCAACTATTCAAGAAAGGAAGTATTTTATAGAAGAAGGAAGTAAAGGAAATACAGAGAAGAAATGGGGATGATGTGCATCCCAATTAGTAGATAGCAAAGCTAATTACATGCACATATAAGAAACTTAATAGATATGAACACACAAAATTATAAAACAAAGGCAGCTCTAGATCCAGATCTAAAATAACACAAAGTTTCTTAAGAGATCTAAGATTAAAAGTAAGAAACACAGTACACCGTGACACAAAGTTCTCCAGAAACATGCTCCTTTGTATTCCTTTACTCTAATTTGTTCTCAGGGGTTCATCACAAAGTCTAGAACTCAATATTGTTGCTTACAAATTCTGATGATCCTTTAACCTGGAGGTTGTTCTCCTACTTATAGAATGTAGGAGGGAAAGTAAAAACGAGAATTCTAACTGAACTGAAACATAAACAACAAGTAAAGATGACATTTGGCAATCATCCTCAACTAACTTCTCCTTAAGTGACACATGTATCACTTTACTAATAGAATGGTTCCACATGACTTTAAGTAATGGTTGCAAAACCAATAACTTAAAGTTTTAAAATTTCATCTGGGAACATAGAAAGTAGAAGAAGAAAGAATAGAAGAATTCATGCCAGCTGTAATGTTTATGTCTTCTTCTTGTTCTGATATCATATATACTTGTCGAACATGTAATTCAGCATCCTTCCATCTGTTTTAGCCACTGCTTCCTTCTCTATCCTAAACTGCAGCAACCCTTCATTCAACACTTTGATGAATGCTTCCACATCTTCTAAGCTCGGCCTAAACCTTGCAATGTCCGCCTACAGTGCCACCAGTTTACTGATAGAATTCATCGTGAAAGGCTTGGTGGATTTATCAATTCTCTTTTGTACCATCAAAAGAGAACCTTCCAGGGGATTAGGCACCTTAGTTGAGATGATCCGCACGTATGAAGTAACATTCCCGTCCACTCTTTCCTCAGTGAAATAAATGATATTATCTGGTAAATCCGAGGTCCTACTCTCAAGTGCCTGCATCCTCTTCAACAAAACTTTGTAGATTTCCAAACGAAAAGATACTACAAATTCTAGTTGCTTCCCCTTCTCAACTGATCCATCCAGTACAATTTTTTCTGTAACCAATACATCTCCTGGCAGCTTGTTGATCTTGTCCAAAATAATCAGGTTACTCTATGCAACTGTATTCATTCCTTCTATGTTCGCCATCAGTTGCTTCAGCTGATTTTCCGCATCATCCATAACCTTTAGGTGGGCTGGAACTTCTCCAAGTTGTACAGAAGCTTGATGAATAATCAAATCCTTCCATTCATTAATAGCTTTTACTTGATTGCTTGCATCCTCCATTTTCTACATAAGATGATCACTCACCTGCTCTAAAATGGGCTCAATGGAAGGTTTAGAAACTTTGGCTATGATCTCACATAATTGAGATACTTGCTTCTACAGCTCTTCTTTCTCCACCTTTTCACTATTAAGCCTAAGGAATAAAGTATCCATCAATGTCTACGTGTCCTGCTTCAATCCTTCATTAGGGGCTTGACCGAGGGGTACTTTGGTTACTGTCACATCCTCTGTCATGAGCTCCTCCTCTATCTTTCCTTTTGCTGGAATTGATATCTCAAAAAACTTCTCTCCCAAATCCATGATGATCAACCTAGAAGTTGCTTTGGCAACTTTAGGCCTTCTATCTCTTCCACCCAAATTCTGGAGTAGCTGCAAGTCATGCTCCTCTAAGTTCATCTTCATTCTCACTTTTGGAACCAACTACGAAGCCAACCATTCTTAGAAGTTACTTCTTGGAGAATGAGAAGTCACTGAGTGAACTACCATCTCCCGCACTGCATCCTCTCCATCAGAAAGTGCCACCGTGTTATGGCTGCCATCTTCTAAATCATCCAAGGACAAATCCCTTTTTAATTCCGCCATCTGTAGCTTCAACGTGTCCTCTAGAAGAGGCACTGAACAAAGTGGCTGAGGGGAGAAGATGAATGTCACTTTATTCAGTAGAGGCATGAAAGCATCTTGCTGTGGTGTAATAGTTGGTGAAATACTGGGTATTGGAAAAAATGGAGCTAAAGTCATGGTTGTAGAAGTGATCTTCTCCTTTGATTGAGATCTTCTATGCACTTTCAACTTCTCGGCTTTCCTGTTGCTTTCTCCTTCGTGCTTCCACTTGAGGGAATCTTATGCGCTGAAGTTGCCCATGACTTGATTCATCAATGATTCATCAAGGCAATATCCCTTCGTCAGCAACCAATTTGAAGTATTCACCAACACAACTCCCGACCTTTCTTCAATTGTGTTGCAGCCTCCTATGTTATCCTGCAGTATGGCTTTATCTCCTCCCATTTGATGGTAAGTGTCGAGTACCACATTCCCATTATCTTTAAGATCCGCATGTATCTGCACTAGTCCAAAGTCAAACACTTGTTTTGCTGATAACCTGTTGAAATCTCTCTTTCTAACCTCGTACTCAATTTTGCACTTCATCCATAAATCTTCTAATGGAGGCACATGTGCGTACTCCTAGGAGATCATCTTCCTGGCTACTCCAAATAGATCGAAGTTCAGCTGTGCAGGGAAAAATTCTTGCTCATACTAAAATAACCTATGCATCTCCATCCCCCAAGCTCTATGAATGCTAATGCAGCTGTAATATCCCACAGTGATTGGGAATAAGCCCGTAGAATTGTGCCGCTTTGACTGAAGGTCATGTAACTCCACAAGTTGCCTGCTCAGCTCCATGGTGATCAATCTATCATTCGGATACCTCGGCATCTTTATTGGTTCTCCGAAAAATCCCGTAACACTGAGGTATGTGAAATCTGTAAATTGAATTAATAGACTGGAAATCTTGGACACAGCTTCCCACGCTTCCTTGCTTACCCTGTTGTCCTTCAAGTATTTTTCTAACCTGTAGATGAAATCGTAGAAGAATTCATCGTTGACCACTTTGAAATTTTTCTCACACGCAGGTACAGTAAGCTGTGGGTAGCACTCGAAAATGGGGTCCTTAGAAAAAACACCACATCTATCCAGCTTGGAAAAGACGCCTTGTGAAGCTGTAGCATACACCAAGTAGGAAGTCATTTTGAAGCTGAAAGTTCACTTCATGTTCCGAAGTTCTTCACTAATGTTCTTGCTAATAATTTTTGACCAATTGATTATGGAATCAACCTTGTTGACTTAAATGGTCCTGATAAAAGCATACATCCATGTACGGAAAGTGTAAGCATTATTCTCGTCATTCATCCTACATAGCAATTTGACAACATCATCTACCTCCTGTACTAAATTGGACCGCAGAAGAGTTCTTGGGAACTTTGAAGGAGATATAGTCTTCTTCATGTATCGGCTATTCATTATGCTCACGCAATTATCTCTATGCTTCTCCCACCTGCTGTCGGCATCGTGAAGACTAATGGAAGTCACCACCTTTCGCAATGGAATCTTCCAACAATAATTGATGAACTCTACGTCCAAACGAATTATTGTCTTTCACACAGCATCACGCACTGACCTGGATGAAGGATGATAAGATCTAGCGCATTCCATAACAAACTCTAGCAACTAGGCTGTACATGGAAAAGTTGCATCTTGGATAATTCCACTGCTTTTAACCACACGCATGAGTGAAGTCTTTCCCACTTTGGATCTATCAATCAAATCAGAAAGAGGTTCCGGACCTAGATTTGTGTCTCCTATGTCTACAAGTTTGGAAGTGATCCATGACTCCATCGGGCTTTCTTTTTCATCTCTCTTCGCCATGGCTTTGTCTATCTTTGTATGAATAATTCTTTTTCTTCTTACTTGGCTGGATTTCTTCAAAATTTGTGCAGATCTGGACAATTCTTCAGATTCAGAGAATATATGCAATGTATTGGACATTGATAAAAGCTCCTTTTATTTTGTTAATCATTTGTAATAAATTCCTGTATTTTATTCAGACAAAAATGGCCACCGGAGCATAAATAGTGAATTTTAATTGTAAAAATCTACAATTTTCAAGCCTGCTGCCCCAAAAATGGGTGTTTAATTTACACATAAAAAGAGCATGAATCCTTTCAACAATGCCTGAGCACCTGTAACACCTATGCAGACAAAGATCAACCTCCTTCAAAGAATGCACCAAATCTGGAAACTTTTAGCCTTGTTACCACCTTGCCTGAGCAAAATCCTTCTTCAAATGCGGGCGCACTTTTCCTCTTGGTTGCAATTATTTACCTGTGAATTAAATAATTCACCCATATGGCTTCCCATGCTTATATAACCCTCACAATTCTATAATTAATAATTGCCCTAACAATTAAAGGCAATTAATTAATTAAAAATCATGCTCTTCCTCTTTTAAAAATAGCATGTTTAAGGACAGCCATCCAATAAATTAAATTAATCCAATTTAATCCTTCACACTTCACTTCACTTAAGCTTCACAGTGTGCCTTGACTATAGCCACTGAAAATAGAAATTAATTTAATGATTTAATGCCTTAAAAATCATTAAATATGTCCCAAATGGGGCGCACTTTTTGAAAGAAAGGGGGGCAGCCATTAAATAAATTAAATTTAATGCATTTAATCCATTTCTTTTATTCCCCTTTTGACCTGTTGACTTCTTCCAAGCTTGGGTGCACTTTTTAGAAGAATAAATTAATTAAAAATAATCACTTAAAGGCTACCATCATCTCACCAAAGGAGGCGCACATTTTTGCACAATATAATTCTATTTTAAAGAATTTTTCATAATGAGATTCTTTACCCTGCAAGGCAGGCACTAAAATCCCATGATCCACTTAAGTGATTTGACTTTGACAATGGGATTATTTATCCCGCAAGGTAGGTACTAAAATCTCATGATTTCACTTAAGTCACTTTCCTTTTATTTTATCATGGGAATTTTTACCCTACAAGGCAGGCAATAAATTCCCGCCTGCCTGCAGCCTCGAACTTTCCCACTGCAGCTTAAGTGAATTTTATATCACGGGAAAAATTACCCTGCTAGGCAGGTACAAAATTCCCACCTTGCCTACTGCTTGTATTTTTCCCATTGCAGCGTAAATCCTTTGTTTTCCAAAAATGCACCCAACCCTGCAGGGGCTTTTCCGTGCACAACTTCACTTTTTCCCAGTGATCCAGACTTCCGATGGCGACTTCCTCCAAGCATAATGTGCGTATGTGTTTTCCAGCAGCTCAAGGCCAAAAATCGGGATTACCTAGCAAAGGAATTTTTCTAGAGAAATTTCACAGAAAACGAAACGAGACAACACAAAAACATGAAAATTTGCCAAAAAGTTACAAATAAAGCCCAAAACTTATTCCAAGTTAAAACCCTTCTGGTACATAGGAATAATGACATGTTTGATCATAACAGAGTTAAAACGGAGCGCAAATAGCCTCAAAAAGGGCTCAAAATAATTAAATACAAATTTCCCACAGAAAAATCCCGACGATAGAATATAACAATTTTAGGCATCTGGGTATTTGGCAAAAAAGGCTAATATGGCTCTTTGGGAATATCTTGACACAATACAAGAACTTTCAAGCAATAAAAACACAAAACGACCCATTATTTTACAAGTACGAAAAAATTTCAGATAGGGTAGTCGCAGATTTTAGGATGAAATCTGGGTGACACCACAAGGCTTTGTGAGGGACTTGGTTATGGATGTAATTTACATAGTTCATACCTTTATCCTAGTATTGCGGTGTAGACACAAAATCATGCACTTGGGTACATTTCTTGGTCATAAAAGCCTACTAGTATTTATATTATTCCTAAGCAAGAAAACTATTGGTTGATAACTATCTTTGGCCTCTTTTCTTTGTCTTTTGTTTTCTTTTTGGTCTTAGACACCCTATAGCCTCATCATAACTTTACTTATTTATATTTTATGGCTTCATACACTAATGCCCAACCGGGATAGCAGCGCCCAAGTGCTCTTGTATTTCCTAAGAACCCCAGACCCTTTCTTATCTTACTCTTTTTGGGTCTCTTTTATATTTTTAGAATATTTTCACTTATGGGTCAGCCTTCCAGTTTTCAATTACAAAATTCAAACAAGGGAATCATATAAATACATAGTTATGTTTTCAAAATGAGGGACCAAGTACTAAACATTACTATCATCACCTAATCTTTCATTCTAAAGGTACTAAATTGTTTTAAAGGCATCCCTCTAACATCCAATCAAGGGACAAAGGATGCATACATTGCATAGGAAAGGAACATTCATTTTATTCCATCCAAATATTCTACTACATCACTACATTCTAGCTACAGCTTGTTATCAAGTGCAACTTGCACAAGGGAATCCTAGGGCATCATTCTTACACACGCAGAGAAGAATGACATGGATTTATATGATGTAGTGCAGTGTTGGGTGATAAGTTCACTCTCAGGGTGACCAACGGAGTCAGTTTGACTCAAAAAAAATTATTTTCCTTTTTTGGCTTGATGCGGTTTCTGGGCTTATACATATGAATTTATCTTTTGCAGGTTACAGGTATTGTAGTCATTTTTACACCCATCACAAAGGAAAGAAATCCCTTGTGCGTCGGCCTATCACCTAGCGGGCACTGAATGCTCACCCAAGCCACACACGGGTGTCGAGTCTCTCTTTTATGTGAGTTAAGTGGGAAATCATCATCTATGTCATGAACTTAATAAATAAAGGAGTAAATGAGACATATAAACATCATATGGCTTAGAATGACCTCTAGACAAATGTATTCATTACAAACAGAGGGTACTTATAGACAACAGATAGAACAACAACGGAAAGGAAAATACATAAGGATTTACATATATTCCATAACATCCATGAACAAAAATGAATAGATATAGATATGAACTAAATCAATTACATTCCTACTCATTCATATTTGTAACCTCATTACATTCAATGGATCCATTAGACTGCCACAACTTGATCAGACCAAAGTCATACATCACAGCAGGGATCATGTCCTTCATCCATACAAAGAAAAATTTATATCCCAGTCCCTTAATACATTACTTCCTTATATATTCTCTACCCAATCCCACAGAGTTCTCACAGTATTTCTGTAGAGCTCCGCTCTCTATATTCTCCTCCTATCTATCCGATCTATCTATATCTTTTTCTCCTACAGGAACTCACATATATAGGCATCCCAAAGTTCCAACTCATCCTTTTGCATCCTCAAATCTGATGCCAACTGTTTGAATGTGGTCCTCCATGGGAGCCATCTCCTTCGGGCCTGAGCTCTCCAATTTTTTCTACGATGTCTTCTAGAACCTTATAACGCATGGCATATTCCTTTTGTGGGCATCACATTATCAGGATGGCACCTTATTCACTCTGCATGCACAGTCGAGTCATGCTTTTCTTGTGTCCTTCCCAAAATACCCAATATGGTTAAGTCCTAAAACGTGTCCACATGCGTGCCACAATTTTTCTTAAACCCTTCCTTAAACCATGTCCTTTGCACCTTATCCTTGTGCACCCTTCTTCAACTATGCCTTGCACACCTACGCACCTTTTTGTACTTAGCCAATATTTTTGGGTCCCAACATCACCCCACACTATGCCTGTTCTCCATCCATAGGAACACTTATCCAATGAATAAATAATTTCAGTAGAATTATATCTTGGAAAAAGAATAAGGGGATGAAGAATTTGGGAAAGAAGAAAGAATGGGGAAGTGATGGCATTACTGCAATAATCTAGGAAAATATTTTTGCAATTCGACCTCCAACTTGTTCCAAGCATTGACTTCGTTCTGCGCTCTCTGACAGAGGTCACCGACTAGGGCGCTTACCTCCCCAAAACTCAGTCCATCTCCTTGAGCGCTCATAGTGTCAACAATTTTCTCCAACTCCTTGCCCACGTCCTCAAGTGCATCCATCCTTCTAGTCATCTCTGGGTATAACTCCTTTAGTTGGTTTTTGATTGTACACCTTAGGGCCTCAATAGCTTCTGACTTATTTTCAACCTCGGCCAGGATTCTATCCTGATTTTCTCTATTCCCTTTGTTCTTTTCTTGGAACTCCTTAAGATTTACTTCATAGTTGGAAACCAGAATACCCGCCACTTTATTTCTGTCTGTGCAGTTATCATATGCAGCCTCAGCAATATGGGCAGTAATCTTTACATCAATAAGGACTTTGTTGTATTCGTCCATGATTTCTACTACCTTCAATTTATCCTCCTTCTCTAGGCATGTTGCTACTTCTACTACGAACTCCAGGGCCAATGGTTGTCTCTCCATGGTGAGGATGCGTGTCAGATCTTCTTAGTATTCAAGCACAGATACGTACTTTTGCACGGGTGGCGTTAGGTCTGGATGCTTCAACATAATGGCACTTGTGATAGACTCCATATTTTTGTATATTTCACACACCTTCACCTTCTCATCCATTAGTTTGCGCTTTAGTTGTGCGCTAATCAACTCTTCTTGTTTCAAGCCCTTAGTCTTCTCAGCTAACTCCTCTTCCTTCTTTTCTAGCTTTTCCTCTAGAAATATTACTCTGTCATTTCTTCCAAAGACCCTAGCCTCAGTCTCGACTGCGACCTTTTTCAGCACATTACATAACGGCTCATCCGAGATTTATTGGGAATTTACCAAGGGGTTGGCTCCCTTATACTCCAGTACTGGCATGATTGCCCCTTGGTATATTTTGAACCCTGGCTCATCGATATGGGAATCAAACCCTAAAGAGATAATCTTCTTTGTCTTGGGGTATGCACCCTTCTCATCAAATGACTCCATAGCTAGAAGTTTTTCTGTGGGTACATTGCTCTGGAAGTGCATGCGTAACACCTTCCTTTGGTCATCAACATAGCCCATGACCTGTCCTCATTCTGTAACAATGATCTTCCTTCCTGAGCATGCACCTTTGGTGAAACTCACCGTTAAACTGGGACCTCCTCCCATACTGAATTGTTCTTTCTCAACGCTTTCCTCTTTACCCTCTTCCATCACTATGTCTGTGTTGCACTCCATTTCCTATTCTACTAAGGCCTTGATTATTTTTGTTGCTTCTCTTTCTGCCACCTCATTTACTTGTTCTTGTATAAGGCTTGGAACCTTCTACTTCTATGCGCCAACCTCCTCACTTCTTCCCATGTCCTGGGTGCCTTCCCCCTTCTGGATACCCTTGTACTGCATGAAAAGGAACTCATGTTCTTCTTCTTAGCCCTCTTCTTCTTCTTAATCATGCACGCTGAAGATAGGTGGCTCTTGATCTCTTTCAAGATCATCTTCTTTATTGTCATCTTCTTCATCGTCATCATCATTTTCACCTATGTATCTCTCCAACCTCTCTATCTCCTCTGAGTTAGCTTCCTCTTCTATCCTCTGCTTCTTTCTTAGAGGTGAATCTTTGGCAGGGGATTCAGCCTTCTCTGCTTCCTCTGGTGACTTATCTTTGGCAATGGGTTTCTCTAGTGCCTCTTCTTCCGGGGTCTTCTCCTTTACCAGGTATTTCTTCCTACGCGTATAGGTGCTAGGTTTGGTGCTTGCTACTGGTGCACTTACTGGCTGGGCAGTCTGCACACTCAGTGCTTTTACTTCTTCTCTCTCCCTTTTCTTGAGTGTGGGATTTCTTCTCCCCATGGGATATTCAGGTATGAAGACATCATTCTCCAGGTATGCACCTTTCTCAAACTTTGGCCTAATGCAGAGATATACACTCGCCGTGGATTTTCCTACAATTGTTAGAGTCATGGGTTTTATCATTCTAATTTCATGTGTTACATAATTTTCCATGTATGCATGCTTCTTGGGGTAGACTAGCATCATGCACATCTCCCTGTGGTCCTGATCAACTTCACAAAGGTCAAACCTTAGTCTCTTTTCTTATTTCAACTTGTTAACTCCCACTTGGAAGTACTAGGTTGTGAAGGAGAATGGGAGTTTACACCATGGGCTCATGGTTTCATCCACCATCATGAACCTACCTAAGTAGAAGTGTTGGTACATAGCAAACCCAGATTCTCCCGTTGTAAATTTCAGTAGTTTCTCTAGAATTCTCCACTTTACCCCAAATGCATCCCTTAAGTGCTTATACCACTTGTCTAGGTGTGCCTTGTGGGAGGCTGTCATTGTTTCACATGTATACTTTGCAAATATTTTTGTGGGTGAGGGATCTTTGGCTAGATACTCCAAAAAAAAAAATTCTACCATGGCTGGCACTCCTATCTCTGAAAATACAATTATCAGAAGGACATTTCCAAAGAGTATCTTGTCTCCTTCCTGGGCACTGTTGATTATATCATCTGCAATGAAGGCTGATAAATTGTAGATTGTGCCCTCTGATATTTTCCTGCATACATTCAACCAACCCTTATTCATCTATGTCCATCTTTTTTATCATTTAACTTTGTGACCAGGCACACGGCCATTCTCATGACAGGATCTAGGATTTCTGCAATATCAAAATATCTTGACCCTTTCTTATATGCATACGTGGCCACTGTATCCTTAACTACTTCCTTGTCACATAGGTAATCCTCTATACTATCTCCTTCATAAATAAGGCTTGTGAATTTTGAAATTAGATGAGGGGTTATGCACATTTTTTCCCCACGAAGTGAAAGTGGTCTTCATGTACGCACAACATCAGCCACTGATAGAGGCGCTCTGGCTTTCCAAAGTAGGGAAACTCATAGAGTTGCAATAAACCCACCTTCTCCAACTTCACTTTTACTTCGTCGCTATAAATTGGTAACCCCTCAGGTGTTCTCTAGTTTTTTTGGTGCACTAACTCCAACTCCATTTCCTATTCAATTGTATTCGTGCAATGATTGTAGTCACTTACTTTCATTTACCTCAAGTGGGATTCCCATTCCATCCCAAGAAAAACTCCATCTGGGTACTACATTTATGTATACCATTACTCATTGGTACATGTGGTGGTTTATGCTAGCTCTTTTCCCTTACCCTTGCCCTTACCCTTTCCCTTTGGCTTCTTGAGTGACACGATTGGTTTCTTGGGTGCCATTTTCTAGGTCCTCTTATCACTTCAATCTTTTCTTATTGCTAATTACCATTGGGCATATCCATTCTAACTCTTCAACAGCATCAATAAGGCCCGACGCTATCATCTTATCTACTTCTTCCTTGACCTTCACGCGCATGTTGGGAATCATTTGGTATGGTCTCTTCTGGACTGGGCGCACACCCTCCTTCAACATAATTCTCTTTTCCCCCAAGGAATGGTGAATGCCTTTGATTTCATGATACCCATGAGGGAATAAATCCTCAAACTCACGTAAAAGATTAATGATCTTGGAGACTTCCTTCTTTGAAAAATAGTCTCTAATGATAGCCTCTTTATGCTCATCTTTTGAGCTGATGTTAACCTTCTTTTTCTTTAAAGGCTCATGATAGGCACGCACTCATTCATCAGCACTATCTACCACCTTGCGCGTCCCTACAGAATGGTCAACATCTAATTTTTCCACTTCTTTCCCATTAATTACATACACCAACTTCCCTTTTTATTTTTCCAAACACGTGCGCTCAAGTTGTATCTCTTATGTTTCTTCTTCCTTAAAGCAAGCCTCCAGGCCAGGTTCACCTAGCAAGTCTAATAGCCTATCTTCTTCTATGGCACTTTCTCCAATGGTAAGGCACTTAATAACTTGCAATGCCTTATCCACTAAGGGGTTTGTACTCTGATACTCAAATTTTTGAATGATATCAGCCATTAACTCTTGCCAATTCCCTATTTGGCGGAGTGTCTCAAAATGAATGTACCATGCACGCACATAACCTTACAATGTAGAATATAGTTTGTGTACCCATAAGGATGGTTCTAAAGCCTCCATGCCTTCTCTCCAGACCTTCTCACAATCCTGGATATGGAAAGAGGCAGGTTCCTTACCATGAAAATCTTTGATGGAAGTGGGTGCATTACTTCTAGAGAACTAGATAGAGAGGGAAATTCTCACCTCGTGCCATTCTAAGAGGCTCTCCTGATGTGTAGCCCACCATTGTGCCATTGTGTCGAGCAAGACATAACTTAACATCCCCCTTTGTTCATTTTCCTCCTTCTATTGAGCTTCCATCTCTTGAAAAAAGATCTTAGGGAAGGCCCCTCCTGAATACTTAGGTAGCTCCTTTCCCCCTAGGTGTCGGACTATACGCACCTTTTTCACCTTTTTCAATGATCCTCTCAAATGTCATCTGATCAACTCATAGGTTCCATGTTCCCAATTATCTCATGATATACTGATGGTGTCACTTAGGCACTGAGCATCCTCAAACTAGATAACTCTTTATGTAGAATGAATTGTCTCTGGATCCCTAATTGAGTGCACATATATTCTATCCAGCACCTCTTCTCCCAAAGTTTTAGTATAGGGTGTTGATTTTCCATCAGCCAGGGGTATGATGACTCATTCTTCCTCATTCTTTAAGCTTATATATCCCTTGTTGAATTGAAGATCCACATTGTTCTTACAACACCATGGGCACCCAAGTAATGCTAGGAAATTGTCTGCCTCAGTGAGCTCCAAGAATTCAAATTCCCTAGTAAACTTAGCTCCCTTAATGGTGATGGATGCATCTTTTAAGACATTGATAGCATTGCCTTCATTTTGTTTTCCATTAATAACACATTTGAAGATGGCTGTAATGCAGGTCTCCCCATCTGATGCCATGCATCCAAATTGAGAACATTGACCTTCGTTCCTATGTCAATGAGGATATTAATAAGGAGCCATGTTGGGGTTAGCACACCAGTTGTACAGACAATATATCAGATCTAAGCATACATGCAAATAAAACTGGATATTCTACCACAAGAAATGTATAAAACAAAAGACATAAATCAACACCTGATTTAATGTGGTTCACCCAGTGTGGGCTACGTCCACCAAGAAACAAGCCAATCTATTATCCAAACCTTTGAAAAGATATACAATGAAGATTTAAAATCTTCCACACCTCTCAGATGTTCAATACTTTCTTTCCATCAAGATTTTTCTTATTCACCAAGAATTCTCTCTCACATAATTATCTTGTAATTATGATCCATACACTTACTTCTAAACCCTAGCTTTTATGCTTATGTAGTCATTTATAGACTTAGGGCACTTAGCCATGCAATTACAATTAATAAATCTATTTTAATGCTAAAAATAGATATAATTCCCTAGAGTTAATTAAAACTTCATCGCATTGGTAACCAACATCTGTTTTGCCTAACTGTTGTCGTTCCTGCTTGCCCTTGACCATTGCCATTCTATCATGACTGATGTCAGTCTACCCTGACCAATGCCAGTCTTCACTTAACCAATACCGATTACAGTATTTTCCAGCAAGTTCCAATTACATGCTAAGATGAAGTAATTAAGCTTCACAACTCAACAATCTCCCACTTGGATTTTAGTTACTACGTCATACCTATACAGCATCATTCTTGGATACTTCATTAGCTTTTTTTCTTTCTCTTCAAGTCTCAAACTTGAAGACCAATAGAAGTGGAGTGTAGCTCCAACTTCTCCTTTGTTAATGACCTCATTATCATATCCACAGGGTTCTTGCTCATATGAATCTTTTCCAGATTCAACTTCCCATCCTCCAATACCTGTCGCATGAAGTAATACCTCAACTGAATGTGTTTCATTCTCAAATGAAACACTGAGTTCTTTTCTAAATGAATTACACTCTAAATTTCACTAAACAGTTGACAATCACCTTGCTCCTTTCCCAACTCTTCCATTAACCTACTCATCCATATCATCTCCTTGCTAGCCTCTATAGTTGCAACATAATCTACCTCTGTAGTAGATAAATCCACAACCTTCTGTAATCTTGAAATCCAGCTAACTTCTGTTCCACCTTCTGTGAGAATATATCCATTAGTGATCCTCCTATCATCCAAATCTCTAGCCATATCCAAATCAACATAGCCACGTAATGAAATATCTGAACCTCCATAGCATAAATGCATACTAGATGTCCCTTTCAAATACCTAAGTATCCATTGGACTTCTTTTCAATGCTCTTTACTTGGATTAGCCATATATCTACTCACACCTTCCACTACTTGTGCAATGTCTAGTCTTGTATAAACTATAGCGTACATGAGACTTCCAAATGCTGAAGCATATGGCACTTGTGTCATGTATTTGACCTCCTCATGTGATGAAGGACATTGATCCTTGCTCAATTTGAATTGTCCAGCCATAGGTGTGTTAACAGGTTTTACATTCTACATGTTGAACCTTTCTAACACCTTGTAGATATAATCCTCCGGAGACAAATACAACTTCTTGTTTTTCCTGTCTCTTTGTATTTGCATGTGAAGGATTATTTTTGCAACTCCTAAAACCTTCATGGTAAATGTTTGAGCTAGTTTTCTCTTAAGCTCACAAATGTCCTGCATACTAGATCCTACAATAAGCATATCATCCACATATAGTAACAAAATAATATAGCTCCCATTTTCAAGCTTCTTGAAATAAACACAATGGTTAGATTCACATCTCAAGTAACCATGCTCATGCATAAAACTATCAAACCTTATGTACCATTTCCTTGGAGCTTTCTTGAGCCCATATAGGCTCTTTTTCAACCTGCACACTAGTTTCTCCTTACCCTTGACTTCATACCCAAGCGGTTGTTGCATATAAATCTCTTCATCCAAATCACCATGAAGGAATTCCGTCTTCACATCTAGTTGTTCTAAATGCAAATATTCTACTGCAACTAAAATCAATACAGTACAAATAGAAGTCATCTTAAAAACAAGAGAAAATATTTCACCAAAGTCAATACCTACTTTCTGTGCAAATCCCTTTACTACAAGCCTTGCCTTGTACCTTTTCTATCCACCCTCTTCTTCCTTAATCCTGTAAACCCACTTGTTCTGCAATGTTCTCTTACCTGCTAGTAACTTAAACAAATCCCAAGTCTGGTTCTATTCTAAGGAGTTTGTCTCCTCATTCATGTCATGCTCCCACTGAATGTGAGTCTTATCATGCATTACTTCTTCAAATATTTTTGGTTCACCACTATCAGTCAATAATAGATAAAATAGAGAAGGTGTAAATATTTTTGGAAGTTTACTTACCCTTTGTGACCTTCTCACAGGAGTTTGGAGTACCGGAGACTCAATATGAACCTCCTAGACATTCGTATTAACTTCTGACAGTGAGCAACACTGGTCACCTCTAACCGACGTTAGTTGTTCTAATCGATGTCGGTTTTGATCCTCTATAACCATCAATGGTTCATCTGACTGATGTCAGTCAGAGCCTAACCGATCATGGTTACTATGTATTTTTGTAGGTGTTTCTTTAAAACCTGAGAGTTTATTTTCATCAATAAACTTCTCGATTTTCTCATCCTTGGGTACCAAAATTTGATCCATGTACATTCTCCTTTCATTCCATTCTACATCAAAACTCCTAATAATTTTAGAATTCTCTAACCCAAAAGCGGAAACATAAATCACCAAATCCATAACCAATGAAAGTGCACCTCTTGGATTTTACATCCAACTTTTTTCTATTTTCCTTATCAACATGCATAAAAGCTTCTGAACCAAAAAAATTAAGAAAAGAAAGATCTATCTCTTTTCTAGTCCATGTTTCCTCGGTTATTCCTCCATCTAGTGAACTTGAAGGCTCATGGTTAATCAAATAAACTATTGTATCAACTACTTCTACCCAAAACTACAAGGACAGTATAGAATGTATCCCCATACTTCTAGCATGTTCCATGATTGTCTTGTTCATTCTTTTTGCAACACCATTCTCTTGTGGTGTTCTTGGAACCATTCTTTCTCTACGTATCCCATTCACTAAACAATAATCATTGAAATCCTTGCTACAGTATTCACCACCATTTTCAGATAAGGCACTTTAACTTAGAATTTAATTCATTCTCAACAAGGGATTTCCATATTTTAAAAGTCTCAAAAACATCATATTTACGTTTAATACAATAAACCCATACCTTTCTTGTAGCATCATCAATGAAAGTAACATAATATTGGGATCTTCCTTGAGAAGATACCTGAGCTTGTCCCCACACATCTAAGTGTACAAGCTCCAATTTCTACTCCTTCTTAGTTGCCCCAACTTTGAGAAATCTCACTCTCTTTTGCTTTTCAAAGATACAATGCTCATTGAAATCAAGATCTAAATCTTTCAAATATAATAACTTACCCTTAGCCTTTAAGATTTGCATTCCTTTTTTACTCATATGACCCAACTGATTATGCCATATGCATGCATCTGAATCTGAAGTAGATAATGCATAAAAGGAATCTATAATATAGGTAGATAAATATAACGTTCCTACCTTCTTACCTCTTGCTACAACAAAAGCACCCTTGGTTACTTTCCAAGAGTCTCCTGTAAAATTAACCATGCAACCAGATTCACCTCGTTTCCCTATAGAAATAAGATTCCTTCTGAGGCTTGGCACATGCCTCACATCTTTCAATACCCATGTATTTTCATTCTGTAATTCTAGATGAACTTCCCCTTTACCAGTAATACTGCAAGGTTCATCATCACCAAAATAAACATGCCCAAAATTTCCCTGGACATAATTTCTGAAATAACCCTTATTAGGGGTTGCATGGAAAGAATCTCCTGAATCTAAAACCCATGATTCAATTCTACTATTTGAATAAGATCATCTTGCATTACCTCTAATGAAGCAAGATTTTCCTCTTTACCTTTGTCTAGTTGTTGGTTATCTTTATCCTTTGACCAACAATATTTCTTTGCATGTCCTTTCTTTCCACATTTCCAACAAGTAATTCCCTTACTTCTGGATTTAGATCTGCTATCACTTGACTTTGATTTCCCATTACTCTTAGTCTTAGATCTCTCCTTCTGCCTACCCCTTCTTTCTACATTCAAATTATTTCCAGATGATGTTTCCTCTATACTCTTCCTGTAAATTTATTCATTCAAGATTATACTAACCACATCATAAAACTTCAAAATATTATTAGCAGATGTTGTATTACTAATAGCCATTACCAAGTTGTCCCAACTATCAGGAAAATAACATAAGAATAAAAGTGATTTTACTTCATCATCAAATGGTATTGCCACTGATTTTAACCGATTTACAATAGATCGGAAATCATTCAAATGACTAGAGGCAGATTCACCTTCATGCATCTTAGAACTAAATAGTTTCTTCATCAAATAAACTTTATTTGAAGCACTAGGTTTTTCATATAAATTAGCAAGAGATTTCATTAAGTTTACCGTGGAAGCCACTTTTGTAATATTGGAAGCCACGGATGCTGCCAGACTCAATCTTATAGATCCCAAAGCATTTCTATCAAGAATATTCCATTCTTCATCAGTCATATTCGTAGGTCTAGTATTCTCATCCAACAGTAAGTAAAAATCTCTTTAATACAGATAATCCTCAATCTGCATCTTCCATAATTGATAATTTTGTCGTCAAACTTCTCTACCTTGTATTTATTTTCTTTTTTCATTGTTGTAGCTCCCACTCAATCAGAAAACCCTCTATGAGTAAATTTTTCAACACACAAAACCTCAAACAAAGCTCTAATACTAGTTGTTGGGGTTAGCACACCGGTTGTACAGACAATATATTAGATGTAAGCATACATGCAAATAAAAGTGGATATTCTACCAGAATAAATGTACAAAAAAAGACATAAATCAACACTAGATTTAACGTGGTTCACCCAGTGTGTGCTACATACACCAAGAAACAAGCCAATCTATTATCCAAACCTTTGACAAGATATACAATGAAGATAAACAATCTTCCACACCTCTCAGATGTTTAGTACTTTCTTTCCATCAAGATTTTTCTTCTTCACTAAGAATTCTCTCTCACATAATTATCTTGTAATTATGATCCATACAGTTACTTCTAAACCCTAGCGTTTATGCTTATATAGTTTTTTATAGACTTAGGGCACTTAGCCATGCAAATAAAATTAATAAATCTATTTTAATGCTAAAATAGATATAATTCCCGAGAGTTAATTAAAAATTCATCACATAGGTAACCGACGTCAGTTCTGCCTAATCGTCATCATTCCTACTTGCCCTTGACCGATGTCAGTTTGCCATGACCAATAGCGGTCTACCCTGACCGATGCCAGTCTTCTCTTAACCGATGTCAATTATTGTATTTTCCAGCAAGTTCCAATTGCATGCTAAAATGAAGTAATTAAGCTTCACAACTCAATAAGACATCCATCCATGACTGCATCTAATGTGATCTCCTTATCATAGTCAAGGCTATGAGGGGGAAGGTTTGCATGCAACACCTACCTCTCACGTTGTCCTCTGGTGTGTGGTACCTTCTCTCTCAACCATGATCCTAGAAAGGGAATAATATTCTCTTTCCTTCACATTTTACATATTTCCTTGACCTCATCCAGATCATCTCTTAGCACCTCGATCTTCCTTCTTTGCTCCTCCCTCCTGGACTGCTCCTATAGACATTAGATTTCTCCTTGTAAACTCTGAATGATGTCCATGGTATCTTGATATACCTATTTTTGATACGCAGGGTTTGGGTACTTCCCACATACCACTTCTTCCCTTGAAACAAAGTTCTTCTACCTTATTATTTGCTTTGCGCGTGTGGCCTCTTCTCTTTTTTTACCATAACAAGTTCCAAGCCTGCATCACGTGTCACCCATGGCATCCATTGTGTGTCATCCTTCTTAATGCTTACCATTGCAGTGCCATTGTCTCTCCGATGTTGTTGATTCATGTGCTCAAACAACTCAGGGCACTTCTCATACTTGTGCTTCTTTCCACACCATGAGCACTGCAATAAGTCTAGGCACTCGCGCTTGTAGTGGTATGTAGACCCACAATTAAAATAGGTTCCATGTAGGAACTCACTTCTTCCTCCTCCATGGTTACCATGACCACAAAATTCCCCACAAAATCCTCTTTCGTGCGTGACTCCATCTGCGTACTATTATGATTTTTGGAAAGAACCTACACAATTTTCTAGTAGACTTTGGGGCCTCTACTAACATCATGCCTTCAAGTACTTAAGAGAATCTTGGCCTAACCCCAATAAATTATACAAAGTGGTAGTTTAGCTATACAAATCCAAGGTAGAGATTATAGGTTATCTCCTTAATGTGCACATGCAATTAGGCTCCGACCCCAAAATTCAATAGCTTATAGACGTACAAGTTGTGGAAATCTTCCGAGGCATACTGGCATCCTTGTTACATGCCCCTCTATTGGTCTATAATTTATAAATTAGATACCACTGTCTAGAGACTGTTCCCACTTGGCTGGTTGTGCATGGACAACTTCATCCATTTTTTTAGCCACAATCAGGATAAAAAGAGAGCTTCAAAATGAAAAGGCTATTATCACTAAGTATCAACACTTCCAAAAGCATCGGCATGTAGAGTCAAATTATGATCAACCAATACGCGGGTCTAGTGTATACACTCTTGATGTAGGAGAAATCAACACTTCCCAAAGGTGTTATCAACCCATCCAACAAACCATAGGGTGTATGGACTTGTAAATTTTGAATGTCAGTATGCTCCAAACATGGTTTTACAGGAGAGTCTTAAACTGTGCATCATACTCCCGCACACTCTCCACCACTCCTTGTTGAATCTCCTTCAGGGCGCTGATGCTCTTTTGTTCAAACTCAGGAATGTTGAATTCTACCAAGAAGGCATTATTTAAAGTAGTATAATCCACCACTGTTTGATGAGGGTCATATTTCCTATACCAATTATGTGTGCACCCTTGCAACGTCGTTGCAAACTGGCTTTCCTTCCTCTCTAAACTAGTGATCCCTTTTGTGCGCCATAGCAGCTCACACTTGTGAACATGTTTTGTAGCATCCTCAATACCTCTGTAATCTAGAAAATGTAAACACAAGTCAAATAATACTTGAGGAGGTGGCTGGGGCCCATGTCCTCCTCATCCAGATCCTTGGTTTCCTCTGGTGTTTCCTCTGCTGCCAGATCCACCAAGTCATGTGTCTCCTAACCCACTAGATCCACAAAATCCACCAGGTCATGTTCCTTCTAACCCACCAGATCCACTAGGTCTTATTCCTCCTGACGCACCAGATCCACCACATCCACTAGGTCTTGTAGTGGTCGTGCTAAGGGTCCCCATAGTTCCACTAAACTGTGCATTGATGGTCTGTGATAATGCCCCACCACCAATAGTGTACCCCGTGCCACTCCCAGATGCGAGATCAAAAGCTTTTGTATCTATAACTTGCCCAAAAATTCCTCCTAACACTAGAATGGTATGTGCAGCCATAGAAGTCCTAAATAAGAAATTATATCTCCTAGGTGCAGATCAGTCACTTCCACCAATACCAACTGGGCTAACAATATTATCCCTTTGATCTGGAAAACCAAGCACCAAGGTCCGGTCACTAGATGGGCTCAGATGCATGCCAACATCTCTTCTTTATCTGCATGAAAAGCTCTCATCAGAATTCTAAGGGGTCTCTCTTACGTGTTTGCCAAGATGGGGTAACACATACTGCTCAAGTTCTACATCCTTTGCGTGAACCTCAAATCCTTCCACAATGTCCACCTCCATATATCCATCACACTTGCAAACTTGTGTTTTCTAGCAATATCCCTTTCACGTGCTTCACTATACTTGAGTCATCTCTCCTCCCTTTCTTTCTTTGTCACAGTATATTCCATCTTCCTCCACCCTAGCTTCCTTACCCAGTGCTAAGAACAATTTAGACAGCCATCGAAAATGCCTCTAAACTCAAGGTAACAATCAAGATCTTCATTTCCAAAGGAATGACATGTACAAATGATCCTCTGGGCTCCCGCAAAAACTCAAAATCAGCAACTTCTAGATAAGAATATGTAGAAATGGCTTACTCCAAAGTGTAGCTAGCCAGTACTCCTTTCCACCAATGATCCACAACACGATTCCATGTCAGATCTGTATCTTATAGCCTTTGGTATTTTTCTTGGGTCCACGTGTGTAATCTCTAATACCAGCTTGATCTAGACGCATATGCTGAGAGCCATTCATACAGCTCTACTGGGAAGCAACAGAAAAAAAATTCATACAACTCATGGTAGATGTTCTCTTCTATCCATCTACGTGCATCAAATTCATTTCTAGTTTTGAATCTCTGAGAAAATTCATCCTTCGTGCTTCTAAACCATGTTTCAACACTTTCCAAGGTTAAATGCTCTATCATCACTCATTTCACATATCATGATGTATGTCATTTCCCACTATAGCTTCGAAAAGAGTTCCCGACAACGAAACCAAGATGTATTCATTTTTACACCCATCACAAAGGAAAGAAATCCCATACGCATCGTCCTATCACCCAGCGGGTGCTGGGTGGTCACCTAAGGCACGCGCGGGTGACAAGTCTCTCTTTTATGTGAGTTAATTGGGAAACCATCATCTATGTCATGAACTTAATGAATAATGGTGGAAATGAGACATACAATCATCATAGGGCTCAGAATGGCCTCTAGAAAAATGTATTCATTCCAAAAAGAGGGTACTTACAGAAAGCAGATAGAACTACAGTAGAAAGGAAAATACATAATGATTTACATCTATTCCATAACATCCATGAACAAAAATGAACAAATATAGATATGAACCGAATCAATTACATTCCTACTCATTCATATTTTTAACCTCATTACATTCAATGGATTTATTAGACTACCATAGCTTGATCAGACTGAATCCATACATCACAGCAGGGATCATGTCCTTCATCTATACAAAGAACAATTTATATCCCAGCTCCTTAATATATTACTTCCTTATATAGCCTCTACCAAATCTCACAGAGTTCTCATAGTATTTCTGCATAGCTCCACTCTCTATATTCTCCTCCCGTCTATCTGATCTATCTATATCTTTTTCTCCTACGGGCGCTCGCATATATAGGCATCCCAAAGTGCCAACTCATCCTTCTATGGCCTCAGATCTGATGTCAAGTGTCTGAATGTGGTCCTCCATGGGAGCATGCTCGTCTAGGCCTTAGCTCTCCAATTTTTTCCATGATGTCTTCTATAACCTTCTAACGTAGGGCATATTCCTTTTATGGGCATCACATTGCCAGGCTGGCACCTTATCCACTTTGCATGCATAGTTGGGTCATGCTTTTCTCATGTCCTACCCAAAATGCCTAATATGGCTAAGTCCTGAAACCATGGCTATGTCCGCACATGCACCACAGGTTTTCTTAAACCCTTCTTTAAACCTTGTCCTGTGCACCTTTTCCTTGTGCACCCTTCTTCAACTAGGCCTTGCACGCCTACGTGTCATTTTTTAATTAGCCAATATTTTGGGGTCCCAACAGGTATCATCAGAGATCATAGTACAAACATGAGGTGATCAAAAGAGAGAAATTATAAAACCCTTACGACATAAAAAAAGTAGATTATGAGTCTCTACGTAGTCACCAACACCCAAGAGTAGTCACCAATTCACAGGTGTCTCTGTCCTACTACGAGCACCATTTTCTAGCTCTGTTCTTATACTCCATATTTCACATTGACCAGTGATGACCCTATTTTTAGTTTTTTCATCAATCATACTTTCCCATATCACTTTCTGTCCATTCGTAAATCAGCTAAGTACTCTTATCTCTCTTCATTTCTTATGGTTTTATACTTTACATATTAGTTTGCTTGTGTCATTACTATATTTCAGCATTTGTACATCATTTATTTTAATAGTTACTCTATAGTTATATTTAATTCAAATTAAATTAAATCATTTGGTGAACCCCACTCGTGATCAAACACTTGGATCCTCATTTTGCCTATTATACCCAATATTTTTTCATGGCTCCTAAAAATCGTCTAATATCCTTACATGACTTACTTCAAATGCACCCGCTTTGTAAAGATGTTCTCCAAAAATCCTTAGACACTATGTATCTCCCTCGTAATGTGTTTCCTACCCAAGTGAGTTCCATTTTCGATCATATATCTAATGACTCTATCGGTCCTAATCCTTTAACCAATCCAGCTATCTTAGAGTCAATTCAAGATTTACACCATGATTTTGAAGACAAATATCAAGCTATAGAAACCGCACTTACATCTCTTAAAGCTAAAATCCAACATCTCAAGGATGCTTCTAAGGCCCATGCTATTTGCTCTTCTACATCTCATATGTCCTCTACATGTGCTCATGTCAGTGAACCCCAACTCTTACCGCTACCCTCACCTTTCTACTTTGATCTAGATGTTAAGCAACATGATATTCTTCCTCAAATCCTCACTCACCAATTGATCAACTTTCCAAATACTCATTTTTATCCTCCTTATTAGCTTGACAAATACTAAGGTCTCCCATTTTACAATTATCATATAATTAATGGACATAATGACAATGATTTTTATGTTTTAAATCAACTATTTAAGCACCTTGAGCATCAAGGTTTTATCTCATTTTATACACAACATTTTGCTTCATATTCATCTTCAATTGTTAAATCCCAATGGGATCCTAAATCGATTCCTTCCATGTCTCATAAGCATCAATCCCTAATCATTATTTTTCATTATCCATTCATTCAAGAGCATCCTATCTAGCTTATTCAAAATAAGTAACCTCCTCTCAACACATGTCTTGTATCCCCTCCTCCTATTAAACCTTATGTGGCATTACCCACTCCAACAAAGAAACCATATCTCAAAATCCATCCTCCATCTCCTCCTCCTGTCAATAAACCGCCACTCAAAATCCATCCTTTTTCCCCTTCTCCTATCAAGTCTTCTACGGTGTTACCAATTCCAAGTAAGTAACCACTCACTAAGTAAGACCAACAAACTTTAGATGAGCTCTTTAGACTTACTCCTTTCAACCCAAATTCCAACCCTGGTTCTACTCTTGCTCCTACCTACCATTCTGACGACAATATGCTTTATTATGATATATTTCAAGCCTTATCACCATCACAGTGTCTTCCTTTCATCATCACATAGCTCTCCATCATCAACACACTTGGGGGCATCAAAATTTCTTCCCCTTCCATTACTATTAGTTGTCTCTAGTGTTTATTATCACACTCAGTGCCCTATGCATCATGTCTAATATTTCTAATCACTTCTAAACCCTTTGATACACACATTGTATCATCATTACCCTATGACGCACTCTAGTTTTTTGGTTCATACTTTATTGCTGAGGGTCTAACTCTGAAATGAACCTCCCTAATCTACATTTTATGCTATGTGATTCATGGTACATCTTTCTAGCATCTATTCACACAACACACTCATTACCTGATGACAAACTTTTGTTATATGGTTCATTCTTGATTGTTGAGGGTTCCTATAAATGAACCTTGTATCATACACATCCTCTAGGTAGAACATGGCTTCTACCATCTGCACATTTTGTATACTGTACCATCATACTCATACACATCATTTGCATATCTTGGTTACATCTAATTTTGCAAGCTTATTTTATTTACATGTTACACTTTTTTTCTATGATAGACAGATTATTTATATGTCATCGTCATTATATATATATATATATATATATATATATATATATATATATATATATATATATATATATATATATATATATATACATGCACATTCACTTGGTCTTATAGATTCTTACATGCTGCGATGATGCTTGGAACTGTACATTTTGCCAGTCCCACTGAGGCTCCTGAGGGAATCTACTTTCACTACTCCAACATTCTACACACTTTAGGTTCTATCACTACAATATTCACTACTTATCATTACAAGTTAGATTAATTTTTATTGATTTATACATGGTTTGACATACCAATTATCTTTCTAACATGCTAAAAGGTGCTTCATATGTAGAATATTCCTTACAGGAACTATATGTCACCATGGTTATCAGATACACTTTTCCTGACATTATTTTCTATTGTATGTTATTGTTTGTGAGCTTTTTCATGTTTCTTGTATGTTTTTAGCTACTTTGGCTAGTATTCTCTTGTGACATTGTGAGCAATGTCCCGTGTTTGAAACCCACTTTTTGTAGTCCACTTTGTTTGCACACGTGTTTGTTACAATGTCTTCTATTACACACTTTTTACTTTTTCTACTAACACATGTTACTATCCACTTTGTTTACATGTTCCTCATTTTCTACCATGCACATTCCCTACCCCTATAGGTATCCACTATATTTCATCTCAACATCAGGTCCTCTCCTTTGATTCACATTATCCTTCTATCATTGCATGTACCCTAAATAAAGGGGCATACATAAAGTAAATAAATCATCCCTATAAAAACTTAGAGCTATATTATAGAATCAGCATAGGAACATAGTCACAGAACGACCCAAAACCTTACTTGGATCAAAAACACAACACAGACGCTAGTGTCCATACTCAAACAGTAACACTTAAGAACATGTGTCCTCCCCTAGACATTAATTTCCTAGGGGCACCAACACTCTTTTTATCATATCATCATAGTTTATAGAATTCTTCAGAGAAGTTTTACAGTTATAGGCAAAGTCCTCCAATCACAAAATACATTTTATCTCCTTCAATCGGTAAAATCAAAAATAATTTAGAACAAAAGGAACTGAATTGGGATGCACCATCTACAATGGTTCTTATTGGGCATAGTCATGAAATGAGAGTAGAACTAGACCTCTCTCCCCAACACTTGCTCTTTGGCATGATATCGCCCTAAAAACTCACACTTGGCATTAGATCACCCAAAAAAATTCTATGAACGTAAGATCGCCTAAAAGACTCACTATTCACAACATTTCAAGACATAGTTCTATTCTTTACACTCTTTTACATCAGGTGCACACTTTCCTTTACTACTACTTTTACATGTTTTTGCATGCTTTACTCAGATTTTTCATATATAGGACTTTAACTACTCTTTATCTCTTCTTTTAGAGGTTTGTCCTTAATATGCAATAAGAAGTAGCCTATAACAGAAAATAAAAGCACAACAGATATAAGCAACACATACACTTCACCCCTAGGGTCACTTTCCTTTCCTAATCTTTGTGCTTCATCTTGCATATCATTTCACACTACACATGTCCACTCAGCATGTTATTTTCCACACAATCTATATGATCAAATGTACACATATCATATCTACTTTATGTTATCGAGTATTCAGTCAACAACATAAAATGAGGGAAAATGTAGACACAAAATCACACACTTGGGTGCATTTCTAAGTCTTAAAAGCATATTAGCATTTATATGATTCCTAAGTAAGAAAGTTAGTGGCTGACAACTATTGTTGGCATCTTATCTTTGTCTCTTGTTTTCTATTTGGTCTTACACCCTATGGCCCCATCAGAACTTTACTTATTTATATTTTATGGCTTCAAACACTAATGCCTAGGTGCTCATATCCCTCCTATGTGCCCCTGACCCTTTATTATCTTACTCACTCTTTTTGGGTTTCTTTTATCTTTCGGGAATATTTTTCACTTATGGGTCAGCCTTCCAGTTGTCAATTACAAAATTCAAACAAGGTAATCATATAAATACATAGTTATATTTTCAAAATGAGGGACCAAAAACTAAACATTACTATCATCACCTAAGCTTACATTACAAAGGCACTAAAGTATTCTAAAGGCATCCATCTAGCATCCATTCAAGGGAAAAGAGTTGCATTAACTCTGCATACACTGCATAGGAAGGAGAAGTTCATTCTACTCCATCCACACATTTTACTACATTGTTACATTCTATCTACATCTTGTTATCAAATGCAACTTACACAAGGGCATCATTCTTACACACACACATACAAGAACTACATGGATTCTAAGATGTAGTGCAGCACACGGTCATAAGTTCACTCTCAGGGTGATTGTAGGGGCCAGTCTAACTCCCCATTATGCATTTTCATTTTTAGGTTTGATGCATTTTATGGGCTTATGCAGATGAATTTCTCTTTTACAGGTTACACTTGTATCATCGGTGATCATAGTGTGAACATCAGGTGATCAAAAGAGAAAAATTTATAAACCCTTGTGACACAATAGAAAGTATATTTTGAGTCTCTACGCAGTCACTAGCACCCAAGAGAATTCACTAGTGCCCAAGAACCTCTATCCTGCTACGGGCGCTCGTGTCCATTTCTGTTCTTGCACTCCATATTTCACATTGACTAGTGATGACCCTATTTGTAATCCATTCATTAGTCACATATTCCTAGATCACTTCCTATCCATTTAGAAATCAGCTAAGTACTCTTACCTTTCTCCATTGTTTAGGGTTTTATACTTTACATCTTAGATTTCTTGTGTCAATATTATATTTCAGCATTTGTACATCATTTATTTCAATAGTTTCTTTGTAATTATATTTAATTCAAATTAAATTATATCATGTGGTGGCAGTGATTTAGAGTGAAGCATACATTTGGACATCTCTTTCAAGAATATGTTCTTTCATTCTATAATTCCATTATGTGAAGGAATATATGAAATTGTTTTTTGTAACTCAATCCATTCGATAGTGCAGAATTACTCAAACATGTTACTAAAATATTCCCCATAATTATCTATCTGCATAATCTTGATGGATTTCCTTGATTTTTTCTTTGTAAGAGCCTTAAATTATTGAAAAAGGCGTAGACATCTTACTTATGACGAAGGAAGTATACCTAAGTGTACCTTGAGAAATCGTTAATAAATGTGAGAATGTATCATGCCCTAGTTAAGGAAGGTTTGGGGAATGGCCTTGAGATATCAGTATGTATGAACTCCAATTCTTTTGTAGCTCTCTAAGCTTTTCCTTTGTCAAATGTCTCTTCTGGATGCTTCCCAAGGGTACAGCCCTCACAAAGACCTTTAAAAACTAACTTTAGGCAAGCCTTTGACCATATTATGTTTTCTCAATTGTTTCAAGTAGTGATAGTTAAGGTGGAAAAATCACTCATGTCATAGTTTGTTAACCCCATCAGAGTGAGTCATCAATGTAGTTAGAGAAGTGTCATAAACAAAATGAGAGAATTTATATAATTGTAACTAGTGATCTACCCTTCCCTCTGTAACTGTATTTCCACTATGTAGTTTTCTGATGATAACTAAATCTGGGTTGAAATTAACTTTCATTTCCTTTCCAATATGAGTTATCTATTACACTGATAGTGGAGTGGTGGAAACTATTGGAACACTTAGAAAAAATTTGAATGTTCCACCATTCACTTCAATTATCTCACTCCTTGCAACTACAACAAAGGTGTCATCACCTAATGTGATAGAATACAAAATACATGTCTCCACATAATAAAATTAAACATGTGAGGGACCCATGTGGTGTGAGGAACCAAATTCAATAACCCATCATGAAGTTGGAGCCATAATGAAAACTAAATTTTTCCCCTTCTTATTTTCTTTATTATTGTCTTTTGCCTTAGAATTTTCTTAGCTTGATGAATTCTATTTGATATATTCATAGACCACTATGTTATTCTTCTCTAGAATGTAATTATGGTGGTCAATCTACTTCTTCATACATGTGTGTTCATCATGCCACGGTTTCTTACAATAGACACATTTCACCCTTTCCTTTTAGGTTTAGCTTTAGAGGAAGTGGGTTTTAGTGTTGGTTTTTGGTTGGGATGATTTTTTATCATTTTTCTATCCTTGATCCTTTTTTCTTATTTCTTCTCATTGTTGTTAGAATCCTTAGGTTTCCCACTCCCTGTAATCAAGGCATGTGATTTAGAATACTTCAATGTTCCCATCTGTATCAACTTGTCTTTTTCCCTAGTTAACTTACCAATAAACACATCAAAAGCATTCATCTTCCATGTTAGTCCGAGTGCATATTTGGTGGCATGAAAGGTGGAGATAAAAATATGAGTATTTTGGACCTAGTTTTGAAAGGATATAAGGATAAGTTGTGAGTCCTTTTCAATTCCACATCCCTTTAACTACAATCTTATTGATTTGAAATTTGTGAAAAAATCATGAAGTGAGTCAAAATTGTTAGGGCTTGGGATAATAATCTCATTTTCTAGTTCATGCCCTCTCATTTCATTTGTTTACCCAAATAGCCTTTCCAATATGGTCCAAAATTCATTATGAGATTTGGAAAATTCAACATGAAAGAGAATACCTAGAGACACATATAAACACAGTAATCTAAAGGCTTCATCACAAGAATTGTACCATCTCACTTTCTCTATATAAGGAGTTGGTTTTGTTTCAAGCCCCATTGTTGTTCTATGTAGTCCCTTACCCCTCAGAATGAATTGAATTTTAGACATCTATTCATGATAGTTAAAGGTTGTGAGTGGATTTATATAACTTATTTACATTTTTAAGTAGGAAAATAAGTAAAAAAGGTAGAACGTAAATTAAAATGTAGAAAAACACAACACAATACACCCCCAAAACTTATTGAGGTTCAATTTTACAAGGAATGATAATACATCCAATGCATAGAGCTCATAAAAACTTGCACTTTTTTTAAAATGGTACCTCAAAAGGAGATGTCTGCTGAAAGTTATAGAAAATTATATTTTTGACCCTGTTAAACACCTTAGAAAACATAAAATTAACTAAGTCAGAGTTTTCAAATTGGTTAACACCATAGACACCCTAAAATGCACTAACTTGAAGTTTTTATATTTCTTGATACCTTAGTAAAACTAAAATGGTCTTGGTCATGGTTTTGGACTTGTTTAACACATGTGAAATCCTAAAATGCACTTTGTTAGGTTTTTGGACTTTCTTAACACATTGAAAAACCTGAAATGGTCTTGGCCGTGGTTTTGGAGTGTGCATGCAAGTTATTGGAACCCAAGTTTTACTAAGCATGTGTAGAAACTCAAATCTTAATTAGCATTTGTTGGAACCTAAAATTGGGTGAGCATGTGTTGGAACCTGTAACTTATTGAAAATGTGTTAGAACCTAAATATTTTTAGAATGTTTCAAAACCTGAAGCTTCTTGAGCATGCACAAAATTCTAAAATACACTATGTTGACCAGGGGTCAAGGGTTTGACCACAATTTACAAGTTTCATTTTGAAGTGTTGAGATGTTCTAAAGCCTCAAAAATCCAAAACACTAGGTGTTGACCTAGGTTCAGAGGTTTGATTGTAGATTGTAAAATGTGTTGAAATGTCAAGATGTGTCAAAGCCCCAAAAACCTGAAACACTTGGTGTTAACCAAGGTTAAGACGTTCAATTGCAGATTGAAAAATGTGTTGAAATGTTGAGATGTCTTGAAGTCCCAAAAACCTAAAACACTATGCATTAATTGGGGCTCATAGGTTTGACTATATATTACAAAATGTGTTGAAATGATGATATGTCCTAAACTCCCAAAAACTTGAAACATTGGTTTAAGATTTTTCACTTGTCAAGCAGTTCCAAAAACCTGATAAACTATGTCATAGTTTATCACTTTTTGAACACCCTGTAAATCAAGAAATACACACAAATGGAAAGAAAATTACAGGGAACACCCTAGATCATTAAAAAAACCCTAAACTTTTTGTTTTTCCAAACCCCTCAATAAAAAACTTCACACAATATTATTAAATGGGGAAAATATATTTACACATACACTATCAAATTAAAAAAATTGAATAATACCACAACTAATGAAAATGAACATGTGTTTTTTCAATAAGGATATGATACTATATCAAATTTTCTTCCAGAATAACTTATAAAGAATGTCTACACACATTTAATTTCACTAATTCTAAGAATTATCTGACAAGTAATGCAATATGAAATTAACTTACAAACACAAGAATTAGTATAAAATATGTAACCTCACATTAACTCAAGTGGTGTGTACAAATAAGAGAATGATAAGTAACTCCCTCATAAGAATATAAATCATGACTCCAAGAAGGAGGAATTACATCCTTAGGATAGTTGATCAAATGCAACTCATGTGACACACTATGACAGCCTATGACAAGTAATGTAACTCCTATGACATAATTGACACCTAAGCAAGATGAGTCACCATGTGTAGGAAATATATCAAGTAAATAAATGAATATAAAGAAAATAATTTCCTACACCAATGCTCTTGTTCCTGTATCATGTTCTAAATTAATTCATTTGTATCTAAGACAATATAAAAATCCTTTATATAATTGATAGAATATGATAAATATGAAACATACCTAAGAATGTACTTCTTATCTAAAAAATTTTGTTGTGGTCATGATTGTACCATGGTCTTGACTATCCTACATGGTTTTGACATACTTGTATTCTACCACATTTTAGTATTTGTTACTTTTTCTGAGGATATTAGCCTTGTAAAAAATTGCTCCTATATTCTATATTTTGTCTATAACTGTAGAAGTTGTCCTGATGAATACCCCCTCTTTTGAGGTGCATATGATAAATCATTTGAGCATACAAATAAAATATTAAATGTGTACTGATATGTAATAAGTATAATAATCTATGTAGAATCACATAAATTGTTATAATAATGGCCATTGTTGGGAACCTATACCTAAAAAGGTGGTTTCACATGGTGGAAACCATGACATGTACAGAAATAAATATGCACCACACAACGAGAAAGAATACATGTGTAAAGAAATAAATATAGCACAGAAAAATGTTATTCATGTCATAAGCTATAGTATTAGCATAGAAACATCAAAGTAGAAAAAAAAATGTTATAAACCAGAGTAGTAAGAGCATGGCGGTAGAAACAATTGTGTAGAGACAAGTAAGCAATAGTGTATAGAATTATAGTCATATGTAGGCATAGAGCTGCAAGCATGGGACACCCATAGTGTCACAAAATAATCACAATATAAGGCACAATGTGCCACATACATAGAAACAAGGGAATACACACAAGATAGGTATAAAGCCACAAACATGGCACACACATAGTGTCATAATACAATCAAGACACTCGTGTCATATGAATAAAACCATGATAAAAAAAAGTTATGAAGAAACAAAATCAAGTCAAATAACACATTTATCAATCAAGTAATTTGTTATAAACAAGTAATGACAATAGTATATGAAGTAAGTATAAAAATAGATTTAGTAAAAAATAGAGATAACAAGATAGGTTAGAGTTCCAAAAAACATGTGTGTTAGTCCTATTAGCTCAAAATATAATAATAAGAAATATGTATAAAAAAATTCAAATAATGAAGGTGTAAAGTGACCTATAATGAAACTGATTAAGCTAAATATGAAATATTATGCCTAATCTAAATGTAAAATTACAGTAAATAAACGATAAATTAAGTATAGCAATTACACTCAATAAACTAAGCAATAAATAATGACACCCTAATTGTAAAGAGAAGGTAAAAAGGCTTATCTGATTCATAGAGTTATAGAGAGTGCACAGAGTTGGAAAAATGGAAAATATGAAGCATTGGCCAGTCGCATCGGAGCATCAGAAAAATGTAGATCTAGGAGGAACATGCTAGACTGGGGTACATGGAGAGGGACATAGGTGTTCCCATGGGCTAGCCCTAGACCTATTTCTAGGATGCCTGGGTCTACAAAAATTGCTCAGAGAAACCTCCTCTGAGGTGTCGTAAGGTGTTTTCCTTTAGTCACTTTTGGTCGCTCCAAGGTCGAACTAAGATCGCCGAAGGTTGCTAGTAAACCTGCAAGGAATTATGAGACCCGTAAAACCCTCAAAGAGACATAAAATCTTAAAAATAAAAGATGCAAAATGAGGGTTCAGACTATTCCTCAGCTATCACAATGGTGAACTTACGACTGAGTGTTGCACTACATCTGTGATAGCCAAGGATAGTTTTGTGTAAATATAACAAAGAGATTGAGATACATCAACCTTTAGACCCATCCTCTTTTAGCAGATTACAAATGGGTAGTTGAGAAAGTAACTAGATATGAGGAAGTTGTTAACATTCCAAGTACCTTGTTTGCCCTGGGCAAAATCATGAATGAACTTAGATCATATAACAAGTTTGATGCAGTTAGGTGGAACCTTATGTCCCTGGTAATGGATCTATAGTCGATGCAATGGAGGTCAAGGTGATGACTTGATGGATACGAAACTTCAAGTATTGAAAGCTAAGAGTTATTGCGTGGTCTCTAACCATGATTACATAACTTTTTGGGTTTATATGATAACCCTTTACTTGAATTCTGTAATTAAGAGGAAGAGAATGGTTCGGGACTGCTTGAAAAATGAGATGCTCAAATTTGAATACTTATAGGACCATTTTTGTGAGAGTAAAGTACTTGAATGGGATAGGAGTGCACAGATGGGATTTAGAGGTGCTAGAAATTGGCTTCATATCTGGGAACTAGTGTCCAACCATGATAGTGTGTTTTAGACTTGTAGGTGTGACTTGATGAACAAGTAACAGTGTTAGAATAAAAGAACCAACAGGAGGATTTCAATGGAGATGAAGTTGGCAATAAGATCATGAGGTATATTTTGAAACCCTCTAAAATAGGGACAATAAAGGATTCAAGGAGTGAGGGTCTTGACTATCAATTAATTTCTTCCAACAATTTGTGATTTTGTGTCTATAGAAAGAAAAACACTTGTATAGTGTGGGGGGATGCCCCCAAAGAGTAGTGTCAACGGGAACCATAAGTTAGGGACAGGAAGGTTATCAATGTGTATCATCTTGTGTATGTATTGCCTCAAGCTCAATATACCATCATGAACTACATGCATGTAAAGATTATATATGTAAAATATCAAAAAAATGTGATCAAACCAACATATAAAATTAACAAAGCTATAAAGTCAAAACCATAATTTTTCATGTCTTGTAAGTTTTGTATATATCCAAAAAATATTCAAACATGTTTTTTGTATTATGTGATTATTTGAAAGATTTATGAACCATTTTTGAAAATAAGGACTGTGTACATGAAAATGGGAATATCACAAGAGCTACCTAATAAGAGCCTCATAAAGGGTGTCGCCATCAAATCACTTCCTAAGTTGATTTGGGTTGATCAATTGCCTATCCATGAAATTTAGGAGAAATACGAAGGATGCTCATGTAATGATCTATTTAAAATCCATGGCATGTGTCTTGAAGAGTAAACTAAGGTGGGGAAGACCCATGGTGTAGCTAGTTGCATCCATACGAATAGGGAACTAGCATATAAAAATGCCTAAGAATATTTCATTTCAGTAGAATAGGTTGATTTCAAGATGACTTTAACATAAGTATTGAGAAGAAATTTCATGTGAGAAGTATTATGTGACTTGCTAAGAGTGGCATGTGAAGTAGAAGGCCTTTGCATAGATACACTCAAGTCCCTTTGTATAAAATGCCATCTTAGGCATAACATCTAGAATCTTTATACACTTCTTCGGATTGTAGAAAGTGATTTTCATCCTAATTATCACACACATGTTCTAGCTTACATCATGCCTCCTTAAGTATTGATCATTCATGCGATATAGGATACTCTTCTAACCATGGAACGACCTACTCTATGGTAACAATGCATGCATTTTATTCAGTCAGGTCGTGAAATATTCTACTTGAATGACATCTCTTCATTGTGTATTTACTTTCCTAATCCTTGAATTATTGAAAGCTTATACTTTTTGGCTATTCCAAATTAACTAAATTCCAGGTCTTAATTTTTATTACCATTGATATCTTCTAGGCATCCAATCACACTATATGTCCTTAAAGTACATGATTTCAACTTTCAGATCAGTATTGTTATACCCGCACGGTTTGTCTTTTTGACTCCTCGACTTGGATTTATAATTTCCTATACTCAGCTTTGCCTCTTGCATCTAGAATGTGGGTTTTATCCTTGCATGTGACTTGGATTTAGTTATTAATTTGATATAAATTCAAAAAACTCCACTATCATATGATCTGCATGCCCTTATCTTACAAACCATTATTCCAATCCTTAAGCCCTAACTCCAATGTTGGGCATTCATGAGTCTATCGATGCACCATTGAACGAAGACAAAAACTCAATTATGACTATTGTTAGAGATTGCATTATTTACTATCATAAGCTCTTTTTTGTCAACCCAATCACCATTTTAACATCGCTCTCTTTGGGGGGAAGTATTTGTAAATCCATGTCTTTGTAACCCATGTATATTATAACCCTAACAAGTCATTTGCTAAGGGACATGAACCTTCTAAAATCATCTCATTTCACACATAATAACTACACAATAACTATAGAAACTTACACTCTAACAGAAATTCGATGAAAATCCACATTTGGATCCAGAGTATTTTGCTAGGTTAGCCTGAAAAAACCATGTGCATTATTTATTTTTTCTATTTTTAATGTTATATTTTTTTAGGTATTAGGTTTTGGATTACAATTACAAGCTCAAAGCATATAACCCTACAATGAAACTTCTGTAAAAATAGTTTTAAGACTGAGAATAACAAATTTTTACCCAATATAGAAAGGAGCAGTGTTTTCCTCCAAAATACCCGGGACAAACAACGCCCTAGATAGGACATTCGATTCACCTAATCACCAAAATAGTATTTATTTTTACTATGGTGAAACTAAAAATCTAATAGTTTCATTTCGAATCTAAATTTAGTTCAACTGAAATAGGCTCAATGTTGTAAATCCATGGATTTCTTGATTTCATCATGTTCCTAAATATACAAAATCTAACCTATCAAAATCTCATCGACAAGTATGAAAAATCTAAACAACCTCCATATATCCTCTCTAAGTATTACCTCACAACTTGCATCCACTCAGATATAGTTGAGGGTTTGATTGTTACACATGACATTTGCATATGATTCCTCTAATAAGGACTTTAAATCCTTTAAATGACACAGGCTGCTAGTACAAGGACATAATTCACTAAATATTATTCTTCATACTACGTATTTACACGTCCTTTTGAAGAAGGACAACCATAACCACATGATTATCAATGAATGAATACTTCCAACTATCAATCGATATAAGAACATAAGGTATTGATACACATGGATTACCTGCAACCTGTCAAGAATATGCCTAGACTCATGTTGTCACATGATCTAAGTTGTAATAACATGACATCAAATAATAGATTCAAAATCTAATAGATCATAATACCCTATAAATGAGAAATTAACAGGTGATTCAGTGTGACTTAGCATTCCCTAAATCATGGTAGCAATGACAATGCTCAAGTATTGCACTGAGAGAATTCTAATAACTTAAAAATGCAATAGTTAAATACAAAGTAGTATGGAATCAAAAACATCATTGTACAAGATGTTATCATTATCCTTTGTTAGTAAGCCTATAATATTCATTATTCATACCTTAACATGTATTTCCATGGGTCATATTTTCAAAACTTCACTATTAGGCCTAGAGAAGTTGAATTCTTATTGTAAGCTGGTTCAAAAATAGTCGTTCATAGGCTTCAAATGTGTGTTGACATAAAGATCTATTTCACTTCGTACAACCTATCTGTACCATCATTTTGGACCATCGCACATATGCGTATATTTATTCACACTATCCATGTTTAGAACCGACTTGATCACCTAATCTTGGGCTGAGTAACTTGCATATATTACATTAGTAGGCTTAAGAAAAGTGAGATCCCTCAGTAATCACATTAGCATTAGCAGCCCTTACGAGAGTCCTTTCTCATAACATGCACACAAGCCTTAGATATAACTATTTCATGTGAGAGTACCAATACTTCAACGATAGTTACTAATAGGAACTGTAACATTCAAATATTTGAACCATGATGCATGTTGTGATCGGGAAGTAGTAGCAGGGATCATCCACGCATTTACACTTAAGATGAAAGTCATGTATTTTTTGTGCAATTGGGTTGTGATTGTACCCATACAACATGAGTTACCATATCCAACAAATTGGTTATAGACTATGTACAAAGCTTCTTATCGACTACTATTTAGAAGCTTAAATCAATCAACTTTTAGGAACTTTGATTAGATGTGCTATATGTATTAAAACTCGTGATAGTTGATTTACATTGGGTTCAAGTTGAGAGGTCCAAGGTCCATCTCTTCCTACAAGAAGTGGTATGCGATGTCCGAATAGGATTAGTGTTGAACTAAAAAATACGACCTATAGATCTTAGAATAGTGTGTACCACTTTGTAATATTTAGAATGTCAAGATGTATTTGAATGTAGTGTTCCTCTGAGTAAATATTGTATGTATCATAGAACATATATTGACAGCTCAGATAAGGTCCTCATAAATGGAATCACCTAATTTTATGCCATTGCCGTTACTTGTTAAAATTAAAAATTATGTGCAATAACGAAGGTATTGTTGCCAAAGTGTGAAGCCAAGAGCAACCTAAACTATGTCACATGAGATCAAAGGCCCTCCTATCAACACAAAAGTCATGTTTGTATCAAAGGTAAGGCAATGGAGAGGTGAGAAAATCGGAGGCCATGTTTCTGACACACGATCAGTATGAGCAATGGTTCTCGTTTCTCGACGATGAATTCCGGATTGTTTTCTTAATACACGTACACATATCACTGTGTTTGTTATCAATCATTGTCAAGTTTTCGTAAGGAAATGGCAAGATAAACCAATATAGCAAATGTAAAGTTCATTCCAAAATAACCTTGTGTGAGCATACACTCAATGCGTCATTAAAAGTACAGATTGGTAGGTACACCAATTATAGTAATCGACACTGTTATAGCATTAATGAAAACTATCATACCCGATTGGTGGAAAGATCCACGACACATTAGCTATGGTGCACCTCTGAAATAGATTTAGGCTCGTATGTCAATTAAGCTTCTCCTTGCTACAATCCATTCCCTGAGCTTTATCACTAATAATGAGTCGCCTCATTTAGTACCGAGCAACATTGACCGTTCGAATATCACTAGTTCAAGAAGATAAGAGCAAAGGAGCATGAATCTTGCCTACACTCTAAAATTCAGTGGAGGCCAACAACATTACGAATGGTCTGCCAATTCCCACAATCGGGGATTAACATCAAATATATTACTAGAGATCAGCTACGTTCGAATCCCACCTCAAGCCGTTTGGAATCTTCAGAAGAGATGCAAGGTTAATATTTTTCAAGGAAAAGAACGAAGTCACAATTTGATGGTGCACTACTGGTAGCATTATTTAATGTTATGTCAAGAATCCGTGTGTGGTTTGAATCTATAGTGCCAACATTGGTGGTGCATGGGGGTGGATACAATGAAATAGATGTTTATTTTGTAGAATCATATTTTTCATCAGTTATGGTTTTATGTATTAGGAATTTATCTCAGAGGCCCTTGTAAACTGTATTTGATAGTTAGTGTTAGGAAGTGATTAAGCAACATATTTGAGCTTATTCAAAACCTAGATATTCTTAAACTTCATGTTCTTTCAGTAAGTGTGGCAAATCATGATAAATATGAGTTAAAACTTTATCAACGATAATCCTATTCCTATGTAAAGGGTCCTACCAGAAGTAATTTCAAGTGTAAAAAGATCTTAGTTGTGAATTCATTGCTCAGGTCTAGATACCCATAGTTTCATCATCTTAGTAAGTATGCCCAGATCTTATCCCAGCATAGGACCTATAATCATCTGATGGTCTCACTCAAACACTTTTCGCATTTGTGAGTCCATATTGCATCGTGTAAGATATTTTGTGAGTCATTAATTCATTGATTCTATTAGCCAAGGGTTAATGTTGGAATTTAATTAGTACAAAATAACCCCTGGGTAGTTCCCATTTCATTCCTTGTTTGATTATAGTGTAAAAAACCTAATCAAACTTAAAAAGGGTGAAAACATTAAGTAATATATCATTTGAATAATAGTTTAATAAGGAAATATGAAATGTATGAAGTTGTTCTCCGAGATCAACCTTATCATCATAGATAGGAAGCAATTGAGTAGAACTCACAGCATGAGAAGAAGTAAATGCACCTTGTTGCAATTATAGGATTTGAGCTTGCATGGTATGAATAAGGGATTATAAAGCCTCCATGTTGGAATAATAATCATGTGAGGTAATATGAGTATAAATAGGATATGTAGGAATATTAGTGTTCATCGGGATAGATATAGTAATAATGTGAAGTAGAGGATTGGATACCCCCAGGGAAATTGGTACTATAGATGTAAGAATGTTTGATGTATGTGTTTTTATCTTGAGCTCTTATTCAATATCATGACTCAGAGAAACCTACATAGGATCATATCAAGTGGATCATCCATAATTTTAAACTTTTTCAGTCACCATTTTTTCTATCATTAGCTAGCAACATGGTTTGGAGTTGTTAGTAGAAATTCCAAAGACGGTACAAATGGTCTAGAGTTTGTACAAATGATCTATATCTAGCCATACAAATGGTCTGGAGTTGGTACAAATGGTCTGGAGCTGGCCATATAAATAGTTTGATCTTGTACAAATGGTCTTGATCTAGAAAATGGGAGCCATGTTGATCCTTATTGAGTCATATTTAGTGTTTCAAACGCTTTAATATCAAATAATGGTGCCTCCAAATTCATAGTAACTCACTTTTGGCAATGTTGATATTTACAAGTTGTAAGGAGGTTTCATAGGAAGAAAAAAAACATTTTTAGGACTAATTCTTAGCCTCTCTAGGGCTCATCCAAGTTTATGTAGGTTCTTAAGACCCCCAATATGATATCTTCTAATTTTAGGTCCTAAATCAATCGTCTGAGGTATTTTTCAAGAAAGAAAAGTGAAAAAATTTCATCTCCAGCTACAAGTGAAAATAGGGCAGTGAGGAATACTATCATAAAAATCATGCACTTCTAGGGAACCTAATTTTTTACACATGATCTTAAGCTGCCAAGGAATTTTTCTACCAATTTTAGGAGCCAGACGAGGTTGTCTTGGGCATAAAAATCACAATGGAGTGCAGGATAGTTAGTGTCTCAACTTTGGGAAGATTTCAAACTATCATAAAAATTTCAATCTTCTTAGCCTCTCCAAATATCCTCCAAGTTGTTGTAGTATCTTCAAACCCCCAAGGTGGTATCTTCAAATTTTCATATCCATACTCATTTTTCTTTGACCTTAAACATTTGTCAAAATTCAAAAATACAAGGAATAAAATTGTGCAGGGTGGCAGTGATATTTAAATACTCACAACTTTTGATCCAAGTCACATAACAAGACAAAAATTATATTGTCGGAAATTTCTCAAATAGTAATACATGTTAAAAGAAATTTGGGTTCACATTAAAGGGAATTTATGGGCTGAAAAAGTAAAAACAAACCCATGGTTGTTTTTAGATATGGGCTCTATAAAAAATATTTGATACCCCTATTGGGTCTATACACTTAAATGTTAGGAGGTCCTTGGTGGTTGGAGAGGTGGGTGGATCTCTTAAAGGAATTTTTTATTCTTCCCCTTCTCCTTGTTAGAAGCACAATTAACGTAGAGGGGGGGTGAATCATTCCTTATAAAATTGCAAATTAAATTTCAGATCTGAAACTCATAATACCATAAGCATTCAAACACAATAACCACTTATTCAAATTTAAGAGTGTGCACACCATAAACCATCATCAAAGCATGTAACCATGAAAACAAGGAAACACCATAAGAACACAAGATATAAGTGGGAAACCCTCAAGGGGAAGAAAACCCAGTGAAAAACTATCTTATATTGATATGTTTCTAAATTTTTTGAGATACCAACCCCACAAGGAGCACCAGCCCCTAGTTTAGTAGAGCACCAACCCTACAAGGATCACCAACCCTTATCTTTGTGAAGCACTAACTACACAAGGAGGCTAAAACCCCCCAAGATGATCAAGAATCCACTCAACCACCTTATGATGTGTATATCTCTGATTTAATCCTTCCACAATTGATGGAGATCCAATATTCATCTCGCACTTCTTTACTCAAACCCTAAGTGATCAATCTTCACAAAAAAGTTCTTCAATCACTCCAAAATCATCAAACCATTTCTCTCATGTTCTATGATTTTTCTCAACCTGAAACACACTTTAATCATACTCAATTCATTCTCTAAAACCTGTAAATAACATCCACCTAGGTCACCCCACCTTACACACACTTCACTAGTTCACAAAAGCACCAAAAACATGTTTTTTTATTTGCTTCTCCACCATTCTAACCTCAATATGTTGGTCCCCCTTGATTAATTATACCCTCACACCTCTATAAAATTCATAAATTTTAATTTCAATAGCTACATTTGACCCATATAGGTCAGCCTAGCTAAAACCCCCATTACATTTGCCAAAAAATGGCTCAAAACCCCATGGGCACATTCTTAAAAATGGCCTTACATCAAAAGTAAGAATTTTCATGACCAAAAACCCTTTACATATGAGTAATACATCATAAAAAATTCAAATATGGTCTCAAATTTAATCAACCAATCATATTATTTCATTTACTGTGCCCAGTCCCCTTTACAACATTTAAAACAATTGTTTCTTACACCCTTCGGCACCCTGGAAACTTCATCTGGTCACCAAATCACTTCTACTAAACTAAATCATTCCATATGATAACTCAAAATAAATTTTATAACCTGTATAACACTTCTAAGAAATTTATAATTCATTAAACATCCTTCACTTCAAACCATAGCAACATTTGCCTTCATCAGATCAACCTTCCAAAAACTTTGTTTCCAAAGGTTAGCTCATAATATAAATTATACATGCATTCAAGATCTCCAAATGGATTAATTGGATGAAAATTTAATCCCTATTCACTATCTATGTTATCTAAATCATCACCCAATCCATATCATGCTTCAAAAAACATCAAACTTACTCCAAAACAGATCTTGTCCTGAACTACCAAAAAACCTTATTACTGAAATAATGCATTGGAAACACTATAAAATCACATAATAATGATTAAATACATATATCACTGGAAATATATATTAATATAATTTCCAACACAACTTGAATCACCTAAAAATTCAACATGTAACTCAAGTTATGGCCAAAACACTAGACCCTACTATTTCAGACCCCAAAACTGTCCTTTGACCAGTCAACTTGTTTGGACCTCAAAAAAATAATGAAATTTCATGAAAATTTCCTGAAACCTCCATGAACATCAGTAACACCTCCCAATAATCATGCACCATCAATTTTGTATGCTACTCCTTTGGAAAACCTTGTCCTAAAATCTTCTTCTTCAGAAACTGTTATTTTAGGTGGGGGTCAGTTATCATCATGGTCTCAACCATACATTTATGGAAATAATTAGGAGTCATCTACAACATCCAATCATAAATTTTTATGAATCAATCAAAACTGGGTCACAACACTTCACTTTCTGTCAATTTCTCCCATCTAGGGTTTGACTAGGGTTTTAGGCCTCTTTACCTTCTTAACATTCATTCATAAAAATGTGATGTTTAAATGACATTGTTATTTTTGTGTAACCTTATAATATAACCTTATATTCATTCCTTAAATTAAAAATTTCCCATGCAAATCACACTATTCACAATGAGCATCAGTAGTTCAAATTCAAGCTTGATTTTCACTTGTTCTTGACCCTATCTTAAAAAAATAGTCATATCTGGAAAAATAAACATCATATGGACCTAAATTTTTATGAGATCACTATGACTCATCCCTTTAACATCTCCAATAATCATGATGTCAATTCCATGGCTCAATCTCTTAAGTCACTAAGACTTACCTATGTTTGCATTCTACATTCTCACTATAACAACTAGGGCCAACTGAAATAGTGTAATAACTGAACATGAGACCTCTGAAAATGACCCAAAAATACCTAATATTCAATGATACACCTAATATCATGCATACATGACCTCAAATGTCTCCAATACACTTTTTCATACCTCCAAGCAAGCATACATGCTCCTAATGAGCACTTATAACATGGAGAATCACATGTACCTACACTATTCCACTATTGTGAGTGCTCAAACACCCTCAAATCATGTTATTCATCATGTCAACATGTTTCCCAAGAATCGAGGAAGCTCACACTTCTAAGCAACACCTCTTAGGCATCTGTATGGGCTTTCTAGAGCAAGCAAGCATCACTAAATACCACTGTAGCAGCTGATAAACATATTAACCATAATGTTAGAATCACAAAAAACATCATGACATCATTCTACAACATTCACTTTATCATTAATGTGGTTTTACATCAATTAAAACACCTACTCAGACACCATGCCAACACTCCTTTTTCTATATATTGTAAATTAGAGCTCATTGAAGATGGATCTCTCTAAATGTAGGGTTATGTTGCCCTTTTGCGTAGCCAAGTATTATAAGTTACAAGCCTCTGATAGAATATTTTGAAATGCATACAAATCATTTCAAGTTATTGTAATATACTATGCATATTAAGTAATAATATGATGTTGAATGTGGTTTGTTTCTACTATGTCTTAGACTATTGTCTCCTTAACTCTCCATTGTTTTCATTACATGTTGTCTATGGACTATATCTATATGGATTCTAATTCACTATGTCATATATGCATGGATTTAATTTGAGGAATTTATATATATTTATTTTGATTGGTATCTTCCCTCTCTTCCTTGCATGGGTCTTTGTTTTTCCTAAGACTTGGGGGATAGATCCCCTTTCTTTGGTGTTATCACCATTTTTAGCTTATATTTCCTTTCATACATTCCTCATTCCCATTTTCCCTTGTATATCCATAGCTGATATTAGGAGTAGTTTTAGCATTAGTAATATAAGTATATGAAGTTGGCATTTTACAAAGGTTGATCTCATGCAGTTAGTCCCACATTGAGATGCCATCCCATGTTTCACTGAGGTGTTGATATTAGCTCCTGAAAGGTGCAATTTTGGCTATTAACATTTTTTGACATGCCCTATAGGACTATTTTGATGATATTTACATATCTTAACTAAAATTGGTGTTTTTATTGGTGATATCAATCCTTTGGAGGCTTTATTTCAACACATCTAGTGACTCTGTTGATCCAACAAACCCATTTCTCTCAATCATATACTAATACCATTCTTCTATTTCCCTCTTTCATGAAGTTGTGCAATCATGACTTCATTCCCTCATTGGGATCCTCATTTTCAATAATAATATCATTCTCAACATGTTCCATTCATCTAAAACCTCCCTAAAAATCATATGTATGAACCTTATTATAGTGATTTAACATGTGCTTCATGCCAAATTAATCCATATACATACCTTACTAACTATGGTGACTTGCAAAAAACATGGATATGCTTATAATAACAAAGATAACTTCATCTCCAATGATTATTTTCATTTGTGGGTTCAACACACAAAATCAACCAGGAAAATATCTGATGATATTTTTTAGAGCATGGAAACTAGGCTCCCTGTAATCAGAAAACCTTCTCAATGGCTTAGTCCTCCACCAATCTGGTACAACCCTCAACAAAAGCTAGAGGCAATGGATAAGAAGTTAAATAACATGTTATTACTAATTGATGGGATGGAGGCTAATAAATCTATTTTTAAGGAACCTTTTCAATGGGGAAACACTTAACCGTTATCATATAACCCCCTTACTCATCCATCTAAATCTATGTAATCTCATCCTAAATTCCATGTTCCTAGCTTTCTCTTAGCCCCTCTTGATAGTTATTTTCCTCTAAAAAGAGATAATATATCTCCTCCACCATTAAAAATCCTCCAAATCATGAAAAATCCCAATCCTTTCCCTCTTTCATATATCCAAACCCATTTTGGGATGATCTTCTTGCCCAAACAATTTATGAATTGTATCTTATGCAACAATCCCAACATCTCCCCATACAAAACCATACAATTGCATTGGATGGTTATAATCAACAGGAGAAGATCAGACAATATTTTCTCAAATAATTTGATTTACAGATATCAAAGCATGTGATGGTTGATCAAATAGAGCTTCATGAGTATGTGGAGGAAGATTTTAGTCTCATTAGCTTCTTGTATGATGTTGAGCAAGACAATACAACTCCAAGCCTTGAAACAAAGGTGTTTTTGGGTAAAGTTGTAGAATAAGATAAGTTAGAACATCACATAAACACCCCATGTGTAAATAAAGGGGATGAAAATGGATGCCTACATGGAGAAATGGCCCAACCTCTTTAAGATATTCCTGCTGATTTTCTTTACCAATCTTCAATGGAAGATGTATTAGCTGAGGTTAAAGAACACAAGGTAGAAGAAGATAAATCAATTTTTGAAGCTTTGGATGTAGAAGAGATTATTGAAAATGTTTTTTCTATCTTTTGTAGATGAATATTTTGATCAATCCTTTCCCTCATTCATAGAATCGCACTTGGAGGAAATCCTCAAGGAGAAGAAATTAGACCAAAAAATCAGACATAAAGATAAAATTGATTTTCATGTTGAGGAGGATATCATTGAGCTATCAAACTTCATGTTTGAATCTTAGAAGGAGAATGAGGATCCCAATGTTAAATTATATCTATTCATGGGGGAGGAAATAACTGGAAACTAAGTTATAACAACTTGCAAACCCTCTCCAAAATGAGGAAAATTTGCATGATAGCTCTGAGCATGGAGTGGAATGCGTGAGATATGGGAAAATAAAAAAGATCATCCTATTAGTTTTAAGAGATAGATGTCCAATCAGACATCTACCTAGATAAGATCCAAGAACATATTTTCCACCAATCATGTTTGCTTCAGAACATAAGGAATATTTTCAAAGTACCAAAGGTCAGCCAATACACCTATACAAACCAAACACGGAACAACTAGAGTTGGTTTTTGTTCTTTTTCAGGCTAATACTTTGCAAAAACAGGGAGTGTGGGCCATATTTTCAATTTCACCACTTGATATAGTTGCAGAACTGATAACATGGTTGCACTTTACAAGGAAGGGAAGTTACTTTTCCTAGCCAGTATATGGCTTTTGAGCTTGCTTTATTTTTATTAGAGTGTGATTAGTTTAGGTTTTAGTTTTTCAAAACAATCATTATGCACACTCTGCATGTTTATTTTTAGATCATGTATGATTTATATTTCGTACATAGTTTTTGTGATCCTCCTTATAGCTATGCACATTTCGGATCATTCACCTTTATGGAAAAATTAGATATTTTTGGGGTAGTTTCGGCATAGTATGTGTTCTCTCAAACCTCAAAAGATCAATCTCAAACTAATGCTAATTTCATTTCTTCATGCATATTCAGGGTGATTTTTAAATTTTGGGATCAATTTCAAGATGTATGCTTGACTCCATACCCAATGGATGCTTTAAGGAAATTGTTTACTTGTACCTAGCAAACAGGTGTCCCCTGAGAGGTCACCATAAATGTTATTATCTTGAGCCCTTATCCTATTTCATGGCTCAAAGAAACCTAAACAGGATCATATCAAGTGTATCATCTAGAATTTTTACCTTTTTAGTCACCATTGTTTCCATCAATATCTAGTAACATGGTCTAGAGCTGCTAGTAAAAATGTTCCGAAGCTAGAATAAATGGTCTAGAGTTGGCCATAAAAATGGTCTAGAACTACTTCAAATGGTTTAAAGCTGGAAAAGGGGGGCCATATTGATCCTTTTTAATTCATATTTAGTTTTTCAAAGGCTTTAATATCAAATAATGGTATCTCCAAAGTCATGGCAACTCACTTTTGAAAGGTTAATATTTACAAGTTGTATGGAGGTTTCATAGGTAAAAACAAACCAGTTTTAGGACTGTCATAAATATATCAATTTTCCTAGCCCTTAAAAGTATCATCCAAGTTTTTTAGGTTCTTAATACCTCTAAGATTATATCGTCAAATTTTTTAGGTCCTAACTCAATCATCTTGGGAATTTTTCAAGCAAGGAAAGTGAAAAGTTGTCATCTCCAAATACATGTGAAAACATCCTAGCGAGGAGGATTATCATAAAAATCATGAACTTCTATGGGGTATAAATTTTTAAACATGATCTTAATATTCCAAGGAAATTTTCTACCAATTTTTGGAGTCATTCAAGGTCGTCTTGGGTATCAAAATCATGACGGAGTGTAGGACTGGTTGGCATCTCATTTGTGGGTAGTTTTCAAACTATCATAAAAATTTCAAGCTTGCTAGCCTCTCCAAATATCCTACAAGTTGTAGGATCTTAAAACCGCCCATGATGGTATCTTAAAATTTTATATCTGTACTCAATTATCTGTGACCTTAAACACTTGTCAAAAATCAAAACTGCCAAGAAGAACATTGTGCATGGCAGCAGTGATCTTTAAATACTCATAGATTTTGATCCAAGTCATATAATAATACAAATTATATTGACAGAAAGGTATCAAATATTAATACCTGATAAAATTGACTCAAGTGGGCTGAAAAATCAAAAAAAAAAAAAACTTGTGGGTGTTCTCAAATCTAGGTTCTATAAAAATTCTCTAATGCCTATGTTGGGTATGTGCACTTAAATACTAGGAGGTCCTTGGTGGTTAGAGATGTGGTTGGATCTCTTGAAAGAAGGTTTTCTTCTTCCCCTTCTCCTATTTTATATAATGTAACTCATACCTCATTGAAAATGGCTCTCTCTAGAATGCGGGGTTATGTCTCCCTTTTGTGTAGCCAAGTATTCTAAGTTACAGGCCTCTGATAAAATATTTTGTAATGCATCCAAATCCTTCCAAGTGAGTGTAATATATTGTTCATATTTATAAGAAATAATATGACATTGAATGTGGATTTTATCTACCCTTTATCTTAGATTAATTTCTCATTTTCTCTCTCTTATTTTCATTTCATGTTTTGTATGGACTATAAATGCAAGGCTTCTAGTTCACTATGTCATATATGTAGAGATTCCAGTTGAGGAAGTTGTAGAGATGTACCATATATGGTACCTTCCCTCTCATCCTTTCATGAGCCTTTATTTTTTTCCTAATACTTTGGGGAGAGATCCCCTTTGTTTGGTGTTATCACCACTTTTTTATCTTGGATTTCCTTTCATGTATTCCTCATTCCCCTTTTCCCTTACAGATATGTAGCCTAGATTAGAAGTATTATTATCATTATTAATATAGGTAGAGGAATTCATACTTCTCTAGAGGGTGATTTCATATATTCAAGTTCCATATTGAGAGATCCTCACATGTTTCACTGAGGTTTTGAGGCTAGCTCCAGTAAGGGTGTGACTTCTGCTAACAATAGTATGGACACTAGATGATGAAGGAGGAGGGGGTATAAAAATGGGCCTCTCATTAGATTCTTGATCAAAATCAAGTTTAGTATTGAGAAGTATGTATATTATAGCTCAATATATGAGTTTTTTCACTGATTTGAGCAAAAAAATAGATACCATTTCAACTTTTGCTTATTCTATGTTGTCATATTCATTAGGATCATCATCAAGAGAATGTTCACTGGTGATTTTTTATGTCATTTAGAGGCTCCTCATGTTCAATATGATCCAGGACATGAAGGATCATAGAAACATAGGGTGTAGAAGAGTCCATAGGGGTATTCCACTTACAAGTATGAGGAGAAATATTAATGTGTTCAATAGGGTGTTGATTAATTTAATTGTTATGTCAAAAGGGAATAGAGAGAAAGCATAGGAAAAATAAAAATAATGAAACCCTAGTGACATTAGGGTTTGAGAAATATATTTGATTCAATATCTAGGTTCACCAAATGTTTACAACCTAATTAAATCTAATGGTATGGAATTGCACAATGATAAAGAGCATGTAAGGGTTTATATAGTGGATTATTTTGATTAATTAATTTCCATCATTAACCCTTCACAACTAGAGTAGCACATTAATACTTACAATGATTCATAAAATGATAAGTAATAACTCAAATGCATAAGAGGAGAAAGATACTTAGATGTAGAGGTTAGAAAAAAGAGGATCTATATGTATAGATAGGTGGAAAAATAGTATCAGATATTGGGAGAGCTTTAGTGCAAGTTCTAGAACTAGAAACTGAGCAGGGGTGTGTTCAATGAAAGGTTTTGCAAGAGCTATTGAAATGGGGTAAGAAACACTCAATAACCCCAGAGCTTTGTGAAAAATCCCCTCACTTGACCATATGATAAGAAATGAGAAAGGAATCCTATTTTCATGCATTAACTTGAAGTAAACAAGCAATTTAAACAAATGAAGTTAACCTCTATTCTTGAAATCTTAAAGTAAATGAACCTAAAAGGATCTAAGTAATCATTTTATGCTTTAAGAGAATAGGATCTCACCATTAATGGCTTCAAGTCCAATGGTTCTTCCCATTTATTCCATGTAATGTGATACAAATTTAAAAGCAAAGTAAATAGCTCAATAAAAGGTCCTAATCCTAGCAATAATACTATAGTTTAGGTTAGAGGGAAGATCTATTCTTAGAAATGAGAGGGGGGTAATAGGCTATTTATAGTTTTCCATTAGGAAATGGGTGGATTTTTGGTGCATATGGGACTAAAAGGGATTCAACAAGTTAATTATCAAGTAAAAGTAAGATTTGACTAGTTTTAGGGAGAGGTTGATCATGGTTAAGACTAGCTAACCATGTTTAGAGGGTAATTAATCCTATTTAGAGAGAAATTAAGTTTCTGGGAGGATTCTGAAAGGCCTAATCAATCCAACAAGTGGAATGATATTCCAAGGAGCTAATAGATGTGGTAAAGAAGAAGATATTATCCTAGAAGAGGTTATTATAACCTATTTAATTGACTAATGAGAGGGAAAAGACCATAAAAGTGTCGAACAAGGGGAATTAGATAGATCTAACTGATGAGGTGTTGTCAACTTGCAGGAAGAGGACTAGTTAGGGAAATATTAGGGATAACGGTGCCTTGATCAAACTACAGGTGTCTACATTTTCCCTTCTTTTGGGTGACGTAAGCTACGTCACTTCAAAGAAATTAGACAAGTATAAACGAGTAGAAAATTTTGAAGGGATAGAAGAAAAATTAATATGATGAAGGATTAAGGATGCCCCCTCGATTGTTGATGAAGTGATGGAGGAATTCGATCGATGATCGAAAATAAAGTAGGAGAGAAAGTGAGAAGAAAGGAGATGAGAAAGTAAAAAGAGATATTGAGCTATCCACAAACCAATTCTTTATATAAACAGTGTATAATCATCATTTTGCTTAGAATCCTCATCATTGGTATTTATTAAGATGTAAGCATATGAAGGAGGCATAAAATGACATAAAAAGTCAAAATATGAATAAATTTCCATTGCTAAAAATGGCCAACCCCATGCAACATACATGAATTCAATGTAATACGAGAAATAAACAATCTCACCTAAAAGGGAAATAAGCACAATCACACACACTTAAACCAACAACATTCAAGATAGTTACACAAATACTTTGTTATCAAGATGTAGTCCCAATTTTTCTAATAAATGACAAAGGTGAAGGATGATGCCCCAATCAATGTGTATAGTGCAAGGGAAAAGATGGAGGACACTTGGGTCTGGTGAAGAAGCAATGTGCATGACGAAAACAGTACCATGCAACTGATAGTGCCCCAGAGTATAGACGAAGTAAGCAGTGTAGCTTTTGTAGATGTTTTGAAGATTTTAGATGATCCATGAGTCATTGTTTCAAAATATTTGAAAATGTCAGCAAGATATAGGATGAGTGCCATGCGAGAGACATAGATTTCAGCTATAAATAAGTGTTTTAACAATATTTAGGCCATTTTTGAAGTATTTCAATGTTTTTGGTTTTTTAAATGGTTTTACAATTTTTAAATTTTTTGATTGGTTGGCAGAATTTGTATAAGAGATCAAAGATCTCCTAAAAATATGCACAACTTCCTTAAGGAAAAGGAAAAGGCATTAGTCAACACATAAAATGCCCTGGCGAGAACAATTACAAGCCAAAAAAAGTTATTTAATAAAAATAATCATCACGATAGGTGAAAGATAGAGGAAAAATAAAAAAAAATGAAGAGAAATGATGCCTGGAATATGTGTGACACTAAGAAATGACCGAAGGGTGACACTAAGTGCCCCAACGTGTGAAAATGAGTAAAAATAATTATTTTAATATAAAAATAATCATCTCAGCGGAGAAAAGAAGGGCTAGAACGATCATAGCGGAGAAAACATGCCCCAGAGGCATTGTGGCAGCCTAATATACCCACCCGTGGGAGTAAATCAATCATGATCAGTGTATTTCTACCAAAGTTCTTGCAAATTTTTACTGTGAGTGAGAGCGACAACCCTGGAGTGAGATGGCGAGACTATCGAGTAGGAGGAGATGAGCAGATCACATCAGAGAGTTCATGTGAGACCCAGCAGATGGACCCTACGTCAGTGGCCTATCCCTCCTTGTAAATTATGCATTTAATGCACTTTTTAGAGATTTTTAGGCTAGGGTAGAATAATTTCTATATATGTGTGTACGTGCATGTGTCAGTGATGTATACATATATGCACATGTGTCGAAACCACTAGTTACATGTACATGTATCCGTTAAAAGAATGGATACACACATGTATATCCATTGAAGGGAAACTAACAAGGGCATGCACGCACGTTCATAGAAAGGGATGCGTACGCATGCTGGGTGGAGGTAACAGGGATGCACATACACGGAGACAGGCGCATTGGTGTCATACTGGGAATGTAGGTGTCATGTGTAGGTGAGAAAAAATAGAGGGGCACGTACACACAGAGATAGGCATGTATGCGTCAGGATGGGCATGTAGGCAATAGAGAAGGAACACACGTGTCAGAGAAGGGAGTAGAACATCCTTTCGGTAAAACGGCCAACGAGAAAAGAAGAAAAATTAGAAGAAAGTGAAAAAATTTAGGAAATAAGATGGAAGAATGGTGATTTACCATAAATTTTTAGATAGAAGTAGATAGAAATGTTAACTGATACATGTGTGTTTTCTTGTTTGTAGCATATACTACCCGTCCTACAGACCCGTGAGTGATATGGTCGGCTAGTGACGATAGAGGCCTAGTTCGATGATGATGATAGAGCGACATTGGACAGCCTTCTATATGTTACAGGATTGGCTCATGAGGTTGATATGCCCCAGATCACATTAGATCATGGCCTTTTGACAGCTATAGCAGAGCGATGGCACAATGAGATTCGTTGCTTTTGGCTCCCGACGGGGGAGATCACAATTACTCTTGAAGATGTGTGGTGTATTATGCGGGTCTCGATCTAGGGTTAGCTTATCTAGTCTACAATCCACTGGCCTGATATTCAGCGGTACATTATAGATTTGTTTGGTGTCCCGATGATACCACAATGTGGGATGACCATTAGTCTATCATGGTGTATTAAGGACTTAGAGCTAGACCAAGTGGTGGTTTATATGATGGCCTTTACCAGCGGAGTCTTACTCCCTGACAAGACCAGTGCTTTATTTATGCTTAACCTCCTTGGAGTGATACGTGGTTTGCTAGAGGGAGAGACCTACAGCTAGGGTCAGTTCATTCTAGAACATATATAGTGGGACCTTCATTTGATTACTTATTACCATCATAAGATAGTATGACCAGCCCACTTGCTTCAGATTTGGGTGTGGGACCATATTGTCATTGGTCACCCCTTAGGTGTTTTGAGAGTTTGGGTACCCGAGGAGCCTTCTACGATGGGTTGGGTCTCGATGGGGGATGATGTGCGGCCATATATGGGGGATGCATATCACTATCAATGCGAGCTTGATGAGTTACAGTAGGCTTCCATTGTTTGGATGCCTTACAAACATTTCTAGAGGCCTGAGGGCAGTATAGAGCTTAGTACTACCATAGTGGAGCACTTTATATTAGGCAGCCGCAGCTATATGCGGGAGGTATATAGGGTGGATCAGTGTCAGATGTAGTTTGGGAATACCTAGGATGTTCCTAGGCTAGATAGGTGGTATGCTCGCAAGGTCCGAGAGTATATTGATATGGGTCCACAGATTACCTGGGATAAAGCACTGGCCAGCTTCCTGCATGTAGAACCCACCATGTGGGTGCCACTGAGATAGATTAGAGATATAAGTACTACACCTAAGAATGCACCATGTTACCATGGTGTGCTTCCACGTCATTTGACTATTTCTAGGTCCGTGTATAACACCGGTGTGAGTGCTCCTCTAGTGGGGCCTCCTAGTGGTGACAAGGATGGAGCCATTAGTGGTGATGAAAGTGATGATGATGATGATGGTGGTGGTGGTCTTGACTCACACCAGTATGTTAGGGGCAGGGGATAGTATCCAGCATTACAGCAGTCACAAGGGCAAGGCCCCAGGCCTTGGCCGAGACAAGATTTCAAGGAAACTAACATATAGTTTCCCCCAATAGGCATTCTAGCGGAGATATACACTCCTCTTCATCATGTATTTCCAGAGCATGGCCTGCCACCTCATGCTCTAGGAGGTGGTGGTGATGGTGAACAATTGGTTTCCCTTCAGCAGTAGTTATAGGTGGCGATTGTTGTTTAGTTATAGGTGGCTAGAGAGAGGGATGCAGCTAGGGAACAGGTACATGCCCTTACAATAGAGCAAGATTAGGCATACGCTTAGGTATAGATTTTGGCATTGGAGATGGATCAGGCTAGAGCACAGACCACTTAGAGAAGTGATAGTGCCTCATGGCAAAGTCATATTAGCGAGATGGCCACACATGGGGCTCAGATACTGAGCCTTTTACATCAGTCTCAGACCCAGGTGTAGATGGTTGTTCCTCAGAGGGACCACACCCAAGCACAGTCATAGGGTTATATCATGCAGAGAGATCAGGCATGAGCCCAGGTGCAGGTTATTACCGCAGATAGAGATAAAGAGGCCACTTCTTCTAGAAATGCTCAAGTTGATAGTGGTAAGTTGATAGGTGAGAGAGATGTCACTCTACAGGAAGCTATTTCTTCTAGAGACACTAATTTTATATGGGATGCCATGAGATCTGGCAGTGAGGCTCTATACTAGAGGACTACATATTTCAGGGCAATCCCTGCAGAGCAGCAAGTGATACCTTTTGAGCAGTCAGGTGTGAGCACGATGGGCTCTATGTCACGGTGATCAATCCGTTCAATTAGATCAGTTTGATAGCCTATTACAGAGCAGCTGGCTGGACAGCAGCCAGCTAGACAGTAGGGTGATACCCCTGCTGTCGGTCCATCATAGCCACCACTCTTCCATCCTCCAATTCATGGTCTCTGGAGCCCCGGCGAGGGCGAGAGTTATGGTTGACCTCTTTGCTTTTCCTTTTGTACAGATGTATTGTATATATAGCTCTTATGAAGGCTTATTTTTATGTATAGATTTATGTACCATTGTTTTGATGACGCCTCTTGATGAAGGCTCGATTATTTTCATGCATTCCATTTTTAGATGGCATATTTTATCGATGATGTACATTTGAGTATTGACATGAATAGTTATACATGTATTATATGAAGATTTGATGATGATTTTTTCATGTTATACTATGATTATACTTTGTATGATTATTGATTATTCTTTGTAATCTTTGCATCATGATGTATGATTTCCCTTTCCTTTATGTATGTGACATACTTTAGATTTAGAGATGTGTATGTTTCATGCTTTCATATTGATGATATATCCATAGATATTATCACATGTCTTAGATTTTATGAGGTGTTTCTGAGTTCTTATTCTAGAACTTGGGATGATACTAGATGATATTGGTGTGGGGGGGATAGATTTGTGATTATGCACAACCCCTCTTGCCCCCATTGATGATACAATATGTGATGATTAGCTTAGCATACATGCATGATGTAATACTTAGAATTTTTGTATATATGATGTAGTAGATGATGTTTTATATGTGATGAATGATAGATGATAGATGTGATAACAAACGAATGTGCAAGAGACAAATACAAAAGCAAAAGTTAACAAAGCTAAACAATTATACCTATACAACACAACACAACTTTTGATGTAAACACATGAATTGATAAAGCATACTAAAAATATCAAATTGACATTTTAGCCTAAGTAAAATGAACCCTAATAAATGCATACAAGCTACAAATGAACCAAATGCCATATACAATTATTTCAAACAAGATCCAACCCATGCTAAGAAAATAAGTCATAACATCACACAAAAAGGTATTCACAATCAAAACTATACAAACCAACAACTAAAAGCAATTAAATCATTACCTTGTTTTTGCAGGACAACATTGACATATTTTCTAATGTTTTTAGGTTTATCTAAAAAGATAAGTTTTCAAGGCTACTGTTCACATTGTTTTCTAAGACAACGTTGTGCGGTTTTCATAGCTTTCATCCTTAAAAGGGGATATTTTCTAAATGTTTAGGTTTTTTGTGTATCCTTTTCTGAGTGTTTTTGCATTTTCTAAGGTCATGTTCTGAAAGTAATGTACAAGAACAAAGAAGCATGGATGCCCCCAGCGTGATGTGGGAATATACAAAAGGTAGAATGCCATGTGTGTATGTATGAGAAGGTGAAAATTTGAAGGTTCCCTCAGTATTAGATAGGAGTATGCAAAGGCAATGTCATTCATATAGATATAAGAGAAAATAAGCCAAATCATGGTTCTGTAAAAGTGGCTTTAGTAGGGTTTTTTAGATCTAGCAAAGGAAGTCATATCTAGAAAGCGATGATGATTACCCATCCTGCTGTAAGAGTGACTTACACCCGGCGAATCTTCCTTGAGTGTCGGAAATCAGTTTTCACCCAAAGACCTACCCACTGCGCCACAATTGCATGGTTTTCACATGTGGACGACCTACTTTTTCTTTACTGTTTTCTCAATTTTCCATTTTTTTTCTTGTTTTTTCTTTGTTTTTCTATTTTTTAGTTCTTATCTAATATTCTCGTCATGCTTAAGTGTAGAACCACTTGAGGTGCATGGCATTCATAGGTTCTGGAAGCTCTTCACCATTCAAATATGCAATTTTATAGGCTCCTGATCCATACTTTGCAACTACTACATAAGGACCTAGCCAGTTAGCTTCAAACTTACCTTTCTTTTCTCTGTCTTTGACGGTGTTCTTCTGATTTTATTTTAGAACTAGATCTCCTACATCAAATTCCTGATGAATGATGTGTTTTTTGTATCCCCTGGACACTCTGTTTTGATATACTTTCAGGTGATTGAGTGCTCTGATACAATTTTCATCTAATAGTTCTAACTCTGTCAGTTGAGCAACTCTGTAGTCCTCGTCTTTATCAAGATAGTCCCTGAGAGATATTCTTAGAGAAGGAAGCTCCACTTCCAGAGGTATGATGGCTTTAGTTCCATAGACAAGTGAATATGGGGTCACACCAGTAGGAGTGTGGATGGAAGTTCAATAGGCCCAAAGGGCGGGATGTATCTGTAAGTGCCAATTATGGCCGGTTTTACTGACCATTTTCTCCATAATCCGTACAAGGGTTTTATTAGTAGCTTCTTCTTGTCCATTACCTTGGGGGTAATAGGGGGTAGACCACTTGAGTTGGATATGGAAACATTGACACAAGGTTTTAACCATTTTATTTTTGAAGGATTTACCATTATCAGTGACAATGGCTGAAGGGATCCTATAATGGTAGATGAGATTGTTCATGATGAATTTTGAAATTTGTGCACTGGTGACATAAGTAAGAGGGACAACCTCTACCCATTTGGTAAAATACTCAGTGGAAGTGATAATGTGAGTGTGGCCATCTAAAGAAGAAGGATGGAGCTTCCCTATGAGATCCAAGCCCCATTTAGAGAATGGCCAAGGTGTTGCAATAGGCTACAAAGCCTGTGTTGGTGCATGTATTAAGTTTCCATATTTCTGGCATAGTTCACACTTCTTTACAAAGTTGCAGCAATCTGATTCCATGGTAGGCCAATAATAGCCTACTCTTAATAGCTTCTTAGCTAATACCATGCCGCTAGTTGTGCTCCACAAATACCACCATGTACTTCCTTAATGGCATGGATCGAGTTAGTAACATCCAAAAAGTGAAGCAGATTCCCGTCGTAGCAACGATGATAAAGGGTGCCTCCTAGGAGGGTATAACAGGCTATACAGAAGATAAGGGATTTCTTTTCAGAATGAGTAATGTCTAGTGGAAAAGTGCCATCTTGTAGGTATTGAAAGATTGGATCATACCAGGGGGATAAGGGACCAAAAAATTCACATGCCAAACATGACTCTGGCATATCATATGCAAGTAATTGTAAATGCTCTACGAAGAAAGGCATCTTACTTTCCTCAGGGGGAATGTGTAACAGAGACCCAATAGTAGCAATAGCATCTGCGGATCTATTATGTGACCTTGGTTTTTTCTCAAATATGATCTATGTAAAGTACTCCTTCAGAGTTTCGACCATTTTTTATATGGAATGAGCTTCTCATCTTTAACTTTATACTCATCATTAACTTGTTTAATGATAAGTTGAGAGTCTCCAATGACTCGTAGTTGTCTGATGTTCCAAGTAATAGCTAGCTTGAGGCCAGTGATGAGTGCCTCATACTCTGCAATGTTATTAGTGCATAGAAATCCCAACCGGAATGCTCTTGGTATGACATCACATGTGGGAGTGATAAGCACCACTCCTGCTCTTGATCCATGGAAGGTGAAAGATCCATCAAAATGGACCTGTCATTCTACAGACTCTTCAATATACATCATAGATGCATCTGGAAAATCTAGGCACAAAGGTTCCATCCTTGGGAGAGGCACTTCTGCTTACTAATCAGCCAATACCTATCCTTTTAAGGACTTCTGATTCACGAACTCAATATCAAATTCACTCAAAAGAATGATCCAATTAGCCATTCATCCTGTGAGGGCAGGTTTGGATAAAAGGTATTTGAGAGGGTCAACTTTGGATATGAGTTTGGTTTTATTGTTTTAGGAGATAATGGCGAAGCTTTTGGAAGGTGAATTACAACTGCCAAGCAGGCCTTTTCAATTTGGGGTAATTCAACTCGTACATAATCAAGGTGCAACTGAGATAGTAAACTGCTCTCTCTTTATGGTCTAAGTCATATTGGGCAAGCAGTGCACCAATAGCAAACTGGGTAGTGGAAATGTACAAGAGGAGAGGTTCACCTGGGGTAGGCAGCATGAGTACAGGTGGGTTGACCAAGTACTATTTTAGTAGTGTAAAGGCCTTTTGACAATCAGGTCCCCAATTGAATGCAACATCTTTCTTTAGTAGATGGGTAAAGGGGTGGCGCTTATCCGCAAGTTGTGAAATAAAGTGACAGATTGCCTAAATTTTCCCTTGTAGACTCCTTAGTTTTTGAGAGTGGTAGGTGGAGGCATTTCTGTGATAGTTTTAACCTTTGCATGGTCCACTTCAATCCCTCTTTGTGAAATAATGAATCCTAGGAGCTTTCCTGATAAAACACCAAAGACACATTTCTTAGGGTTCAAGTGAACCTTATAGTCTCGTAGATGCTGAAAAATATGCCTCAGCACTTCAGGGTGCTCTCCCCTACTCTTGGATTTCACTAGGATGTCATCAACATAATCTTCCATGATGTCATTCATCATATCATGGAAGATAACAGTCATGGCCCATGATAAGTAGCCCCAACATTCTTGAGTCCGAAAGGCATGACTTTGTAGAAAAATGTTCCCCAAGGGGTGATGAAGGTTGTTTTATGTTGATCTTCTTCTACAATTTGTATCTGGTTATAACCTGAAAATCCATCCATTAAGGACAACATTTCATAACCAGCAGTGGAATCAACTATCATGTCAATGTTAGGTAGGGGAAAGTCATCCTTAGGACATGCCTTATTAATGTCATGGAAATCAGTGCAGATTCTTATGCCAACAGGCTTCTTCTGTACTATGACTATGTTAGAGATCCATTATGAATAGTCAATGGGTTTAATAAAATCAGCAGCTAATAGTTTTTCCAATTCTTCTTTGACAAGGAGTGTCACCTTAGGATGCATCTTTCTCAACTTTTTCTTGATGGGTTTGGCATCTGGGTGCACAACGAGGTTGTGCACAACTAGCTCTGGGTCCAAACCAGGCATATCTGCATATGTCCATGCAAATATATCTATATATTCCCTTAAGAGCTCTACAAAGATCTTTTTTTCCTGAGCTGAGAGTGAAGCCCCCAACTTTATCATTCTAGGCTGCTCTTCTGAGCCAATGTTGACGTTGATTGTTTCCTCAAAAAGCATCTTAGAAGCATCTTCCATCCATGTAGGATCATGGGGAAGAGTAAGATCGACCTCCTATGGTAGCTCATTATCATCTTTAAATGGATAAACTACTTCATCTTTAGACTCTTCGTTCTGTTTATCTATGAGTTTTTCAAATATTTTTTCTCTGTGAGATTTCTGTCGATCCCTTTTTCCAGGTTTCTCAGAAGTGGTTGTACTCTTACTTACCATCTTCTTATTCAAACGTCCACACATCTCTACTTCTTCCTTGAAGTATGCACAGGTGTCTAGTTGAATTGAAAATCCTTTCTTGTGGTCCCCAGCTGGAATAGAATCCCTGAGTCCCATGAACTCTAAAAATGCCTCATCATTTTCAAAGAAGTCTAGGGGCATGTGAAGTTGTTGATCCCAATCTATAAGTTCAAGATATACAAGGGCTACTTGATAATTGTTTAAGGGGATGGATTCAGATAAGGTAAGGACCGCTGGATCTAGGAATAGGTTAGTGGAAGAAATATCCTCATAGAGGCTACATTGGGAATCTACATCGCTATCAGAATGAGATGAAATGTCCTCACATTTAGAAGAGGTGGCGTCATTCTCAGAGGGTAGAACATTATGAGGCCTTATCTCCAGGCCATGCTTATCTAACTTAAAACAAGGGATGGGAATAGGCTCTAGCCATCCTTGTGCATTAATGCCACATCCAAACCCACTATAGCCCATGACAAACATCATGCGGTGACCTTTGATGTACTGGGGTGCTTGATGGCATGAAGCCATGGTACCTTCTGGCACTTTGCTGGTAGGATCTTCTAACATTTTCTCCTCAGATAGGAGACCACTATGGAAAAACTTTTCCAATGGTTTAGGACACTGCTCCTGAGTGCTCTTGAACTAAAAATAAGGCTTACCCCTTGTTCTGGGAGATACTGATAAATCTGATATTAACAAAGCATGTTCAAGAGTGAATGGATCACCTGGGCCATATTTTTCTGATGTTTCCTCCCATGAAGAGAATGGGTTGACTAACGAAGGAAAGTCTTGATTATAAGGCATGAGGGACTCTGAATCTATCTATTTCTTAATAGCTTCCATTTGTAGGGGGACAACAACATCCACCAAAGGACACTCATAAGCCACACGAGAAAAACTGTGCAATTCCCTATAATGTGTGAATGGTTCTGGGTCACCCAGAATGGTAACCACTTGACCTTCATGACATAACTTGATGCATTGATGAAAATTTGATGGAATATCTTACCTGGCATGGGTCCATGGGTGCCCCAGGAACATGTTGTATGGAAGGTCCAAGTCAAGGACATGGAACATCATGTCATGACAAGCTGGGCCTACTTCCATGGGAACTACTATAGTACCTGTTGATTCTCGTTCTTCATTGTCATAAGCTGTGATCGTGATAGTCTTAGCTCCCAAATCTATTTTTGAATGGCCTAGCTACTTAACCAGCTTCAAAGTGTAAATTTTTAGACCAGATCCACCATCCACAAGTACCCTCTTGATTTTGCAATGGGTAACCACCACTTTGAGATATAAGGGTAAGTTATGTTCTAGGTTGTTACACAGGATTGCAGTGCGATCAAAATTAATATGATCATTGGAGTCTAAGTGTGTAATCATGGCTTAGAGGTTTGTGGGATCTACATTTGTTGAAACCCCTGAATGTTGCAATGATTTATGTTGTATGTTCTTGTGGGCATGGTAGATATTTTGAGGAGATCGAGAATAGATATCCTAGCAGGTGTTTTCTCTAACTGATCTATTAAATTATATTGCCCTTCCTGAGGGATAGGCATGGGATCTGGTATGATTAAATGAGCACGTCTCATCCCTAATATGTAACTATTTTCTAAGATCTGGATAGTGCTTATATATTCATTAGATGAGCTAATACATCCTATGAGAGAATCAAAAGGACTATCATTAGTAGGGTAAACATAAGTGGCAGTTCTATAGTCATTGGAGGTTTGCCCGTGATCTGGTTTCCTTTTCTTTTTATCTGCAAGATTAGGAAAAGGTTCTTTGTAGATACCCATTTTCTCATTTGGACCTTTTCCAGATTCAGAGGAGAATTTATAGCAATCTTACCCTCCTTGATGAGGTCTTATATGTAATGACGCAGCCTCAAACACCTATCTGTCTTGTGTCCTTTAGAACGGTGGAAGTCACAATATTCATGGTCTTTGAACCAACCAGGTTTTGAAGCATCCTCTGTGTATGGTATGGTCGTAGTTGGATATTCCACCATTTTTGCATCATCTAATTGTCTTAGGATGGCATACAAGGACTCCATTAAGGATGTAAATGTATTTTTAGTGAGTTCTTTAGGACAAGGTCCTTGTGAAATATTTAAAAGTAGGCCTTTCTATACAGATTCGAATCTCTTGGAGTCTGTAATGCCATCACCAACAACATGCTTGTTCTTATTGAAGAATTTTGGTTTTTCTATGGATTTGGCTTCATTTTTGTATTTAACACTAGACTTAAGTGCTCCCTTTGCAATGAGGGCTTTCTCAATTTGACCACCTTTCTCTATGACCTCTTTAAATTTTGGGCCACAGGGCATATGTAAATGAAAGGCTATTTCTGGGTTTAAGTTAGGAACAAATATTCTCACTATCTATTTTTCTAGTAATGCACAAGGGAAATGACTTGCTAACCCTCGTCATCATTGTAAAAATCCTACAAACATCTCATTGGGTTTTTGTTTTGTATTACATAAATCGTTCATTGTGATGTCACTTTCCATATTATAGGAGTGATGCCATACAAATTTTTTTGCTAATACGGGCCACGTTGTAATGGATCCCTTGGGTATGCTATAGAACCATTCCAATCCCATGGCTCCTAGGTTGTGAGGAAAAATTTGTATTAAGAAGTTATCACTATATGCAACCTCTTGACAAGCCATGTAAAAGTCTATTATATGATCATGAGGATCACTCTTGAACTTATACTTATCAAACTTGGGAATGGTAAAGTGTTTTGGGAAGGGCTGTTGTAACATGTCCTTATCAAAGGGGTAAGGGCATAGTTTGTTCATACAAATAGTTCCTATTTTGACCTAAATTTCCCTCTTATAATGTAGTAAGCGTATCTTTCATTCATTATAACTCTTTCTAAATGAGTTTCTCTTTAGTAGGTGACCTTGTTATTTTTACTTGAGTCACTTTAAAGGTATGTTCAATGTGTGGATCACAGGGAAACTTGCTAGGTTTAGTTTTTTCTTTGTCTTTGTATATGTTTCTTCTTGAAGAGCCTAAGTTTGCTAGTTTCTAGATCAACTTTAAGATTTGTTTTTTATGGATCTCCTCTTCAACCAGAGGATCCTCTTCTTCATCAACTTTGGGAGGAGGGGAATCTTTACACTTAATTTTCACTTTACGTGAAGCTTTGTAGTGAGGTCTTTGTGATGGTTCCCCTTCGACGGTGGCCTGATGTTGCCCAAAATTGAAAGTGTATCCCACATAAAAAGGATTATCTATGTCTAAGAGGAATCTTGTTCTCCTGGTTTAGGGTTAATGACCTTAGTTTTTGTTTCGTGCTCTTGTGGAAGTTTAGCTTCTTATTCTAAGACTCTCGCAAGTACTTGATCTTTATTATAATATAGTATTTCATCAAATCTACCTAGGTCTAATCTTTGTTGTTCTCCAAAAGAGTTCGAATCTTCTCCACTATGGTCAATTAATGGCTCTACATCCTTGACTTGAGAAAAGAGAGGCGCTAAATTGTTCCCGCTAAATGGGAAGGTTTTGAAAGGGTTTTCTCCTAAGTCATTTTTGTTTGATTTTGTTTCCATCTTTGTGATTTTAGGCATAACTAGCTGACATTTGTATGAAGCTAGCATGACCCCTAAGTGTATGGTTTTTGCAAGCCGTTCAAGCTGATGTTTTAAATATACCACAGTGTATTCTAAATGCAGTGTTATATAGTCATTTTTTATCAAGGAACACTCATATGCACACCTAAATGTAATGATCATTCAATTATGTTGCTACCAAGCTTATGCCCTAAAACAAATAGTGATAATATCGTATCAATATGTAGGTCAAGTTAGAATTCTAACAAGGCCTAAGTATCAATGCGGTATTGACGCAGTCCCTCGACGAGGTATACTAAAACTAGTTTGAATGTCGATGAAAGCTAAACCTTCTAAAAAATGGAAGTCATGACTAGATATAGTGTAACAATTTCATCCTGATACATCAACCAAGCAAGCAAGGTGTTAGTATCATGACAACTTTATTACGATATATATAAGGCATTATCGACACTTTTCAAAAGATTCAGATGACGTCGAAACTGAAACCAAGTGATAAGTATAACAAGGAGTTTTTTAATTGTGTGACTAGCATAACCCCATAATAAAGGGACTTATACCATGTTCTCATAAAAAATGAGAACATGACGTAAGTACCAAGATTGTGCTACTAGAATGTGAAAAAAAACCATCAACTCAAGAAGAGACGAATGATGAATCGAACTCGCAGCGGTGAAGATGATCTTGAAATCAAGATTAAAGGACTTTTATTAAAGATACAAAAAATGTATTTGCACACTTTAGATGTATAACAACCCATCCATAAACATGGATGGGTGTAAATGAACAAAAAAGTGGCAAGCATTGCGTCTGATAAAAATGCGCAAGGTATGCACCTTTCTCACCCTGAAAATGGGTGGTGAGAATGAAAGGGTATATATCAAAAGAGGAAAACAAACTAAGCACCACTTGGGCATAGTTTCACCTCATCCAAAAATGAGAATAAAGCTAAGCTAAAGTGGGACGTAGTTTAATTTTGTGATGAATTACACTTGGATCAAACTTACGTGGATTCTTTGCCTTGTTCGAAAAACAAGGTTCAAATTCCAAATGAGTTGTCACTTCATGATGGCTTGACACAACAAAGGACTATCAAAGTGGGCTCCAAGATAGAATGGCCTCCTTAATAAGTTCTCTCAACTAGGTGTTACAAAGTTGTCTTAAGCGAGCGTGATTTACCTAAAAATTTGCAATGAATAAATTGGGAGTATCTTGACTGGGGTCGTCATACGAACAACTGGTAACACTAATTCACAAGGAAAAATTAGTCAAGTGGGTAAGCAGAGTGCTTCCTATTTCATCCACGAGGTTACACAGCGGTGGATTATTTTATGGTTCCTGGAACCACCCCCATTGTTGTAGCTTAAGGTGTTATGCCAAATGGGTTATGTTCTAGTTAAGCGGATAGGGACGTACCCTTTTCCAAAACTTACAATACAGTGTAATGAAAGTGGTGTGTTTTTTATCTTTTTTAATTTAAATGTGGTTTTAAGTAGCACACCATTTGGTAACCTGCATAAGACATGTGTATTAGAAGTTTTGTGTCTTTTTTTGACACCTTTTTTTAGCAATCGGTAGGTCCTATATATAAAAAGTTTAGTATTTTTCCATTTAGAAACTTAAGAAAGAGAATTTACACTTTTTTTTATTCCTAAGATCGCCAAAAGGTGTGAAGGAAGAGCATTCGCAATGTGAAAATTCCACTAAGAAAAATCATATGGAAATCTATTTTACTTTTTTAGCATCATAGAACAAGTGTTGTTTAAAGTATGACACAGTTTTTAAAAGTGTTTTTGATCTCCAAGATTGCCGAAAAGGCGTGAGGAGAGAGCATACACACTTCACAAGCTTTATTCAAGCTAAGGAATGAAATCACTTAAGTTATGCAACCGAAAATAACAAGATAAACCCTACAACTATCTTATTAGTCTTCAAAACAATTTTAGAAAAGTTTAGAAAAATGATTTCACAACCTGTAGAAAAGTTTTCAAATTTTAACACAGATGCCTACGCACCTAGAATCACACCAGTGTGCCCTAGCCAATGGATACGTGCCCTTACCAATACAAATATGGGGCAAGGAAAATTGATAGAGGGGTATGACACTTACGTAGACCTACCAGATAGGTATGCTATGGTTTCGACACATGCACGCCCATTTAAACATGTGCACCTGCACGTAAAAACTGTTAGAAAATACAGTATATCAAATCAGGATAATTCAATAAAGATGTCGATGATTCAACAAATACGCTAACAGTTCAATGGAGACGCGGCTAGGGTAATAAAAAGTTACAAATTTACATAGTGGGGTCATTTACACAGACATGTCCAAAGAGATGGAGATGTCAGCCCACCGATGGAGATGCGTGAGCATTCCTACAAAGAGAAGACCTTTCAATGATAGGGTGCAGTAGAACAATTGTACGTTTGTTCTGTCAGGGATGTCAAGGTTTTGATGTGGACACATCCCTTTATAACACATGTGTGTACCCTATGAAAATCCTACAAAACTCATGGATCTGAAAATTGTTGTAGAGCAAACAAGTTAGTTGATAGTCAAAGCATCCTATTTCTAGTTCAAACCCACAAAACATATGCAAATAATCATGATTTAGCTAGTGTTAGAAATAAAAATGAGCAAATAACAAGTTTTTTTAACTTAAAAAAACTTACAAATGAACTTTGAAGAACTCAAAAGACCCCCATTAATTGAGGATGGACATAAGTGTCCACCAAGCATGCCAAATGTGTTCAATGAAAGATTTTGCAAGAGCTATTCAAATGGGGTAAGAAACACTCAAGAACGCCAAAGCTTTGTGTAAAATCCCTTAAATGGACCATATGATAAGAAATGAGAAAGGAATCTTATTTGCATGCATTAACTTGAAGTAAACAATTAATTTAAACAAATGAAGTTAACCTCTATTCTTGAAAGCTTAAAGTAAATGAACCTAAAAGGATCTAAGCAATCACTTTATGCTTCAAGAGAATGGGATCTCACCATTAATGGCTTCAAGGCCAATGGTTCTTCTCATTTACTCCATGTTTTGTGATAGAAATTCAAAAGAAAAGAAAATAGCTCAATAAAAGGTCCTAATCCTAGCAATAATACTATAGTTTTGGTTAGAGGGAAGAAGTGTTCTTAGAAATGAGAGAGGGGTAGTAGTTTATTTATAGTTTTCCATTTGGGAAATGGAAGCCTTTTTGGTGCCTGTGGGACTAAAAGGGAGTCAACAAATTAATTAACAAGTCAAAGTAAGATTTGACTAGTTTTAGGGAGAGGTTGATCATGGTTAAGACTAGTTAACCATGTTTAGAGGGTAATTAATCCTATTTAGCGAGCAATTAAGTTTCTTGGAGGATTTTGAAAGGCCTAATCAATCCAATGAAGTGGAATGATATTCTAGGGAGCTAATAGAGGTGGAAAAGAAGATGATATTAGCCAAGAAGAGGTTATTATAACCTATTTAATTGACTAATGAGACGAAAAAGACCATAAAAGTGTCAAACAAGGGGAATTAGATAGATCTAACTGACAAGGTGTTGCCAACTTGCAGGAAGAGGACTAGTTAGGGCAATATTAGGGATAATGGTGCCTTAATCAAATTACAAGTGTCTACAAGGGACATGGCCATATAACTACTGATGGACCATACTATAACTTTATGGTGATAACCTAGATTTATATGGTCTTGGAAACTTACGCAATCTATGTCTAAAACTTCCTATGTACTTCACTTTCAAGAAAATGACCTTCAATGTATGCCACTCTTTCTTGCACAACTTTAGGGTGTCATGTAATCACCTGCAACAAAGTGGAAATGTTGTAAAATAAAACACTTCATCAAAGCATTAAAAAATGAAAAGGAGCAAACATATATATGTGGTGTGTCTAGACTATTATTGTAAGTCAGACCCTAGTTATAAAACCAATCTACTTATTACACTACATGCCCTCATTGCAGGATCAAACCTCGTGTAGTTCTCCTAGGTGTTTGTATAGTGTGAGTGCAAACTATCTAAACCCCCTATGGCCTTGATCTCTTGACACCAAGATAATGAAATAATTGTGAGTATGGAATGTACCCATTGTAGTAATAGTGTGATGTGGTGTGCCTTAGCTATGTGACCTAACCCTTTTCTCCCTGAAACCCTTGAAAAAATATTATAGTGACTTTGCTCTTGCTAAGACATAGATCTATGACCCTTTCTTGCTTGGAAATGGAGTAATGTAGACTCTTTGACCTAGTTGAGTGATTTAGACCTGTCGTATGGATTTTCATAATTGATGTGTAATTGATTTGGGTAGATTTAGGAAACCCTAGAGTAATTTTGGAATGATATTTCCAATATGATCTTGTAATATTTCCATGTCAGTTATAAATTGATATTGACTTGCTTTTATATCCTTCTATAGGTGAAATATTATAATAAGGCCTACCTTAGGAAGCTAAAATGACCCAATGAAATCAAATTAAAAATAGAGTTAGAGAACATAAAGGGTTAGGACCATACAAGTCGGTCAAGACCGGACCCCACATTCTAACCCTTTTTTATGGTATTGTACAAAGAAGATGAAAAGTGAAATAAAAATTTGTGACATGAAGTAAAGAGGTTGCTTACTACTTTGGTGTGATAATATTCTTTAGATGGATGATAAAATAATGTAAAGACACGTAAGTTATGAAATAGCTAAAGAGATGAACTATTTGGATTATGATTGTCAGTGTTTATATTAACAAGGGATCATAGTCAAAATTGGAATCGTAAAAGGAGAGGTTATCAAATTTTAGTGTCTACGAGATGAATGGGTAAGTGAAAAAGAAATCAACAATCTTATTCTTAGTAAATTTGACTAAGTAAACATGTAGAAAATCAAATCATAACTTAACTATGTGTTTTCATTTAATTTGGATGGTGAAGAATTAAAGTAGTGGCAGATTCAAAACTGACATGGTGGTTACACAACCACTATTTTGGAGTGGCCAAAAATTTTACTATGGAGAAGTAGAAAACCTTAACTAACATGAAAATATTAAAATTTTGGTTTTAGTCATGATCTAGGGAATTTTGGAAATCTTATGAAGGGAAATAGGAGGGATGTATACTCTTTTCTTATTTGAATTAAGATTTATCATCACTAGACACGTGTTTTACACATATTGTACCATGTAAACAGTTACATCCTTGGATACCTAAAGCCATATATTGATGATGATCATTTCTTTCTTAAAGCATTTCTATCAAGTTAAGGCATTCCTTAACTTGGTTTCAAACCTTACCTAAAGGGTGTATCAAGACTTACTCAGTTTTACAAGATCATTTTATATCACACTTTGGGTCACATGACATTCGTGATGTTACTTTTGATAGCTTAGAAAATATATGACAACACATTAATGAGCCCATCCAAAAGAATTCCATTTACTTTGCAAGTATTTTATGTCAATTGATATTCTAACCAAGTGATAAAGAGAGACACCAAATGTTTTAGAATGGCTTATCACTTTCTTTATATGACTCATAAATTAATAAAAAACATGAATACCTTGCTAACCTTATATCTAGAACTAGTGATATTGAGGAGGGTGCATCGTATGACTATTCCAAGTCAAATGAGACTCATTATTTTGATTCCACTTTAGATTTTTCATATACATGTTCTCATGTGCATGGGATTCATAATTTGGATACCTCTTCTAAATCCTCAAATAGATCGATCGTAAGTGATGATACCTATAATAAATAATGAAACTCATCCAAATTATGTAACAAAATATCTTCAAGGGTTTCTCATGTAAATAAAAATTAATCAAATTGCAACATAATAATAATAAGCCTCAAATAATTTTATTCAAGTTTCTTGAAAAAAAAATTGTGATTATACTTACCACTTGATATCAATCACAACATCATCTCATACAACATAGGAGAAATGCATTTTGTAAGTATCATCAAATCTAGAGACATGACATAGAAATATACTTTAATTTTTATAGATTTCCACAGCTTAACATAGAGAAGATATATCTGGAGATTTATGTTAAATTTTACTAAAATCCAACATTTTGGATCACATATATAGTACCATATTTAGGTACAAAAGGATATAGATAAATTATTTTAATTAAGTGAATTCATTAAAAAATAACTCATGATGACATTGTTGGAGCTCAAACTTGCACCTGTCCCAGATCAAGTTGAACCAGGTCATTGAGGCAACAATGGGACTGTCTCCAAGTTTTGGGACCTTGTGTGCTTCAGATAGATCTTTGGGGAAGGATGGTTCCTCTACCTATTTCTACTGCTACTACTACTCTTAATGCTGAAATGAAAATTCTAAGATAACCATGCCAAGGGACCAAGGATAGAAGGATATGCAAAAGGGAAAGATAAAACTAAAGAAGGTGATAGCACCAGAAAGAAGGGGGATGAACATGATCATATTTGAGAAAAAGTGATGGAAAATGTGCAATGGAAGGCTAGAGACACGTAGCACAGACCAGAACATAGTTACACAATCATTTTCATGGGGCACAATCAAAAAAGAAGATGCAAGGGATGTGAGATAGCACAACAAGAACACAACGTAAGGGAGAGGAAAGAAAGAAGAAATAAAACAAGTTAAGGAAGAAAATAGCCACAAAGAAATCCTTCTATTACTTTTAGGAATGCACAATCTATTACAATGGCATATGAGGATGATATCCACATGTAAACACCAGATCTAAAGGTCTACAACTCAAAAATGCAAGGCAATGCCTATACAAATTGAAAGTATCCAACCCTTTACAATGATTAATTCTCTTACATTTATAGATGAATTGATGAGAGAAGAGGGGGAGAAGGAGGGAAAAACTGATTTGAAAACTCAACCACCAATAGCAAGCAATGAACACCTAAAAATCTACTTATAAATCAATCAAATGTGTTTCCCCATGTCTGTTTGGCATGTAGGATAAGGAACGAGGAAAGATCTGACTCAAATATGATGTTTGGAGAAATCATATCCTATATTAATGTTGTGAGGGATGTTTTCCATCTTCTCACCTACCCAGTCTACTCAGCATTTGAATTTTAATACACTACATTATAGCCCACAGTAGCAACTTTCAAATAATACAACTCGTGCCCTAATCTAAGCTCTATAGCAAGAGTTATGATGTTCTCACATCTACATGATGATCTAACATGCAATGACGTGTGGCACACGTATAATGGCTAAAGGGTGGCCAACTGTATACTTGTTTTGTCATTTCTGCCATGTGTCATGCACTAGTTGGTTACAAGGATTCGGCACCCATCTGGTGCACTTTGATTGGTTGTGTTTAGTTAAATTAATGTCTAACATATGCCATGTGGCACAGTAACTAGTGTGGAAGAAGGCACAAAGGTGCGCGTGAAAGAGAGAGGTGTGGAAGAAAAGCAAAGGGAGGGTACACAAGGATGCCAGAAAAGCATGCTAACTGGGAAGCAAGTCTAAGGGCATGTGAAGGGTGAACAAAATGATTGGATGAAGGTGAATGCATAGAGAATAGGCATGAGGGAACAATGGGAAAGATAGAGAAACAAGAAGGGAAGATGGAAGTTGTAGAAAGGAGGAGCACGCATAAGCACACGAGGAATTGCATCCAAGGAATTATGCTAAGAAGACAACTAAAGTGTGTGCAACCTACAAAAAGGAACATCAAAGCCAAAATGGGGATGAAGGTTTCCAAGATAACTAGGGGATTTATTTTAGACAATAGGAACCATTATAATTGAGGATTGGAAACCAAAAGCACCGAGGTCATCTCACAAGTAAAATTAACTCCTATAGAAACTGAGCAACATGCCTTGAAAAGAGAAAGTATATATGTATGAGGTACATAAAAAGTACTCACATCAAGTCAAATTCTTATAAGAAACAACAAACTAACCCAATATTCATACAAGTGGTTATAGACAATCAATATAAAAAAGGAATGATAATTGTTAAGGATCAAGAATATAATGCATAAAACATAGACTTAATTCATCAATTCGTACATATTGAAGATTAATTTGAGCATATTTACATAATGAGGGTTATTTGGGAAACATAACTCTACCATATGCATTAATACCTAGGGTCATTGGAATTACATTTTTATCATGCCTACTAGACATAAACATCTCAAATGAATATTTTAGAGAAGTATAATGGACTGAGAAGAATTCTCTACATATCAAGGAATAAATAACAATAACTAGCATATGCAAAGAAAAAAGTTGGAAGTTTTCTACAATTGTATACCTAAAAAATATCATAGAGGTAATCAACACATATGATGAGAGTGTAGTTTAATGTCGCAAGGTTATTTTTTTATCTTATTTACCAAACTTGGTCGAGTGCCCTTTATGAAGATGCATAGGATAAAAAAAATTCTAGTTTAATTAAACAACTTTTTGATCTAATTATGTGTCACACTACCCATAATGGCTGGTTTTGCAAGCATTCTATCTTGGTATAAACACTATGGTCTAATGGAGGTTTTCAAACCTTTTTTGATGATATATTTACATAATGAGGGTTATGTTAGGAAACATATATTCTAGCATTTTTATTAAGACCTAGATTCATTGGCATTAAATTCTTTATCAGGAAAAAATTACAAATATCTAGTTAATAGAATTTTTGGAGAGATGCATTCCTAGAAGATAACATGGTAATTAAAATACGATGTGTAACATATTTAGTAAGGAATCTCCACCTCCACCTTTCATTACATTTGGAAATCTAAAAGATGTTTTTAAGGGATCAACTGTATGATGAGCTCAGTCGTCTAAGTCAAATACTAAGCATCAAGTGCAAGTATGTACCCTATGTTCACATGTTTCTAAAGTTATTTCATTAAGACATGTTTGTGTAAGAAAGATTCAAGTAACACCTGCATTTCAAGTATCACGGTAAATAATTGGTAAAATGGATTCCTATGTTATGAAGACATACCTTACAGGTTACAAAGTTTTCAACATATGAAAAAGGTGCACATGTATACCAAATAACTAAACAATGACTATTTTGAGGTCTGATGCATAAGTTATGAATATCAATAACAACTAGATACATATGGGGAACTTGAGTAAATTGAAAGTATCAAATGACTATTTTCTCTAAGAAACGTGCTTCAATTAGCACATTCTACCGAGATAGATGACTATTCAGTCTTAAGTGTACTAAGTACTTCAGGATATTATCTCACACATAAATATCTACATCATAGGATGACTTTGACCCCATATCTGTAGAACGAGCATACACTCAATAACCATAATCATTCAACATTGTAACTACTTCGAAATGATGCAAATATATAGAGCTCAGCTATTCTAACTCCCGTATAATGTAATGCCCACTAAAACAACCTGGGATTATTTAGGAAATTTATGGAATAATTTTTTTTGTTTAAAAGAGTCTACAACCAGGATACAAGACAACAGTTGTCACTGACAGGTTCCAGAAAAATTCTAATATACTACAATAGAATTTTATTTTATTAACAATTATTAGAGGTCACAAGGTCCAAACTTTAGGGTAAGAAGTTTCAATTAGGTTCAGGGGGCAATTCCTCACAATACCCACTCCTTAACAGGATTAAAGTTTCAACTTGATTTTTCTAGACCTTTGACACATTCAAAATTTTCCTAAATTACTCCCATTGGATATGAAATTTCCTCACCTTTCCAGTGATATAAAGAATTCTTCTCTAACTCCTCATATTTTTCAAGTTATGGGCCAGCAAGCCTTGGGGTGAAAAGTTTCCCCAAGGGTAGGGCATATGGGCCTATGGAGAGAAAATTTTCCCCAAAGGGCGTGAGTTGGTGAGCCACGGGGAGGCTTTTGGAAAAAAAAAATTCCTACATGGGAGAAAAGGTACCACATTTTCTCCCATGCTCCCATGGGTACTGCAAGTCCACAAGGGACACAGTGGTGCTTCACTAAGTTAGTGCGGGGAAAAGCAGGGAAAGGCGGGGTGACGGGAGACATTTAAAAATTCTCTCGCGTGGGGTGAAAAGAATATTTTGCACCCCTGCTCCTATGCAAGTCCACAAGGGACACGTGGCATCTCCTAAGCCAAAGCAAGGAAGGTGGGGCAGTAGTGGATAGAAAATTTTACTTAACGCTCCGAATGGCTAAGAGGGTACATTGACCCGCGCCTCCGCCGGCACCTTGCGGTGCCACGTGGAAGCCCCTGATTGGTTGCGCACCGATCAAACAGAGGGGAAAACATGAAAAATTTTCCCAAAATTTTTCAAAATGTAAAATAGAAAATGGGACCCCTTCCTCCACTGATGCCTCGTGAGGCCACGTGGCATCACCTGATTGGTCGCGGGCCGGCGGGGAAACTATGGAAAATTTTCCCAAAAATTTCCGAGAAGTGCTAAGTTAAAAGAGGGGATCTGTCCGCTCTGCTGACACCTCATGAGGGAAACATGTGGCATCCTCTAATTGATTACAGGCTCTGAGGGGTGGCGAGAGAAAATTTTGAAAATTTTCACAAAATTTTTCCTAAGCCCTTATGGGAAAAATTCGGGCCCGCGGGCCCGCCAAGGACATTTTTCCCAAATTTTTACCGTTAAGTGAATGCCAAGTGAAGAAGGCCATAACTTTTGATAGAGAGCTCAGTTTGGGAAAACGATGACTTTTTGGAAATGTCTCAACATCCTATTTGCTCAGCGATCAATCAATTTTTCATTTTGACAAATTTTAAGGGGTTAATTTTTTAATAAAACGGCCTACAGGCTTTTATAGTGCAAACTGGTAAATTTTAACTTGTTAGATCCATTCAATTTGATCTTCTTCCTCTCTCAACATGTCAAATATACATGGTGGATTGTCCCTAAATGGATTTAAGGAAGGATTCAAGATTTAATTTGTCTAATTGATTTACAATTTGAGCATTTCCGTTTCTTAACAGAAAAATGACTGCAAAATAGTTTGAGCCCGATTTTGCTAAGTTTTGAAATATTTCCTTTAAGTGTAGTTAGTCTAATTTGAAATCAGTTTATACCCTAGCATGTTCAATTTTAATGTTTCATTGTTATTTCTTGCATGTACAGGTTTGAACTGTGCATTTTTGGTTTAATAAAATTGCCAGTTTTTAAAATTACAAATAATAGGGATCAAATTTTAAAAGGTATCTATTTGCCATTTCTTCTTCCAAGTATTTAGTATACATTATAATTCCAATCTAACACATTTAGGTTGATTAAAATAAATATTATTCAAAGACCAAAATGCAATTCTGATTTCAAATTTTTCACATTCCAAAGAGACAAAATACTACACTATCATTCATAACACACATTTCTTCCTTTCAAACAGAGATTTCAATACATTGAAATGATTAAATTCAAATACAAAAATGAAATTTGAGAAAGGTATTATCATTCATTTGTTGGTTTCCAAAAGACAAATTTTACAACTTCCTCCTTTTATTTCTTTCGAAATCATTTATTGTATACAGGGCAGAATAATACATTTTCTTTTCGCTTGTTCCACTTTACCACTTTTCAAACAAAGATTTCATAGTGTATGCTAAACACAGATTTCCAATGGAATAACATCATATAGAAAAGACAAAAACATTTTCATTAATTCAAATTAACTCTTACAACTTCCTTTGAATTTGATTACAAAATACATTATACAAAACACATATCATTCTTTCCAAACAGAATACAGAGTATAACTCTTTTACATTTCAAATTTCAATTTCGTTATCAATACAAAGTATCTTTCCATTATAATGACATTTACACAGATCATCCAATTCTAGTGGGTGGGGTTACAAAGAGGATTTCATTTCACAAAGGACTGTCAAACTGTCTTTTCTCATCTCTAGAACAACAATATGCATTCCTCTCATTCCTCCAATTTGAATCACAAACAAAGCATAGGGGAAAGGCTACGTTATCCACCCAACCAAGACATCCAATGAAGAGGAGAATCCATCATTTTTTATCGGCCCCCAAGCCCTAACCATAAAATGCAATGATATAGTGTGATCCAACTCATGGCAACAACATAGGCTTCCACAAAACATTACAAGCATACCTTTTTTACAATAAAAGCACATTCCAAAGCAAGAATGTAGTTTTACAACTACATTAAAACATGACAACCAAATACAAAAGCTTCATCAAGTCAAGCCAAAGGAACAAGAAGCTGTGGGGGGATGCTTCTTATGCCTCCCAAACAAGGGAAATGGGTATCACCACCTGAGTTACAAACTGCCAAAAGATAATATATCGAAATCCCTGACATTCCTTATGTCCCTCTCCCAAGTACCCTTATTCCTCACATTTCCTTATGTCCCCCCCAACCTCTAATGGCACCCCATAATGAGTAAAGAAATGCAAGCTATTTCTTTGTAAGGTGGAACCCAAATCCCAACTCCCTCCGCCCTTATACCTCATGTTATCCAAAATGAGCTCCTTGCACATTTTGTGGCTAACTCCCTTCATTCTTCCCTCTCTTGTGCCTCAGTCATAATTTTTTATTTTTTAGGCACTCAAGACCTTCTAGAAATGGCACCATTAGATAGAGATTTTTCTCATCTTTCTAGAAAGGTAAAGTTTTCCTCCTAACTCTATGTATTTTTGAAGTTATGGCTCGGTGGATATTTTGTGGTGAATTTTCCCCTAAAAATCCCGAACCAATAAGATGACGCCACATGTCCTCAAGAGTGGCAAAGGGCGGAGGTAAACTTGGAATTTTTACCAAGTGTTTGGAAAGGTTTTAAAAATAATTTTTTTCCCTAAAGGCCCACCAACGAATTGGATGCTGCCACATGTCCAGGCGAGGAGGAGTTAGGAAAATTTCCTAAGGGTTGACACAAGCAAAATTTTGGACGCCAAGCCCGCATCCAATCATATTGTGCCACGTGTCCTGAGGCCAAAGGGGTGGCGGAGGGTGGAGGAAAGATTAAAAATTTGGTGAAGTGTTTTGGTGAGAGGAAAGGAAAATTTTTGGCATGCAGGCCTACAAATGAATCATAGCTCACTACATGTCCCGGGGGCGTCGAAGCTTCAGCCACTGGGGAGAAATTGGGAATTTTTCCCAAAGGTTAGCGCAGAGAGAAATGTTTTCCCCGCAGGCCTGCATCTAATGGGAGCTCTCCACATGTCCCAAGACAGGTGGAATGTGGGGAAAATTTGGGAATTTTTCCTAAAGAAAAATCAAAGAAAATTTTCAAAGGAAAAGCTCGCCCCCCAAACGCGGGCCAATGGGATTGTGCCACGTGTCCAGTGGCGGCAAAAAATGCAAGATAGGCCCACAGGGAAAAATGGAAGGTAAGGCCCACGTCTAATAGGGTTTTGCCACATGTCTAGCTTAGGGAAAATGGTCAACAATGATGGAAACTTTAAGCGAAGATGCCTGTGGCAAATCATATCTTGCCACATGTCCTCAGGCCATCAGCCCAGTGGAGAATTTTTGAAAAATTTTCCAATGGCCAAAACAGTGAAAAATGAAGCGCAGAAGGCCCGCATCCAATCAAAATGTTCCACGTGGCACTGGATCGGTGGGGCGTGGAGATTTTTGGGGAAATTTTCCCAAATGCAAAAAAGTGGAAAATTTTCAAATTTTTGGCCCGCCAACTCGTTTTGGCCCTGTTTTGCCCTAAATTTTCAAACGACCATAACTTTCAATCTAGAGCTTGGTTTTTCATGTTCTTTATATCAACGGAAAGCTAGTGAAATTATCTACATGATTCTAGGATCAATTTTTTATTTTAATGGATTTTGGAGAGATAAAATTGAAAAATGCCTCTAGCACGTGATAATCAACAAAAATGGCGTTTCAACCACCATTTTTAATGAGAATGGCTCACATTCTCTCCCAGCATGGTGAAAAATGTCAGGGAATGGACCTGTAAGGATGCCCATGTTTTTTTATTGCATTTTGGTTGGTGGTTGAAGCTCATCTCATGTTTTCCCACATTTCTCTCTCCTGGGCTCAATTTTTACATTGTAAAAGCCAAATTTGGCTCATTTTGAAGTGGTTGGACTTTTTTCAAGTATTACAGGCTCCCTTTTTCACCTTAAAAAGTGATTTTGTGTAATATCATACCTCTTCCAATACTGTAACATGTTTTCTACCTCTCATATGTTGTAATGCATGTATTTTTGATATTGGAAATGACAATGCAAACTCTGTGAATGAGTTACAATCCTCTGTTTGTGTTGTTTGCTTCATTTCTGACCTTTATTTACATTTTAATAGTTTTTACATGATTTTTTGTTGCATTTCTATGATCTGTGTCAATTTGTAGAAGTAAAAAATGCTCACCACTCCTTTGGTGCATCATCTTATTAGCATTAGTTTTAGTTTTTGCATTCTCTATCTCTGTCCCTTTTGGAATTTAGAGTAGGATTTTGAGTTTAAAACCTCTGCAACTTGCAAGTAATATACCTGATCAGAGGAGTTAAGGAACCAACCTCTAACCTGGAGATTCTTTTCCCATTTTTACAAGTCCCACACTTGGGAAGAAGATTCAATGTTGTGCAATCACACTGGATGTCCAAAATGTCAAACTAGAAATTTGATCAACATCCAGGGGTGCTGCTGATTTGCACCAACATTTTTGGCACACCTAGTGGGACCTTAGAGGTCTTCATTTTCATTGCAACAAAATTGATGTGCATTTTTTACAGGTTTCTTGCTTAAAATAGCCCTAAATTACACATCTGGGGACTCCAAGGAAGAAGAATCAACTGGTTTTAGCAGTGCAGACCTGAAAAATCATGAGAAGAATCACCACAAGGTCAAGAGTTGGAGAAGAAGAGGTGTTGTTTGAGTATCTGCAATTATCTCCAAGAAGAAGGTAAAGACAGTCGAAAATTCAAAGTTCTCCATCTCCACCAAATAGAACTCTATCAACTCCTCCACCTAGTAGGCCTTTCATTCAATCAACAAGGGTGCTAAGGCCAATCACAATGGCACAACACAACCCCTATGTCAATTTCACTGGCAGCAGACCACTTGCTCTCAATGCACAAAATCCAATCCCAGTTGCAGCATTGAAGAACATTCCATACTTTACTGGAGAGAATCAGACCACTCCTGGTGATCATGTCAAGGATATTGCTAATATTTGTGCAATCCATGAGATCAATGAGATGCAAGTTGTTGTCAAACTGTTGGCATATTCATTCAAAGGGAAGGCTTTGCAATGGTTCAGGAGTCTTGCCTCAGGTTCTATCCAAAATTGGAACCAGCTATGTATAGCCCTCCATGAGCAATTTGGAGAAAAGGGAGATAACTTGTCCCTTTTGGAACAGTTGACAACCATCAAGAGAGCTCCCAATGAGCAGCTGACCGACTTCAACTTCAGGTTTCAAATGACTTGGGAGAGAATTCCAGTGGTAGTAAGGCCAACAGCAGAAGGTGATTTTCTATATTACCTTAAAGCTCTAAATTCTTATATTTCTATGTTAATTCAATCCATGGAGGGCACAACTATCCCTGTTGCTTATAGCATTGCCATTAGAGCTGAAAATTATTTGATTCAAGCTGGAAAACTAGCTCCTAGGCCTCCAATGCCATTGTATCCAAGTTTAGAGAGCCCAAGTACTAGTCAAGTGCCTATTTTAGATTTTATTCCCACTCCTAGAAATCAAAATTGAAATGAAGCTTCTACTTCATCTTCCAGTGCCTCAAATGAACTTCAAGAAGTCATGAAGCAATTGCAAAATTTAGGCAATGAGCTGGTTACGCTCAAGAGGTAGCAAGCTCAAGGTTTTAGACTTTCTTTCCAGCCTCAAGCTCAGCCTAACAGGTAGCCATACCAGCCTCAAAGACCACCCAATCCAATTACAAATCAAAATCAAGCAAGACCTTCTGCCAACATACCATTTCAGCCCTATAATCCCAATGTTACATCTGCCTCTAAAGCAATAGTGCCAGTGCAAAAGAACATAGCTCAAGAGTATGATTGGTGTTTCCCATGTAATGAACCTCACAACGAGTCTATGTGTTTCAATGGTGCCTTAAATCAAGCATTAATGGTGACTACAACTGGTGTGGAGGGTCAAGGTAGTCAAGGAAATAACCAACAACAAGAAACATCCTAGCAATAATCAGCTCCAAATGATACCATGCTTGTAAACTGGCAGGCAGAATATTTTGTGGCATGAATCAAACAATATCCCAAAGTGTTGCAGCTAACACAAGGTCAAAAAGGAGAAATTTAGGTGAAGAACATCCATTAGCTCCAAGTAATCCACAACCTTCCACCACTCCACAAATTATTGGCAAACAAAATGCAGTTCCAAACACGCAAGGACTGCGTAAAACAGCTCCTAGGCCAACTCAAATGCTAGTTGTTGCTTCCCATGTGCAAGGAATGAATGTGTAGGCCAAAGGAAATCAAAGATATGCTTCATCTCCATTCAACATCATTGATCAGATGAAGAAGACAAATGTAAACATATCCATGTGGGAATCACTCTCCATCCCAAGCCAAAGAGATTTGCTACAAGCTACCATGAAGGACTGGTCAACTTCAAATCAGCAGGTCCAAATGCAAGAGAAGGTACCCACAAATGCTGCCCATCCTGAGGGGAATCATGGAGGATAGCAAGGCAAAATGTTGAAGCCCCCTCCATTCTATGTTTCATTTATCATTGGAGACCAATTAGTACACAATTACATGATTGATTCCAGGGCAAGTAGTTCAGTAATTCCCAAGCAAATAGCTGATCAGTTGGGGCTTCAATATGAAGACATATCCAAAGGGGTAGTGCAATTGGATGGGACAGAAGTAACAACATTCGGAGTGATAAAAAACTTGAGTCTTACTTTGCATGCATGCCCCAATGTTGTTGTTTTGCAACATGTCTCGGTAATAGATCTTCCACCACTCTTTTCCCTATGTTTGTCAAGGGATTTCATAGCTAAGATTGGAAGTTACTTATCTTCTGATTGGTCACACATGTTGTTTAGAACAAGATATGGAACTAAAGCCACAATCAGGTCTAAACCTATTGTAAACTTTCACATTGAGCCTCACACTCCAAGCCAAATCAATACCAATTGTTCAACGTTTGATCAAGAAGATTATCCAATCACTGATGAGGCTGACACCAAGGTTGGAAGCATCCCATATTTGAATCTTGATGAATGGGCAAAAAAGATGCATGCTTTTGATCCTTATCAAGAAATAGAAGAATCTGAGCTAGGAGTATATTGCATGCACGAAGAAAATCATCCTATTCCTAGCATCACCAAGCCAGACCACAAGGATGACAATGAGGTATGGCAGTTGTTGTTTGATGGATCAAGGAGTAGACAAGGTGCAGGAGGGGGAGATATGCTTGTTTCACCTCAAGGAGTTAGGTATTATTCAACTTTTAGATTTCAGTTTGCATATTCTAATAACACCGTTGAATATGAATCTTTGATTCAAGGATTGCATTGGTCAATCAAAATAAGGATAAAGAATTTGCAAGTCTTTGGTGAAAGTGAGTTGATTATCAACCAAGTTAAGGGGCAGCATGCTGTCAAGAATGATTTGCTCAAGTGCTACAAAAATAGGGTGTGGGACCTCATTGAATATTTCGAGGGATTTGGCAACAAATCCATTCTTAGAAAAGAGAACCAAGCTGCTGACAGGCTTGCAGTAGTTGGAGTAACCTTTAATGTCATTGAAAGCATCCAAAAGGACAAGGTACAGCCAAACATCCATGTGATTGTAAGGCCTTCAGTGCCAGACAATAATGTAAGTTGGAAAGTGTTTGAAAATGATCAACAAATCATTCCATTTATTGCAAGAAAAGGCTAAGTTCTCAGCTAAAAATTAGGAAAAAGTTAGAAGCAGCAGTATGGTGGACCAAGTGGTATAGCTGAGAACCAAAAAACTACCAAAGGGACTTATTACTTTGGAGTCCATTTTCAATCCTAATGATTAGTTTATGAAGGAGAAAGCAAACATCCAAGTCAAGGGAGAAGATTCAGTGTCCATCTTGGTGGGTGGAAGGCAAATCACTCCAAGTTGGTAAAGTGACAACTGAGCAAGAAAGGTATGAGTTCATACATCTTTGTCAAGATTTCCCTGATGTGGTTGCTTGGAGATATGAAGATTTGAAAGGTTTTAATCCCAAGATAAGCTCAACACACCATTGAATTGGATCCAAGTACTAAACCCATCAGGAAAAAAACAAAGGCCAATCAATCCACACATGGAGCCTCTCATGAGGAAAAGAATTGAATAAGTTAATAGAGTCAAGAATCATATTCCCTATCAAGCATTCTAGTTGGGTGGCCAACTTGGTTACAGTTAGAAAGAAGAGTGGAGAAATCAGATTATGTGTTGACTTCAAAGATTTGAATAGAGCATCTCTCAAGGATCATTATCCACTTCCTTCTATGGAGCAAATTTTACAAGTTGTTTCCATATCTCTAGAAGGTTTTCATTACTTGATGGCTATTCAGGGTACAATCAGATTATGGTGAAAGAAGATGATCAGTTCAAGACAACCTTTACAACCAAATAGGGAACTTATGCATATAGGAAAATGCCATTTGGGTTATCCAAACACTGGAGCTACTTTCCAAAGAGCAATGGACATGGTGTTCAAGGATTTGATTAACAACATGGTGCTGATATATCTTGATGATATCACTGTTTTTTCAAAAAATGCAGCAGGACCATCTCTTTCATTTGAGACAAGTGTTCCAAAGGTGCAGAAGATTTGGAGTATCCTTGAATCCTAAAAAGTGTATTTTTCTAGCCCATGAAGGAAAACTCCTTGGCCACATTATCTCCAAAGAAGGATTAGCAATTGATCCAGAAAGAGTTGAAGCCATAAGATCATTACCGTTGCCAAAGCCATAAGAAGGCCCTTCAAAGTTTCTTGGGGATAATAAATTTTGTTCGGAGGTTTGTACCCAAATTTTTGCAGCCCTAGTCAAGCCTATCATCAAGATGTTAAAGAAAAGCATGGCTTTCAAATGGAAAACAGAAAGGCAAGGAGATTTTTGAAATAATAAAAGAAGCCATCTCTCAAGACCCAACTCTCATTAACCTAGATTTCTCCAAGGATTTCATCCTCTATGCATTTAGGGGGTGATGATACTATTTCTACAATTTTGGTACAGCAGAAAAAAGACAAATTATGAGTAGCCAATTGCTTTCTTCAGCCAAATCCTGGAGGAATATGAGGTGATGATATTATTTCATTGAGAAGAATTTTTTTGTAGTAATTAGGAGCTTGAAGAAATTCAAGCATCTATTTTCAAACAACAAAGTTCAATTGTCTGGTTTCTTATGTGGGAGTTAAAGACTTCCTCCTCAACAAAGACCTAAATGAAAAGAGAGCAGGTTGGATTACTTGTGTCATGGAGTATGAAATAGAGATCAAAGTCACCAAGTTGGTCACAGAGGAAAAGGATTGTGTGAGTAGTTGGTCTTGAATAAATCACAAGGAAGCATGCAATGAGAAGGAGGTTGTTTTGGCGTTGCAAGACAATCCATGAGCAAGGAAGAACTCAAGAGGAAAATAATGGTGTCCTCACTCCTTGCTGGACCCAAGACATAATGCACTTCCTAAACATAGGTCTATGCCCTCTAGAGATGAACAAGACCAAAAGAAGACACTTCAGATTGCAGGATGTCCCATATGCCCTTTTTGATGGTGTTTTGTTCAAAAAGGATGTGAATGGAGTGTTGCTTAGATGCATTGATACAAATCAAATTCACAAGGTGTTGGAAGAGTTCCATGGTAGATTAGCTGGTGGTCATTTTGCACTGAGGGTGATAACTCTAAATATCATTAGGGCTGGCTATTATTGGCTCAAGATGTTTAGTGATTGTTATGCATGGATCAAGAGGTGCAAGAATTGTTTCATTCTTCACGGGTAAGGAGAGGCTAGCTGCCCTTCCATTACATCCAATTTCAGTTGACCAGCCATTCATACAATGGGGGTTTGGACTTCATTGGATTCATTAATCCAAATTCAATCCAAGGACACAAATGGTTTCTAACAGCAACAGATTACTTCACCAAATGGACTGAAGCAGTAGCACTCAAGGAAGTAAATGAATCTAGCATCCTGGACTTCTTTGAGGGAATAGCAACCAGATTTGGCATGTCTGCTACAATAATATTAGATAATGCATTGGCATTCTTTGGGTCCAAGGTAGCTGAATGGGCTGTCAAGAATGGGATCTACCTAAGCACTTCATCGAATTATTACCCTCAACGTAATGGCCAAGCTGAATCCACAAATAATAACTTGTTAAGGATCATTAGGAGGACTCTTGATGAGAATCAGAGGTCTTGGCATACTAAGTTGAAATCAGCCTTATGGGCTGATAGAATAACTCCCAAGAGATCTACAGGTAACTCTCCATTCAAGATTGTTTATGAAAGAGAGGTAATTTTTCCCATGTAACTTAAGTTGCCATCATTGGAACTCATGAAACAGTTGGAGCTGTTGGAGTTTGAGCCCATGGAGGTTAGATATGCAGAATTGATGGAGCTCTAAGAAATCAGAAATCAGGCATCCCAAGCAATAGAGAGGGATCAAGATTTGATAAAGAAGACCTGTGATAGAAAGGCCAAGGATAGATCTTTCCAAGTTGGAGATCTGGTGCTAAAATGGGATGCAGACAGAGAAAAACTAGGGAGGCATTCAAAATTTGATGCCATTTGGAGTGGCCCATACATGGTCACAAAGTGTAAGGACAGCAATGCCTTCCAATTGTCTACATTGGATGGTGAAGAATTGTAGATTCTAGTCAATGGAATCCATCTGAAGCATGGCTACTGAAGGAAATTCTCCACCTTGTACATATTAGCTTAGGTTTTCATTCCTCCAAGTGCGTATGCACATTGTTTTGTTGTAGTTTATCTTTTCTTTCCCTAAGTGTTTTGGCACAAGCTTGCTGTTCCGAGAAATGTGTTTTACAGGCCTTGCTCCAATCATATGGTGTTCTACCCTCCATCTTCCTCCTTTCAGTGTTCTAATCAGTTGGGGTACCAAGCAGATAATTTGATGACCCCATGCCCAATGGATTGCTTCAGGCAACTAGTTACTTCATCCAGCAGGCAAATGACCCCTCTGAGTCGCTAAAATTGCTATCCAAAATGAGCTCTTTGCACATTTTGTGGCTAACTCCCTTCATTATTCCCTCTCTTGTGCCTCATTCATAATTTTTTTCTTTTCAGGCACTTAAGACCTTCTGGAAATGGCACCATTAGATAGATATTTTTCTCAACTTTCCAGAAAGGTAAAGTTTTCCTCCTAACTCCATGTATTTTTGAAGTTATGGCTCAGTGGAGATTTTGTGGGAAATTTTCCCCTGAAAAGCCCGAACCAATAAGATGATGCCACGTGTCCTCAGGAGTGGTGGAGGGCAGAGGTAAACTTGGAATTTTTACCAAGTTTTTGGCAAGGTTTCAAAAAGAATTTTTCGCCCTAAAGGCCCACCGACGAATTGGATGCTGCCACATGTCCAGGAGGGGAGGAGTTAGGAAAATTTCCTAAGGGTTGACACTAGCAAAAATTTTAACGCCCCACATCCAATCATATTGTGCCACGTGTCTTGAGGCCAAAGGGTGGTGGAGGGTGGAGGAAAGATTGAAAATTTGGCGAAGTGTTTTGGTGAGAGGAAAGGAAAAATTTCAGCCCGCAGGCCCGCGAATGAATCATAGCTCGCCATGTGTCCCAAGGGCATCGGAGCTTCGGCCGCCGGGGAGAAATTAAGAATTTTTCCCAAAGGTTAGTGCAGAGAGAAAAGTTTTCCCCACAGGCCTGCATCTAATGGGAGCTCACCACATGTCCCAAGACTGGCAGAATGTGGGAAAAGTTGGGAATTTTTCGCAAAGAAAAATCAAAGAAAATTTTCAAAGGAAAAGCTCTCCCCCCAAACGTGAGCCAATGGGATCGTGCCACGTGTCCAGTGGAGACAAAAAATGCAAGATAGGCCCGTAGGGAAAAATGGCAAGGAAGGATTTCATCTAATAGGGTTCTACCATGTGTCTAGCTCAGGGAAAATGGTCAACAGCGATGGAAACTTTAAGAGAAGATTCCCGTGGCAAATCATATCTTGCCACGTGTCCTCAGGCCATCGGCCCGGCGAAGAATTTTTGGAAAATTTTCCAATGGCCAAAACGGTGAAAAATGAAGCGCATAAGGCACACATCTAATCAGAATGTGCCACGTGGCACCAGATTGGTAGGGCGTGGAGATTTTTGGGAAAATTTTCCCAAATGCAAAAATGTGGGAAATTTTCAAATTTTTGGCCCGCCAACCCGTTTTGGCCTTGTTTTTCCCTAAATTTTAAAATGACCATAACTTTTGATCCAGAGCTCAGTTTTTCACGTTCTTTATATCAACAAAAAGCAGGTAAAATTCTCTACATTATTCCAAGCTCAATTTTATATTTTAATGGATTTTAGAGAGATAAAATTTAAAAATGCCTCTGGCACATGATAATCAACAGAAATGACATTTCAACCACCATTTTTAATGAAGAATGGCTCGCATTCTCTCCCAGCATGGTGAAAAATGTTAGGGAATGGACTTGTAAGGATGCCCATGTTGTTTTATTACATTTTGGTTGGTGGTTGAAGCTCCTCTCACGTTTTCCCATGTTTCTCTCTCTTGGGCTCAGTTTTTGCATTGTAAAAGCTAGATTTGGCTCATTTTGAAGTGGTTGGACATTTTTCATGTATTGCAGGCTCCCTTTTTCACCTTAAAAAGTGATTTTGTGGAATATCAGACCTCTTCCATGACTGTAACATGTTTTCTACCTCTCAAATGTTGTAATGCATGTATTTTTGATATTGGAAATGACAATGCAAGCTCTGTGAATGAGTTTCAATCCTTTGTTTGTGTTGGTTGTTTCATTTCTGACCTTTCATTACATTTTATCAATTTTTGTATGATGTTTTGTTACATTTCTATGATCTGTGTCAATCTACAGAAGTAAAAAATGCTTACCACTCCTTTAGTGCATCACCTTATTAGCATTAGTTTCAGTCTTTGCATTCTTTATCTCTGTCCCTTTTGGAATTTAGAGTAGGATTTTGAGTTTAAAACCTCTACAACTTACGATTAATATACCTGATCAGAGGAGTTGAGGAACCAGCCTCTAACCTGGAGATTCTTTTCCCATTTTTACAAGTCCCACACTTGGGGAGAAGATTCAATGTTGTGCAATCACACTGGATGTCCAAAATGTCAAACTAAAAATCTAATCAACATCTAGGGGTGCTTCTGATTTGCACCAACACCTCCCTAAAACACACTTTTTCCTCCCATAAAATAAACCCCATAGTCTTCTCCTATACTATTCTAGGCCATCTACCCACAGCCCATAATAATAACAAACATACCAACATTTACATATTCATAAAAGGGAGAAGAAGAGTATTTCCAAGAGCTAAGCTCTTACGTCTCTATGATGGAGTTTGTTCCAAGTTCAAAACAGAAATCTCCTTCCAATGCAAATGATCCAAAAATCAACCCAAAAAAAGCATGCAACAACCTTCCAAAAACTTCTCCTAGCAAGAGCTCCCAATACAGCAAGAAAATTCACCTAAAAGAAGTCTCCCAAAAGTGAAGCAACCCCAAAACAAGACAAGAAATTTGAATTTTATAAAATAGGGAAGAGAAGAGGATGAGGTGGATCCATGCAGGATGCCACATCACACATCCTCAACCCCAAACACAAGTCAACTTCATTCTCCAATGCATAATAAATAGGTGGGTGAATAACATGACAGTTTACTTACACACTCCAAAATGACCACACCCCATAAGGACTGAATTTAAAAAAATGTAAGAAGAGTGCAATTAAAACTTACAATTAGACATATCAATATTCATAAAGAAGGTATAAATTCAACCCTCCAACCATTGGTAAATAAAATTAAGACGTATGGGACAAGTTTTACTTGTCCCACAAGCCTCCAAAATCAACGTACAATGACAAATTTTAATTTCCAAGAAGGTGGAGTGCTTCACACTCAGAAGTAAACTTACACATCACTTACAAGGTCACTTACACATACTTACAATATTTAATACAAAATTCAACCACTTCACTAATTACTTTCTTATGACATATTGATTTGTTTACTTTAACAACATGATTATTCACAACATTAACACAACATTTAATAACTAAAGAAAAATGGTAAAGCACCACAAAATAAACACATGTAAACATTAATAAAAGAAACCACGTTAATAAATACATAAATCCCCTTGGTCACATTCAAAGGTGATCCCCCCCATGGGAATCCCTAATACTAACAAACACACACACAAACAAAACTAATTGCCATGGTGACCTTGTTGAATTCATCTAGAATTCCAATGTGGTTGGTCTCCAATTCCCTGATGTTTGTTGTGATATTTTTAACCTACAAAAATAAAAAATACCTCCTTCAACCTCATGGCCATATTAGAACGTCCAAAATAATATAAATATAATTTCAAAATCATCAATATATATATGAATCACAACAATATCTAGACAATCAACAATATCACTTACAATTACATTAGCAACTATATAATCATCAATTTGAAATTCAATTTTCTCAGTCTACTCAATATATCCAAATATCACATGTCCCAACAACATCCATAAATATATATATATATAACCATGTCCAACAGCATTTCAACATCTATATAAAATGTCTCTAACAATCATCATGCATCATATATAAATCAGAGTCAACAATAATCCCTGATTTGACATCTAACACCATGATAAATAAAAACTATAATAATGTAAATAATATAGTCAGTAGTATCATGATCAATATCAAAAGTGTCAAAAGGAAGTGGGCACTAAATTCCCCTCCCCTTAGACTCGACTTCCTCCAAGAATTCACTGGAAAGAGAGATAGGAACAAATGCAATAGAAAAAGGATCACTCCATTATGGGATTTCTTGCTTCAAACAAGTGTGGGTATACAGAACCTGAGTTTATTCCAATGCAATTCAGCAAGAAGAATGGAGATTGTAAGAGATGAGTTCTAAACTTTCTGCATGCAAAATTACGAACACTTAAATCTATAGAGTAAATTTATGCTATCAACCAAGATACCACACATAACAATATAACATGAAGAGTTCAAAAGATTCTTAAGAGTAACCACCAAGCAGAGGAATAATAAGGATAATTCCATGAGTTTGAGAATAACCACATAGTTTCCCAAGGAATACAACATATTGAATTAATAAAAGTTAAGGTTTCTACATGTTTAAGCCATGATTTCAAGGTTCGTTGTCTAGACAAGGCTAGCAAAAAAATAAACTATGACCAAATTTTCACGAGGAACAAGTCTACTCAAGGTCACACAATTTGAGGATCACACATGATGAGGTTAATCAACAAGGACACATAAATCAGAAAAACATTTAAAATCAAGGAACTATTCAAGGAAAGCACTTCTATAACTTGAGAGGGTACAATTAACTTTTAATGGTAATAAAAGTGAATTCAAGACCAAAGGTTTCCTACGGTCTAATTTTTACACTTTTTTTTTAAGAATCGAACACACCCTACCAACCAAATCTAAAGAAGTCAACTATCTAGCAAAAGAGAAATATATATATATATATATATATCTCCCCTCGTAACTAATATATCAATACAAGTACCATAGATTATAGCATAATGGGATTTATTTATCTTATTTCCTACTCAATCTCGAAATAACCATAAAGAGAGCACAAGAAACACCAAGGACCACTCAAGGTCACTAGGGAGAAGAACAAGTAACACACGGTCCAATTACAATCCAAGGGTGCATCATATCAAAAGCGAATAACATCATCTTGCACTTTCCATCCTAATGGAAAAGGGGAAACAACAACAAGGTGACCCAAAAAAATATGAAGAAAAGAAGACTTCCCGAAGTTATTTTATATCCTTAACATATGTTTCCTTAAAATTACAATAACTTAGGTCTCCAAGTACAATACAACACGCAGGAGGTTGCTTCTTAAACAACAAATAAGTCTCAATCCAAAAGGACCACAACTCACACTCATCTAGCTACACGACGATAAGGGTATGATGACCCAAAACTCCCATAAGAAAGGCACATACATCTATGAACAAGAAGTACTAAGAAAAAAGAACACTTTATTATCCACCACGTGTTTCACAATTTCAGGTAGGTGATAGAACTATAGGTTCAACTATACATTTCACTCAATACACATAAATCTTACTTATTTTATAACTCAACTAATTAAGTCAAAATTTGTGGTTTCATTTTTTTTTTTTGGACATTCCTTTACGAGTTTTCTTAATTAAAATATTCATTTTTTAATTCTAATATCACATGTTTGCGTTATAAGGATCACCACTAAGGTAGCCATGATATCTCACCATTCTGTATAGGCGGATAAACAAAATATTTATTCTACTCCTAGGGGAGGTAGATGGAAAAAAAATTTCCTTTTCTGTTCTTCTACATGGTTTTTATTCCTTCTATTAATCTACCAAGGTTAAAGCAAGGACCATTTTCTCTTTCTATGTTCTAGTTTATTTGTTAAGCTTCAAGGCCAAATCTCCTCAATTACAGTTTTATGATGTTTGGGTGAGTTGATTTGTCAATTAAAAAATAATAATGAGAAGGAACGGTAACCATATCACACTATTACTTTTATGGGAGAGAGAGGTAATTCAACACATCACATTTTTAATTCTAAGGAAACAAGGGACGTTTAACATAGAAAGCACATTATTAATTTGGTAAAAACTAGGAAGCAATCAACCAACATGGATCACAGCAATATTTCAAGATTTTTCCACAAATTACAAGTATCATAAAACATTCCTAGTGGATTTCTACAATTTTTCAAAAGAAGTTACGAGGAAGACCCATTAAGGAAGCATAATTACTTTTACTGATCTACTAGGGTTTAACACTATTTGTTTTTTTGGCAAAAATATTTTACTTACATGATAAGACAAGGAAATTTTTCAAATCTACACCCATATTACCACAGGATACTATCAACCAATCAATCAGAATGACAAGGAAATATTTTACCTATAAGAACACCACATACTCACTAGAAGGCATCAAATGTAAGCAGTCAATCAGCTAATCTATTAAACATATGCTTTATGACCAAGAGTTACAGTTTCAAAAGAAGAATCACATTATAAAATACCACTAAGATTAAATTATCAAGGTCTACTTACACTAACATCACCAATAACATGGTCCAAAAGATTCAAAGCATCCATAAGTGTCTCTACGTAATCCAAAATTAAATAGGTCAATGTGAGCAAAACAAACATACTTAATTAAACACACTGCTCAAATGGGCTTAAATCTAATTGTAATTGCCAAGATGTATACAATCCATAAGTCAATACTTAATATAATGAAATAAGGAAAATCCTTATAGAACTTAGCATGCCATTGAAAAGAAGCCACTACCAAAAACACACTTTTCCACTAACATCCATAGCCAACCAAAAGCAATCCGATCTTAACATGATTTATTAGCCCACAATTAAACACCTCTACTCCGACGAGGTTCAAGCTCTTACCAGATTGTAAGAGAATCGCCACCACCGCTAACAGACTGCCAACTAGAATGCTCAATCACAATGATCTCTCCATCTAGCAAGATCAAACAACATAAAAGTCACTCTAAGATACTAAACACCCTCAAGGTTTCATGCATCCAAAACCAAGGCATAACTTTAAGCATCTAAAAGGACATTCAAGACACATGGGGTGTACCCCCATACGATGAAATGTAACCATACAAGAAGCATAGAACCAGCTCAACAACATGCACGAAGGAAACCACGTAATGTTTCGCTAAGTAGCCAACAACATAATGAGCTCTGAGTCACCAATCAAAATAAAATATAATAAATGTCGAAAATCAAGGAAAGTGGCTAATTATCTACATTACAAAGTCTTAAAATTCTCCCAAAAATTATAAATAAATAAAAGATCCTCATAGCTTCTCAATCCAATCATAAAATAAGATGTTGGTCCTTGATAAAATAACACAAGATTACGAATGTAAAATACAAAATGTTAACACCACATTCACTTCGCTGCCCTTCATGGCGGCCAATAGGGATATTCTAGCTCAAGCTCAGCTCCAAGGACACATGCGCAAGATTGGGTCATAAACTACACCCAGACTTAATGTCCACTCTCCCATACAGGTAACAAAATGAAAAACTGACAACCAGACCATCTTTCCTAACTAATGAAGGAAGCTCTAAGTAGCTTCTAATCAACTCATCCCAATCTCAAACACAACCACTATTGTCCAGCCACAAGATTCACACCATAAAATTTATCACTCCAACAACGCCAATAAGGAAGGGTCTCAACAAAGGGCTTAATGTATCATATAATTAAATCAATTTTTAGGACTTGTAAAACAACACATTTTCAAAGGGGAACCAGTTTCCACTATACTAGAAATTCACCAAAATCAATTTAATCTGACATTCTTAATTACCTCGGTTTAGAAAAAACACCACTAAGTAAGCACAATAACTCGAACAACTTGTTATTTTATTATTATTTTAATTTTGGTAGTTCAAATGAACAAAGTAATGTAATATTTCTTCATACGCATTTCTTTTTAAATTTTAAAAAAAATTTATTTTCTTAGATTCAAAAGTGTGATAGGTTTACAGTTCATGTCTCAAGTTTTCTAGTGTTCCCAAGGGTCCAATATTTTGAACCACTACTATGATACCAAGTGTGATGCCCATTAAACCAACCCACTTGAGATCCAAGAACAACACAGGATTAGTTAGGAAAATTATGGGATAATTTATTTTTTATTAAGAGAATCTACAACCATGTTACAAGATAACAGTTGTCACTAACAGGTTCCAGAATAATTCAAATCAACTAGAGTATACTTTTCCTTCATAAATAATTATTAGAGGTCACAAGGTCCAAAATTTAGGGTTAGAAGTTTCAATTAGGTTTAAAGGGAAATTCCCCACCATACACACTCTCAAATAGGCCTAAAGTTTCAACTTGATTTTTCTCACCCTTAATGCATTAAAATTTTCCTAAATTACTCCCATTGGATAGGAAATTTCCTCACCTTTCAAATAATATAAAGAAGTCCTCCTAACTCCTCATATTTTTCAAGTTATGGGCTGATGGACCTTGGGGTGAAAATTTTCCCCAAGAGCGGGCCTGCGGGCCCAAGGGTGAAAATTTTCCCAAATGGAAGGTTGGCAGGCCATGGGGATACCTTGAGAAAAATAATTTCCCACATGTGGAAAAACTCACATTTACAATCATGCTCCCGTGTGTCCACAAGTCCACAAGGGACACATGGCGCTCCCTAAGGCGGCACGGGGAAAGGCGGGGAAAGGAGGGGTAGTGGGAGACAACTTCTTTCTTTAAATCCTTCCAAAATCATTTATTGAACACAGGGTAGAATAAAATATTTTATTTTCACATGTTCCACATTTCCACTTTCAAAATAGGGACTTCCTAGTGCATGATAAACACAAATTTCCAATTGAAGAATATCATATGAACAAGGTGAACACTTCCAATAATTCCAATGAAACTCATACAACCTCCTTTCCATTTGATTTCAAAGTACAGTATACAAAATAGTATCATTCTTTCACATTCTTTCCAAAACAGCATACAGAGTATAACTCTTTTATATTTCCAATTTCCACTAATAGTCAGTACAACATCTTTCCATTACAAACATTTACAAGGTCCTCCACTTCAAGTGGGAAAGGTTACAATGAGATTTCATTTCATAAGGGACCATCAAACTGTCTTTTCTCAGCTCTAGAACAGCAACATGCATTCTTCTCTTTCTTCCAATTTTGATCACAACAAAGATAGGGGAAAGGCAAGGCTCTCCACCCAACCAAGACATCCAATGAAAGGAGAAGCCATCATTCTTCATTGGCCCCCGAGACCCAACCACAAATTAATAAAATATGTGATCCAACTCATGGCAACAACAGGATTCCACAAAACATACACATAGCTTTTCATAATAAAACACAGTCCAAAATAAAATGTATTTTTACAACTACAATAACACATAACAACAAAATAATAAGGCTTCATCAAGAAATCCAAAGGAGCAAGAACTATGGGGGATGCTTCTTATGCCTCCCAAACATAGAAATTGGTATCACCACTTGAGTTACAAACCACTAAAATATAGTATATCAAAGCCCTAACATTCCTTATGATTACCCCAAGTACCCCTTATTCCTCACATTTCCTTATGTCCCCCCCAACCTCTAATGGCACCCCATAACAAGTAAAGAAATGCAAGCTATTTCTTTATAAGGTGGAACCCAAATCCCAACTCCCTCCAACCTTATACCTCCCTAAAACACACTTGTACCTCCCACAAAATAATCCCCATAGTCTTCTCCTACACCATTCCTAGGCCATCTACCCACATCCCATAACAATAACAAACATACCAGCATTTACATATTCATAAAAGGGAAAAGAAGAGTATTTCCAAGAGCCAAGATTTTACCTCTCCATGATGGAGTTTGTTCCAAGTTCAAATGAGAAAGCTCCTTCCAATGCAAGTGATCCAAAAATCAACCCAACACAAGCATGCAATAATCTTCCAAAAACTTCTCCAAGCAAGAGCTTTCAAAATAGCAAGAAAAAACACCCAAAAGAAGTCTCCCAAAAGTGAAGCAACCCCAAAACAAGACAAGAAATTCAAATTTTATAGAAGAGGGAAGAGAATAGGAGGAGGTGGATCCATGTAGGATGCCACATCAGACATCCTCAACCCCAAACACAAGTCAATTTCATTCTCCAATGCATAATAAATAGGTGGGTGAATAATATGATAGTTTACTTACACACTCCAAAATGCCCGCACCCTATAAGGACTAAATTTAATAAAATGTAAGAAGAGTGTAGTTAAAACTTACAATTAGTCATATCAAAATGCATAACGAAAGTATAAATTCAACCCTTCAACCATAGGTATAGTTGGTAAATAAAATTAAGAGGTGTGGGACAAGTTTTACTTATCCCACAAGCCTCCAAAATCAGCCTCCAAGGATAAATTCGAATTTCCAAGAAGGTGGAGTGTTTCACACTCAGAAGTAAACTTACACATCACTTACAAGGTCACTTACACATACTTACAATATTTAATAAAAATTCCAACCACTTCACTAATTACTTTCTTATGACATATTGATTTGTTTACTTTAACAACATGATTATTCACAACATTAACACAACATTTAATAACTAAAGAAAAATGGTAAAGCACCATAAAATAAACACATGCAAAAATTAATTAAAAAAAACACATTAATAAATACATAAAGCCCCTTGGTCACATTCAAAGGTGATCCCCCCCATGGGAATCCCTAATACTAACAAAAACACAAACAAACAAAACTAGTTTCCATGGTGACCTTGTTGAATTCATCTAGAATTCCAATGTGGTTGGTCTCCAATCCCCGATGTTTGTTGTGATATTTTTAACCTGCAAAAATAAAAAATACCTCTTTCAACCTCATGGCCATATCAAAACGTCCAAAATAATATAAATATAATTTCAAAATCATCAATATATATATATATATATGAATCACAACAACATCTAGACAATCAACAATATCACTTACAATTACATTAGCAACTATATAATCATCAATTTGAAATTCAATTTTCTCGGTCTACTCAATATATCCAAATATCACATGTCTTAAAAACATCCATAAACATATATATAACCATGTCCAACAGCATGTCAACATATATATAAAATGTCTCTAACAATCATCATGCATCATATATGAATCAGAGTTAACAATAATCCCTTATTTGACATCTAACACCATAATAAATCAAAACTATAATAATGTCCATAATATAGTTAGCAGTATCATGATCAATATCAAAAATTTTGAAGGGAATTGGGCACTACATCCCCCTCCCCTTAAACTCGAATTCCTCCTGGAATTCACTGGAAAGAGAGATAGGAACAAATGCAATAGAAAAAGGATCACTCCATTATGGGATTTCTTGCTTCAAACAAGTGTGGGTATATAGAACCTGAGTTTAGTCCAATGCAATTCAGCAAGAAGAAGGGAGATTGTAAGGGATGAGTTCTAAACTTTCTGCATGCAAAGTTACGAACACTTAAATCTAGAGAGTAAATTTACGCTATCAACCAAGATACCACACATAACAATATAACATGAAGAGTTCAAAAGAGTCTTAAGAGTAACCACCAAGAATAGGAATAATAAGGATAATTCCATGAGTTTGAGAATAACCTAATAGTTTCCCAAGGAATACAACATAATACATTTATAAAAGTTAAGGTTTCTATATGTTTAAGCCATGATTTCAAGGTTCGTTTTCTAGACAAGGCTTGCAAAAAAATAAACTATGACCAAATTTGCATGAGGATCAAGTCTACTCAAGGTCCCACAATTTTAGGATCACACAGGATGAGGTTAATCAACAAGGACACCTAAATCAGAAAAACATTTAAAATCAAGGAACTATTCAAGGAAAGCACTTCTATAACTCGAGAGGGTACAATTAACTTTTCATGGTAATACAAGCGAAGTCAAGACCACAAGGTTTCCTACGGTCTGATTTTTACACTTTTGTTTCAAGAATCGAACACACCATACCAACCAAATCTAAATAATTCAACTGTTTAGCTAAAGATATATATATATATATATATCTCCCCTAGCAGCTAACATATCAATACAAGTACCATACATTATAGCACAATGGGATTTATTTATCTTATTTCCTACTCAAGCTCGGAATAACTATAAAGAGAGCACAAGAAACACAAAGGACCACTCAAGGTCATTATGGAGAAGAACAAGTAACATAGGGTCCAGTTACAATCCAAGTATACATCGTATCAAAAGAAAATAACATCATCTTGCACTTTCCATCCTAATGGAAAAGGGGCAACAACAACAAGGTGACCCAAAAAATATGAAGAAAAGAAGACTTCCCAAAGTTATTTTATAGATTTAACATGTGTTGCCTTAAAATTACAATAACTTAGGTCTCCAAGGACAAGACAACATGCAAGGAGGTTGCTTCTTAAACAACAGATAAGTCTTAATCCAAAAGGACCACAACTCACACTCATCGAGCTATGCGATGATAAGGGTATGATGACCCAAAAATCCAACAAGAAAGGCACATACATCTATGAACAAGAATTACTAATGAACAAGAAGCACTAAGAAACAAGAACACATTACTATCCATCAAGTGTTTCACAATTTCAGGTAGGCGACAGAACTACAGGTTCAACTATACATTGCACTCAATACACAAATCTTACTTATTTTATAACTCAAATAATTAAGTGAAAATTTGTAGTTTCGTTTTTTATTTTTTTGCACATTCCTTTACGAGTTTTCTTAATTAAAATATTCCTTTTTTTAATTCTGATATCACTTGTTTGCTTTAGAAGGATCGCCACTAAGGTGGCCATGATATCTCGCCATTCTGTATAGGCAAAAAAATAAAATATTTATTCTACTCCTAGGGGAGGTAGATGGAGGGGAGGTAGATGGAAAAAAAATTTCCTTTTCTGTTCTTCTACATGGTTTTTATTCCTTCTATTAATCTACCAAGGTTAAAGCAAGGACCATTTTCTCTTTCTATGTTCCAGTTTATTTGTTAAGCTTCAAGGCCAAATCTCCTCAATTACAGTTTTATGATGTTTGGGTGAGTTGATTTGTCAATTAAAAAATAATAATGAGAAGGAACGGTAACCATATCACACTATTACTTTTATGGGAGAGAGAGGTAATTCAACACATCACATTTTTAATTCTAAGGAAATAGGGGACGTTCAACATAGAAAGCACATTATTAATTTAGTAAGAACTAGGAAACAATCAACCAACATGGATCACAACAATATTTCAAGATTTTTCGACTAATTACAAGTATTATAAAACATTCCTAGTGGATTTCTACAAGTTATCAAAATAAATTACGAGGAAGACCCATTAAGGAAGCATAATTACTTTTACTGATCTACTAGGGTTTAACATTGTTTGTTGTTTTGGTGAAAATATTTTACTTACATGATAAGAGAAGGAAATTTTTCAAATCTACACCCATATTACCACATGATACTATCAACCAATCAATCAGAATGAAAAGGAAATATTTTAACTATAAGAACACCACATACTCACTAGAAGGCATCAAATGTAAGCAGCCAATCAGCTAATCTATTAAACATATGCTTTATGACCAAGAGTTACAGTTTCGCAAGAAGAATCACATTATAAATACCACTAAGATTAAATTATAAAGGTCTAATTACACTAACATCACCAATAACATGGTCTAAAAGACTCAAAGCATCCATAAGTGTCTCTACGTAATCCAAAATTAAATAGGTCAACGTGAGCAAAACAAACATACTAAATTAAACACACTACTTGAATGGTCTTAAATCTAATTTTAATTGCCAAGATGCATACAATCCATAAGTCAATACTTAATATAATGAAATAAGGAAAATCCTTATAGAACTTAGTATGCCATTGAAAAGAAGCCACTACCAAAAACACACTTTTCCACTAACATCCAGAGCCAACCAAAAGCAATCCGATCTTAACATGATTTATTAGCCCACAATTAAACACCTCTACTCCGACAAGGTTTAAGCTCTTACCAGATTGTAAGAGAATCACCACCACCGCTAATAGACTGCCAACTAGAACACTCAATCACAACAAACTCTCTATCTATCAAGTTTGAGTAACATAAAAGTCACTATAATATCCTAGACACTCTCAAGGTTCCGTGCATCCAAAACCAAGGCATAAATTTAAGCACCTAAAAGGACATTCAAGACACCTGGGGTGTACCCCCATACGACGAAATGTAACCATACAAGAAGCATAGAACCAACTCAATAACATGCAAAAAGGAAACCACGTAACATTTCGCTAAGTAACCAACAACATAATGAGCTCCGAGTCACCAATCAAAATAAAATATAAGAAATGTTAACAATCAAGGAAAGTGGCTAAGTAGCTGTATTGCAAAGTCTGAAAATTCTCACAAAAATTATAAATAAATATAATATCCTCAAAGCTTCTCAATCTAGTCATAAAATAAGATGTTGGTCCTTGATAAAATAACACAAGATTACGAATTTAAAATACAAAATGTTAACACCACATTCACTTTGTAGCCCTTCATGGCCACCAATAGGGGTACTCTGCCTCGAGGTCATCTCCAAGGACACATGCACAGGATTGGGTCATAAACTACACCCAGACTTAATGTCCACTCTCCCATATGGGTAAAAAATGAAAAACTAACAACCAGACCATCTTTCCTAACTACTGAAGGAAGGAAGCTCTAAGCAACTTCTAATAAACTCTTCCCGACCCCGAACACAACCACTATTGTCTAACCACAAGATTCACACCATACAATTTATCACTCCAACAAATCAAATAAGGAAGGGTCTCAACAAAGGGCTTAATGTATCATACAATTAAATCAAGTTTTAGGACTTGTAAAACAACACATTTTCAAAGGGGAACCAAGTTTCCACTATAGTATAAGTTCACCAAAATCAATTTGATCTGACATTCTTAATTACCTAGGTTTAGAAAAAATGCCACTAAGCAAGCACAACAACTCAAACTTGTTATTTTATTAATATTTTAATTTTGGTAGTTCAAATGAACAGAGTAATGTAATATTTCTTCATACGCATTTCTTTTTCAATTTTCAAACAAGTTTGTTTTCTGATATTCAAAAGTGTGTTAGGTTTACAATTCATGTCTCAAGTTTTCTAGTGTGCCCAAGGGTCCAAGATTTTGAACCAATTCTCTGATACCAAGTGTAACACCCATTAAAACAACCCACTTGAGATCTAAGAACAACCCAAGATTAGTTAAGAAAATTATGGGATAATTTTTTTATTAACAGAATCTACAACCATGTTACAAGACAGCAGTTATCACTAACAGGTTCAGAAACAATTCAAATCTACTAGAGTATACTTTCCCTTTATTAATAATTATTATATGTCACAAGGTCCAAAATTTAGGGTTAGAAGTTTCAATTAGGTTCAGAGGGAAATTCTCCACCATACACACTCTCTAACAGTCCTAAAGATTCAAATTGATTTTTCTCACCCTTAATGCATTCAAGAATTTCCAAAATTAGTGCCATTGGATAGGAAATTTTTTCACCTTTCCATTGATATAAATAAGTCCTCCTAGCTCCTCATATTTTTCAGGTTATGGGCCGGCAGGCCTTTGGGTGAAAAATTTTCCCCAAGAGCGGGTCTGCGGGCCTAGGGGTGAAAATTTGCCCAAAGGGTAGGTTGGCATGCCGCAAGGAGACCTTGAGAAAAAAAAATTACTGCACGGGGAAAAAATCACATTTTCTCCCGCGCTCCTACGGGTCCACAATTCCACGAGGGACATGTTGTGCTCCCTAAGGCAACGCGGGGAAAAGCGAGGAAAGGCGGGGTGGTGGAAGACATTTTCAAATTCTCCAGCACGGGGTGAAAATAAAATTTTGCACCTACGCTCCCACAAATCCATAGGGGACATATGGCATCACCTAAGCCAATGCAGGGAAAGTGGGGCAGTGGGGAGAAGATTGACTTAACGCCCTGAAGGGCTAAGAGGGTACAGAGACCCACGCCTCCGTCGACATCTCGCGATGCCACGTGGCAACCTCTAATTGGCTGTGATCCAGTAGAACAGCAGAGAAAACTTGGAAAAAATTTCAAAAAAAATTCTAAGATGTGAAGGAAAAAAAGGAACCCGTTCCTCCGCCGATGCCTCATGACGCCATGTGGCATCACCTGATTGGTTGCAGGCCGGTGGGGAAAATTTGGAAAATTTTCCCAAAATTTTCCGAAAGCGCTAAGTAAAAAGGGGGATCCGTCCCACTGCTGAAACCTCATGGTGCCATGTGGAAGCCTTTGATTTGATGTGGGCCGATGGGGCGGCGGGAAAAATTTAGAAAATTTTCCCAAATATTTTCCTAAGTGCCTAAAGGGAAAAATTCGGGATGCGAGCCCACCAAGGAAATTTTTCCCAAAATTTTAACGCCAAGTGAAGAAAACTTCAGAAGGCCATAACTTTTGATAGAGAGCTTGGTTTTGGGAAAAGAAGGACTTTCTATAAATATCTCGATGACCTCCTTTTGCACAGAGCTCAATAGTTTTTGGTTTTGATAAAGTTTAAGGGGTCAATTTTAAGAAAACTACCTGCAGGTTTTTATAGTGCAATCTGGTAAATTTTAACTTGCTAGATTTATTCAATTTGATCTTCCTCCTCTCTCATCATGTCAAATAGACATGGAGGATTTTTCCTAAATGGATTTAAGGAAGGATGCAAGGTTCAATTTGTCTAAATGATTTACAATTTGAACATTTCCATTTCTTGACAGAAAACAATTGTCAAACGGTTTGAGCCCGATTTTGCTAAGTTTTGAGATATTTCCTTAAGTGTTTTAGTCAATTTGAACTCGTTTACACCCTAGCATGCTCAATTTTAATGTTTCATTGTTATTTCTTCCATGTAGGTTCGAACTGTGCATTTTTTGTTTAATTAATTGCAAGTTTTTAAAATTACAAATAACAAGGATCAAATCTTGATGTATCTATTTGCCATTTCTTCTTTTAAGTATTTAGAATACATTCCAATTCAAATATACCACATTAGGTTGATTCAAAACAAACCATTCAAGACCTAAATGCAATAATGATTTCAATTTTTCACATTTCAAAGACAAAGTTCTACACTATCGTTCATACGCATTTTCTTCTTTCAAGCAGAGATTCCAATATATTGAAATAATCATATTCAAATACAACAATGCAATTTGAGAAACGTATTTCATTCATTTATTGATTTCCAAAGGCAAACTTTACAACTTCTTTCTTTTATTCCTTCCAAAATCATTTATTGAACACAGGGCAGAATAATACATTTTCTTTTCACGTGTTGCACATTTCCACTTTCAAAATAGGGACTTCCTAGTGCATGATAAACACAAATTTCCAATTGAAGAATATCATATGAACAAGGTGAACACTTCCAATAATTCCAACTAAACTCATATAACCTCCTTTCCATTTGATTTCAAAGTACAGTATACAAAACAATATCATTCTTTCACATTCTTTTTGAAAAAGTAAATAGAGTATAACTCTTTTACATTTCCAATTTCCACTTACATTCAGTACAACATCTTTCCATTACAAACATTTACAAGGTACTCCACTTCAAGTGGGAAAGGTTACAATGATATTTCATTTCACAAGGGACCATCAAACTGTCTTTTCTCAGCTCCAGAACAGCAACATGCATTCTTCTCTTTCTTCCAATTTTGATCACAACAAAGGCAGGGGAAAGGAAACACTCTCCACCCAACCAAGACATCTAATGAAAGGAGAAGCCATCCTTCTTCATTGGCCCCCAAGCCCAAACCAGTAATGCAATAAGTAAAAATAGTATCATTCTTTCACATTCATTTTGAAAAATCAAATAGAGTATAACTCTTTTACATTTCCAATTTCCACTTACAGTCAGTACAACATCTTTCCGTTACAAACATTTACAAGGTACTCCACTTCAAGTGGGAAAGGTTACAATGATATTTGATTTCACAAGGGACCGTCAAACTTTCTTTTCTCGGCTCCAGAACAGCAACATGCATTCTTCTCTTTCTTCCAATTGATCACAACAAAGGCAGGGGAAAGGCAACACTCTCCACCCAATAAAGACATCCAATGAAAGGAGAAGCCATCCTTCTTCACTGGCCCCTGAGCCCTAACGACAAAGAAATAAAATATGTGATCCAACTCATGGCAACAATAGGCTTCCACAAAACATACACATAGCATTTTCATAATAAAACACAGTCTAAAATAAAATGTAGTTTTACAACTACAATAACACATTACAACAAAATACTAAGGCTTCGTCAAGAAGGCCAAAGGAGCAAGAACTATGGGGGATGCTTCTTATGCCTCCCAAACACGGAAATGGGTATCACCACCTGAGTTAAAAACCACCAAAATATAGTATATCAAAGCACTGACATTCCTTATGCCTCTCCCAAGTACCCCTTATTCCTCACATTTCCTTATGTCCCCCCAACCTCTAATGGCACCCCATAACGAGTAAAGAAATGCAAGCTATTTATTTGTAAGGTGGAACCCAAATCCCAACTCCCTCCACCCTTATACCTCCCTAAAACACACTTGTGCCTCCCACAAAATAATCCCCATAGTCTTCTCCTACACCATTCCTAGGCCATCTACCCACATCCCACAACAATAACAAACATACCAGCATTTACATATTCATAAAAGGGAAAAGAAGAGTATTTCCAAGAGCCAAGATCTTACCTCTCCATGATGGAGTTTGTTCCAAGATCAAATCAGCAAGCTCCTTCCAATGCAAAATACAATCCAAAATCAACAACCAACAAGCATGCAAAGGTCTCCAATCTCCTTCCAAAAGCAAGAGCTCCCAAAACAGCAAAAAATTCACCCAAAAGAAGTATGCAAAAGTGAAGCAACCCCAAAACAAAGCTAAGAAATTCAAATTTTATAGAAGAGGGAAGAGAAGAGGATGATGTGGATCCATGTAGGATGCCAAATCACACATCCTCAATTCCCACATCAAAGTCAACTTCATTCTCCAATGCATAATAAATAGGTGGGTGAATAATATGACAATTTACTTACACACTCCAAAAATCCCACACCCCATAAGGACTGAATTTAATAAAATGTAAGAAGAGTGCAATTAAAACTTACAATTAGTCATATCAAAATGTATAAAGAAGGTCTAAATTCAACCCTCCAACCATAGGTATGGTTGGTAAATAAATTTAAGAGGTATGGGACAAGTTTTACTTGTCCCACAAGCCTCCAAAATCAGCCTCCAAGGACAAATTCGAATTTCCAAGAAGGTGGAGTGTTTCACACTCAGAAGTAAACTTACACATCACTTACAAGGTCACTTACACATACTTACAACATTTAATACAAAATCCAACCACTTCACTAATTACTTTCTTATGACATATTGATTTTTTTACTTTAACAACATGATTATTCACAACATTAACACAACATTTAATAACTAATGAAAAAGGGTAAAGCACCAAAAAATAAACACATGCAAACATTAATAAAAGAAACCACATTAATAAATACATAAAGCCCCTTGGTCACATTCAAAGGTGATCCCCCCCATGGGAATCCCTAACTAACAAACACACACACAAACAAAACTAGTTGCCATGGTGACCTTATTGAATTCATCTAGAATTCCAATATGGTTGGTCTCCAATCCCCAATGTTTGTTGTGATATTTTTAACCTGCAAAATACAAATACCTCCTTCGGCCTTCATGGCCATATCAGAAATTTCCAAATAATATAAATATAATTTCAAAATCATCAATATATATATGAATCACAACAACATCCAGACAATCAACAATATCACTTACAATTTCATCAGCAACTATATAATCATCAATTTTAAATTCAATTTTCTCGGTCTACTCAATATATCCAAATATCACATGTCCTAACAACATCCATAAATATATATATAACCATTTCCAACAACATGTCAACATCTATATAAAATGTCTCTAACAATCATCATGCATCATATAGGAATCAGAGTCAACAATAAACCCTTATCTGACATCTAACCCCATAATAAATCAAAACTATAATAATGTCCATAATATAGTCAGCAGTATCATGATCAATATCAAAAATTTCGAAGGGAAGTGGACACTACACATTTATTACATATTTTCATATTTGTTTGATCACGATTGGACTTGGGCTCCTGCTTTAATATAATACCTTGTCTAATTCATTAACTACTCCATGTAAGTTAGTTATTACATTAATGGGATTTATACACAATATTCTAATCCATTTCTTGCTTTACGTACATTGTCTACTACATTACTTGGGCTCATACACATTATTTGACACATTTTCTGTTTTTCACGCACATGTTTTGTTTCCTTTCTTGAGTTACAAAAACAACATCCAATTCATTAATTTCTTTATCCACATTATTTGATATGTATTGTGTGATTCATTATTAGCTTTGTATACATATTTTTTGTTGTCTTTCTTACATTGTAAATGCCTTGTATGATGCATACTTGTTTACTACACATGGTGTTTGGCACACACATTGATTACTACACCTATTATTTGGGTCATGTTGTGTTATACAACTATTATTTGTGACACATTTTTATATACACCTATTTTTTGGGATATATTTATTGCAACATGCATTATTTGATACATATTTCTTCATACACATTACGTGACACATATCATTTGATATTTTTGTTTATTAATACTTGTTTGACGCACATAGTACCTGACACACATTATTGTTAACACACTAATGAATACTACTAACATTTGTTAAGACATCATTTTAGTGTATTGCCAGTTACCTATGTATTATGGTAGGCTTACCATGTCATGTCTTATCTTGTCATGTCATGTCACAAGTCCCAATGGATCCATTAATGTTGTGTGTGTGAGGTCTGAGAAATAAAATCAAATGAATTAAATATTACATTAAAACATAACATTATAAGAAATAATTAAATAACACAACACAGTATTTAACGTGTAAAAACACCCTAGGGGTAAAAAACAATTAAGAATGTAAGATTTCCATTTAATCAAGAAACAAATACATTTTCCTGTAAATTCTATAATCTCCTCACTTCTCTCCCTCGGTAATTCACAACGTGAATACCACATAATTTATCTATATGATCACCTGCCCTGTAGGTCTATATAAACAATTTGATCAAATGTGACTTCTCGTGAAACATCCCAATTAATTAATAATTAATTTTTAACAAACCAATTACCCCATTAACACGTAGTTTATATTAAATAATTTAAAATATATAATATTCTAAATTATTTAACTATAAATGATGGTTTATATAAGAACACTTAATATTAAATGTTCTAACACTCCCCCTTAATATTAAATGGGGAACATATGCCAAAGTTACCTGTTTATACAACTTAATTTACAAATCCATAAACCATATTTAAGGTTTAGGCTAGCATATCAATTTTGAAGGATTTATACACATTCATCATGCTCATCTTATTTTTTGGTACAAAAGGATTTGAAATCCATAAATCAGAAGTTATGATTTAGGCCAAACATGATTTTTGAGACTACATATCACACTTTCTCATGGAAAATATCTACCAACATCTCTAGGAGCCTTTTATAAAGTAAGGACATCCTTTACAAAAAATGTAACACATTGGACTATACACAATAAACTTAGAGTTATAAGTTTAAAAAGATCGTGAAAAAATATTTTACAATGTTTTACATTGGAGTAGAAGTATAGAGGAGAAGGAGAAAACATATGGTCGGCCATTAGGAGGTGAAATTTCCATGCACATTTCCCCTCAATGGAAACTTTGAATAGCCTAGCATTACACAAAACTTGCAAAACTTTAAAGTGCACAATGTCTTTGTAAGCATATTTGTAACTTTATCTTTAGTCAGGCAATATTAGAGATCTATATCACCACATAACACCTTCTCTCGGATGAAATGCATATGAATCTCTATATGCTTCGTCCTCTTATGATGAACTGAATTCTTATAAATATCAATGCAACTCTAACTATCACATAGAAGATGAGTGATTCATTTAACTTCCATGTGCATCTCTTCCAACAACCACTTTAGCCACATGGATTCTTTCACTTCTTCCATCGCACTTATATATTATGCATTAGTAGAAGAGATGGAGACTAACAACTTATTTTTACTACTCCAAGTAATGGCACCTGCACCAAACTTGATCACATATCCAGTTTTATATTTTTTTATCTATCACATCACTAGCATGGTCAGAATTACAATATCCATATAAACATGCATTATCATAATAAGCATAATATGAATAATTATTTATTTCAATTTTAACTGTCTATAAATCTTACATTAATAGGTTAAAAAATAAGTTGTATAACAACTTAAATTGCAATATGCTTAAAAACTAACAATGTCATATTACCAATATATTGAATTTTGAAAAAACAACTTCAATATTTCAAACTTAAAAAATATATTACATGCAATCATTATTAGACATCTCCAATACAGACACAAAGGCATCCTCAAGTGTCATTCAATATGCATATAATACTATTTTTAGTAATCACATACTAATTTAGAGTTTAGAAAATGTTTTATCAACATATATATCTTCATTATCTACTTTAAGATTTTAAATTGGTGATAAAACTAATAGATAACACATGTGAAAGAATGACCAAATCATACAAAATAATCAATAATGAAAGTAAAAACATACACTTAACCATTTAGGGATGGAATTTTAAAAGGTCCTCTAACATTACAGTGGAAAAATGTAGTGCTCGCTTCCCTTTGACACCTTTTGATACTTATTTTGATACGGGTGATTACATTATGGACATTATTATGTTTTGATTTAGTATGATGTTAGACATTTGATCATGGATTATTGTTGATCTTTATTTGGTTATGATGCATGGTGATTATTGGAGACACTCATATGTGGATGATGATATACAATTTGACATGGTTTTTTTATGGATGTTGTTCAGACATGTGATTTTGGATATTATGATTAGATCTGGAAAATGGATATTATATGATGATGATATAGTTGTTGATATAAATTGTATGCGGTAATGTTAAATTTCCTTTATGTTGTTGTGATTCACATACTTATATGATTTTGTGATTTTATTTATATTCATTTTGGATGTTCTGATATGGCCACAAGGGCTGAAGGAGGTATTTGTGTTTTTTAGGTTAATATCACAATAAACATCAGGGGATTAGAGACCAACCACAATGGAATTCTAGGTAAATTCGACAAGGTCACCATGACAACTTGTTTTACTATGTTGTGTTTGTTTGTTGTTAGGGATTCCCATGGGGGGGGGTCACCTTTACATATGACCATGGTTTTTGTGTAAATATTAATGTGGTTAATTTTTAATTATTGTTTGTATGTATTTTTTTAGTGATGTGTCACTTTCTTTTATTTAATTAAAGTTGTGGTAGATTAATGTGAGAAATCATATGGTTAAAATTCAAATAAATTAAATTGGGATATGGGAAAGTAATAATGGAAGTTGTTGAATCTTTGTATTAAGTATGTAAGGGATGTGTAAGTTTGTGTAAGAGTTTTGTAAGTCTGATTTTGGAGTATGAAACACTCCACCTCCTTGGAAATTTGAATTTGTCCTTGGGGGCTGTTTTTGGAGGCTATGTGGGACAAGTAAAACTTGTCCCATAGCTCTCAATTTAATTTACCAACCATATTTATTGTTGGAGAGGGTGATTTTAGACCTTTTTTTAAATGTATTTTACTAATCATTTTGCTAGATTTGATTACACTCTCTTATATTTTATTTATTTTGCATTCCTTTGCGGTGTGGGATTTTTGGAGTGTGCAAGTAAATTGTCATATTTTCACCCACCTCTTTATTGTGCTTTAGAGAATGAAATTTTATCTTTTGTGTTTGGAGTTGAGGATGTGTGATGTAGCATCCTACATAGATCCACATCATCCTCTTCTCTTCCCTCATCTATAAAATTCAAACTCTTTGCTTGTTTTGGGTTGTTGAATCATTTTGCAAACTTATTTGGGGGTGCAGTTTCTTGCTATTTAGAACTCTTGTGGATTTTGGAGGAGATTGGAGATATTTTGCATAATTGGATATTGTTGTATTGAAACTGTGTTTTTGACATTGAAATCTTGTTGTTTAGAAACAAAATATACCATGGAAAGGTAGGAGCTTAGCTCTTCTTTTATGCTGTTATTTTCCTTTTTTTGTGTGTGTAGGAATGGTGCATGTGTTTTGTGTTAATTATTGGTTGTTTGGGTAAGACTACCATAGGAATGGTGTATGAGATATGACTATGGGGAATCTATATGGAGGGGGGCATAAGGGAATGGCATTGGCATAAAAAATTTTGTGGAGGGAGTTTTGGTTTGGGATCCACCATGGAAAAGAAATAGCTTGCATTTCTTACTTTGTGGGGGGGCATAAGGAAATCTATGGGGGCATAAGGAGGGATTGTGCGGGGCATAAGGATATGTGTGGTGAAATTTTATTGGCATGGTTTGTTACAAGATGGATGCCCAATTACCATTGGGATGCATAAGTAGCTTCCCCCATATTCCTTTATCCTTTGGCTTGCATGATCAAGCCTGAGTTCTATTTTGAATGTATTCAAATGTAGTTGTAAACTACTGTTTTGTGTCTGGACTATGTTTTAATTTGAATTATGCATGATTAAAAGAATGTTGTGTCTTATGGAATCCAGTTGTCATAATGGGTTTATTCACACCTGTTATTATATTTTGGTTAGGGATCAGGAGGCCAATAATGAAGAATGAATTCTCCTTTCATTGGATGTGTTGGCTTTGGTGGAGAGTGTTGCCTTTCCCCCACTTTTGTTGTGATCAATTTGGAAGAGAAAGAAAAATTGCATGTTGTTGTTCTGGAGCAGAAGAAGACAATTTTGTCAGCGCCTTGTGAAATATACTTCATTTATAACCTTTCCCACTTGAAGTGGATGAAATTGTAATATATATAATTGTGAAGAAAAGGTATTGTAATTGGTTATGAAAGTTACTTATTCGAAATGTGAAATACATTTATATTTTGTTATGTTTATTGGAAAGAAATAGAATTCTATTAATTTCATTCAAGGACATTGAAGAGATGTAAAGAAGTATTTAAAATTGGAGTCAATAAAGATATTGCAAGATCTTCTCTCATATGCATTTTTGTGATTGAATTGGAATGTTTCATTGTGATGGCAAGAGATCCATAGTTTAGATCTCTATTTGAAAAACAAGAAATGTACGTATGAAATAATGCTTTATTGTTTGTATGTTTTTGAAATATGTAAAATTGGAATTTAGTATTTTACAATTCTAGATTTGAGAATGGTTTGTTTAAAAACAACTAAATGTATTAGATTATATTAGAAAATTAAATACCACACTTGAATGATGAAATTGATATACATATCATCCTAGAAATGGATATCTGTTGTTATAAATTTAAAAATGGAAAATAAATTTAATCAAAATGTATAGTTCGGGCCTGCACATTATAATCAACTTGGAAATGTTAAAATTTAGTGTGATTGCATTATCAAGGAACTAAAATTGACAAAGAACACTTAATAAAACAATTTAAAACCTTGCAAAATTGAGCCCAAACCCTTTCACAGTTGTTTTCTAGTCAATTGTTGGAAAAATATCAAATTGGAAATCAATTGAGTTAAATTTACCTTCCTAGAAACACTTATAAATCCTTCCTAGAACAATCCTCCATGTCTATTTGGCATGTAGAGTGAAGGAGGAGATCAAATTGAATCAAAAAATTATAGTGTCAAAAATTCACTAGTTTTCTTTTTAAAAATCCTGCACGCTGTTTTCACAAAATTGACCCTTCAAACTTTATCAAAATGTAAAATTTATGATTCCTCTACAAAGAGGTAATCAAGAGCTTTCCAAAAACTTCCTTGTTTTCCTAAAACTGAGATTTCTAGAAAAATTTACTGGCCCTCTGAAGTTTTCCTTCCTTACCTGGAAAATTTGGGAAAATTTTCCCTAGCAGGCCTATAGTCTCGAAAAAAATTCCGTTTAAAATATCCTTAGAAAAAAATTTGAAAAATTCTTGGGGAATTTTTTTTAAAATTTCCTCCTGCTGGCCCGCAACCAATCATGAGGCTGCCACATGTCCTCGTGGGGACAACGACGGAGGTGCATGACATCATTTTTTCCCTTGGGCCTTTTAAATATTTTGGGAAAAAATTTTCATTTTTCTCACCTGCCAGCCCATAGCCAACCAGAGGCTGCCACATGGCAGCATGCGGCTGAAAGCAGCGGTGGTGAAACCCTCACAAATCTTTCCTTTTTTTGAAAAATTTTGTTTTGGAAAAATTTTCATATTTTCCCCATGGCCCTGTACTCCTACTCCCTCACCATCGGTGTTAGTCTCCTCCATGCGAATGCGTGTGAACCTGCACGGCAAACTAACCCCTTTCCCTCCTTTGGAAAAATTTTCCAACTGACTCCACTGCCCCACTCCGTCCCCTCTCTCTCTCATCTCTCCTACCATGGTCATTTTGTGGAGCACCACGTGTCCCTGGTAGACCCATGTAGGCATGCGTAGGTGCTATAAGGAATTTTTCCCTCCCTTTGGCAAAAAGTCTTCCCCAACGCCTTCATTGCCATCCCGCCCTTCCCTCATTTCTTTCCGCCGATGGCTTAGAGCCCGACACATGTCCATGGAGGACCCATGGAGGCGTGCAGGAGAAATTTTGACTTTACACCCCCATGGGGAAAATTTACCAACACTGCCCCTTGACCCGCTGACCTAGTAAATGGGCTTCCTTCCCCACTCGACACGTGTCCCCTTGGGGGAAAATTTGACCCCTAAGGTCCGCCGGTCCATAACTGGAGTTTTACAAGGAGTTAGGAGGACTTCTTTATATCGTTGGAAAGGTGAGAAAAATTACTATCCAATGGGAATAATTTAGGGAAATTTTGAATGTGTTAAGAGTGAGAAAAAACAAGTTTAAACTCTGAGCCTATTAGAGAGTGGGTATGGTGATATTTTACCCCTGAACCTAACTAAAACTTATAAGCATAGAATTTGGACCTTGTGACCTCTGATAATAGTAATAAATGAAAAGTATGTTCTAGTAGACTAATCTTGTGCCAGAACCTATTTGTGTCAACTGTTGTCTTGTAACCTAGCTGTAGACACTTCTAATCAAAAAAATTATTCCATAATTTTCCGGACTAAACCTAGGTAGTTTCTTGGGTCTCAAGTGGGTTGTTTTTAATGAGCATCACAAAAAATTCCATGGATTATGTGGAGTTTTCTTCAAGATGACCAAGAAAGGGTTTTGGTGACTTCTTACTATTGGTTGCTCAAACATGCACCTGCGTCTCAGATTTTAGAAGGGACGAGGTTTTTTAGAACATAATGGAACTGTCCCCAAGTTGTGGGACCTTGCATGCTTGGGATGGATCTCCGGAGAAGGATGGTTCCTCTATCTATTTCTACTACTACTGCTACTCCTAGTGCAGAAAGGGGAAACTAAGCTAATAATGCTAAGGGACCAGGGATAGAAGGATAACATGAAAGGAAACTACACTAAAAGGTGATAGCACCAAAAAAGAGGGATGAAGACTATTTGTTCTGAGTAAGAATGAAAGAAAATGTGTGAAAGGAGGCTAGGCACAAGTAGCACAGTAAAACATGTATTCACCAGAGCATTCTCAAGGAACACAACTAAATATGGAACTACAAGGACCTGAAATAGCACAACCAGCACACAACATAAAATAAAAGGCAAGAAGGAGGAATGCAGACACATTAGGATAGAGAATAGTCATAAAACGATGCTTATATTACTTCCAGAAATGCACAAAAGTGTTACAATGATGAAGGAGGCCGATATCCACATGTGAGAACTAGATATAGAGGGACCTGCAACTCAAAATACAGAAATTATGGATTCCTTCGCAAAACACGTAAGGATCTAGAGTGTTCAACATAACAAATGAGTCTATCTCTTACATTTATAGATGAATCCATGGAGGAAGAAGGGAAGAAGAAGGGAAAATCTGAATTTTAAACATAACCACCAACAAGAAGCATTGAATGCCTACAAATCCTCCTGGAGATCTATGAAATATTATTCCCCAAGCCTTCTTGGTGTGTTAAAGAATAAAGGAGGTTGGATCATATCAAATCAGGTGGTTCGAGCAATCAAATCTACTCATTAATGTTTAGAGAGATGTTTTCCCATTTCTTACCTACCAAATCCACCAAGAATTTGAATTTGAATTTATATCACTGTAGCTGACATCAACAACTTTTTGAAAAGTCTAGGCAAGTGCTAATATGATCTCTATAGCAAAAGATACGGCCGTCAGAATGTGTCAGATTCATTGGCACATGCAAAACATTTGGTGCGCGTGGATTGGCTGAAATGATGGCCAATTATGCAAATATTTGTCATTTCTACCACGTGTCACCTATTGGTTTGTTACAAGGATTTGGCACCTTGTTAACGCACTTTGACTAGTTGTGTGTGGCACATTCAAGTATGTTAAGAGATAACCTAGCACAAAAGGGCACAAAGGAGGGTGTGGGGACACGTGCAGAAGAATGAGGCATGGGAAGAAGACAGGAGGAAGGCATGCAAGGGCACGCACGAAGGTAAAATGAAGCAAATTGGTGAGAAAGGAACTCATGGTGAAGGTACAACTATTAGAAAGTAATGGTCACAGCACACGAGAGGCTAGGCGCTTAGCTTATTGAAACAAGCCTGAGATGCGCACAGGGTGAAGAAGTTGCTTAGGAAGACAGAGAATGTGTAGAAGGTGGGTGTAAGGGGAAAGTGGAAGGAGAGGAAGGAAAGTGGCTCACAGGGAAAAATGCAACCAAGGGAATGTGCCAAGTGATCTTGAGCATGCGTAACATTTTAATGAATGACTGAGAGCCAGAATATTTATACCATTTAACTAAATAACTAAGAGAGTTATTTGGATAACACTTTTGGTGAATTTCAGGGCCATCTGCCTGCTAGATGAAGAAGATGAGTAGCCTGAATCATTCATTGGGCATGGAGTCTACTTATGCAATTGTGAAACTACCCTAATAGTCTCTTGAATATCATTTCTTGACTCTGTTCTGAATCTTACAACTGCTGAAAGAAGCTCTGCATTTTGGAAACAATGGAAGAGTGCATGCAAGAAGCACGCAAGAAGAAAAAACTATGTACAAACAAATAATGTGTGTGTAGCACACTTAGAGGAATTGAAACTACTCTAATATATACAACATGATGTAGCAAACTTAATGGAAGGGTTTGAGATAGATCGCATTTACTGGGATTTGTAACATGCCTCCATCAAGATGAGTTAACTCAAAAGAATTAGCTTCTTTGCAGGAACTGATGATGTATGGGCCACTCCAAAGTGCATCAAACTTTGAATGGTACCCTAGTTTAGCTCTGTCAGCATCCCATTTTAAAACCAAGTTCACAACTTTGAAATCTTAAGGCCTAGCCTTTCTATAGAACCATTTCTTTGTTACTTGTTGATGTTTTTCTAGCTTGATCATGGTAGATTTCCTTATTTCTTCAAGATTAACTAGCTCTGCCATTCTGATTTCTCTTTGGTCTGCACCTTCAAATTCCAGTTGTTGGGAAAGCACTAAAAAATTCAGCTCTAGTGTCAAAGGAAGGGTAGCCTTCTTGCCATAGACTAGTTTGTAAGTTAAAGTTCTTATCACCTTTTTTACTGTGATTTTATCTTCCCAGAGCATGTGCTAGACCTTTGTATGCCACTATCTTTGGCTAATGTTCATTGTGTGCTTCATGATTCTAATCAGGTTCTTGTTTGTTAATTCTGCCAAACCATTACCCTGAGGGTAATAGTTGGAAGAAGTCTTTAGGTAAATGCCCAAACTTAGAGCCCAATCGGTGATTTTAGTACCAAGGAAGGATTTTGCATTATCAGAGATAATGGTGTGAGGAATGCCAAACCTTGTGACTATACCTTCAAGAAATTCAAGGATGACTGACTCGATTGATTCCTTGAGTGTGATAGCTTTTGTCTATCTAGTGAAGTAATTTGTAGCTGTCAACACCCACTTGTGTCCAACGCATAAAGGAGGATTGATCATGCCTATGAATTCAAGACCCCATTGCAGTAAAAGGTTGATCCAGCTTGAATTGGTTAGAGGGGAAGTCATTCGCCAATCTTTTATTTCCCATGTAAAGAAAGTGCATTCCTTACATTTTGTGACCCAGTTGTGTGCATCTGTAAATAGGGTAGGCTACAAGATTCATGTACCATTATGATCTTCATTGTTGTAGTTTTGGAAGAAAAGCATCTAGAAGAGAATCCATCATGAAATTTTTACTAACACTTATTCATTTTGCTCATCATTGATACATCTTAACATTATGTCATAAAGATTTTTCTTGAAGAGAATTCCATCAATTAAAACATAACAGATAGATTATAACCTCATATGTCTTCTCTTTACCCTATTTAAGCTATGAGGGTACATGCACCCTCAGAAAGGAATGTGATCATTTCCTTCATCTAGTCTCATGTGTTAGGATTTGTATTCTTCTCAAGTTCTATGTGCATGGGGGATACCTTCATCCAGAAATAATGAAGTCTTAGGATCATCTATACACATCCTCAGAAATCTACGCTTACAGAGTGCACTACCTCTTACCATTTTTGTGGCTTTGATAGTCACATAATATTCCATGATTTTGGTCACCCACCATGCTCTCTTTCTCACTGGATCTCTATGCTCCCATGATGAAGTCTTTGACAAAACAGTGGGAGACTAAAACCTTAATACGAAATTGGTGGTGAACATACTTTTGAATTTTTTGAGTGCATGCAAATGATGGAGAAGACCTTCTTCTCCATCATGACTATATTTTAATTCATAATCCTTAAGCATTTAGCTGAAGAAATCCACTGATTGTTCTAATCCTTAGTCCATTTTCTTATGTTAGGACAGCATAGTAACACTCACATCAACGCCATAAGCATAAATGATGAAATCCTTTGAATAATCTAGGATTCATGAGTGTTGGCGCGCAAGCAATATCTTGCTTGATTTTGTTGAAGATTTCTCTTCCTTCTATTGTCCATCTGAAGGCTATGTCCTTTTTGAGCATTAAGATAATGGGCCGAACCAGTCCCACAAATTTAGGAATAAAACACCTAATAAAATTGATCTTGCCAAGGAAGGACTGTAGGGCCTTTTTGTAAGCCAGCAAGGAAAGAGCTAGGATGGCTGAAACACACTTAGGATCGATTACGATGTCATCCTTTAAAACTATGTGGCCTAGAAGCTTAGCCTACATCTCTACAAAATTTCACTTCTTGGGGTTAAGAGACACCCTAAATTCTCTCCATCTCTCAAAGACTCTCTCCATGTGCTCCATATGATCCGCGCCTTTCTTTGAGAAGAAAATTATATCATCAAGGTAAACCAAGATGAACTCATTAATGTATCCTTTGAAGGCAATATCCATGGCACATTGAAATGTGGCACCCATATTTGATAGACCAAAGGGCATTTTATGATATTCCCCACTTGGTCGTAAACGTCATTTTGAATTGATCCTCTTCCTTGACTAGGATCTGATTAAAACTTGAATATCCATCTAGCATGGAGATTCTCTGCACACCAGCCACAGTTTACAGAATCTGCTCCATTGAAGGAAAAGGATAATGATCCTTTAGAGATGCCTTATTCAAATATTTGAAATCAACACAAAGTATAATTTCACCATTCTTCTTGTGCACAAGAACCAGATTTGTGACCCAGGTAGAGTATTTGATAGGAAAAATATTTTTTTCCTCAATGATTTTGGATAATTTCTTTCTCATGAGGGGTTCTATCTTTTGATTGACTAGTTGTTGCTTCTACCTGATAGGCTTGATACCAGGATAAAGGTCAATGGAGTTTTGAGAAACACTTGGATCGAAACCTTTGAGGTCTTCATACTCCCATGAGAAGATATCACTTTATTTTTTACAGAGAGATATGAAGGTCTGCTTTTCATCATGCGCACAAGTCCTACTGAGCAACAACTCTTTCTCACGTGTAATAGTGGCTGAGGAGCATTCTTATTACTCAGAGTGCATGTACCTTTCTTTACCATTGAACTCATCATCGGGGCTAAATATTTTCTCTAAGGTGACCAACCCTTTAGACAATTTGTTTGTCTTTAGTTGTATCACTTAGTCACCATAGCTGGCATGTAAGTCAACTTACATGCTTGATGAGAACTCAGCTTCATTCTAGATAAACTAAATGATTTGCACGTTAGTGTTAAACACTTTTTATCTGGTTTTATTATCTGGAATGGATGGTCTAATCACCATCTTAATGTGTTGAGTGTTTCCTTTGAAAAAGTCCTTTGCAGGAGAGAATTGTGAACCCATTGTGGCCATCTAGTCAGCTTCCTTGTTCATTCTTCACGGCACCACCTGCAGATTTAGAGCATCAAAGCTCTCAAGGAGGTCCCAAACTCTATGTTTATATGCTTTGAGAAGCTTATTCTTATTTTGTAATTTATTTGTGACCTGGTGGATAACCAATTTTGTGTCCCAAAAGATCTGCATCACCTTAATTTTCGTCTTCTCAACAATGAGAAATCCATGCACCAACGCTTCATACTCTACCACATTGTTAGAACATGTAAACTGTAGCCTATGCACAAAGAATAATTTCTCATCCTTGGGGTAAATGAGAACCATTCCAGCTCCCGTGTCATTCCTGCTTCTAGATCCATCAAAGTACAACTTCCATAGAGCAGGTTGAACTTTGTCTTTCTTGAGCGCACACGGAATCATAACTTATTCTTCTAGAATGTAATAAGTACCAATCCTAGTTTCATAAGCTTCCAGTTCTTCAGCATATGGATCAAATTTATGGTGCCTTTCCACCCATTCAACAAGTACCAGATCAAGAACAGAGGGTGGAAGAGACTGATCTTCAAGGACAGAAGCTTTTTCTTCTTAGATTAAATAGTTGGCTTGGAGAGGGGATGGAGCATATGACTCTACATGATAGGAAAATATAGGCTCAGCTCATAGTACCATATAAAAATTCTCTCATATGAAATGCATATGAATCTCTATATGCTTCATTCTCTTATGATGAACTGAATTCTTATAAATATCAATGCAACTTTGACTATCGCATAGAAGATGAGTGATTCCTTTAACTTCCATGTGCTTCTCTTCCAACAACCACTTTAGCCACATGGCTTCTTTCACTTCTTCCATCGCACTTATATATTATGCATTAGTAGAAGAGATGGAGACTAACAGCTTCTTTTTACTACTCCAAGTAATGGCACCTGCATTAAATTTGAATACATATCTAGTTCTATATTTTCTATCTAACACAACACCATCATGGTTAGAATTACAATATCCATATAAACATGCATTATCATAATAAGCATAATATAAATAATTATTTACTTCAATTTTAACCGTCTATAAATCTTACATAAATAGGTTAAAAAATAAGTTGTATAACAACTTAAATTGCAATATGCTTAAAAAACTAACCATGTCATATTACCAATATATTAAATTTTGAAAAAACAACTTCAATATTTCAAACTTAAAAAATATATTACATGCAATCATTATTAGAGGTCTCCAATACAGACACGAAGGCATCCTCGAGTGTCATTATATATGCATATAATACTATTTTTAGTAATCACATACTAGTTTAGAGTTTAGAAAATGTTTTATCAACATATATATCTTCATTATCTACTTTAAGATTTTAAATTGGTGATAAGACTAATAGATAACACATTTCAAAGAATGACCAAATCATACAAAATAATCAATAATGAAATTAAAAACATACACTTAACCATTTAGGGATGGAATTTTAAAAGGTCCTCTAACATTATAGTGGAAAAATTCCATGGATTATGTGGAGTTTTCTTCAAGATGACCGAGAAAGGGTTTTGGTGACTTCTTACTGTTGGTTGCTCAAATGTGCACCCACGTCTCGGATCTCAGAAGGGCTGAGGTTTTTTAGACCACAATGGAACCATCCCTAAGTTGTGGGACCTTGCGTGCTTGGGATGGATCTCCGGAGAAGGCCAGTTCCTCTATCTATTTCTACTGCTACTGCTACTCCTAGTGCTAAAAGGGGAAACTAAGCTAATAATTCCAAGGGACCAGGGATAGAAGAATAACATGAAAAGAAACTACACTAAAAGGTGATAGCACCAGAAAAGAGGGATGAACACTATATATTCTGAGTAAGAATGAAAGGAAATGCGTGAAAGGAGACTAGGCACAAGTAGCACAGTGAAACATGTATTCACCAGATCGTTCTCATGGAACACAACTAAGTATGGAACTGCAAGGGACCTAAAATAGCATAACCAGCACACAACATAAAATAAGAGGCAAGGAGGAATGCAAACACGTTAGGATAGAGAATAGTCACAAAACGATGCTTCTATTACTTCCAAAAATGCACAGAACTGTTACAATGAAGGAGGAGGCCGATATCCACATGCGAGATCCAGATCTAGAGGTCTGCAACTCAAAATAAATAAATTATAGAGTCCTTCGCAAAACACGTAAGGATCTAGAGTGTCCAACATAACAAATGAGTCTATCTCTTACATTTATAGAAGAATCCATGGAGGAAGAAGGGAAGAAAGAGGGAAAATATGAATTTGAAACACAACCACCAACAAGAAGCATTGAATACCTACAAATCCACCTAGAGATCTATGAAATACGCTTCCCCAAGCCTGCTTGTTATGTTGAAGAAGAAAGGAGGGCGGATCATATCAAATCAGGTGGTTGGAGCAATGAGATCTGCTCACTAATGCTCAGAGAGACATTTTCCCATTTCTTACCTACTAAATCCACAAAGAATTTGAATTTGAATTTCTATCACTGTAGCTAACGTCAGTAGCTTTCTGACAAGTCTAGGCGTGCACCAATCTGAGCTTTGTAGCAAAATATATGGCTGTCAGAATGTGTCAAAGTCGTTAGTACATGCAAAACACGTGGCACGCATGGATTGGCTGAAATGATGGCCAACTGTGAAAATATTTGTCATTTCTTCCATGTTTCACCTACTACTTAATTGCAAGGATTTGGCACCCTGTTAGTGCACTTTGACGGGTTGCACACAGCACATTCAGATATGTCAGAAAATGACCTACCACAGAAGGCCACAAAGGAGGGCATGGGGACGCGCATGGAAGAATGAGGCACAGGAAGAAGATAGAAGGAAGGCAAGCAAGGGTGCGCATGGAGGGAAAATGAAGCAAAGTGGTGAGCAAGGAACGCATGGTGAAGGCACAACTATTAAAAATTAATGGGAACGATGCATGAGAGGCCAGGGACTTAGTTGATTGAAGCAAGCCTGAGATGCGTGTAGGGTGAAGAAGTTACTTAGGAAGACAGTGAATGCACAGAAGGTAGATGCAAGGGGAAGTGTAAGGAGAGGAAGGAAAGGGGTGCACAGGGAAAACTGTGACCAAGGGAATGTGCCAAGCGATCTTGAGCACGTGCAACATTGCAATGAATGACTGAGATCTAGAATATTTATACCAGTTATCCAAATAACTAGGAGATTTATTTGGATAACACTTACCACATAAGAACCCTTCGCATGTTTCACAAGCATGAGAAATAGGTGGCAAACTAAAAAATAGGTTAAGTCGAGACATGTCATACATGCTTCTAAAATTGACAGGATCTAGTATTTCATGCCACAATTGAATATCACTTCTATTTTTGAGTAGACAAATAAGAAGTAGAATCAAAACCTTTAAATACATATAATCCATTCTTTTGTATGCCTTCAGAAACTAGTAACATCTAACTCATTTATCTTTTAACACAAAATTACACTATAATTATTTTGAGTTAGATGTTAACAAGAAATCAAATTCATTTTTAATTTAGGAACACATAAAATATTGTTAATAAAACCATTTAAAAACATTTACTTTTCATTGACCCTGAATATTGAGAATGGGATGATCACTTCGATGGATCATTTTGATATCAGTTAGAATATTATATTTATACGACATGTGCCTAGAGGAACCACTGTCTAATATTCAATCATTTTATTTGGTAGTGACTAATATAGTTTACAAGATAACAACATTAGATTTAAGGTTATTCTCTTCATTCTTGTTTTGATTTTTGAAATTTGGCTTGTTTTTGTTTACCCTACAATCTTCTTTCTTGTGTCCAAATTTCCCACAATTATAACATTTTCCATCAAAATTGGCTCTTAAATTTCTTGATTTCTTTTATTTACTAGGAGGTTTAAAATTTGCTTTTTTATTCTTGTTAAATCTATAAGGATTGTTCTTAGATTTATGTGTAAGAAGTGCCTGAATGGCATTCTCTTTCGAATAAAATTAGACATGACCGGCTCTTCCTAGATCATGAGAGCACTCAGTGTAGATAGATCAGGAATATATTGTTCTATTTAATATTTAGAATTCATAATCGAAATGAAATATCTAAATCACTCATGGATGTTCATTTGAATAATGAAATATGGTATTTTATTATGAATCAAATTGTAATCACGCCCATCTAATTGAGATTTAATTTTTTTAATTTTTTTCCAAAAAATTAATTACCTTTTCATCTCCCTTCATGGGAGTCTTCATTAGCTCAAGAATCAACTTTATAATTTTTGATAAACATGTACCTTCATGCATCAATTCTAGTTATGTCCAAGCCTCACTCGAAATTTCTTGATTCCCAATTTGAACTAGGAAATCTTCATGTACTCTTCCCAATATTATGGGCATTGCCTCTTGTACCTTCTTTTGATATGTAGATACATTGTCTATTGTCACTTTTCTGCCGATCGGAGCCTTCTCCGTACTGTTCACGACCATCCAAAGCTTACATGCTATGAATTCCATCTTCAATCCGATATTCCAGATGTTGTAATTTGATCCACTCAACATGTGAGATTTGTTAATGGTAAAATGATTAGACCCCATTTTTACGTAAATAATTCAAAATGAGACCAAACTAAGTTCTTCGTAAAGTATTTTCAGGAATTCCCCTTATCATTTTTCAAGTGAATATGTTGGTCGTATTTTGAAAATTTTTCCCTTTTTCATGTCGAAATTGACTTGTCAAAAGAATACTTACACAAAATATTTTTTTTATATAGATAATATTTGGAAAAAAGGCTCCAAGGGCCTATTACAAAAGAGATACTACAATAACGATCGACTAAAACAAAAAGTGTCTATCAAAAAACCTGACAAAAACATCCCGAGTGAAAAAGAGATTAACTCAAACAGAGCCCGGTCAAAACAAAAAACAACAGAAACAAAACACTATACCAGTCAGCAACAAGTCAACAACCGAGCCTTAAACACACGTTTCCCTAGTCCTCGAGCTCAAACCAACACAATCCACTTGGAAATCCTCCTCATCAGAACTGCTTCTATCGAGCTGCCTCTTCTTTCCTTTTTCCTCTGCAACCATCCCCTGGAGGTTATCTAACATGTTTTTCTAAAACTTTTATCTCGGAATTCGACCTCTGCATCCCACACAGTAGCTTTTGATTATGTTCTTTAACTTGAAAAACCGAATCCTCCAAAGCTTTAATTTTACTTGCAAGAAAGTTAAACACAATGTTTCCCTCCACCAACCCTTCCTTAGGCTTATACTCTTCAACATTCCTAGGAATATTTTGTAACACCGTCACCACATCCACCTCTTTCATAGCTCTCTCTTTCATTTTATTAAGTAGTATCCTATCTGCTAAATAAATATGATCTTCCCAGTCATCCCCAAATCTTATACCATCCCCCCTAGTTTGCAAAATTGGCTTACCTAATTTAACAAGCAAGAGGATTAAACCTTAATGAAGGACCTCTATTTTTTCCTCCTTAAAACTATTAACTGAAAACTATAGAGAATTAAACAAGTAAAAAGGAATATGCATCCTCCTTCCTCTACAAAAATGGGTCAGAAGCATTAAATGCTGAGAGTGCAGCTTCTGATACTTCCCATCTAGAGTAATATACTTCATGATATAGAAACAAACTTCAGCCCACCTCCCCGGAAAAGATTTACGAGTAATACCATCCTCCATTTCTCATCATTTTCAAGAAAAATGTGGACTTCCTCCTGGAGCCGGGTCTTATCCTTAAACACTTTACAACCATCGCAATCCATCTTTGTAACACTTCCAATTAATTCCTCAGAGACCAGAAATCTTACACCCCTAATAGTGACAAGACCATTATCCCAAACCATTAAACATTTCCTCGAGATATTTTCATCAAACCCCCTTAAACTCTACATAAAATAAGAAATTCCTCCTTCCTTAAAAATATCCCAAAGAAAAGAATCTCTTTCCAAACTCGCCGACGAAAATGGTTCAACCCTAACCCTAACCCCACCCATCTCAAAGACCACATAAATGGAAGTTGAACCAATCTTCAATGAACCGGAATAAAAACTTAAAACAAACCTTTAAATAACTAATTCATGTCAATGTGTACGCTATAATGATAGTCGCAATAAATCTCACACACTGTGAAATTATATCCATGATAGCACATATCCTTTTCTCATGCCTAAATCTGTTTTTCTGCATTAAGCACAGCTTTTGTACTTTGAGGTAATTCCACCTCACTCCACCACCACATTTTATTATGAACTCGCACCCCAATATTAGCTAATGTGTTAGCACACGTATTAGCTTGAAGGAAAATGTGATTAAATTGAATATCATCTAATTTAAAAAACATAGTCTTAACATCTCTAATAATATAATCAATATTAATATGATGCTTAGTTAGGCCCTTCATCACATTAACAATGTATAAGGAGTCTCCCTCCACTTGAATTTTTCTTTATTTTCAAATAATTCGCCCATTGTAAACCAATTAATAGAGCATAAGCCTCAACATAGTTATTAGAATTATTTCCAATAGGCTCAGCATAAGCTAAAACGAGGGCACCCACTTCATCTCTAATAATACCACAAACAGAAGTTAAACCAATGTTTCCTTTTGCTGCTCCATTGAAATTCAATTTCATCCATCCTTTAGAAGGCAAAACCCATTTAGCACTTTTCCTAACCATAGCCTTCAACATAGGAGCTTGTTGTACACACTTAGTGATACCTAAAACTTGAATAATCTCCTTCTCATGATTAAGATACCCTCCTTGCTCTTTAAGCTTCACTATAGAGAGATTATTAACTAGAGCACCTAAAATTTTACTCCCCACCCTCGTAGTGTTATTTTGTTTATCCTTAAAATTTTGACAATTCCTTTCAAGCCAAATTCCCCACAAAAAATGAGGCAACACAAAACTCCAAGCCTTAGATAGGCTTAAAGACGCAAAAGGACTTTCCATTGCCCATACCAGTCAACAATAGTCTCCGGAAAGACCCACAAAATCTAGAAAACATTCATAACATGAATCATAACCCTTCTAGAAAAGGGACAATGAAGAAAAAGGTCTTGAACAAATTTACTATCTTTTTTACACAAGATACACCAATTAGGGATCATCATTCCTTTCACCTGTAAGTTATCAACAGTTAAAATTTTATTCTGGAAAGCATTCCAAAGAAACAAATTAACCTTTGGAATAAGATTCTTATCCCATAATTTTTTTCAAAATGGTTGTGAAGGAGGACCATTTCTTGTTATACCATACCCAGTTTTTACTGAGTACTTACCATCCTTTGTCAAAGACCATATTAACGCATCCTCTTTCTGGACTACAGGAATGTGTAATCCTCTAAGATTAACATCTAATATTCTGATTCTTTCCTTAATTTCTTCATCCTCACCTCTCCAGTCCAAGTCTTTCCAATCCCATCCCCAATCAAATCTATCCCAATAATCTCTAATCAAACTTCCTATAGACATCTGAAAATGAGCAGTCGCTTCTCTCCATTGAACTTGATTAATTCAAGGAGCATCAACTAACCACCAATCTTCCCAGAATCTAATTTTTGTACCATTTCCTATTAGCCACTTACTACCCCTCAACAAAATATCCTTGCATTTACCCAAACCATTCCAACGGAAGGACCCATTCGGAAGATCAACATTAGAAATAAAAGAGGCTTGATCAAAATATAAAAACTTAGCTCTTAGAATTCTAACCCATAAGTCATCTTCATGCTCTAAACGCCAACCTACTTTAGCCATAAGGGCTAGATTCATACTTTTGATATCTTTCAAACCAAGCCCACTAGCATTTTTTGGAAGGGCAACTTTATCCCATGCCACTAAATGAATTCTATCTTTTGATTCAGTTCTCGACCAACAAAATCTACACTGAATCTGAGTAATAATATTTCTAATTTTAGTTGGCATTTTGAAATACACAAAATATATTAATTTGACTATAAATTTGACGCATTCAATTAAAATGTAAACGATTTTTTTTCAGTTTTTGAAAAAGAATACTAATCTAGTCGTAAAACCAAGTACACTACTTCTTATTTTGAAAAGAAACTAAAAAACATTAATTATCAAAACGGAAAAAAAAAAAAAATTCTCGCTATATAAAAAATTTCTAATAAAAACATTATAATCTATTTTTCAAAAAATGGGTGGAAACAATCTCTTATATGTATATATTTGTATCTACTTAACTCAATCGAACTATCTTACTTAACACAGCGAGCCCATCTACATTGCCAAGCCATAGTGACTTGATCGAGACACATATTCCAAACAAACTATTATGTAACCAAGCCGCTTCAACATCATAACTGAGCCCGAGATACATGGCAGATTGTTGGCTTTGCCAACAAAACACTTGCAAATGTGTTTCCTAAGCCAAATTAACATATGCAAAGTAAATGATTATTAAGTCTTCCAACCGCCCCCGCGTCCCCAATATAAAAACCGTAGCCAAGGAATAGTTTTAAGCGTCCACAAGCAGGCTTTCAAAAAAAAGTTTTTTATTAAAAAAACATTTGTCTTTGGGTTTAGAAATCCTCCACATTGAGCCTTAAGAACTTAGTGCCAAAAAAGGTGGGGATTGATTAATGTTTGATTGCCTACATTAATATGGTATTCAAACTTATAAAGTGAGACGTGAATAAATACAAATGAATTTAATTAAAGCCGTGTATAATAACTACTAACCAATTTTCATCAAACCCTTATACATGGTCTTTGACGAAAGACAAAAAATAATGCTATAAAGAGATATGTTATATAAAACATAGGTTTTGAACTATATACTTTAAATTAAAGAATGTATATAGCCCGTTTAGCATATAAACTTAGGTTATTATGTTTTATTAAAAAACATATAGGCTAGAAATTTTATAAATGGTTAGGATATAGGTAGTTAACATAGGTTTTAAACTTTGTGAGATTTAATACCAAGGCCACCAACCCATACATACATAAAGTTTAAAACATATGTAAAAATTAATTTAAGTTAAACTTAGGTATTATAATAAAAGGGGGAAAGATAGACAGATTTTTACAAACCAAACTAATATTTTTCCCATTTTCACAAACCTTGTGTTTAACTTCGATTTTTTTCTGTCTATTTACTTTTTTCCTTGCACATTAGAAACTATGTACAATAAATAAAATATTTCAAACTTACTTACCCTTACCTTATAGGAGAGTGCCCAAGAGAGAAAATTTTCACCACCAAATATTTTTGTAAACAATTTTCACGCGAGGATATGTGAAAATTTTGAAAGATACAATAAAATGAGAGGGGGGTTATTTATATTTTATGGGTTCTAACCAACCACCAACGGTTGTAACCCTTAGGACTAGAATAATTAAATTAAATATAACCATGGTAACATCCCTTATATTTCTCAAGCATTCGACCAAACTGGGGACCGGTTTAGGGTTCACGTGGCCCAAAATAAAGCAAAGTGTAGACAAAATCTATGCACTTGGATACATTTCTAGGTCCTACGGCATACTAATGTATAAAAGATTCCTAAGTAAGAAAACTAGTGGTTGACAACTCATTTTGGCCTTTTTACATTATCTCTTGCATTCTTACTGGTCTTACACATCTTATAGCCTTGTCGGAACTTGATTGGTTCATATTTTATGGCCTCAAACACTAGCACTCAGTTAAGACAGAAGCGCCCAAGTGCTCCTATCCCTTTTGGGCACTCCTAAACTTCTTTATCCTTTTCTCACTCTTTTGGGTCTCTTTTACTTTTTGGTCACCTTTTAGTACTTAAGTCAACCGTTTAGTTGTCAATTACGAAGTTCAAACAAGGGAATCATATTTATACTTAGTTATTGCTCTCAAATAAGGGGCCAAGCACTAAGCATCATCTATTATCACCTAAGCTTGCATCAAAGGCACAAGGAGCATTAAAAATCATTCATCTCACATACTCATACAAGGGATAAGGGTTGCATCACTCTGCATACACATCATGGGAGGGGAAGTTCATTTTATTCAATCTCACACATTTACATACTTGGAGAAATATAGATCTAGCCAACTATCATAGTGCAACTTGCACAAGGGAAACCTAGCGCATCATTATACACACAGAACTACATGGAGTCTAAGATGTAGTGTAGCTCTTAGTACCAAGTTCACTCTTCGAGTGACCATCGAGGTCAGTCTAACTCCCCATTCTGTATCTTATTTATTAGGTTTGATGTGGTTTGCAAGCATATGCAACTAGGTATTTATTTTGTAGGTTACATGTATGATTGGCGATATTAGAGTGAAACCATAGCGATAAAAGAGGGATCAAAATCGAAGCTCTTCCTGACTAGAAAATATCATAACTTGAGCATCTGGGTGGACACTAGAACCCAAATCAAGTCACTAGCACTCAGGCACTCTTATCCTCTCGTGACCACTTCTTTCCTATGTAGTTCTGAGTTATAGAACCCTCGGTGAACCTTGACGACATTCTTCCCAACCTATTCCAATAGTTTCTCAACTCATATCACTTCCAAATCACTTGAAAATTGGCTAAGTCACCTTCTCTCTCTATATTGCTTAGAGTTTCATATTTTATATGCTTATTGTTTATGTCTTATTGTTGTTTCTTACTTGTATATCATTAATTATAGTACTTACTCTGAAATAAGATTTAATTCAATTTAAATTAAATCATTTGGTGAACCCCCAATCTTGATCGAACACTAGGATCCTTATTTTACATACTCTAATAGTTGTATTCTTATCCAAACCCAAACCCTAGTTACATCATGACCCCTAAGGTTCCTCAGGTTTCCCCATATCAATTACTTCAAATCCACCCAACTTGCAAATATGTTCTCTAAAAATCCCTAGACACTATTTACCCCCCTCCTAATACGTCACCTTCACAAGTAAGTGTCATTTTTTATTGTCTCTTTGACCCGCATATTAATCCTAATAATGCATCATATCAAGCTATCTTATAGTCAATTCAAGCTTCACACCATACTTTTCAAGATAAATTTCAAGTTATGTAAACCACAATTATATCCCTAAAAGCTGAACTACAACATCTTAAGGATGATTCTCATGCCCATGCTAGTTCTTCTTCTACATTTCATCTTGATCCCATGTCTACTACATGTGCTCATACAAGTGAGTACAAGGTCTTACCACAACAAGCACCTCTCTAATTCTATCAGAATGTTAGAAAACATAATATATTATTTGTGTTACTCGATAAATCACTTAATTACTTTCTTACATAAACATTACCACCCTCCTCATCAAGTTATTCAATACAAAAGAAGACCATTTTGTAATTATCATGGGATTAACAGAGATTGTGGTGACAATTGATATGCTTTAGAATAAAAACTCTGACATCTGGAGTGTAAGGGTCTCACTTCATTTACTACACATCATTTTTCTCCATGCTCATCCCAATGGGTTCCTAATTCTGATCTTTCTATCTCTCTTAAACATCATTCATGTTCCTTCTCCAGTCACGCAAAATCTGCCACAAGCCACACCTAAGGCTAAACCATCAAAGGAAGCACAACCAATTCACTCGACACAAGTTGTGATCCATCACCTGCTTACATGTCCTCCATTATACCCAAAATCTGATGTTGGTCATACTCTTGCTTCTACCTCCCATTATGACGACCATATATTTTCTTATGAGACATTTCAAACTCTGCCACCATGGCATGTTTTTTTCTCACATCATTACATATATCTCCATCACTCACACACTTGGGGACATCAAACTCCCCCCCTCATAATCGCATGTTCTAATCAGCAGTTATCTATCCATACTCCTCATATACACATATTTTGTTTTGCAGTTCACGTAAATATTTCTAGAAGCACTTTCTCTTATCTACACCATGAGCACACATTGCTACATCTATCTATGATCCTATCCCACTCAATACACACTTTGATTATCATGCTTACTTATGGATCTTTCTATTCATGATACACATATTATACACTATACATACTCTGGCTATTCTTTCTCACAATGATCACATCTATTTACCAGTAGCTCATGATATACACACTTGGGGGGCATCACACTTCCCACCCCATCACTATCGGTTGTCTCTAGTATCTACTTATAGTTTCTTTACTACATTTCATGCCCCGAGCTTCATGTCTATCTTTCTAAGAACTCTCAAATCTCTGGTACACATACTACACCTTCATTACCCAATGATGCACTCTATTTCCATGGTTCATACTTGACTATTGAGGGTACAATTCTTAAATGAACCTCACATCCTTTGTACTTCACGCTTCATGCTTCACAATATATCTCTTCTAAAATCTACTCTCAATCGCATACAACACCTTCATTACCTGATGACGCACTCTTGTTATATGGTTCATACTTGAATGTCGAGGGAGCATTTCTAAATGAACCTCATAGCACACACATCTGCTGGGGGTTAACACTGCTCCCATCATCTTCACATCCTGTGTATCACAACACACCATCACACTCACACAGCATCTTCACATATTGGTTATATTTACTCTTGTTAGTTTATCCTATTTACATGTTGCATTTTGTTTCCTATGCTAACCATATTATTAGTATGTCAATATATTTTTCTTTACACACATCCACATTCAATTGGTATCTTGAGGTGAATGCATAAATTTTACATATTTTCACATGATGCATGATGGTCGACACTAATATTTAGTAGTCCCACCGAGGCTCCTGGGGGAATATACCTTTGCTACTATCACACTCTACACATCATAGGTTCTATTGTTACATCATTTACTTCTTTTTGTTACTAGCACTTACATTTCATTGATATATACATGCTTTGACATATTACTTATATTTTTAAAATACTAGCGGGTGTTTCATGTGTAGATTTTCCCTTGCAAGATCAATACAACCATGGTTGTATGTCACTCTTTACTTACTATTGGTAATTATTGTTTGTGGGCTATGTCATATGTCTTGTTTGACTATTATTTTCTTATAGACACTTAGGCCCTGATTGTCTTGTGATATTGTGATTGATTACTCATGTATGATACCCACTTTTTATGGTACCTCTTTTTTTCCTAGTTGTTTGTTACAATGTCTTTTATTGCATGTCAGCTCATTTTCACTAACACTTGTTACTAGCTTATCTTGATTGCATGTGCCTTGGTTTCTACCATGCATATCCCCTACCTCCTATAGGTATCCACTTCAAATCATTAGTAGGTCCTCTCATTTGGGCCGCATTCTCCTACATTCATCACATGCACCCCAAACAAGGGGGGCATCTATTAGGTGAACAAATCACCCTTACAGTAGCTCAGATCTCCAAAACATATTAGCACAATATATAATTAACACAATTATAGAGTGGTCAAGAAATAAACTTGGTTCACATATACATTCTCAAACACTAGCACCTAGTACTGGAAAGTAGCGGTGGCCATTTGTGTCCCCCCTAGATGCTTTTTTCCTGGGGGCAAAAATTGTCAATTTCTTAGTTCATCACAATCTCCAGTAGTTTATAGTATAGTTCTCTAATAACATGAACTTTCCTATGGTTATAAATTTCATTCAATCTCAATTATAATAGGAACAACATGTTACAAATTAGGGATGCACCATCCACAGTGGTATTTATTGGGAAGCGTCATGGAAGGAAAGAAAAACTATACCTCTCTCCCCAACACTCTTCTCTTGACATGAGATCGCCCAAAAAACTTGATCTTGACGAGAGATCTCCAAAAAACCTCACCCTTTGGAAATAAGACACTCAAACTCAACAACATCTCCAAAGAAAATAGGACAACTTTCTATCATTTACTCTCTTATACATCAGGTACACACTTTCCTTTTACTTTTACACACATATTACTTACGTATACACACATTACATAGATTTTTCGTATATAGGACTTTCACTACTCTTTTTCTGTTCTTTTATAGGTCTTTCCTCATAGGCAATTAGAAGAAGCTCACATCAGCAAGCACAATCTCGAACAACACATGACTACACATAAAGTTCACCCCTAGGATCTACCTCCCCTTCCTCGCTTCCACATTTCGTATTATAATCACTTCGCGCTTCACTTGTCCACTTGGCACACTATCAACAACACTCTTCTCTATAGGATTACAAGGTACGCATCTTATATCTACTTTATGCTATCGAGTATTCACTCAACAGCATAAAATTCAGCAGATGTAGACACAAAATCTATGCACTTGAGTATATTTCTAGGTCCTAAAGCATACCAATGTATACATGATTCCTAAGCAAGAAAACTAGTGGTTGAAAACTCATCTTGGCTTTTTTGCATTATCTCTTACATTCTTACTAGTTGTAGACACAAAATCATGCACTTGAATACATTTCTAGGTCCTAAAAGCAGGTTAGCATTTACATGATTCCTAAGTAAGAAAACTAGTGGTTGACAACTATCTTTGGCCTCTTTTATTTGTCTTTTGTTTCTATTTCATCTTACACACCCTACAGCCTAGTCACTTTACTTATTTACATTTCATGGCTTCAGACACCAATGCCTAGCCAGGACAACAACACCCAGGTGCTCATGTCACTCCTATGTACCCCTGACCCTTTCTTACCTTACTCTTTTTAGGTCTTTTTAATCTTTTGGGAATATTTTTCACTTATGAGTCATCCTTTCAGTTGTCAATTACAAAATTAAAACAAGGGAATCATATAAATACATAGTTATGTGTTCAAAATCAAGGACCAAACACTAACCTTTACTATCATCACCTAAGTGTGTATTCCAAAGGAACTAAAGCACACCAAAGGAATCCATCTAACATCCATTCAATGGAAAATGGTTATATACTTCAACATACACAGTATAAAAAGTGGAAGTGTATTGTATTCCATCCACACATATTATTACATTGCTACATTCTAGCTACAACCCACTATCAAGTATAACTTGCATAAGGGCATCCTAAGGCATCATCGCTACACACACACACACACACAAGAACTACATGGATTCTGAGATGTATTGCAACGCTCGGTCATAAGTTCACTCTGTGGGTGACCATCGGGGTCAGCCTGACTCCCCATTATGCATTTTTTTTATGTTTGATGTGGTTTATGGGTATGTGTAAGTGAACTTCTTTCTTACAGTTTACAGGTACCGTAGACACAAAATCATGCACTTTCGACATTATTTATTCCCAATCTCATACTACTATTCATATGGTTTTTGAGTGCAGAAATTACTAATTAACCCCCGTCTTTTGGCCATTTTACTTTTCTTTATATCGCCATTGTCGACCTTCATCACATACTTTCCCAAACTGTTTTCATTGTTTCCCATCATTTTAGCCTTGACTAGGGTGCACAGAATAGTATTAGGGCACTGATGGGTGCCTTGGTCCCAGTCGGGGTGCCCAGGTCCTTTTCCCACTTTCCTACCACTTTTTGGGCACTTTTTAGCCATTTGAACACTTTGTCTTTCTTGCGGTCAGCCTTTTCGGGGTTAATTATGAAATTAGAACAAGAGAACCATATAAATATAAAGTTATGAAACCATAATGAAGGACCAAACACTAGTCACTACTATCATCCACCTAGAGTTACATCCATCTAAGGAATTTAGAGCTCATGTGCATCCATCTAGCTCCATCGCAAGGCACAAGGTTGGTTCATCTGCATCACACAAACATAGGAGGGAAGTTTATTCTATTCCATCCACCATTCTATTACATTTTTAAAACATAGTTATTTTTCAATACTTTCACAAAGTGGTACTGGCACAAGAGCACCTAGGGCATGATTACACACACTTGCACATAGAACTACATCGGATATGATATGTAGTGCAATGCTCAGTTAGTTTGTCCACCATTGTGGTAGTTGAGGACAGTCTAACCCCTTCATATGCATTTTTCATTTTTAGGGTTTGATGTTTGTTTTGGGGTTTTGCATGTCTCCTCTTCATCATTTACTACCAATGACATACAAAAAAGTACAAAAAAGTTAGTGTGACAGACAACGAGGGCTTCAAATCATCTAGCAACCCTACAATTTTGGTTTTTGGGCCTCTTGCATAAACCAGGGTGCTCAGAACACAAACTAGGGTGCCCACATGTGCCCTAATCCTCTCCCAAGCACCCTAGTCCATCCAAACAGTTTGGACTTGGCCTTTTCAAGACCTTTGCATGTTCATTCCTAATTCCATAATATTCATTCTATTTTATGACATGGTCCATATCAGCCTATGAATCAGCTAAGATCCTTCCAACCCTTCTTTGCATATTAGGGTTTTCATTTTCATTATCCTAGTTGTTTAGGGCACTTTTTATATTTATTTAGTTGTTATTCATATCATTTGAGTACTTTTATTTATTGTTGTTCATAGTTAGATTAACTACACATATTCCACCTCTTAGTTAATCATTTTAGTGAACCCGTACCCAATCTTCACACCTATAGGACCTTCACTCATTACTTATCACCTCAAGATTTACTCATCATGAATATATTTATTCACACTTATCTTCAAAATCACCCTGATTGTATCAGTAAACTCAAAAAATACTTAGCCACTAATTATATTCCTCCTCATACATCACCCAAGTATGTATACCATAAGTTAACTTCTTCTCTTTCCCTCAATGAGGATCAAATAACTTTCATAACCGATGACTTACCTTCTTCAGTAGTACTACAACATGACTCTCCTATGTATATTTGAGTTTTTATTAACAAAATTGGGGTCAAACGCGCTTTAGTTGACAATGGTTTTGGCCTTAACATTTGTAATATCACTTTTCTTCATCATATAGGTATGTCAGAAGCATCTTTAGCTCCTTCCTCTATCTCTATTCGTAGCTTTGATAACATTCCCAAATGTGTCTTAAGTATTGTCAGTTTGCCTGTCATTATCTGTCCATGTACAATCAATATTTTGTGTCATGTCATGCCTAATAATGTTGATTATAATATTCTTCTTGGATGGCCTTGGATCCATGCTATGCATGTGGTCCCCTCTACATTACATGCACAACTGAAATTTCATCATCAAGGGGTTGTTTATGATGTTTCGGCTGATCCTTCACCTTTTCAGTATTGTAATTTTGTTGAGCAATCTACTGATACTTCCACTTCCTCTGATGTTATTTAGGAATTTTCTAGATATGGGTTAGGGTACAGATAATTGCATTAGTATGGTTTCTCTGACACAAATTTCAATCAACAAGAACATAAGGTCACAACACTTTGGGATCTCCCTACACAGTCACACAAGTTTGGGCTAGGGTATCAACCTCATGCTCTACCGACTACAGATAATTATATTATCTTTCATATTAGCTCACTTCCCCTTGTACGTCATCAGCGTATTAGTGTTAACGTATCTATCACTTGGGATACCTTAGATACCTTTACTATCGATGATGCTCTACTTGATTATATGGGTGTTTACGATCACCTTCCTTCTTTTCACCATAAACGGCACTTCCCATGATCTCTTAATATTATAGCTTATTTCAGAGAATCTGATGTCTCCCCTAACAATGTCAATCCCCCTAAAATTATTTGTACTGACCCATACATCGAAGATCACTTGCCCTTCTTAATGAAGAAACGATTCAATACAACTTGGGTACATCTAAAAATCCGTGCATAATTTTATTAGTTTCATCCCTTACTTCGGCCGAACAAAAAGATATCAAGCAAGTCCTTCATGATTTCTCTAATATTTTTTAATGGGACTATAGTGATATGTCACCCATCGATCCATCAGTCACAATGCACAATAATTTCCTCAACCTTAGCACTAAACCCGTCCAACAGAAAATCCGTAAAATGTATCCCAAAGTAGCACTTTTAGTTAAAGCAAAGATTCAGAAGCTTCTCGATGCCGGTTTTATTCATGTTGTTGACTATCCTGAATGGGTATCTATTATTGTACCAATAATGAAACCGGATGGTCAGGTTCATTGTTGCACTGATTTCTTTGATTTAAATAAAGCTTTCCCTAAGGATAGTTTTCCTTTGCCACACATCAATGCTATTATCAATTCTACAATCAAATATGGCATTCTTTCTTTTATGGATAGCTTTGCGGGTTATAATCAAATTAAAATCAATCTCGCTGACCAATAAAAGACATCCTTCACCATGTGATGGGGAAAGTTTTACCATACAGTTATGTCATTCGCTCTTAAAAAATTTTGCGTTGTTTATCAATGGGCAATGACACATATATTCCATGACTACATACACAAAATAATCGAAGATTACATAGAAGACATTTTGGCCAAATCTTGATGATGTTCTTCCCATGCAAAGGATCTATGAATACTATTCAAATGACTACGGAAATATCATGTGCGTCTAAATCCCAAAAATTGTGCTTTTGGGGTTACAACGGGCAAGCTCCTTAGATATATTATTTCCCAATGTGGCATTGAGATCGATCCTAAAAAAATTAAAGCCATTATCGATATGCCTCCACCCAATAATTTACATCAATTATAATCATTACAAGGAAAAATTTGGGCTATTCGGCAATTCATTGCTCAACTCGTTGATAAGACTTAACCATTTACACAACTCATGAAGAAAGATACTAAATTCATTTGGGATGAGCACTGTCAACAAGCATTCGATGATATCAAAGCTTACTTATTAAACCCGCTTGTATTAGTCCCTTTGGTAGCTAACCGACCTTTCTTATTATACATTTCTGCTATGTTTCATGCATTAGGTGCTCTACTGGCACAACATGGTGACTCTCAATGTGAAAGAACAATATATTATATCATTCATACCTTGCTTTCTTATGAATGTGACTATAACTATATAGAAAAACTCAATCTCATCCTAGTTTTTGCTGCAGATAAATTGTGATATTACCTTCTAAATAATGAAGTACATATTATCACTAAAGTTGATCCATTATGGTACTTACTATCGCGTACACATATTTCGGGATGCCATGCACAATGGGTTATGCTTCTCACTAAGTTTAATTTCAAGTTTATACCACAAAAATCTATCAAAGGACGAGTTATCACTGACCAAGTAGCTGCAACACCTCTCTCAGATGCATCACCTATTTCTTATTCTTTTTGTGACAATTTTACTACCTATAATATTGAGTCACACTCATGTACTATGTACTTTGATGGTTCTCATTGTAGCTCTGGTGTTGGAACTGGGATTGTCTTCATTACCCCACACGATGACCCACTCCCCTTCACATATCAATTAGAATTTTCTTGTACAAATAATGTCACAGAGTACAAAGCCCTCATTTTAGGTCTGCTTACCACTCAAAAACTCTTCATTCACAACTTAAGCATACACGGTGACTCCCGATTAGTTATCAATTAGGTAAATGATATGTATAACAAAAGTGAGGAGCATATAATTCCATATAACACGCTTGTGAAATATCTCCTAGCTACATTCGAGTCCTACTCCATTACTACCATTCCTCGCAAGGATAATCATCATGAATATGCTATGGCTAGTGGTGCGTTAATTATCCCAAAAGATATCACAGATGAACAAGCCATATTCATAATAACACACTTATGACATCCTTCTATCTTTGTATTACCTTTTGCAGCTTATGCCATAAAGCATAGTCAAGACAACTATGAATGTTTTCCCCTATTTACAATTATTTATATAAGCAAACTATACCTGACAATCTGTAACCTCATGAAGCTAGAAGCTTACGCCGCAAGGCTACTCGGTATGTCATTGTTGGCATAAAATTATTTAAGCACACAATTGACAGACTTTTCTTACGTTTCCTTACACTCGCATATGTACCCACTATCATCTTGTAGATACATGATAGCATGTGTGGTGGTCATTTTCTGGTAAAGCTATGTCATAAAAAATTTTACACCAGGGGTACTATTGGCCTACAATGGAACAGGATTGCCTTGAATATGCCACTCATTGTGAAAAATTTCAAAAACACGGTAACCTTCATCATGCACCAACATATGATCTCCAACCCATTGCACCTACTTGGCATTTCTCCCTTTGGGTACTTGACCTCATTGGTATGATTAACCTTGAGTCTACCGACAGACATAAATTCATCATTACCGCTATCGAGTACTTTATTAAGTGGGTCGAAGCAGCTCCCTTACAAATGGTCACTAGTGCTGACATATGTAACTTTCTCATGACCCATATTATCACATGTTTTGGTTTACCCTCTTCTATAATCACTGATAACAAAGCTTCCTTTAAAAATAAGGACATTAAAAACTTGTGTGTAAAATTCAAAATAAATCAATCATTTTCTACTCCTTACTATCCACAAGGAAATGGCTAAGCTGAAGCCACTAACAAAAACCATTGTCAAAATATTACACAATACTGTGTATTCTAGTGGTACCGATTGGAATAACCAACTATTCTATGCCCTATGGGCCTATCATACTAGTGTTTGCACCCCTACTAATGTTACCCCTTTTTCCTTGGTTTATGGCATTGAGTCTGTTATCCCACTTGAGCTCAAAATACCATCCTTTAGGATCTCTCTTAAGGGTGTCCTTAAAGATAATGAATATCATGAAAAATTCTTACATGAGCTATAAATATTGGACTCGCATCGTGTCAAAGAACTCAAACATCTTCACACATATCAATCTCACATCGCACATGCATACAGTCACAAAACTCGCTCTCGTGAATTCAACATCGGTGACCTCATTTTAAAATAAAATCAAATGAATAAAAATGTTGAGGCACCTCTCAAAGGAAAATTCAAGCCCAATTGGCTTGTCCATACATTATCACTGACAAACTTGGTGGTGTATTTTATCACCTTCCCACTATTTTAGGCAAACGACTCAAAAATCCACTCAATATAATGCATCTTAAGAAATACTATTTTTAAATACAAATAATTTGACCATTACCCGATGACACACTCTTGTGCTTCAGTTCATACTTGACTGTTGAGAGCTTATTAAACATGAACCCCACACACTTCACAATAGGTATTACACATTGCATCTATTTGTTAGAGTAGGTATTTACCTTAGCTCATGTTCACCTAGGTACTTTATTTTTCTTTATTGTATTTATCCTCACCCACTTATGTGTGTGGATATTTCTTTTATCTTATTTAGATATTAGGAGATATTATCTAGTTGTTAGGTATAGTTCTTTCCTTGATCTATGGTATTGACTAGTTCTTTCCTTGACCTATGGTATTGACTAGATCCTTGATGTCTAGTTCTCTCCTAAATCTATGGTCTTGACTAGTTCTTTGATGACTAGTTATTTCCTTGATTTATGGCTTGATCTACGACCTTGACTGATTCTTAGATTGTTATTCCTTTCCTATTTAAGCAAGGTCCATTCTCAATGTATTGCATTGAGTTTCATAATAATATATGATATTACTGCTCATTTGTTTACAAAGGTTTTATGTAAAGTTATTATGGTGAATTGCTTTCATCTTATTGATTGTGGTGTTTTATTAGCATCTGTGTTCTTGGCTTGGTACAATCTGGTTATCGTTCCTTTCATGGTATCTTATTGATCTTATTGATCCTGCTTCTTCGGGTTTCATGTCCTTGCCTTGTTACCTTAGTTTCTGATCACTTGTGGTGGCGACATAGGCATTCATTGAGAGGACTCTACAGGCTTAGCTCCTCCACCATTAGGCCTCTTGCTCCACTTTCTATACCTTATGCATTGTGATGCTTCTTGTTTTGAGCATTTTTTTTAGCAGGTGTAGTGTATCTCTCTTGTTTGTTGAGAGATTTTGTATTTGTATTTTCAACACTTTTGGCATGTTGACAGTATCTCTTGTGGGGGATCTATTCTGGTGCATTCCAGTGTTATTTTGTCAGTGTTCGAGTAGTTGATTTTGGGAAACTCATACAGATTTATAGCGTCACTCCACCCATTCAGCTGTATGGGAGGGTGTGGTGTTGATCCTGCTTCTTCGGGTATCATGTCCTTGCCTTGTTACCTTGGCTTTTCTTGGATCGTGACACTCTGGAGTTTGTTTCCTTACCTTTTTGCTTTGGTTATTGTTCTTGGATCGTGGCACACCTATTTGTAGAAGTTTATCAAAATATGTTTGGTGTTTTTTTTGCACTTTTGACATCACTCCATTGAGAGTCTCCTTGTATGGAGCTATTCTGGTGAAACCCAGTGTCATTTTTTTTTTAGTTTTGTGATCGAGAAGTGGATTTAGACCACAATGCACACCAAAATTCTTCAGCAATGTATGATTTTTTGAGCCGAGCTTCTTGGGATGCCTTGCAGCAGGTCTTTACTCTCTTTACTTTGTTATTACTAGTTTTGGGTACCTTGCGGTGTCCCTTTTTTTCCCAGTTATTGTACATGACTACCTCATCAGGCCTAGTTGCCGGGAATCATACTATGGACATGCCACATCTATTTTGGCCCCTAGCTTCACTTGAGGGGGGGTGTTAGAGTAGGTATTTACCTTAGCTTATGTTCACCTAGGTACTTTATTTACCTTTATTGTATTTATCCTCACCCACTTATGTGTGTGGATATTTCTTTTATCTTATTTAGATATTAGGAGATATTATCTAGTTGTTAGGTATGGTTCTTTCCTTTATCTATGCTATTGACTAGTTCTTTCCTTGATCTATGGTATTGACTAGATCCTTGATGTCTATTTCTCTCCTAAATCTATGGTCTTGACAAGTTCTTTGATGACTAGTTATTTCCTTGATTTATGGCTTGATCTACGACCTTGACTGGTTCTTAGATTGTTATTCCTTGCCTATTTAAGCAAGGACCATTCTCAGTGTATTGCATTGAGTTCCATAATAATATATGATATTACTGCTCATTTTTTTGCAAAGGTTTTATGTAAAGTTATTCTGGTGAATTGATTTCATCTTATTGATCGTGGTGTTTGATTAGCATCTGTGTTCTTGGCTTGGTACGATCTGGTTATCATTTCTTGCACTATTCACACATCGTGCATATTACATCACACATTTAATAGTTAGTTTACATCATTTTGACATTTACACATCTACACGTCATACATCGTACTAGTCCTCATCATACATGTGCCACACTTACATATAGCATTGCATACTACTAATCATACACATCACATAGTGCACATTTCACACTATTAGTCTATCTATACATTTTTGCATTACATCCTATAAATTACAGATCACACATTCTACACATCTTATGGTCATCTATTATCGTCATACTACACATTCTTCTACGCATTACACTCACTACCTTATGACGCACTTTAGTTCCTCGGTCCATACTTGACTACCGAGGGTTTACAAATCAATTGGACCTTATCATATGCACATGTTCATCACTTGACCTACTATCATGTGACATTACTAGGCTAGTGACATACGTTATAGGCTAAATGGTCACCTATTCCTTCATCTTGTAGTGGTACATGCTTTAGGCTACATCACCACTCCATGTATTTGTCTCATCATGATATATATGCTTTAGGCTACATCATCACATGTTCATCTCTAGGTCACATATCATCGACACACACATACACATTCATCATAGTGCATTAGACACAACACACATTTTAACCATTTTTTGATGACGTGCTTTCATTTGTGGTTCGTTCTTGACTACTGAAGGGGAAAACCAAATGAACCTCATTGTATACATCTCCATTCACTCGAGGGGCACATAGCTCCTATCATCCATATTGTATTCCATTCCATCCATCCATAACATATTGTATATCTTAGTTGTTTTTACTCTTGCATACATCTGCTTATATATGGTCTCTTTATTACACATGCTAGTTAGATCTCTTGTATATCATTTATCTATACCATACACACATGTGCATTCACACCTTTGGTTAGTTGTGATCACAGATGTAGGTCTCATGCAAGTAGCATGGATGTTCGCCACATACCCCTCCTACAATAGTTGTTAGGGGCATCCACATTCATGTCTTACAGGTGTTATTGTTTCATTTTGTACTTAGCACTCTACATTACTTTCTTATACACGCTTTTGACATATAAGTTATTTTTTATAACATGCTAATGGGTGCTTCATTTGCAGCATTTGTTTACAAGATTATTCACTTACATGGTTATATATTGTTTGTATTTTTTTATTTTTTTTTGTATGTGGGCCTTCCTCTTTGTTTAGTGTGCACACTTGTTTGTTTTATGCGGCCATGATGGTCTTGAATTTATTGCGACATTACAAGTGATGTCCCATGTTTGCATCCCACTTTGTGTGGCTTACTTTTTCTTCTTACATGTTTATATTACTATATTTCTTGGTAGCTTATACATTGTTTGCATAGATTACACATTGTCTTATACATGCATGCTTGTTCGTACTAACACTTGTCTTTGGCTAGCCTCTTATTTTTACGCACCTTGTTTTCTACCAAGAACTTTCCTTACCCCTACAAGGAAGAGTTACAAATTTCATGTGATTGGTCCTCTTTTAGGGCCACATTTTCCTATCAGTGGCATCGAATGCACCCCCAAAGAGGGGGGGCATCATTTGGGGTTTACATATTATACAAAACATATATCGGTATAGTCAGTTCAGTTTTCTACTCTTGGCATTGTGGGTACAGTTAAATCCAGCTTCCTCCCTTGGCATTGTGGGTTATACAGTGAGTGGGTTCAGACCAGTCTATGAACTCCTTACACAACATATTTTATAGGACATTGTGTCCTTAGCATTTTGGGGAGCAGTTAGAGGCTTGGAGGTTACAGTGGGTGTGCCTCCGTACACTACTTCAACTAGTGGCATTGGATCGCCCAAAAAACTAGGCAGTAAAGAGTTCTGCTCACATATGATTCAGGGAAGAAGCTAAAGGCTATAGGATATAGCAGAATTCCTCCCTATACTTCTTCAGCCTATGGCGTCGGATCACCCAAAAAAACCCAGGATAGGATATCATTTTCTACACTCTTTCTCTTGACATGGATCAGGTGCACATGTTCCATTTTTCATTTGCATATTTTACATGTTTACATGCTTTTACATTTACATACATATAAATGTGCCTTTTTACATGCATTTTTTACACATATATACATGCGTATTTGACTAATTGATAATTTTCTCCTTGTAGGTATGTCTGTATGAGAACAAGTAGTCAACAACACCAAAATCCACAACAATGGGGGAAACAACAACAACATTTTGTTGCATCACACACTATATTAACCATGTAGGTACATTACACAGATTGGCAGCTACACACGCATTTCCGCCATAGGTTCACTCTTATCACTTTTTTACACTTTTTCATCTTTAGTTTCCACGCTCCATCATCTTTTTGTCATGCCACATTTTTCTAGTCCTTCGATGTGTTTCTTTATGGACATCAAGTATGCATATGTATCTACTTTATGTTACCGATCTTTCCACACACCAACATAAAGTGGGGGAAAATGTAGACATAAATCATGCACTTTAGAAATAATTTACTCTCGATCTCATACTACTATTCATATGATTTTTGAGTGAAGAAAGTGTTGGTTCTTAATTATAATCTCACCCTTGCTCATTTAAAAAAAAATCAGTCTACCTGGCTTGATGTAATTTCTATCTTCCTGTGTGGATTTGGGAGTGTTCCATGATCATGTCTCCTTTGTGTGGATCTATTTTGAAAAGGGAGAAATTTTGTAAAGTAATCAGCTACCTCATCGACGTCCAGGTAAAGCCACATGTTGATCCAGCATCAAAAGTAGATGTATAACTTTCTCAGGCCTAGACACGTGGAGAGCATACACTTGTTTGGGGACACACCCCTGAATTTTATTTTTGAAGTTGCGTCGAAGAAACACATGGATGTTTCCACTAGCTCTTCCCATGCTTGGACTTTTCAATGATCGATGCAAATTTCTCAGACCCTAAACACAGGGAGAGCCTGTACTTGTTTTGGGACCTACCTCTGTATTTTACCTTTGGAGTTATGCTGAAGAGACACGTGGAGGCTTCCACTGGCTCTTCCCATGCTTAGAATTTTCAATAGTCGGTGCAACTTTCTCTGGCTCTGAACATGTGGAGGGTCTGCGCTAGTTTGGGGACTTGCCCCTAAATTTTACCTTTGAAGTCGGTGCAACTTTCTCTGGCTCTGAACATGTGGAGGGTCTGCGCTAGTTTGGGGACTTGCCCCTAAATTTTACCTTTGAAGTTGCACTAAAGAGACACTTGGATTCTTCCGCTGGCTCTTCCCATGCTTAGATTTTTCAATAGCCGGTGTAAATTTCTTGGGCTTTGAACACATGGAGGGTCTGCGCTCATTTGGGGACTTGCCCCTGAGTTTTACCTTTGAAGTTACACTAAAGAGACATGTGGAGGCTTTCGCTGGCTCTTCTCATGCTTAGACTTCTCAACAGTCGGTGCAACTTTCTCAAGATTTGACCACGTGGAGCACCTACGCTTGTTTGGGGACCTACCTCTAGATTTTACCTTTGAATTTGTATTGATGACGCACGTGGAGGTTTCTGCTGGCCCTTTTTATACTTAGCTGATTCGGGCCTCAAATGAACAAATAAGTGCTTCAGATTTGAGGAGGGATGCTTAGAGTGACAAGGGTGATGTTTGGAATGACAAGATGGATAGATGTTGCATGTTGGTGACTGGATGAAATTTGGAAGTGGCTTCTGATGCTTGAGCTTGAATAGATGAAAATACACCATCTGAAATGCAAAGAAAACGGGACTGATCTTGATAATTCTTCTTACAAGTGCAACCAAAATAGTTTAGGTTATCAAAGGTTCTGTGTAGTCTTCAGGATCAACAATATCAAACAACATTCTTGCGAATGCTTCATCTGGACCTGACAAATAAAATATAGAATAGAAATCCTCATTGGGAATATCTTTCAAATTATCTTCTAATGGTGTTCCTGCCATAATGCAGATGAATTTACTCAAAACACCTATATTCAGAAAATAAAATATGAATTGGTGAAGTGAAATGGTGTGCTTTATAGGAAATTCAAGGCGTACCAGTTGAGCTGGGTGTAATCATGGTGAAATAGCCTCTAAGATTTAAATGATATATCTACACGGGAAAAATGCATCTGAGATAAATTGCCATTATGGAGAAAGATGATGATTGGCTTGATATGACCAAAACCATGCGGGAATGATCAGTCTAGAAAGGTATGAAAACAAATATGTTTTCTCTAAGAAGGACTCTCAAAAAGGAAGATGTGATTACTTCTAAAATCAAACCATCTGGAGGTGCTCTAAAACCATGAAAAAATGGCCATTTATGCACAAAATAAAAGAATGATTAAAAATACTGTCAAAAGTTATGACATGGCATCCCAGTCATAGTTGAGGAATTGAAAAATGTGATCAGTTCACAATTTATCCACCTAGCAATAGAAAATAAGATATTTTCAAGAGAATAAACATGATTAAGCGGTATATTGTAAAGAAGAATATTCTCTTGAAGATTTAGACTTTTGGGGGGGGGGGGAATTTAGAATGAGTGAGTAGGGTAAAATTATATAAATGTGATGGGAATACTCTTGCAAAACAGGGGGGGTTAATTTTTCTGAAATTTAGTCAGAGAGAAAAAAGGAGAGAAGAGTCAAGAGAAGTCATTTTTCTGGGAAAACTTTTTGAGAAACCAGTTACTTCTTGTGTGCCTTTCAAAATTCATCATGTCAAGTTGGTTGCAGATATATAGCCATTGACAGAACTTTGAGATTGTAGAAAAACTTTCCCTTGTTGATCAAATTTGAGAAACTTTGAGTAATTCGTGTAGATCAGTGAACTTTGTTGTGTCCATTTTCATCTTGACATATTTTCAAATAGTTATCTATGTGCCTATCACGGTCTTACATTATAAATCCTTTAAAATCACACAACTCATGACAATTATTGTGGCATTTGCAGTTACGTTATGAAGAGAGATTTAATTTCATAATGCGATAAGTGATTTAAATTCACTTTACTGTCATTTCAGTGATGTAGATTGTTTGTCAGTTCATGAGTGTATCATGAGTGTGATATAACAAGGGTTTTATAAAGTTTAATTGAGTCTTTAACACAATGTTTTGTGTTAAAACCTTGAATAATGTGTGAATCCGTGTGTCTTTGAGCTTTCATAGATGCACAATTTTCTAGTCGAAGGTTCGTCTTTACTATTTTAAGCTATTCATCTTTTTGCCTTTTGGATTTGTTAACGTTTGTTTAAAAGTTCTCAGATATTTGGTATAATCAACTTTATCCTGCTTAACTTCCCAACCACAAAATACATATCTAGAAAATGAACCATACATGAACTACCCCTGCTTGCACTACCTGTTCATAAATGCTGAGGGAATTCATTTATTTACCCATCTCTTACCTCAATATGCATGAGCAATCAGTTTTTACCACTACCTTTAGTAACTTGGATCTTGTTCAGAAGGTTTCTTCATTCTCTAAAGTGACAACTCGTGAGAGTTAGATTACACTGTATTGACCATACCTTCTGAAGATCTCGTATCAATTTTGTGAAAGGAAAGAAAATACTATAAATCTACATACATTATCCACAAATATGGGTTACAAAAGTGGTCCTCTCACCCTGGTTGAAGGCACAACCTAAAGTAGTCAGGGTAGGTCAAACCCTGTTCATGGTGTTATCCATTTCTTCCATGCCTGAGTGAATGAAGAGTCAACTAAATCCTTCCCCAACTACAAAGCAACTCACACTCGTATTTATCTTTCTCCAAGCATCTTATTCAAACTATGGTGTTGCTTAGTCGCAAAGGGAGAATAAATTTGGGTACCAACATTGATCTGGTGTCATTGCTAGGGACAATTTCTATAAATGCATACACATACCAACCCTGGTAATGTTTCTTACACAATTTAAGTACAATTGCGTTGTTTAAGCATCATCCTTTGCTGAGATTTGTAAGATTTGTGCAAGATCACAAGTTCATTGTGCAGTATTTCAAGTTTCTAGTGGTTATTGTACTAAATGTGCATCAATAGTGATAAATGTGGGTAAAGGAAGGTTGGATTTGCTAAGCTTTACAAAAATTAAGTATTGATAGACATTTGACAAACTACTTATAGTGCATTTGCACATCTAAAGTGAGAATCCTTAGTGGTGACTCCGAATTGGTTTAAAATTTTAATGATTACCAGTGTCTTAACCTGTGTCAATTGAAATTTGTCATTAATATTTACAAAGCTGGAGGGAAGAAGGTATTTATTCACTATGGATCCTACTAGAAAGTTATTTCTAGAACAAGGAAGAGTGAATTCATAAGGAAAAAAAGTATGGAAAGTGGTTGGAAAACAAGAATCAAGAAAGGAGATATCAGTTTTGAAAGGTGATCAATCTGTGGTTGAAGATTACCATACGTCTTCAAGTGATTCTGAACCAAGTAGTCCTCGTGTAAATTTAAATTCCCCTACTAGAGAGGGGCCATCATTTGTGTCTGAAAAGTGTGTCTCTCAGTTTTTCCTTGCTTCTACCAAGGTTGATAGGGTTTTCCAAGAAACTAAGTCATTAGAGGATATTTACTTTGAGAGTTATACTCCTGTGCCCCAGAGACCCCTCGTCCCTTATCATTTTGATTCTCCTACAAGATCACCTCCTCAAGGTAATATGGCTCAGCCTCCACCTAGACCTCCTTTTGTTGTCAATACTTTTGGACCAATAAATTTTAGAGGTATGGTTGGATATCCTAATATGGTGCCATAAGATGTTAGAAATAGGTTGCTAAAATTTCAAGGGAATAATGCTATCATTGGTGACTAACATTTAAGACTCTTTGTCAATATGATGGAGTATTTTTAAATGGAGTTTGAAGACATGTATATAAAGTTGTTCATTCATACTCTTGAAAAGGATGCACGTGATTGGTATAAGGATTTACCAGATAATTCAATAGATTCATGGACCGAGATGAAAAATTATTTTAGACTGCAATATGGGGATAAGACTGATCCCAGGTTCCTTCTATCTAAGTTTGAAAATATAAAGAAGAACCCAAATGAATATGTACAATATTTTAATACTAGGTTCAATAAGACCTTGAATAGGTTACCTATAATCCTAAGGCCAAGTGATGAGTCCTGTTTGATAAAATATTCTAACACTTTTGATGAAAAAGGTTGCTTATTACTTGAGAGATAAGAACTCAAGAACATTGAGGTAGGATTTCACCATGGCCTTACAAATAGAAAATAACATCAAAGTAGTTGGAAAGCCTCCTAAGAGAGAGGGTGTCAAGTTGATCAATCCTGAGAGGCCTTAGTCAAACAAAGTTGTGGATTTGGAAGAGGTTGTTAAGACTTTGGTCCTGGAGCGGTTAAAGAGATATCCTACAAATTGGCCAGAGCAGAAAAAGGGATAGGACAGAGTTCTCAAGGTCAGCACAAGACACATGGTTAGGAAATATTTGTAAATCATCCCAGAGGTGATCACAAACTAGATGACAGAGGGAAGGGGCCCATGGGATTAGGAAATAAATAGCCTCAACCCAGGGATAATAGATTGGTTCCTGATCCTTTGACTACTAGGATTGCTACCATAGAAGAGGCCAATGTTATTGAGTGGTGTGATAGGTGTTTCTTACCACATTCCCCATGTGATGTAGATAAGGAAGTGGAGGAAATAAATTATGATGAGGCATATGGTGATGTGTGTATGATGGAGTTCCCTGGGAACTCATAGCAAGGGGCAACATCAACTGAATTGATAAGTGCCAGAACTATTGAAAATTAATGGGATTGTGTTCATTGGGCATTACCTCTTCCTCCTGTTAATACTTTTGAAATTGATATGGTGCAAGTATTTGAACTACCTAATCATGATTTTGAATACTTAAGGGCCTTGATGATTAAAAATTATGATGGAGGAATCCCTTCCGAAGAGGACAGGAAACTATTGATGAATGCAGTAGTTGCTCAGGAGAAAGAATATAACACTAGAAGTAAGGTTGTCAAAGGGGGAGGGCCAAAAATAAGCCAAAAATTCTAGTTCTTACCAATATCCTGAAGGAAACCCCTAAGAAAGATACATCTGGCAAAGGCCTAATTACCCCAAATAAAACCTGTGCTCCTGCCCATGCCCAGACTCTAAAAATTCCTATATTATCAGATGAAATTATGAATCTTCCTCCTAATATTGTCCTGCCCAAATATATTCCTTGTGACATAGCCCAAATCTTGAGTCAGATCAAGGTTACTGTTCCCATTGTTGAATTACTCAGGATCCCCGAGCATAGGAAAAGGGCATTCAAATATTTGGGATTTAAGGAAGAAAAGATTACTCAAGGAAAAAGTGTAAACAATGTAGAGATTCCTCCTATTATTGTAGAATTAGAAGTACCACAAGCATTATAGGAACTAGGTGAATCACCTGAGATATATTTGGGTACATCTCTTGGTTGAATCTCAACTTGATGTGGATCCATTTTATACCACTTTAATTATTAAGGATAGGCTGGTGCATAACTGTATGTTTGATTCAGGAGCCTCATGTAATGTAATGCCTCTTGAGGTGATGAACGAGTTAAATATCAAAGTAACAGCAGCTTTTGGGAAGTGTACTGCTATGGATTCAAGAGAAGTGCCAGTAATTGGATATGTCAAAGGAATGGTAGTGCAACTAGCAGCTTATCCAGGAAAATGCCTAACCATGAATGTAGTTATTGTGGATTGTCCTGCTAAGTGGGGAATGTTGTTGTCTAGAAAATGGGCAGCTAGTGTAGGTGGAAGCATACAAATGGACATGTCATTTGCAACCATACCAATTGAGGGAAACCTTTTGAAGTTCTATGGTGAGAATAAAATGTTACACCTCATTGAGGATCCTAACAATGCTTCTTATGAAGTATTGTACACAAACATTGATGTTGATAACTTTGTGGGTTATGCTGATTTTAAGGAGCATAAAATTGATGAGTGCAAATATCCTGAGCAGGTTGGTTTTCCTTGGACTCTGATGTTTGATGGGGCTTTTTCTAGATCTAGTAATGGTGTTGGTGTTGTCCTAATATCTCCAAGCCATGAGGAGTTTAACTTTTCTTTTAAACTTAATTTTGAGTGCACAAATAACATTGCAGAGTACGAAGCACTACTCTTGGGTTTAAGGATTGCTTGGAAGTATGGTGTCAGAGACATTATTGTTAAAGGGGATTCAGAGTTGATAGTCAAACAAGTTAGAAAGTTGTATGCAACAAAAAATCAAAGAATGAAGCAATATAAGCATGCATTTGGGACTTTATTGCAATGTTTGATTCTTTCAATATAATACACCATGATAGGAAATACAATACTGTAGTAGACAAGTTGGTAGTGTTGGGATCAAGGTTTGAGAATTGTACAGTATCCCCCTATTGTGAATATGATATTGAAATATTGACTAGGTCGTCTGTCCCTGATAATATCAAGCATTGGCAAGTTTTTGAAGATGATGCCCAGGTCCAAAGGTTTTTGCAAAATAAAGGAGAATTTACCAATCAAAGTATGGACTGGGAACCAATGGTTTGTGCAAATGACAGAAAAGAGACCCTATTTGGTAAATACATTATTCAATTGAAAACCAATACTATTCCTAGAGGTTTGGTTGCACTGGAATCAAATTTTGATAATGTTGACCACATTGTTAACAGACACATGTCAGCCTTGAGAGATGTTGAAGAACATAACCTAGGCACAAAGGATAAACCTCAGAAAATATGGTTAGGTAGTAACTTGGATAGAGAGGAAAAGCAAGCATATGTCCAGTTGTTAAAAAAGTACTAGGATTGCTTGGCATAGTCATATTCAAAATTTAAAGCATATAGGGAAGACCTTTTTTAGCACGAGATACCCCGAGAGGCTAATGCCAAGCTATTTAGGCAAAATCAAAGACCAATTAATCCACTCCTTTCCCTAAAAATGTAGGAATAGTTGAAAAATTTAAGGGATGGAGGAATCATACAACCTACGAGGTACTCTTCATGGGTGGAAAACTTGGTACCTGTTCGAAAGAAGAACAGAGACATAAGATTGTGTGTTGACTTTAGAAATTTAAATAAGGCATCAATTAAGGACAACTATCCCTTGCCAAATATGGATAACATGTTGCAATTGGTTACAGGTTCAGAATTGTTATCTACTTTGGATGGTTTTTCTGGGTATAACCAAGTGGTTGTGAAGCAATCAGAGAGAATCAAAACTACTTTCACTACTCCATGGGGTACCTATGTGTACGTGAGAATGCCATTTGGCCTGATGAATGATGGAGCCACGTTTCAAAGAGTAATGGATGTAGCATTCTCAGGATATATAAATGACTTCATTGTTGTGTATCAGGATGATGTGACAATTTTTTCAAGGAAGAGAAGTGATCACCTGCAACATTTAGAAAAGATGTTGTTAAGGTGCAGGGAATATGGTATCTCACTGAACCCTAAGAAATGTCATTTTGGGGTTCAAAAGGCTAAGTTTCTTAGACATATTGTATCAAAAGAAGGGGTCATGATTGATCCTGAGAGAGTGGAAGCCATTAGCAAAGTTCCTATTCCAAGAACCAAAAAGGGAATTCAATCCTTTTTCGGGTAGATAAATTTTATTAGGAGATTTATTTCCAACTTTGTTGAATTGACTATCCCAATCACTAGTATGTTGAAAAAAGATCAGAGTATCAAATGGGAAGAAGCAGTTATTCAAGCCTTTACTGGGATCAAGGAAGCATTGAAAAATGCCCCTGTTTTAGCAACTCCTGATTACAAAAAGGCCTTCCAAATGTTTTCCTTTTCTTCTGAGAATACCATTACATTTGTGCTACTACAGAAGGATGATGAAGGAGTTGAAAGGCCAATTGCTTTCTTTAGTAAAGGATTACAAGGGGCAGAGTTGAAGTATACTATTATGGAGAAACATGCCTTTTCTTTGGTCAGAGCCACAAAAATATTTAGGCCATATATTTTAAGTTCTAAAGTCATAGCTTATGTCCCTCATACTATGGTCAAAGATATCCTGTCAGAAATGGAAATTTCCAGTAAGAGATGCTGATGGGAAAATAAGTTGTAGGAATATGATATGGACATCCAAACTACAAAATTGGTTAGAGGTTTGGGCTTGGAAAAGTTAATGATAGAAATCAATCTGCAGACAGTTGAGATAAATGAGGTTGATGAAGAAAGGCTGAATATTCTTGAGAAATTAATAAATTCTGACTGGTACAGGGATATTATTTTTTATCTCAGACATCTGCAATGCCCTGAGTATTTAAGAAAAAATAAAAAGAGAGCACTTAGATTGGCTTCCCAAAAATATATCATCACTGATTATGGGTTGGCTTGGAAAAACCCTGAGGGAGTTCTCTTAAGGTGTATCACTGAGGATGAAGCCCCAAAGTTAATTGTTGACTTCCATGGAGGAGTTTGTGGGGGGCATTTCACTGGAAGAGTGACAACCCATAAGATCTTAAGGGATGGTTACTGGTGGCCAACACTTTTTAAGGATAAAAATTTATTAGTAAGAAAATGCAAGAGCTACCAAAGTTTCTCAGGAAGATTGAAAGCTTCAGGATCCCTCCCATTGTAGCCTGTATCAATTAAAGCCCCTTTTAAGTAGTGGGGGATGGACTTCATCGGGGATATTTCAAATTCTTCAAGTGTCGACCATAAATGGATATTGGTAGCCACTGACTACTTCACCAAATGGGTAGAGGCAATCCCCACTAAGAAAGCAAACCCACCAAATTGTCATGGACTTCATTTTAAATCATATAATTTGTAGGTTTGGAGTGCCTGCTAAAATAGTTGCTGACAATGCTATGAGTTTTTGAGCTAAACCTTTGGTAGCCATGTGTCAGGAGTATGGGATAAATTTAGCATATGCTTCCAACTACAATCCCCAAGGTAATGGACAAGTAGAATCAAGTAACAAAAATCTGTTGAAGATAATCAGGAGGACCTTGGAATTAAATAAATGAAAGTGGGGTGAGCAGTTGAAGTTTTTTGTTTGGGCTGACAGAATTACTATTAAAAGAGCTACTGGAAAGATCCCATTTGAATTGGTATATGGAACTCAGGCTCTCCTCCCCCTGCATATGCAATTATCTTCTTATCAATTTATCCAACAATTGGAGGATCAAGAGATTAGTCCCTATGATGCTCGTGTAAATAAAATTGTTGAATTAGATGAAGAGAGAAGAGAATCCCATCAAAGACATGTGAAGTTTAGGGAAAAATTGAAGAAATTGTTTGATAAAAAGGTAACCCCAAGAGTTTTCAGTGTGGGAGATCTTGTGCTACTTTGTGATAGCAGACATGAGGATAAGGGAAAACATGGAAAGTTTGACGCATTATGGATGGGCCCTTATTCTATTGACATTAGAATTGGTGAGCATACCTTTTTCCTAAAATATTTAGATGGAGAAATGCTTGAGTTTCCTGTTAATGGCAGGCACTTGAAACATTTCCTTGATTGATTTCTTAGAACTAAGGTATGCATCATTGTACAGTGTACAATTTTTGGTTTTATTCTCTTTTTTCTACATTTTTCTGTTTCGGTTTGTCCCAGTCCTTGGTGACCAGTTTTTGTTGGTTTCTCAGTTTGTTCCTGGAGGGTTGGCTATTGTTACTTTTCTTTGAAGGTCAGTTCTTGACTCCATGGCCCAATGGATTTTTGGCACATGGTCTGTTGTTGTTGCATTATGTTTTGTTCTTGCGGCACTCGCAGGGAGTGCCCATCCCCGAGTCAGAGCCAGTGTTGGTGCTCAATTATAATCTCTCCTTTTTTCATTTAAAAATTATTAGTCTGCATGGCTTGATGTAATTTCTATTTTCTAGTGTGAATGTGTGTAAAATTTTTCCTTCACTAAGGTGTCATTGTCAATCTTTTCCTTGGGTCCTAGATCATGTTGAGTCTTGGTATTATTTACAGTTTTCTATCCATGGTGAAAATTTTGTAGTTGGGAGTGTTCTATGATAGTGTATCATTTGTGTGGTAAAGCTTTGTTTTGAAAAAGGGAGTAAAGTTGTAGACACGTAAGCCTGCTTACCCTTCCCCTGATTTTTACCTTTGAGTTGCCCAAAGTACAAGGAGGCTTCATGTTGGCTCTTCCCATGCTTAAAGAGAACTGTGCAACTTTCTCAGACCCTAGACACGTGGAGGCCTGCGCTTGTTTGGGGACCTGCCCCTAGAATTTTACCTTTGAATTTATGCCGAAGAGACATGTGGAGGTTTCTGCTGGATCTTCCCATACTTAGCCGATTTTCAATGGCCTCGTGAAATTTCTTGGACCCTAGACATGCTTGGAGAGCCTGCGCTTGTTTGGGGATCTTTGGAATTTTACTTTTGAATAGATGCACTAAAGAGACACGTGGAGGATTGTCCAAGTGGCTCTTCCCATGCTTGAGCCTTTTCAATGGATGAAAATGCAACTTTCTAAGACCCTAGACATGTGGAGAGCCTGCGCTCTGTTTGGGGACCTGCCCCTAAATTTTACCTTTCAAAGTTACAGTGTAGAGACATGTGGATTCAACTATCAAACAACATTCCCATGATATTTTCAAAATCTGGTGAAGACAAATCTATAGAATACAAGACAGTGGAATATCTTTCAAATTATCTGCCAATGGTGTTCCTGCCATAATGCAGATGAATTCACTCAAAACGCCTATATTTAGAAAATAAAATATGAATTGGTGAAGTGAAATGGTGTGCTTTATAGGAAATTCGAGGCATAGTAATCGAGTTGGGTGTAATCATGGTTCCCTGATAGCCATGGATTTTCAATGATATATGCAACATGTGGAGACCCTAACACATGGAGATCTTGGCTCATTATGGAGAAAGATTATGATTGGCTTGATCATACCAAAACTGGCGGGAATTATCAGTCTAGAAAGGCACGAAGATACACATGGAGAAGGACTTCTGAAAAAGGCATATGTGATGCTTGTAAAATCAAACCATTTGGAGGCGCTCTAAAACCATGAAAAAATGGCCATTTTGCACTAAACAAACAATTGATTAAAAATACCTGTCAAAAGTTATGACATGGCATCCTAGTGGACATAGTATGAGGAATGAAAAACGTAGATCTTCACATTTATACACCTAGCAATCAGAAAATAAGATATTTTCAACGAGAATAAACATGATTAAGCGGTATATTGTAAAGGAATATTCTCTTGAAGATTTAGGGGTTAATGTCCCATTTCTGAAGACCCTACACATGTTACATCCCCGTGACTTTGTGCAAGGGGAACATTTTTATTAAAAATTAAATGAACAAATCTAAATCAGAAGGGAGCAATAATTATTTAATTACATTTATAAAATTTTTTAATATTCCCAAACATATATGGAAAATAAAATGGAGGAATTACATTATAAAGAAATTTAGGTGTTTCATTGATAAAAGACCCTAGCAAAGGGACAACACCCAGGGAAATCAAACTGCTTTTTATCTAATGATCCCTAATAGTTTTCGAATTTTGTGCCTCCTTGCTTATAAAAGGAGTGTTAGGGCCATTGTTATGATTATGTTATGATGAACTTATTTTGATACTCCATGCTTGGAGTTGGGATGCATGCCCATTGAATCTTTCTCTCTCTCTCTTACGTGGGAGGTTGTAGTGAGATGGTTTTCTTTTGGCATCAATTGAAGGACTTATTATTATCTTTGGCAAATCTACATTTTACTACTATAGCGAATCACTGTAGGGACATCACTGTAGCAGCTAGTTTGTGATAAAAAAAATAGGTGATTTTGGAGTTCCTTTTACAAGTTGACTTGTTGGTATATGTTGCATTCCAGTTTTGGTGACTTTCTTATGATGTGTGTGAACTGATTTAGTGTATTATTGGCAAGTCCTTTGGGTTGGTTGTTTGGGTGGCTTGATGGGTCATGATTCGACTGGTGTATGCATGATTTGAGGATGGGCTACATGGCAATGACTAATATTGTGCAAGGTGACACTAATCTCAGAGATTTATATTATGCAAGATGACTCTAATTTCCTATGTTTCATGAATCTAATTCAGACTGTTGTTCCTACACATCATCTTGAAGATTTATATCTAGATATATGTAGGAGGCAATTTAGACTCCTCTCTTATGATTTCATGTTCCAGTTTATGCAATAATATTTGGTATGCTCTGAAGTCTTCTCTAGATTTGAATCATGAACCATAGTTGAAATGAAAGATTTGGGTCAGCATGTGTGTGGGCCATTTAAGGCAGCGATCTACAAACGTGAAAATTGGATAAAATATGGGATGCTCCAACAATGGGGATACAGTGATCTTTTCCTTCCCTTAACCGTTGCTCCTCATAAAACTAGTGACCTAATATGAAAATCCTACTTGATGATGTGGCAGAAGAAAATAGGTAAAGAATGCTCAGTTCAAATTACTATGTAATGAGTGCTTAATAACTAGATCTTGCATAATTTAGCTGTGATATAGGGCTCTGAATAAAATGGCTAGAGAAGATGGCTCATGTTGGGTTTGCTAAGGATAATTTCTTACATCAATTTCCATGCTCATTTTATATCTGAAATACCCAGTGACTAGATTTGGAACAGAGATTTAAGTTTTATTGGTAGTAATCTCAATTCATGTTAACACACTTTATTCTGAACTAGTCATGTATCTAAGTTTTGGTATTTAGTCCATGGATTGACAGTAATTTGAGCCAGCTCTTGGTGGAAATATTTGAGGAAAACAGTAAAGAGCTTGGGGTTGGGTCACAGATTCAGAGATCGATCCTCCTAAAAGAGGTCAAAAATTCACTTTTGATCTAAGGTATTTGGTACTATCTTTAAGTGTGTAAGCTAGAGGCCACTAAACCCATATCCTGGTCTCTACTTGACTGTAATTAAAATATTGGTTTCATTTTTCATAACATTTTTGTAACGAACAAAGTATTCCTTGGAATATTCTTGTTTTTCCCAAAAGGGGAAAAAGACTTTGAAGTAAAGAATGAGTGAGTATAAAATTGTATGAATGCAGGCTCTCGCATAAGAGGGGGGGTTAATTTTTCTGAAATTTAGTCAGAGAGAAAAAAGGAGAGAAGAGTCGAGAGAAGCCATTTTTCTGGAAAAAAAAATTGAGAAACCAGTTACTTCTTGTGTGCCTTTCAAAATTGATCATGTCAAGTTGGTTGCAGATGTATAGCCATTGAAAAAACTTTGAGATTGTAGAAAAACTTTCCCTTGTTGATCAAATTTGAGAAACCTTGAGTAATTTGTGTAGATCAATGAACTGTGTTATGTCCATTTTCATCTTGAGATATTTTCAAATAGTTATCTATGTGCATGTTGCAGTCTTACATTAGAAATCCTTTGAAATCACACAAAATCTCATCCTCATGACAAGTATTGTGGCATTTGCAATTACATTATGAAGGGAGATTTCATTTCATAATGCAATAAGTGATTTAAATTCACTTTACTGTCATTTCAGTGATACAGATTGTTTGTCAGTTCATGAGTGTATCATGAGCATGATATAGCAGGGGTTTTCTAAAGTTTAATTGAGTCTTTAACATGAGTTCTTGTGTTAAAACCTTGAAGAATGTGTGAAGCCGTGTGGCTTTGATCTTTCATAGATGCAAAATTTTCTAGTTGAAGGTTCATCTTTACTATTTGAAGCTATTTGTCTTTTTGCCTTGTGGATCTGTTAACATTTGTTTAAAATTTCTTATATATTTGGTATAATCAACTTTATCCTGCTTAACTTCCCAACCACAAAATACATATCCAGAAAATGAACCATACATGAACTACCCCTGCTTGCAATGCCCGTTCATAAATGTTGAGTGAATTCATTTATTTACCCATCCCTTACCTCAATATGCAAGAGCAATCAGTTTTTACCATTGCCTTTAGTAACCTGGATCTTGTCTAGAAGGTTTCTTCATCCTCTAAAGTGACAACTCATGAGAGTTAGACTACACCGTATTGACCATACCTTCTAAAGATCTCCTATCAATTTTGTGAAAGGAAAGAAAATACTATAAATCTTCATACATTATCCACCAATATGGGTTACAAAATGGGTCCTCTCACCCTGGTTGAAGGCACAACCTAAAGTAGTTAGGGTAGGTCAAACCCTGTTCACGGTGCTATCCATTTCTTCCATGCCTAAGTGAATGAAGAGTCAGCTAAATCCTTCCTCGGCTACAAAACAACTCACACTCTGATTTATCTATCTCCAAGCATCTTGTTCAAACTACGGTGTTGCTCAGTCTCAAAGGGAGAATCAATTTGGGTACCAACAGAAAGTATGAATTAACCCCCATATTTTGGCCATTTTAGTTTGATTTTTGTCGTCATTTTCGACCTTCAGCACATACTTTCCCAGTCTGTTTTTGTCATTTTCCATCATTTTAGCCTTGACTGGGGTGCTCAGACCAGAACTGGGATGTCGATGGGCGCCTTGGTCCCAGTCGGGGTGCCTTGATCCTTTTCCTACTTTCCCGCCATTTTTTGGGCACTTTCTAGCTATTTGAACACTTTATCTTTCTTATGGTCATCCTTTTCAGGCTTAATTATAAAATTAGAAAAAGAGAACCATATAAATATAAAGTTATGAAACCATAATAAGGGACCAAGCATTAGTCACTACTATCATCCACCTAGATTTGCATCCATCTAACGCATCTAGAGCTCATTTTCATCCATATAACTCCATCACAAGGCACAAGGTTGGTTCATCTGCATCACACAAGCATAAGAGGGAAGTTTATTCTATTCCATCCACCATTCTACTACATTTTTTATACATTGTTATTACTCACTACTTTCACAAAGTGCGACTACCACAAGAGCACCTAGGGCATGATTGCACATACTTATGCATAGAACTACATCGGGTCTGTGATGTAATGCAGCACTCAGTTAGTAATCCCACCTTTATGGCAGCTGAGGAAAATTTGAACCCTTCATATGCATTTTTAGTTTTTAGGGTTTGATGTTTTTTTTGAGGTTTTACAGGTCTCCTCTTCATCATTAACTAGTAGCTACATATAACCGTATACAATGAAGCTAGTGCAACAAACAGAGAGGGCTTTAAATCATATAGCAACCCTTCAAGTTTGGTTTTTGGACCTCCTGCACAGACCAGAGTACCCACAGGTGCCTTGATACTCTCCTAGGCACCCTAGTCTAGCTTAAAATTTCAGATCAAGCCTTTTCATGACTTTTGCATGTTCCTTCCTACTTCCATATTATTCAATCTATTTTACGACATAATCCAAATCAGCCTACGAATCAGTTAAGCTCCTTCTAACCCTTATTTGCATATTATGGTTTTCATTTTCATTAGCCTAGTTGCTTAGGTCACTTTTTGTATTTATTTAGTTGTTATTCACATCATTTAGTACATTTATTTATTGTTGTTCCTAGTTAGATTAACTACACATATTCCACCTCTTAGCTAATTGGGTACCTTCAGTGATCTAGGAGCAATTATCAGGAGACCAATAGCTAACAACTGTAAAACTCTTGCAACACAGAAGAAAGAAGATCCTAAGCTCTTGCACAGTCACCAACACCCAAATTTTGTCACCAGCATCCATGTGCCTCTGTCTTGCACTCAGCACCCCTGTCGACTCTACTCTTGAGTTCTAGAATTTACAAGGAGTAGTCACGCCATTGTTTACAATCAGCTCAGCACTTTTACCTGCCAATATCACTTCCTGTACACTCAAAAATCAACTAAGTCTTCTTATCTATCCTTCTTGCTTGTGGTTTCACAGTTTACCTATTTTATAGCTTGTTTCTTTACTTTATTTTAACATTCATTAATTATTACACTAGTTACTCTATAATAAGATTCAATCTTAATTAAATTAAATCATTTGGTGAACCTGCCGCTTGAATTAAACCTTCCTCCTAAGGCTTTCCTTTTATGCCCGTCACCCGTAGTGGTCATTTCAGTTCATTTGAGTATATTGAGATTCCTACATCTATCTATAAGTCCTCTAAATCAATGGTTGAATCTTCCAACCCTTTTCTTAACTCAAACATTGAAGCTTCTAATAGTGAACACTTGTATGATGAGGATACCAACGTTGATCAAGAACAACTATAAAATCTCACCAATTTCTGACAAGCATTTCCAACCCTTTGCATATTCCACATGTTCTCAATGTTTCAATTACTATTAAACATTCTCGAGACGTTACTTCTATCCTTCTTATAGGCTCCTCCTCAATTGTCATGGCCTCCACCCAACCCCTTAACATTCCCACTTCCATCACTACCACTACCACTCCTCTCATCACTCCAAATACCTCTAATACACAACCTTGTTCCTCTTCCAGCAGTCAATACCTAGCTTCCTTATACCAGGACCTACAAGTTCAAATATGTCAGTTACAAAAAGCTACTTCACGCTCCTATTTATCTCTTGATTCCTTATTACTACTTCATACCCCTTTTGCACCCTTCATTTATGTTTATCCACTTCCTCCTAATTTTTTCACCCCTAAGTTGCCCACCTTCAATGGCTATGGTGACCCTCAAGAGAATATCCAATTTTTCATGTGGTGTGTCTTGACTATGTGGATGATCATACAATACTAGTTAATCTATTTCCTATAAGTATACAAGATTATGCCATGCATTGTTTTTATGAACTACTCATTTATTTGGTAACTTCTTGTACATATTTAGTCAATTTTTTCCTTGCTCACTTTTTAATCAACATCGTCACTAAGATATCCTATACACAACTTTCTCAAATCAAACAAGGATCTAACGAGCATCTAGATAACTATGTGTTGCATTACAAGAATAATCTAGCTAAGATGACTAATGTACTCATTGATTCTGAATTTTAAGATCTTTTTGTCCAAATTTTTTTAACTCTGTTAAAAGAGAGTGTTACCTTTAAGACTTCTCCATCTTTTGATAACTTATGCCATACACTCAAAATGTGTGAATTAAAACTCTTATCTATGGGAAAATTAAAATATCATGATACCCCTTCATCTTCTTCTGATAGGTTCCATGATAAATTTGCATTCAAGCCATCTCCTAAGCCTATCAAAGCTAAAGCCATTGTTATTGTTGTTTCTCCATCCCCCACACTTCAAGTGCAAGCTCCGTGTTGTAATTTTATCAAGTCACCCTACACACCTCAGTTTTTATTGCTCCATCTTATTGAAAGTAACCTTATCACTCTTCCACCACCTCTCACTCCTGGTCCCTCTCATCCCTGTGGCAGCATTTATGATGAAAATGCATGATGTGACTATCACTAATGCGTTGGAAACTCTACTAATTGTTGTTTCAAACTCGAAAATATTATTCAATATCTCATTAACAGCAATGCACTTGAGCTCCCTGAGGCATTTACTTCTTCGCTTGTCTATGATGATAAAAAGTTAAAAAATCTTTAATGACCCTTTGCCCAAGCATGACAAGCAAGATCTTGATTCTTCTATTAATCATACATACTGAGTTATGCTTCCTCCTTCATCGGGGCCCCTTGAATTCTTTGTCACTTTTTTAATGCATCACCACCAATCAATACATTCTCGAATCATGATTATCATGCTAAATTTAGTTCTAATTCCTTACACATTAATGCTTTTATTGGTTTTTATACTATCAATAATAATATGATCTACCTAGCATCTCCTACGAATGTATGCTCCGTTGCACTCCTCTTAGCTATCAAATTTCCTCTGTCTAATATCACATTTCTAGTTCTTAATTATTTTGGCTACATCAAGCTTCCCGTTATTGTTGGCCCTTTTACCATGTTTGTGCCATTTGTTGTGGCATAATCAATCAAAGGTTGTGACATGTTCTTAGGTATCTCTTGGCTCCATGCCACCTAGGCTAATCCTTTCGTGAATCATTTGTGCCTCAAGTTCATTCACAATAAACAAATTGTTAATATCAAAGGAATTCCACCATGTACACCATTATCATGGCCTACTCTTGATTATATTTATACACAAGTCATAGTATTTAGGCCTCCCATGCCTATCAAGTCTAAATCACACTCTACACATAGTTCTCATATTCAAACACGACTTTGTCATCCTCATCAGTCCATTAGCCCACCTCACTAGCTTAAGACCCCTACTTAGGTAGCCCCTTCACATAGGTATTCATCACCTCCTTCACCACATAGATCTCCTTCAAGTGCACATAATTACTTTTTAACACCACCAATCTTAGAGCATCGTCACATGCATTTATCTTCTCAGACATCATGTGGAGGGCCCTTGCCCTTCATTATTGTCAGCTAGTCTATTATTCCTCACACACTTGGGGGGAATCATGTTTTCTTCTCCCCACTTCCATTCCTACCAATTATCTCTAGTATCTACTACCACACTTCAGGCTCCACATTTCATGTCTATTCTTTCAAAACATCACTACACCCTTTGATACACACCTTATATCATCCTTATTCTATGATGAACTCTAGTTCCATAGTTCATACTTGATTGTTAAGGGTCTAATTCTGAAATGAACCTTACATCGTTCACACTTCATGCTCTATGATTCCTAATACATATTTCTATTATCTATTCGCACACATTACCCGAGGAGACACTCTTGTTCTGTGGTTCATTTTTTATTGTTAAGGGTTCCTATAAATGAACCTCATATCATACACATCCATTAGGGGGCACGTTGCTCCTATCATATTCACACTTTACTTAGCATTCCATCACACTCATACATTACATTTGTATATCTTGGTTGTATCTATGCTTGCAAAGATTATTTTATTTACATGTTTCACTTTTTTTTCCATGCTAGACGGATTCTTATTCTATCATCATCTTTCTATATAACACATGCACATTCACTTGGTCTTTTGAGGTGAATGCAGATATCTTTTAGGTTTTTACATGATGCAATAATGTTTGGAATTGTACCTTTTACCAATCCCAACGAGGCTTTTAAGGGCATCTAATTTTACTACTCTCAAAATTTACACACTTAAGGTTCTATTGCTACATTATTCACTATTTCTCATTACAAGTTACTCTACTTTTCTGTTGATTTATACATGCTTTTGACATACTATTTATCTTTCTAACATGCTAACGGGTGCTTCATGTGTAGCATTTTCCTTGTATGACTATTCACAACCATGGCTATCTATCACTACTTGATTTCCATTACCTTCTATTGTATGTTATTGTTTGTGGGCTATGCCCTATGTCTTGTATACCTTTGGCCACTTCAACCTTTACTGTCTGTGACATTGTGAATGATGTCCCATGTTTGAAACCTAGTTTTCGCGGTCTATCTTATATGCACACTTGTTTGTTACATTATTTTTTATTACATGTTTTGCTTACATTGAAACATATTTCTAGCCCACTTTGTTTGCATGTGCCTTAGTTTTTAACATGCACATCCCTTACCCCTGTAGGTATACACTTCATATAAGAATCAAGTCCTTTCTTTTGGGTTGAAATCTCCTACCATTGTCACATGTACCCCAAATGAGGGGGGCATACATTGGGTGAACAAATCACCCCTATAACAACTCAAAGCTACAGTTTAGGTTAGCATAGTACATGAACAACACATGAACACAAGCACATAATGGCTAAGAATCAAACTTGGGTCATAATCACAGAGCAAACATCAGCGCCCAGAATAAAATAGTAGCACCTGGGTGCTTGTGTCCTCCCCTAGGTGCTAATGTCTTAGGGGAATATAAATTCATCTTCTCATATCAACACAGTTTATATAAGTCTTCAGAGAAGTTCTATAATTACAGGAACAGACCTTCAGTTACAGAATGAATTCTATTTCCCAAACTTAGTACAATCAAAATGGTTTGGAACTAATTAGGAACAAATCGGGACTTACCATCTATAGTGGTGCTTATTGGGTAGAGTCATGGAAGGAGGCTAAAACTATACCCCTCTCCCGAGCACTTTCTCTTGGCGTGAGATCACCCAAAAAACTCACACTTGGAGTGAGATCACCCAAAAAACTCACACTTGGCATGAGATCACCCAAAAAAACTCATGCTCGGCATGAGATCACCCAAAAAACTCACCATCGGCATGAGATCGCCCAAAAAACTCACTCTTCATATCATTTCATGAAACCTTTCTATCCTTTACACTCTTTTACACCAGGTGCACACTTTCATTTACTACTACTTTTACACACTTTCACATACTTTGCTTAGATTTTTCATATACATGGATTTGACTACTCTTTTTCTCTTCTTTTGTAGGTCCATCTATAATATATAACAAGAAGCATCCTAAAATATTAAATACAAGCACAACAATAGGTACAAGTAATGCATACTCTTCACCCCTAGGGTCACTCTCCTTTTCTAGTCTCCACACTTCACTTTGCAATCACTCCACACTTCACTTGTCCACTCGGCATGTTATTTGTCACACTCTCTATAGAATCATAAGTTACACATCTGTTATCTAATTTATTTATCAATTAGACACTCAACAACATAAAGTGGGGGAAAATGTAGACACAAAATCATGCACTTGGGTACATTTCTAGGTCCTAAAACAATGTTAGCATTTACGTTATTCCTAAGCAAGAAAACTAGTGGTTGATAACTATCTTTGGCCTCTTTTCTTTTTCTTTTTTTCCTATTTGGGATTACACACCCTATAACCTGGTCAGAACTTTACTTATTTTCCTTTCATGGCTTCAGATACTAGCACCCAACCAGGACAGCAGTGCCCAATCGCTCATATTCCTCATGGGAACCCCTGACCCTTTATTTCCTTACTCACTCTTTTTGGGTCTCTTTTATCTTTTGGGCATCATTTTCACTTATGGGTTGGATTTTTAGCTATCAACTACAAAATTTAAACAAGAAAATCATATGAATACATAGTTATTTGTTTAAAATCAAGGACCAAGCACTAAGCATAACTATCATCACCTAAGTTTGCATTTCAAAGGCACTAAAGCACTTCAAAGGCATCCATGCAAGGGAAAAGGGATGCATAATTTTTCATACACAACATAGGAAGGGAAATTTTATTCTACTCTATCCACACATACTATTAGATTGCTACATTCTAGTTATATCTTGTTATCAAGTGAAAATTACACAAGGGCGTCCTAGGGCATTAATGCTACACACACAAGAACTACATGGAGTCTAAGATGTATTGCAGCAATCGGTCATAAGTTAACTCTCAGGGTGATAGTTGAGATCAGTCCAACTCCCCATTTTACATTTTCATTTTTAGGTTTTATGTGGTTTGTGGGTATGTATAAGTGAACTTATTGCTTACAGGTTACAGATACCTTCAACGATCCACAAGCGAATATCAGGAAATCAATAGGGAACAACTCTAAAACCCTTATGACACAAAAGAAAGTAGATCATGAGATCCTCCATAGTCATCAATGCCTATATTTAGTCACCAGTGCCTAGGTTCCTCTGTAATGCACTAGGCGCCCTTGTCTGGCTCTTCTCCTGAGTTCCAGAATTCACATGGAGTAGTTACAATGATATTTGTAATTTGTTTAGCACTTTTACCTACCAAGACCACTTCCTATACACTCAGAAATAAATTAAGTCTTCTTATCTCTCCTTCTTTCTTAGGGTTTCACATTTTACATGCTTTATTTCTTGTTTATTTATTGTATTTTAGCATTCATACATTATTACAATAGTTACTCTACAATAAGATTTAATCTTAATTAAATTAAATCACTAGTCTTACACATCTTACAGCCTTGTCAGAACTTGACATATTCATCTTTTATAGCCTCAAAAACTAGCACCCAGTTAGGACAGAAGTGCCCAAGTGCTCCTATCTCTCCTAGGAACTCCTGACATTCTTTATCCTTTTCTCACCTTTTTTGGTCTCTTTTCCTTTTTGGTCACCTTTTAGTACTTTGGGTCAACCTTTTAGTTTTCAATTATGAAATTAAAATAAGGGAATTATATATATATATACTTAGTTATTGCTCTTAAATAAGGGGCCAAGCACTAAGCATTGTCTACTATCACCTAATATTTGCATCAAATGCACAAGGAGCATTACAAAGCATTCATCTAGCACACTCATATAAGGGACAAGGGTTACATCACTTTGCATACATAACATAGGATGGGAAGTTCATTTTATTCCATCTCACATATTTGTTTACTTGGAGAAATCTAGATCTAGCCTTCTATCATAGTGCAACTTGCACAAGGGCAACCTATGGAATCATTACACACATATACACATAGAACTACATTGAGTCTGAGATGTAGTGTAATGATCGGTACTAAGTTCACTCTTTGGGTGATCATTGAGGTCAGTCTGACTCCCCATTTGCACATTATTTATTAGCTTTGATGTGTTTTGCATGCATGTACAGCTAGGGATCTATTTTACAGGTTACATGTATGACTGGTGACATTGGAGCAAAACCAGGGTGACAAAAGAGGATCAACAGCGAAGCTCTTCCTAACCAAAAAAGATCAGAACCTAAGCATCTGGGTGGACACTAGTGCCCACATAACTCACAAGCACCCACATCATTCACTAGCACCCAACCACTCCTATCCTCCCGTGGGTGCTTTTGTCATGTGTAGTTCTGAGTTCCAGAACCCTCAGTGAACCTTGACGACACTCATCCTAGCATGTTCTAATAGTTTTTAGCTCAGATCACTTCCAAATCACTCAAAAAATAAGCTAATTCACCTTCTCTCTCTATTTATTAGGGTTTCATATTGTATGTGTTTATTTCTTGTGTCCATTAGTTACAATAGTTACTCTAAAATAACATTTAATTCAATTTAAATTCAATCACAGAGATATCTACCATTCTGGCCTCACAAATTGGCAGATCATCAGTCGGTAGACATCCCTCCCTCTGGTAGATGAATCTCTGATACCATGTGAGTTTTGAGTGATTAAATCAAATGAATTAAATATTACATTAAAACATAACATTGTAATAAATAATTAAATAACCACATTATAACAATATTGCAATTAAATAACACAACACAATATTTAATGTGGAAAAACCCCCGAGGGGTAATAAACCACAAAGAAGGTAAGATTTCCATTTAACCAAGAAATAAATACATAGTCCATTAAATTCTCTAATCTCCTCACTTCTCTCCCTCGGTAATTCACAACTAGAATACCACATAATTGATAGATATGATCACTTGACCTCGCAAGTCAATATAAACAATTTGATTGGGTGTGACTTCTCGCGAAGCACCCCGATTAATTAATAATTGGTTTTTAACAAACCAATTAACCCATAAACACGTAGTTTATATTAAAAATAGATAATATTCTAGATTATTTAATTATAAACTATGGTTTATATAATAACACTTAATATTAAATTTTATAACAATGTGTTCATTAACATTTTTCTTAGTTGTTCACTATTACGCTCTTAGCTATCAATTTTTATAGACTTATGGACATAATATATTATGTTTATAAATGGGGTGACTCACATAATACTTATTCTCTATTAATTATATATGATGTACATTTATTTTACAACCACATTTGAGTACACATGTTTTATATGGTTCACATCATATATGTTTTGATTATACTTATTACAACTAACAATTTTTTTTTGTAAACTAAGTTATGCATAGAGACATCCCTAACCTAAAAAGGGTGGCATATTGTGGGATATTCTATAAGTTGTCACAAATCACAACCAACTTACATAAGACAAACATGGTGAAAGCATTTCTCATAGTTCACATATGAGTATTCAGTTCATGTTACATATTTAGTTATGACATTTGTCAGATTTACAAGGGCCTGCTACAAGCTCATGAATACATGTTACAGATTAAGTTATGAAATTTATCGTATTGATATGGAATTGGTAAAATCTCACTAGTACATGTTCAAATACATTTATGGCACTCATTTAGTTTAGATGACATTTATATACACTCAAGATAAGTTTTTCGTAAAGATTCACTTACACATATGATATCTATTTTGTTCACATTAACATGGACTAAGCACATATACATCATTAAAGATCATGTCATATTTTTAATATCCCTACCAAAGTAATTTCACTCATTTAGTGTCCCAATGGTTGATACATTTATCTCTCTTTGTGTCCTAATGGTTGATACACCTAGTTCTCTTAGTGTCCTAATAATTGATACACTTGGCTCTCTATGACCCAATATCCATGATACATAGAGATCTCTTTGTGGCCCAATATTGATACATTAGTGTTAGAAACCCAATGTTAGTCTTGTTGGTCACCAAACTTGCACCCGTATCTCAGATATGGATTAACCGAGTTGTTTGTGACAACAATGGAACTATCCCCAAGTTGTGGTACCTTGCACGCTTGGGACAGATCTCCGAAGAAGGTTGGTTCCTCTACCTACATCTAACACTACTACTACTCCTAATGCTGGAAGAAAATCCTAGACTAAACATGTCGAGGGACCAGGGATAGAAGGATGTGTAGAAATGGTAAATCATAAGCTAAGGAAGGTGCATAGCCTGTTATTGAAAGACTCTTTCTCTCTTTATTTTCGGTGAGGGTTCTAGAGCTTTTCTGAGAGAACTGGAAAAACGGCACTAATCAAGAGAGTCGACATGGGGGCTGTAGGATACTATTGCAAGAGAACATATTTTTCATAGACACTGCTAGTGCTCATAAGTACGCAGAACATGGTGGCATCCTCTCCCCCAAACAGTCATTTTGAGGCGAGATGCAACTGAATCTCTTTTCTGCTAATTATACTATCATTGTCCACACCTACATGATTTTCCCACATAAGGGATCCCCAGTCATTTACACTGACAACAAGACATGAAAAGCTATGGATTTTTTTTTGACCACACCCAAGTCTGTGACCCATGGGAAGGTTTCGAAAACAACGATTGCTTGGCATGGTAACATTTCTAGAAGGAGGGATTATATTTTACATCGCATAAAATTTGTCTCATTTATAGAACAAATATTAGAACCCACATTAGATCTTTAATGAATTTAATCTTAGACTCAAGAGTAGTTAAACTCCCCAATAGCCAGTGATTATTTCCTAATAAACAATTTAATTCCTACTATAGTTAAATATTCCATATTTAATTTTAGAGGTCTGTTAAAGGTGTGCCAAAATAAATAAATATGGCAAGGTATGATTGAATTCCACAAGGTTTAGGTCAAATAGATAAGTGTCCCCATTTATGATCATGAAAGATGTTAGCCTATTAATAAACACTTCCTTATCTCACCAAAAGTTGACCCCTTAAAAAGTCCAACCCATGTAGCTTCTGAAATTAAAATATTTGACAATTAAAAGGTAATTTTCGACTCAGGGCACTATATCAGAAGATACTTTTATGTAGGGATAAATCTCATAGTCGTCTAGGCATGGATTACAATTAGGCACACGCTTGATTGACTGAAAAAGGGTAACCTAACCCTAAAGCACGCTTATGAAGCCTTCTTTCTCTCTTCTTTGCCACTGTATTATTTCACTTTTGTTTTGCAAGTTGTTGGAGGAGGAAGGGAAACCTATTGGCAGGCCATGATCAAGCTCTGTGTGGAAAGACATACATGTTTTACATATTTGCTTGTTTGTTTACACTCTCTGGCGCTAGGGTTTCAATACATTTGTTTATTCTTGGTTTACTTCCTTTCAATAAGGTATTTCCACGAAATGGCAAATAAAGGGTTTTGCCCTATTTTAATTATATAGTCAGAGATACTTGATAAGGGATTTCCATTATGGGTGAAGTGAATACGACAGCACACACACATGACAGGATGGTACACGACACAGCACAGTGTACACACAGTGCACACACACACATGTCACACACACACGCGCGCGCGGCGAAGCGCAACTCTCGAAGGAACTAGACATGGTAAGAAGTCCTGTTGGAACGAGATGGGAAAGAACTCAAGTGTGTCCCAGACTCCGGAACTTGACACCAATATACAACTTAATGATACTAGCACAATGTAAAGGGACATCATGACTTTGATATCCACTTCAACTGGAATACTGCAACATTCCTCCAACTGCCGAGAGAAACGAACAATCTCTTTTGTTGCCAAGTTAACAAGTTTGAGTACGCGCATCATTAAATCTGCCCAACAATCAAATCCTCAGAAATGTACGCTATAAGTTATCCAGATAACTAGGAGATTGTTATGTTTGTGGAGCCTATTTTCATGTTAGAGTTTGGTACACCTTCCATGATTGTGTGTTACACTCGGATATTTTTACGGCGGGTCCCGCTCGTTGGTGAGCGGGTCAGGGGGGTTCGGGGGGCGAAGCCCCCCCGAAGCAAATTTTCATGGGTGGTTTATTAACCCATGGGTAATGGGTAACCATTATGGGCTGTTTTTGGGCCCATGTTTTTTTGGTACCCATTGTTTTGTAAAACTGCCTCTTTGGTTACCCATAGGTTTATGGGACAGTTTTGTTTTTCCCCATGGTTTTGATACCCACGGTTTTTGTAAAACTGCTTAAGTAGTTGTCTATTTATATGGTCTTATGCATATGATAGATGCACAAGAAAATGTATTACAGATGTGTTTTGAATTCGGGTTTGAATTCTGTAGAGTTTGTTGAGCATAGCTCCAAACAAGATCTGGGTATTGTATTGAGAGAGTGAAGGCTTGTAATAAAATCTGAGCAAGTGATTCTTGGTGGACGTAGCCCAAATTGGGTGAACCACGTTAAATATTGTCTCTCTGTGTTGTGTTATTTATTCTGCACTTTTATTTGAGATCTGTAACATTTTCTGCATATTATTTTCTACTTATTGCGATTCTGTAAGAGATTATTCCACATATTTTATCTCTTATTTCCTAACAATTGGTATCAGAGCCTGGTTTGGTTTGCTGAAGTGTTGAATCGCAGGGAAAGTTTTTAGCTTGAGTGGGAGCTATGGCAGATGAAGGAAGATCTAGGGTTGATAAATTCAACGGGTAGAATTTCAGTCTTTGGAAGATGTAGATGGAAGATTACCTTTATCAGAAGGATCTTTATACTCCGCTGTCTGAGAAGGTGAACAAACCCTCGAGTATGACAGATGCGGAATGGGATTTGTTGGATCGGAAGGCACTTGGAACGATCCAGTTGTGTCTTGCATCTTCGGTATTATTTAATGTTTCAAAGGAAAAGACTACAAAAGATCTAATGGATGCATTAGGGAAGTTGTATGAAAAACCCTCTGCCTCTAACAAGATATTTTTAATGAAAAAAATTGTTTAATATGAAGATGTCTGAGAATAGTTCAGTAGCAGATCATTTAAATGATTTCAATACGGTTGTGAATATGCTAGCTTCGGTTATAATAGAATTTGATGAAGAAGTTAGGGCTTTATTAATTTTGTGCTCTTTACCTGAGAGTTGGAATAGCCTGGTAATGGCGGTAAGCAACTCGGTTCCAGCTAACTCGAAGTTGAAGTTTGAGGATGTTGTAGGGGTGATTCTAAGCGAGGAAATGCAAAGAAAAAGCTCCGGGGAATCTTCTACTTCAGGGAATGCTTTGACAGTGGAAACTAGAGGGAGACAGAAGAATAGAGGAAACCGTGGAAAATCAAAAGATCGGGCAAGGTCAAAATCCAAGAACAAGATTGTATGCTGGAATTGTGGAAAGCCTGGGCATGCAAAGAAGGATTGTTGGGAGCTTCGGGATAAGAAGAAACAACAGGAAGAAAACAAGGAGGCAAATGTGGCATCGGGTAATGTATGCCAGGATGCTTTGATTCTTTCTTTGCATAATATTACTGAATCTTGGGTTTTAGATTCAGGGGCTTCTTTTCATGCTACTCCACATAGGCATTATTTTGTTGATTATGTTCAAGGGGATTTTGGGCATGTTTTTCTTGGTGATGATGAGCCTTGCAGTATAGTTGGAAAAGGTTCTGTTCAGGTTAAGATGCAGAATGGGAATACATGGCTATTGAAGGATGTCAGACATGTGCCTACATTAAGGAGAAATTTGATATCGGCAGGGCAATTGGGAAGTGATGGTTGTACTGTGATATTTACAGCTAACTCTTGGAAGGTTACCAAGGGTGCTCTTGTGGTGGCAAGAGGTAAGAAGGTTGGAACCTTGTATTTAACCACTGATAGTACTAATGATTGTAATCTTGTGGCTTCAGATGCAGATACAACATTATGGCACTATAGGCTTGGTCATATGAGCCATAAGGGCATGGACATCATAAAGAAGAATTTGCCTGGATATACAGAAACAGGTTTAGATTTCTGTGAGAACTGCATATATGGGAAACAAAAGCGAGTAAGGTTTCTCAAGGTTGGACCTACAAAGAAAGAGAGTAAGTTAGAGTTGGTGCATTCTGATGTGTGGGGGCCAGCTCAGGTATCATCTCTTGGGGGTTCAAGTTATTATGTTACTTTTATTGATGATGCAACAAGGAAAGTTTGGGTTTATTGTATTAGAAATAAATCTGATGTATTTGACACTTTTGTTAAATGGAAAGCCTTGGTAGAGAATGAAACAAGTCTTAAGCTAAAATGTCTCAGGTCAGATAATGGAGGGGAGTATTGCAGCAATGAATTTAATGATTATTGTTCTAAGAATGGAATCCGCAGGCAAAAAGACGGTTCCAGGAACTCCGCAGCAGAATGGGGTATCAGAAAGGATGAACAGAACAATAATGGAACATGCTAGGAGCATGAGGTTACATGCAGGACTGCCTCTTTCTTTTTGGGCAGAAGCGGTGAGCACAACTGTGTACTTGATAAACAGAGGACCCTCAAGTGCCTTAAATGGAGGCATACCTGAGGAGGCTTGGTACGGTAAGAAATTTGATTACTCATTTCTTAGAGTCTTTGGATGTGAGGTGTTTGTTCATATTGACAAGGATGATAGGACCAAGCTAGAGGCTAAATCAGAAAAATGCACTTTTATTGGTTATGGTGGTGATGACTTTGGATTTAAATGTTGGAGTATTAAAGACAAGAAAATCATTCAGTCTAGGGATGTGGTCTTTAATGAGAAAGTCATGTATAAGCAACAGTTGTAGGAAAACAGGGAAGAATCCAAGAAAGAATATGCAGTGGTAGAGGATCTTCCAGATGGGAAAGTGACCCATGAATCAGTTCAGGAACCTACTCAATAGGAACCCCAAACTCCTACAGTGAGGAGGTCTTCTAGGGTAAGAAAAGAACCTGAACATTTTTCTCCTTCTCTTTATTATTTATTACTCACTGATAGTGGAGATCCAGAGAGCTTTGATGAAGCAATGCAGGTAGATGCCAGTAAGAAGTGGGAGCAAGCCATGGATGAGGAGCATAAGTCTCTCATGGAGAACCAGACTTGGGATTTGGTGAAGCTACCGGAAGGCAAAAGAGCATTGCAGAACAAGTGGGTGTACAGAGTTAAAGATGAAGAAGGAGGAAAGAAAAGATATAAGGCCCGGTTGGTGGTCAAGGGGTTTGCACAGAAACAAGGTATAGATTTTGATGAGATTTTTTCTCCTGTAGTAAAAATGACTTCTATTAGAACTGTTCTTGGAATAGTGGCAGCAGAAGACTTGCACTTAGAACAGTTGGATGTAAAGACTGCATTTCTCCATGGTGATTTGGAGGAGGAGCTATATATGCAGCAGCCAGAAGGATATGAAGTCAAAGGTAAAGAGGAGATGGTGTGCAAACTGAAGAAGAGCTTGTATGGCCTGAAACAAGCTCCACGTCAATGGTAGAAGAAATTTGATAGCTTCATGATGGAGCAAGGTTATATCAGATGTCATTCTGACCATTGTGTGTATACAAAGAAATTTGAGGATGGAAGTTATATTATCCTGTGTTTTTATGTTGATGACATGCTGGTTGCAGGTAAAAACATGCAGGAAATAAAAGTACTCAAGAAACAGCTAAGTGAATCCTTTGATATGAAGGATTTGGGGGCAGCCAGACAAATCCTTGGTATGAGGATAACTCGGGATAGAAAGGAACGGAAGTTGACTTTATCTCAGGAAGAGTACATTAAGAAGGTATTGGATAGGTTTAACATGCAGGATGCTAAACCGGTTGGGACTCCTTTGGCAGGCCATTTCAAGTTATCAAAGGAGCAGTGTCCCATGACAGAGCAGGAAAGAAACCAGATGTCCAAGGTACCTTACTCATCAGCAGTTGGCAGTTTGATGTATGCTATGGTGTGCACTAGGCCTGATATTTCCCATGCAGTGGGAGCTGTGAGTAGATTTATGAGTGATCCAGGTAAAGAGCATTGGCAAGCAGTAAAGTGGATCCTTCGGTATTTGAGAGGGACCATGGGGATAGTTTTGTGCTACAGTGGATCAGACACCACTTTACGTGGTTATGTAGATTCAGATATGGCTGGAGATGTAGACAGCAGGAGGAGCATGACAGGTTATATTTACACTGTAGGTGGGACAACAGTGAGCTGGATTTCACGACTACAGAAGATGGTGGCTTTGTCAACCACGGAGGCTGAGTATGTTGCTGCCACAGAGGCAAGCAAAGAGATGATTTGGTTACAACAATTGCTTGAGGAATTGGGGCATAAGCAGGAAGAATGTAAGCTACATAGTGATAGTCAGAGTGCTATACACCTAGCTAAGAACTCTACTTTCCACTCCAGGACGAAGCATATACAGTTGAGATATCACTTCATCAGGACAGCTTTGAAGGAAGATAAGTTGAAGTTGGAGAAGATTCATACCAATCAGAATCCTGTAGATATGATGACCAAGGTGGGTCACAATGGATAAACTAAAGCTATGTTCAGCTTTGGTTGGCCTTCGTGGATGACAGTGAAGGGTTGAGAAGCTTGCTTAATGGAAATTAGTCTCCAAGTGGGAGATTGTTATGTTTGTGGAGCTTATTTTCATGTTAGAGTGTGGTACACCTTCTATGTGTTACACTCAGGTATTTGTACGGTGGTCCCGCTCACCGGTGAGTGGGTCAGGGGGGTTCGGGGGCAAAGCCCCCAAAGTAAATTTTCATGGGTGGTTTATTAACCCATGGGGTAATGGGTAACCGTTATGGGCTGTTTTTGGACCCATGTTTTTTTTGGTACCCATTGTTTTGTAAAACCGCCTCTTCGATTACCCATAGGTTTATGGGATAGTTTTGTTTTTCCCCATGGTTTTGATACCCACAGTTTTGTAAAACTACTTAAGCAGTTGTCTATTTATATGGTCTTATGCATATGATAGATGTACAAACAAATGTATTACAGATGTGTTTTGAATTCGGGTTTGAATTCTGTAGAGTTTGTTGAGCATAGCTCCAAACGGATCTGGGTATTGTATTGAGAGAGAGTGAAGGCTTGTAATAAAATTTGAGCAAGTGATTCTTGGTGGACGTAGCCCAAATTGGGTGAACCACGTTAAATATTGTCTCTCTGTGTTGTGTTATTTATTCTGCACTTTTATTTGAGATCTGTAATATTTTCTGCATATTAGTTTCTACTGTTGCGATTCTGTAAGAGATTATTCCGCATATTTTATCTCTTATTTCCTAACAGAGATTTATTTGGATAATAAGTCTCACATAAGATATTTATACACTTGTCATATAACACATTATGGGCATGGTTTGATATGCCTATTCAAGTGTAGATGTTCTATGTATTACTCCACTTTACATTTTTTTAATAATGATATTATAACTCTATTGAGAATTAATACACATTTTTGTTATGTGGTTGTAAATTTCACATTAGATTCACGAATGGGCACACTATTTAGTTTCACATATGTTTTTTCTATGATTGGTATGTGATTTTTTCTTTTACTCGTTCTTTTCTTTTGAATAAAGCATTTTCAATACTATATTAAAGGGGGTAAATTGTTGTAATGCCCACACTAGATACATGAACAAAACACAAATATATTTTTTTTTATTATCCAACAACAACATCAATTGGTCCCACATAACAACATGATCATGCATGAGCCAAGAGTAGCATGCATCACCTTATTGTACAATAGGGACAAATAAGAGGGTCGTGCCACTAAAATAAATGATGCATTATGTAAAACATGGCCAAACCATCCAATGGTTTGTCAAGGGGACAATGATGCCATTACTTCCACTTCTCCCTCCACTAAGTAATACTAACCTTTGGTTCCTCCAAGACAATTATGCAACAACGTATGAAAATACCCTTTATTTATCCCTACACTAAGATTGGTCTCTCTAACCTCTGTTTCCTCCCAAAAATAAGCCAACCCATACACCATAATAACACTTATCCCTCCATTATGGCAATGTAAATCACCAAAAAAGTAGCAATCATACATACACAATCATATCGATGCATGCATTAACATAAGCCATCAAATAGAAAAAAAACGCGATGATGAGCAACCAAAGTATAACAAAATAATATTAAGTTAATGAGAGGGTGAGAAGAATATTTCACCAAAATACGAGTTACACTAGCAAGTCTAGATACAAGAATTACAAGGGGAGAGATAATTATTACAACTTCTACTTATCACTCAACTAGGAAACCCTAACTATCCTTTGGTTCCTCCAATACAAACAAGTAATATAATATAACAAATAACACATTTATCCCTCTACTTGAAACAACACTTATCACTCCACTAAGACTAGTCATGGATCCCCTTATTTCCTCCATATAAAACATACAACTCCTTGTTCCTCCCCTCATTAACCCCACCTTATCCCCCCTCAACAATGATAACTCACCCCCATATGTTCATACATCCATACAATCAATACAAAAATGAAATCCACATTGGCTCTAAAAGAGTGAAACAAGCCAATAATACAATCCCAAAAGAGAGAGAGAGAGATAATAGTAAAGGTTTAATCCACCATGTATATATATTTCACAGTTTGCATCTTCTTCTTTTTATTATTGGTAAATAGTTTTTTGAAAGGGACTATACCCTTGTATACAAAAAGGGGGCCTAGAAGCCAGAATAGGAGTGAAAAACTTTATAAGAAGGATCAAGATCCAGATAAGACATAAAAATCCAATGTAACCAAAGAGCAGCTACCCCAAAACATCTAACCAGTTCGAACACTGCAGAAGAGCAGCCAAAAAACAGCAACAAATCAGCAAAAAACACGACAGAAGTCAGCAAGAACAGCACAGATCCACAATTCTTGGCGGCTTTGGTAATTCTAGATTTAATAGTATACCAGGAGGTGAACATATCCAGTGCTGTCATATGAGTAGGGTCAGTAGTATCTAGTTGTTGAATGGTTTGTTTGCTTTCTTTTTCCGTGCCCCAAAGAGTAGCTGGTATGCTGCTGAGATTAGAAACGTAGCAAACATGCTGCTCAATAAACTCCTCAATTACACTAAATATAGCCATATTATGATCATGGTGAGTCTTGATTTTTCCAAGTTCGTTGTCCAAGGAGTAAAGTTTTTTGTAGATATCTTCAACCTTATTGTTGTCAATATCAGCCTCCTCCTCCTTCATTCTCTTACCTTTTTACTTAGACAATTTTTTTACTTCTTCTTTTAGCAGCAACATGTCAGTTTCTAAAGCTTCTAGCCTTTTAGTGGAGCTGTCAGCGTGTGTCTCCTGAGAACCCGTGCTGCTAATGTGTAGGAGATTATGGGCAACCTCCAATTCCTAAGGCACATTCCCCGAAATAGGGGTATCCACGTTTAGCCTTTTAGAAGATCTTGTTATAGGCCTGTTCGAGGTTGAGGCAAAAGGGGTTGGAGCAGAGGTGGGGGGATGATAGGGTGAACCGAGAAGGAACTCAAAGGGGTAGCAGCCGCGGTGATGGGGATAGAAGGAGTGGTATCGGTAACAGTGGTGGGAAAAGAAGGAACAGAGATGGGGGAGGTTGGAATGCTGGGAAGCTTAAGAAGACATAGTTTATGCAACAAGAAAATGAGACCTTGATGCAAAGGGACCACATGAGCATGTTTTTAAAACTCCAAGATGGAGCGCTCAAGAGAATTAAGTAAATAATGAGGGAAGCATATTGTGTAATTTCTGCAGAAGTGATTGAGGAACACAAGATGCTTTAAGGGCACTGTGACAAATCTTCCCTCTAAAGAGATGTATCTCACCATCATGCGGGTGACCTCGTCAAAAGGCAGAGGGATAGAATTGACTTGCAGACCCACCGTGACAAAAACCAGTTTCTCATTGCCCTCTGTTTCACATAGAATTTTGTTCTAGAATAGAGTTACTTCTATCTTTTCATTCTCTTGAGAAACAGATAAGGGTTAGGGCTAGGACGAATACCTGTTGAGTGTTGGGAAGGTGTGCGCGTACCGTAGAGAGATCAAACTGATTGTGAAGAGCTCCTTTTTGTCTGGGAAGGACTACCTGTAAATAAGAATGCAAGACCACCAGATTTTTGTTAAATAATAAGTGAGGGAATTGCCTTAGGCCCAGGAAATATTAGACTTTCTTTCGAAGGTGGTCAGTTCCCTTTTAATACAAATTAATGCAAATGATAATGAAGAAGCTACTGCGAAATCACGATTTAGATACCTCGTTACTAAAATCAATAGAGACTAAACTACCAATAATAAAATATCATGTTGTTTGTTTGGTCACTAGTTATTGATACGTTCAGATCAAGTTACAGGGATAGACAAGGCTGGATATGAGATTATTTGGAGGTAAATAGGTGAAAGGTTGGTTTTTGGTATAAGTCACAGTGACCAATGTCGGTCATTGGATAACCGACCACTATTATAGAACCGGTACCGGTAGGGGATAACCGATATTGGTAGGGGCAGTGATTTAGGGGATTTTAAATGGGGGTTGGTTACAAGGTGATTATGGGGCTTAGAAGGTTGGTAGATGGTTGAGGGGAGTTGTAGGGTGATAGAGAAGACTCAGAGAGTGAGAAGGCTATCTTTGGGGCAATATAGAGATGGATGAATGAAGGTTAGGTGCAGGGTACTGTCAGGTGGTAGATCCAGGAGTGAGCTTATAATCCCTATGAATCAAAAGTTCACAGAGTAATGTCTAGGAGCATACAAGGTAATAAAAGAGACTACTTACTAGTTTTTGATGTGGATGCAGGTCCAAGGAATACAATGGTGAAGGCAAGGCTCAGTTGGGATGATCCAGCGATCAGAAGTGAGCTGATGAAGCTATCCTCTAACTCTCCCAATGTTTGGATGCGTGTGACAGTGATCTAGTTGCTCAGTTACAATCTTGGGCTCAATCCTCCTCTCTGCAACCTTTTCTCTCTTTCTCACTTGTCTCTCTCTCTTGCCAATGAATTCTGATCTTTTTCAATGAATCTCCCCCTTTGGTTTTGGTTGGGGGAGGTCATTTATAGGGAACCAATAGCGGTTACCTAACCGATGCCAGTTGCGTAGGGACTGATATTGGTTAGGTCAAAGTTGGCTATTTTTAGTAAAATAGCCAACTTTCCCTCCTTTTCTCCTGAGGCGTCAGTTGTGGGCTTGGTCAAGTCATTATTAGGTTCATTTTGGTGCGGGTGAGGGGTGATGAGTCATAGATATGGGTCTGGACCAAGTCATAGGTCTTAATTAGGTTAGTTTAGGGTTAGGGCTAGGGCTAGGTCATGGTGAGGTGATGAGGTGAGGTGGTAGGGTTGGAGATGTGGATTTATTAATTATAAGGTAATTAATAAATAATTAAGTGTGTAAGGTTTAGGTGGTGAGGTAGGGTTAGGTTGCAAGATGAGATGTGGGGCACAGGGTGTCGTAAGACCCAAATTTGGTGTCTATATTTACCCCTTGTTGTCGTGTAGCTTGTCTTGTAAAGCTGCACTGACAATAATAAAAAGTGGTTGCCCCAGTTAAGGGTATAGGTAATCCCCCTCAAATTTATCATAGATTGAGGCGACGTAAAATTAGGGATATGATTGATAAAGGGTGAATGATGATGAGATTATGGTAAGATGGTGGGGTAATTTCAAGGAAGCATATGCACATTGAAATGCAGTAGTGTGACCAGGGTACATGATTTGAAGAGAAAACAAGCAATTCATAGGCAAAGGTCGATAGTTTATCCAAACAAGGTTGATATAATCCTGGTATCCAAGGCATAGGAAGTAGCTCCAGGGGATATAATGGGTAAGGTACCAGAACGTTTATTCATGTTCGGCAGTACCAAATGGTTGGTTTGGTTGAGATAAACGTCATGATCTCGGTCTAGGAAAAGTTGGTCTACTGATCAATACAAGTATCCTAGTCATGCTAAAACACGAACATGGGAGCTCGATTGAACAAACAGCTACATGATGGGTGGATAGAATTGTAATTTGTGGGCCTTGGTCAAGGTACTTAATTGGTGCGGCCATGGGTCGGGCTGATTGGTTGGGTGCGGCCTTGGGTCGGGCCGATTGGTTGGGTGCGGCCTTAGGTCAGGCCAATTGGTTGGTGGCGGCCTTGGGTCGAGCCGATTGATTGGTTGCGGCCTTAGGTTGGACCGATTGGTTGGTTGTAGCCTTGGGTCGGGCCAATTGGTTGGTTACAGCCTTTGGTCAAGCCAAGTGAGTGGTTATGGCCTTAGGTCGGGCCAATGAATTCAAAATAAGGCTATTTAGCAAAGCCGGGGGTAGGCGATGTGGTGAAAAATGGAGATTGGTGGATAAGGGCAGGAGTTAGGTTAAACTAAGTAGGTAACCAATATCGATTAGGGGTGACCGATATCGGTCTTCTAGGGCATGACCTAACCGATATCGGTTAGAGGTCAAAACCTATAAAAAGAAAAAAGAGGCACGTCATTTTCACATTGTGATTTTGAGCACCAAAACATCTCTTGTGGAGGTTTGAATTTATTGTGTCGAGTGTTTGGGCTGAGTTGGCACTAGTTGAGTGGGTGAGTGAGTTAATGGTAGGCCCCAAAGATCGGGAGGCAGAGCTTGATTGGTTGAGGACCTTACTAAGGAGATTTGGAGCTATGGCACAGGCTAGAGGAGCAGGAGGTGCTGGAGGTGTTGGAGGAGTTGGACCACCACCACGACAACGTGTAGTCGTACCAGTAGGCTCTGAACCTCTATTTCTGTCAATTTGATGAATTTGGCTGGGAGTTGGGTATTGGGGTAGGAATCCAAATTTTGATAAAATAATGAATAAATGAAGGTAATCAGTAAAATGGATTGGGTAGATATGTTAGGTAGGCAAAAATGTCATGGTGGGTAAGGTTTGAGGCCATTGGGCTGGGTAAATGGGTAGAAATAGGAAAAAAAGGGGGTTTGGGGGCCATTTTTGGTTTGGCCCCTGAACCCCACAGTGACCGATGTCGGTCACTAGTTGACCGGCATCAGTCACAGTTTTTAGGTATAGATTGTAGGTGTAGAGACCGGCGTCGGTCATGTGTCGACCGATGTCGGTTCTTAAAATTTGGACATAGGATGTAGGTGGGGGACTGATGGCGGTCAAAGGTGACCGATAGCGCTCACCATGGGTAGGAGGTAGGATTGTAAAATGGCTTTGTTGGGTGTTGGTTTAGGCAGGTAGGATAGATTATAGGGTTGAGGGGGGAGAAGGTGGAATTACTGGGTGAGGTTGGTGAATTGCTAGTGGGGATTAGGTGGGATAAGTTGATTAGGGTAGGATAGGTTATTTTTTTAAGGGTAGGACTGATGGAGTGGGTTGTTTTTGCAGGCACACCAGTAGTTGACCATGTGATATCGGATGCCGCCCCCTATTGGAGCGGATGTGGCCACATGTGACCACAGAGCAGTGGGCAGTTATGTGGGAGGTTGGACTTGATGGAGGGCTAGAGGTATAAAGCTATGGATAGGGACCACAACCTGATGGTTGCCCTCATTGAGAGATTGGGATCCGGAAATCAATGCCTTCCATCTCCCTACTGGAGAGATGACAGTCATCCTTAGAGGATGTTTATTGCATCCTGAGATTACCGATCATAGGTGAAGAGGTGTTACAGGTGGATGCTAAGACCGCGCTGGATAACATCCTACAAGTATTTGGGAATGCAGCCCCAGTGATTACGTATCATAGTGTGAGCATCTGCTACGGCGAGATGTATCATGCTCATCGACGGGAGACACGGCTTGCCATGCTGATGATGGTTGGTATCACCTGCTTTTCCCTCCCTGACTCAAAGGGAGGCCGCTTCCCACAGGCTCTAATGGGAGTTTTACAGGAGATGGTTAAGGAGCACACCTGTCTACGCCTGGGCACCAGTGTATCTGGTGCAGCTATAACAGAGAGCTCTAGGGCTATCACCATATGAGGTGATTTGGTATATGTTCGACATTCTTGTTACATTGTTAGGAATACGAGCACATCATGTGTATAAAGCCAGTAGGGTTGCTCTAGCAGCCAGGGCCATAGGTAATCTATAGATATGGGTTTCAGAGGTGGTTGGGGGTCATGGGCCAGCCGATGAGCAGTGGTCACAGGGGCGGGATGTGACCTTTTATAGACATATGTTAGAGGGCCTGACTACATTAGATATTATACGAAGGCCATACAAAGGCCATTAGCCCCGTGGAGGAGCTCGAGCACAGCTGTGATGGATGCAGTAGAGCTTCTGGGTAGCTGGATTGGAGACCCAAGGAGTATGAGTGCATTCCCCTAGAGAGGGTATAATGACATCTAAGACTACAACAACATGTGCCACCTCCGCTCCCACAGTATCGGATGGAGGATATAAAGGCACCACTACCTCTACCGCAGCCATTGGACCCAGTCTGGGGTAGTAGAGAGACCAACAGATGACATAGTGGACGATGTCAGGGGTTACAGGCTCATTTTTTGTTTAGTGGGCAGGACAGAAGGCGTAGTTGTGAGAGCACAGCCAGCACAACTAGATTTAGCGGCTATTACAGTCGGAGAGGGACCGTCTCCTGGGTCAGGTGCAGATATTACGAGGGGTAGCTTGCTACCACACATGCATAGATTGTGGTGTTACAAGGGAAGCTAGCCCAGGCACATGCATAGGCACAGGCACAGGCACAAGTACAGCCTCATGTCCCTGGTCAAGTTCCAATGGTAGCTCCACTCACCACCAAAGGTACCAGCTCAGGTTCAGGGCATACAGGCAGGGCAGGGGCCCACTTCTATTAGAAGCTGGGGGACCAGCCCCACCAACCATGGTTGCACGGGCCCATTACATGGAGGCTAGATCAAGAGGCCCGTTACTATCAAGACCTACTAGATGGTACCGGAGTAGAGTATCAGCCATATACAACTCATAGAGCCGAGACTTCCTGGAGTCACAAGTCACAAGCGGCAGCAGCCACATCCAGTGGATCAGTTACAGGTAAGAGGCAAGACCCAGCATAGGAGCCAGCTGAGGGACGGGCCGAGGGAGGAGGAGAGAGCTGAGTTACCCTAGGAGCAGAGACATTTTTGGTCAAGGTGGATAGATGAGTTTTGATAGAGACATCAGTCTGCGAACTGAGTGTGTATATAGGGGCTTGCGTGCCCACATAGGATTTATGTATTCATTGTTGTTGTATATACCAGCCTGCGAGCCGAGTACATTTTGTATAGTTGATACCGGTCTGCGAGCCAAGTATATTTTTGACATGAGAGACCACCCTGTGAGCCGATGTCGATGATTTTGATAAAGATAGTGGCTTGCATGCTGACGTTGTATTTTTAGATTACAGAGGCCCCATGCAGGTCAATTTGTATATTTTGACAGTGATTTAACGATATATATATATATAGATGATGAGTTTGATCCACATGGTGTGTTATAATTTTTGATTTGATGCATATATTATAATGTTGCATGTGTTTTGTCGATCGTATTGGAATGTGATGTATATAGATGATGTTGATGATGGTTTGTTGATATGCATATGTTTTGAAATGTTGATGTTATGATGATGATGGAGTTGGATAGTGATGTCGTTATGCAGGGAAAAGAGGCGGGGCTCTCGCCAAAAATTTACAAAAAACAAAGAAAAGGCCTAGGTATAAGCAAAAGGAGACATGTGACCGATATCGGTTAGCTAACTGATGTCGGTCACTATGTGACCGATATCGGTTATGCTAAAACGAGCTTTTCTAAAAAATAGAAAGGCTTGGGAGACAACTCAAATTCTTATTTTTAGAGTCATGCAACATGTTAAGTTCGAGGATGCGAGGTTGTTGATGTCCATACAGGTTAATTGCATGGGAGAATTGAGTGATAAGGAGGAAAGAGACAGGTAAAGTGATCGTGGGCTTGGATTAAGAAGGTTGTAAAGGCAAGTTATAGTGAAGAGGGTGGTAAACATGGCTGAACAAGGAGAAGCGTTCAACAGGCAGAGAGGAGAGGGAAGACAGGTTCCACCTCAAGCTACTGCATCCCAAGAGGTATAAGTTTTGGTTGGAATTAGATTTTGCATGGTTATGAATATGATGTGGTAAGGTAAGTGGGTAGAGATGAAAAGAAAGGTGATAGGCAAGGGTTTGGTTATAAATATTTTCGCGTATATATATTTTTAAGGAAGACACAACACATGATAGGTTATGGTAGGGGATGGTCGAGCTAACCTTAGGAGACCCCATTGTCTCCTAAGTGTTACCTACATAGCCCATTACACAAAGCAAGGAGGGTCTTCAGACCGATGTAGTTCTCCCTTAGGACCAGGGAGAGGTGGATTCAAGCGATTTGGTTGTGGTTAGGCGATTCGATGGTTGGTAAAAGTTTGATGTTGGTAGGGTAATGTTGTTGGTGTTGGTAAGGGTATAGGTGAAGCGAGGGTTAGCCTACCCAAGCATAGGAAACCGTGTCCTGATTAAGGTCAACACATAATCCTAGAGTCGGGTAAAAGAGGAAAAAGTGTCCCATAGTTGGAAAGAGCTAAACAAACCACGTATTATTGTAGGATGAGCTTGAATCCCTAGGTACCTTGCATAGGCGAGAAGTCGATAGGTGAAAAGAGTTGTATAATCACAATATATCAGATATACGTCACGTCCCTTGAGTTTTGTTGTTTTTGAAGAATGGTGAGGTGAGGTGGATGGTATAGCTGGGGCATAGAGAACTTGTTATAAGGTGATTATTCTAACGAAAGAGAACCAAACCTAAATAGACAAGTCCATGACTCAAAAGTGCTTTTGAATACTGCTTTTATTTTTCTGGATATAGACTGATCGATGTGGGAAGTCTATATGGGATATGCATTTTGTTGTTCTTGAGGTCTTCACAAAGCTGATCAATGTGAGAAGCTTCTGATAGAGGCTGACTTTGTATAGCTATCCTTCAAGGGAGTAGTCTACTTATAGTAGCAGATGTGGCTTTTGCACATAGTTGTCCTTCGAGGGAGCAGTCTACTTATAGTAGCAGATGCGGTTTTTGCACATAGCTGTCATTCGAGGGAGCAGTCTAGTTTATAGCTTAGAGGTCTAGATGTTTATTTGGTAGGAAGCATTTAGTTTGGCAGGAAGTTTGACTCAAGAATATCCCAGAATTGTATAATTGAGAACTTGACATTTTGATACTTTTAATTCATGGACCAAACTAAAAAGTGGAAGGCATCTTTAAGAGGAGGTGATGATCAAACCACGTGAGTTTGATCTTACTTTGAGATGCACGAAACAAGGTGTATGAGGTGGTAAATGAGCTCAAGGGACGAGCGCAAGGTAGATAAGAAGTGATGTAACACTAAATTCAACAGTAGAATGGTCGGAGATGCAAGGCATTAAGGGGTTCAGGCTCAGGTTTACCATTAAGTGAAGCTAAATGATAAGTACCTGATCCATAAGTGTGAGTGATAATGTAAGGCCCAATCCAATTAGGAGAAAATTTTCCACGTTTACTCTTTTCTAGTTTGGTTACGTGTTGATTCTCTTTGAGGACAAGATCACCAATCTTAAAGGTACACTCATGAATTCACTTATCATAAGCACGCTTGATGCGCTTTTGATAAAGTTGAAGGTGGTCAAGAGCTGTAAGACGATGCTCGTCAAGAAGCTCCAATTGGGCTAACCGCTCTTGGCAGAAGTCATCATTGGTGAGAATATCCTGGAGAGATATTCTGAGGGAAGGGATTTGTATTTCAAGAGGCAAGACAGCCTCGGTACCATACACCAAAGAAAATGGTGTGGCATTAGTGGAAGTACGAATGCTGGTACGATAAGCCCAAAGGGCAAAGGGGATGTGATCATGCCAGTTTTTCCCAGAATCGTTAATGACTTTCATGAGAATTTTGGTTAAGGTTTTGTTAGAAGATTCGGCTTGACCATTTTCTTGTGGATAGTAGGGTGACGAGAAGCTAAGTTTGATACCAAAGTTGTCACAAAGGGCTCGTAACAACTTATTTTTGAAAGATTTTCCATTATCTGTTATCAGGCGATGAGGAACACCAAAACGACAGATAATGTGATGATTGATGAACTCAACGATTTTCTCTTTTTTGGTTGAAATGAGTGGAACGGCCTCCACCCATTTAGTGTAATATTCAGTTACTGTGAGGATCCAACAGTGACGCTGTGAAGAAGGTGGGTGAATCTCACCAATAAGGTCTAAACCCCATTGTGAGAAAGGCCAAAGATCTCGTGCGACCTGTAGCGGGTGGCTGGGAGTATGTTGAAGGTTGGCATGCTGTTGACACATAACACAACGCTTAACATATTCGTAGTAGTCTTTATTAAGAGTAGGCCAATAATATCCTAGGTGAAGGATCCACTTGGCCACGGCAAGGCCACTAAAGTGCCCACCACAAATTTTGTCATGGACTTGTTGGATGGTATGGGTGACTTCAGTGCCAGTTAGACATCGAAGGAGGATACCATCAAAGCCACGTTTATAGAGGAGTCCCCCCATGATGACATAACGAGAAACACTTTTAAGAAAAGCACGTTTGCCATTACTAGTAAGGTCAGGTGGGAGAATAGAGGTTGTAAGGTAGTCATGAAATTGGTGATACCAGGTATCCTGTGAATCAGTCGATACATTATTTACCATACAAAAATCTTGGACTAAGTAAGATGGGGCAAAGAGTTGTTGGACCAAGACAAATATGTCAGAGTCAGTTGGTGAGGTAGGAATTTGTGAGGCCAAGCAAGCCATAGTATCCGCAAATTTATTAGTTGAGCGTGGAACGGTTTGGATAGAATAATGAGTAAATAAGGTCAAAAGTGAATCCACGTAACGTTTGTACTTTTGAAGTTCCTCATTTTTACATTGGTAGATGCCAGTAACTTGATTGACTACCAATTGAGAGTCACCGAAAATGTTAATAGACTTCACACCTAAGTGTAACGCAACATGGAGACCCAAAACAAGGGCCTCGTATTCCACTATATTGTTAGTGCAGGGGAAATCAAGCCTGAATGAAAGAGGCATAGGTTCACCATGAAGAGGAATGAGAACAACACCTGCCCCTCCACCGCGCTGACATTTAGATCCATCGAAGAAGAGGGTCATCGGATAAGACGCATCACTGAGTGAAAGGGTGGCGATGAGTTCATCAGGGAAAGTAAAATTGGTAAATTGTTCCCAAGGTAAAGGGGCTTCCGCGAGTTGATCCGCGATAGTTTGTCCTTTGACTGATTTCTGGTGTACAAACTCAAGGTCAAGGTTGGTGAGGAGCATAAGCCATCGGGTGATGCGTTGGTTTAGATGAGGTTTGGCGTACATATAATGTATGGGATCAGCATTGGTGATGACAAAAGTTTTGTGATTCAGGAGGTAATGTCAGAGTTTGGTGGCCACGAATGATAGGGCTAGGCACAAATTTTCTACGTGTGTATACCTAGTCTCGTAATCCACAAGAGTACGGCTTATGTAATAAACTACTTGCTCTCGATGCTCAGAGTCACGATGTGCGAGCATGGCTCCTACAGCATGGTCGGTGGCAGAAAGGTAAAGGTAGAAAGGGTGATCGTCCTGAGGTGGGATAAGCACGGGTGGCTGCAAGAGATAAGCTTTAAGAGCCTCAAAGGCTTGGTGGCACTCCTCACTCCATTGAAAGACAATGTCCTTTTTAAGGAGATGATGGAAAGGTTGACATCGATCTGAGAGTTGTGAGATGAAACACCGGATAGATTGGAGTTTTCCCTGCAAACTACGTAATTGTTTTAGGTTAGTGGGTGGGGGGCATTTCTAAGATAGCTTTGACTTTAGCTGGGTCGACTTCAATGCCACGCAAAGAGATGATAAATCAAGGATTTTTCCTGAAAGGATGCCAAAGACACATTTCTTTGGTTGAAGACGAACATAGTATTGTAACAGGCGATCAAAAATAATGGTTAAAACATCGAGATGTTCACTGCGATGTTTGGATTTTCCAAGAAGATCATCGACATAATCCTCGAGGATAGTGTGCATAATGTCATGAAAAATGTAAGTCATAGCCCACTGATAGGTTGCACCAGCATTCTTAAGGCCAAACGGCATGACACGATAGCAGAAGGTCCCCCAGGGGGTAATGAAGGTGGTTTTATGTTGATCGGCTGGGGCTACTAAAATTTGATTGTATCCCGAGAAACCATCCATGAGAGAAAGCATCTCATGGCCCACAGTGAGATCAACAAGTTGATCAATGCTAGGTAGGGGGAAGTCGTCCTTTGGGCAAGCGAGGTTAAGGTCCCAGAAATCCATACATATCTGAAGTCCCCCCGTTGCTTTAGTGATAGGTACGACATTAGAAATCCATTGAGGATAGTCAATAGGTAAGATGAAAGAAATAGAAAGGAGTCGTTGAAGCTCTTCTTTAACCAAGAGGGCAATGCATGGATGCATTTTTCTCAGTTTCTGTTTAACTGGTTTGGAGTCTGGTTTCAGAGTGATGTTATGGACAACAATGTCAGGATCGATTCCTGGCATGTCGGCGTAGGACCAAGTGAAAGCTTGATTGCGGGCACGGAGGAAGGTAGTGAAGGTGGCTTGTTCTGATGCGTCGAGAGATTGTCTGATCTTTACAATGTGAGGATCATCCTCTGTGTGGATGTTGATTTCTATAGTTGACTCATTCAACATGGTTTGGGTTTCAGATGGTAAGGCGCATTGAATATAAGAGTCATCCACACCAAGGTAGGTGAGGATGGAGTCGTCATCCTGGCACTCCACAACATTAATCGAAGGTGAGTCTTCTTCGATCATGTCTGGATACAAAAGGGGGAGAGAAGATGGGTCTTCACCATCATGTTGATAAGTGAGAGGACCTAGGAAGATAGCATTTACGAAAAAAAAAATTTAGGAGGGATAGATTCCGGGTCTATCGACTCCGCGGGTGAAGATGGCAAAGTGGGCATTGATGGTTCGGAAGGGGTGACTTCGTCATCTTCCTAGATACAATTGACATGAGGTTTCTTCGGTGTAGGTGGTTCAGAAAATCCAAGACCACTACGATCTTTGTGTTTGCGTGTAGTCATGGGAATGATTGTATGTCGGCCCTGTTCATAAAGACCGAAACCAAAACCTTTCCAAGCACAGCGAGTCAGGAAGGTGAGGGCGAAATGACGGTTGGTTAGATATTGAAAATCAGATTGGAAGGGAACCACACCAAGAGAAGATTCAGGGGTGACAGAGGATGCGTTGACACCCCCATATGTTAGGTTGGTGCGGCAATTAGGTGGTCCGTAGGAGATCACCTCCCCCACATGATGGTCATAGGTAGGATGCGCATGTAACTGTCCATACTCTTGTGGGGTATGGAAGGTGCTAACGTTGTATAGGTGGTACTCCCCCAGCATAAGGCATTGAAAAACACCTACCAAGGGATCCGAGGTTGGGATGTTGTCCGCGGGGAAGGAAGAGGTATTCCCGTCGGTGGTTTCATTGGTCGAAGGTGTGTGTGCAGCTAAGGTGGATGGTTGAGGCATGGTTGAAAGAGATGGTTGGGTCGGATCAATGGGTGCCTTGACTGGGACAAGCACATCATTAGGGCGGTATAACATATTACAGGTTTTGAAGGGGGGAGCATCAGTTGTGATGGTGTATGACTTCCCCTCATACTCGAATTTTATGCATCTATGTAAGGTGGAGGGAATGCATCCCATAGCCCAGATCCAAGGGCGGCCTAACAACATGTTGTATTAGAACTCTCCCTCAAGGACATAGAAGAGTTCAGGCAAGGTACGTGGCCCTACATGAATGTTAAGGATCACGGTACCTAGGGTAGAAGTAATAGCATCGTTGAATGAACACAACATGGTGGGGTTGGCACACATGTAGCTAGGAGGGATATTCATCTGTTGGAAGGATTTGGAAGAGATGATGTTTAGGCTAGCGCCCCCATCGATCATAACATGGCGTACCCAGATGTCTTGGACGTAAGCCAAAATGAAAAGAGTGGGGTCAGGATCTTCTGCACCAAAGACGACAATTTCTTCTTCGGAAAAACTGACAGCAGCGGCTTGCCGTATAGGGACAGAGGTGTTTGTGGAGGTAGGTTGTTTGGTGAGAGAAGCGACATGGTTGGGTGTGAAGATGGATGCAATGGGCAGGGTTTCATTAGGTAGGACCTCTATCCCTTGGAGGATCTCAATTAGAGCTTGTCGATGAGATTCAGATGTTTGAATGAGATCATAGAGTGTCATTTTTATAGGAGATTGGTGAAGTTGTTTGATCATGGTGCGATGGGCCACTCCATCAGAGACTGGATAGGCAGGTCCATGAATAACCACTTTAGGTGGTGGTGTGATTGGGATGGCTGAAGGAGAAAGAGAAGTCACAGGTGTGCTCTCTTTAGCTTTTCCATTGTTTTTCTGACCTCGAGTAGCAATGCTAATCATGTTGATCTCGTGAATACGAGATGAGGAAGATGGTAGGGATAAGTCATTGTTCTCGAGAGGTGGGGTTACAATGATGATAGATTTTGGCGAGGTGGGGACAGGTGGTATAGGAGAAGGGATCGAAGCTAAGGGCTTTTCCCTCCATAAGTTGTCTTTCTTAGATTTTCCATCCGAGATAGGCAACGGGTGAAGGATGGCTTTCAAAGCTTTGCATCCTTCTACATTGTGTCCTGGTGTGCAGTGGTAGGCACAGATTTTAGATTCATCATAACCTATAGGTTGAGGTTTAGATGGATCATAGGGTCTGAGTGGGGGTAGGGAAATGGTCGCATCCCCTACCAACATATCAAGGATCTTGGCGTAAGATCCTTTGAGCGGGTCAAATTCAGATGAAGATGAGGCTATTGATTGAGTGGGTGAGATTATTGATTGTTTTGGTAATGGTTGGGTACGAGTGGTTCGTACGGGTGGTGGTTTAGGCAAGGGATTTTGATGATTGGGTTTAACTAGGCGTGGCTTCTTCTGCACAGAAGTCATGTTTAGCTGGTTAGATGATGAGGCCACAGATGACGTGGTGGCAGGAAACAACCATGGGGAAAGAGGAGCGACAGCAAAAAATTCCTTCGATGATTGAGTTTTCTTATGGTTGGTAGGTAGGCAGGATACGTGGGGTGACGGTGTTGAGACGCCCATGGATTTCTGTATGGGTGCAGAAGGTGTAGGTCATGTTAAAGAAGACATGGGAGGCATGGTGTATTGAGGCAAGGTGGAGGGGTGAGGCCCCAATATAGAAGGTAGGTGTGACGGCGAGGGTTGAAACCATGCCTACTGTACCGGTGTGATCGGGGGCAAGGGTTTTAGTTGTGACAGAGGCATAGATTGGACTCGAGGAGATTGGGTCTGTCTCCTAGGTGGATTGACGACTTTATTTTTGGATAAATCTAATCGTTTAGGTGGATGCGTCAGGCTGGGTATTGGTGAAGTCCCAAGTGTAGGGGAAGGTTTGGTTAGGTTGATAGAGGTGGATGAGGTATTCGGTAGAGATGAGGGGGGTGAAGGTGAGGACATAGGCATTTTGAGCTTTTGTAAAAACTTCGGGCATATGGTAGAGGTGTCTAGATTAGTCATCTGCATTTGAGTAGAGCATGGTGTACTCAAATGTTCCCATAAGACTCGTCTATCTTCTGGGGGATGACAATCTTCTCGTGTGAATGGGAATTTTGGTATGGAAGAGAAGTGGACTATGATTCCGGTCCACTGTGGGTGTGATATAAGGGGCGAATGAGGCACTGTATCAATGGGTGTTAAGAGGTCAACCAGTCGCTGGAAAGATTTAGGTGATGAAGAACTGATAGGGAGGAGGGCATTTTCTAGAGGATCCGTCATGGTTAAGGAGTTTGGTGATGTAGGCTCGAGGGGTTTCTCCTCTAAGGATGACAGAAAAAGTGGTGATCCTTCTTCTTGTGCAGCAAGAGTGGTGGAAGGAGATGTTTGGGAAATAGATAGGTTGGATAACATCCTCTCATAGTCTTGCAGGGATGTGGTGTAAGAAGGTTCTTCTGTGAGAAAAGAACTCTAGGAGGTTGATTCCTTTATGGGTAAAGGAATAGCGGGGCTGTCCTCTTGTCCTGATGAAGGAGAAGGGGGCGAGGACCCCTGCGTTGGTGAAGAGGCTTGATTCAGAATTTCCTCGATGGAAGCCCTTGGTTGGGAGTTGAAAACCGCATGGATCTCATGCACACTCTTCTCTTCGGCTGAGGTTTCTTGGTTTGTGTTACTGTTAGATGAATGGTTTGGAAATGGTTTGTTGAAGATTTTTAAATTTTGATTAGCAGGGGCATTAGGATTATCGAGGGTTATATCCCCTGCATCAACCATTTCCTGCACTATATTTTTCAACATCTTGCAGTTTTCGTGGCTGTGTCCCTTCACGCGATGGAAGTTACAGAAGTCATTTTCTTTATACCAAGAAGGTATAGCACGGGTGGAATCAAACCCAGAGTGAGGTTTAATAGGAGGCAAGGTGATAGCTCCTGCTTTAAGCAATTTTTCCAAGATCACATCATAAGTTTCTCCCAAGGGAGTGTACTTGATGGGCTCGGCTTTATACCTATAGGTGGGTTTCAGCTGGGTATTAGACGGTGCTTGAGATTTGACCGTCACCGCGTGTACGGCTCCTTTTGATTTTGAAGCAACCGATGCATGAGAGTTGGTGGTGTTGGGTTTTTTGGTGGAGTCTTGGGTTCAGAAATTTGAGTTTTTGTTGCGCAACTTCAATTTCTCCTCCTCGAAGGCTCGAATCTCTAGTTTCCGAGCCATAGTAAAGGCCTCATCAAAGGTGCAGAAAGTTTGAATTTGGAGGGTGGGAGAAATGTGTTTAGCACAGGCCCGCGTAAAGAGTTCGATGAGCTCAGCTTGAGGTAAGGCATAAGTAAGTTGGTTAATGAGGCCCCGCCATCGTCCAACGAAATCTGTGATAGACTCATCTTCAAATTGTCGGATGGCATAGAGGTCTGTAATGGATACTTTCTTGGCAATATTGATGGAGAAGTGATCTAAGAAAGATTGGGCTAACTGGTTAAAGGAGAAGATTGAGTGCTGGGCTAAAGCACTGTACCACTCCAAGGCAGGTCCTGATAAGGACATGGGGAAGGTATGGAGTAGTAAGGCATCGTCATGAGCAATCAGATAGCAGGCATGTCTAAACAATCGCAAGTGTTGTTGAGGGTCCTCCTTACTACTAAAGCGAGTAAATTTCGGTAATTCCCATTGAGGAGGATATGTATGAAGGGGGACAGAAGGATGAATAGGCTCCCGACAAACTTGCTCGTATGTCAGGGTGTTACGGCTTCCTGAAACAGAAGCCTCAAGATTTTGCATCTTGTCCATCATCTGTTTGATTAAATCATTGGTTGGGTTAGATGATGGTGCTGTCATCGTAAACGGAGGAGGATTGGGCCAAGAGCCGCTACTAGACAATGGTGGGGTTGAATGTTGATAAGGTAATGATGATGAATGTGTTGGGGTGGCCGAATAAGGGTGTCCTATATAAGATGTTGAGGCCACCGGATGAGTCTGCGGAAATGAAAAGGTGGGCGGAGCCTGAGAGGGAAAGCTCATGTGGATAGATGGTAGAGAGCGAGTTATGAAAGAGGCAATCTGCGGGAGAGACGAGGTAGGGGCAGTAGATGGTAGTAATATGTGGGGCCCCAGATTAACCAAAGGAAGGCCAATTGGTGCAGTATGAACCACCGAAGCCACTGAGCTGGGAGACGGGGCTAAGGATGAAGACGGTGAGGCGGAGTTATTAGGTGGGGAAGGGGCTAAGTGAGCAGCTATACTAATAGGCATACCCAAGAGGAGCTGACCGTCGGGTGTACGGTCAGGGGTATGAGATAAATAATGTTGTACGGTGCTAGGATTAGCATCCAAAAATTTGGCAAAGTCTAGATCTCCTACAGAGATCTTGGGAAAAGCACTGGTGTCCGTAGGATTCCCCATAGGATGCGAAGGGGGTGACTCAGGAAAAGACATGGAACAAGCATGTGAAACCATGGCTGCGGCTTGTTGCCGAGTGATAACAACCATGGACGAGAGGATACAATAGGGAATTCGTCAATCAAGAACAGAAACAACAACAAAATGTTGGAATTGGTGGGTTGTTGGTTTGTCAGGAACCATGAAATACCGTAACCGATATCGGTCTAGTAACCGATGTCAGTCAGACTATAGCCGCGTCAGTCAGTGTAACCGATGTCGGTAGAAGAGGACCGATGTCGGTCACTATGAAGGTAAAGAGAGAATGTAAGAGGCTGCTGGTTTGGGGATAACAAGGCTTAGTATACCCACCAAACTGTCTGAAGTGATCACTGAGACAGGGTATAACAGAGAAACAGAACTGAAAGAAAAACAAAAAACAAGCAAGGTGCACAAGCAAATCAAGAGACTAACCCTAGGATTAGTTTTAATCACTTTGGGCTTATGCCTTAGACGCAAGATGATGTCAATCCTAAACAAAAATACCTAAGGGAGATGTCAAGTTTGTTTTGGCTTGTAAGGCTACCTCAATTGGGTGGAGGAATACCGCGGGAAGGGGGGATGTTTGAGATGTTGTGTAGCTTATGATGTGATTTGGTATGTGTTGTGCAGTGAGAGTAAGATTAATTTCTCATCAATACCATGGATATCACCCCCACGTGTACGACCTGTTACTTAATCTACGTTCACTAGAATTTAAAGACAACAAGCAAGAATGTGATGCACGTGTTTTAAACCCAAATCAAAAATGATATTCGATGAAGCAAAGAAAGAGAAGAGGTTAAGAAGATGACTTTCACTAATGCAAAGATGCGAAAGAAAGACAAGTTCTTTTACCAAAATGACAAAATATTTTGTGAATATTTAGAAGAAAGAAACAGCAAGTGTGCTCCCTATATGAAAACAAGCAAGAAAGAAAGAAACCTGAGAAGGGTCCCACCGGGCATGCCAAAATGTTTCGCACAGAATTTTGTTCCAGAATAGAGTTACTTCTATCTTTTCATTCTCTTGAGAAATAGATAAGGGTTAGGGCTAGGAGGAATACCTATTGAGTGTTGGGAAGGTGTGCGCGTACCGTAGAGAGATCAGACCGATTGTGAAGAGCTCCTTTTTATCTGGGAAGGACTACCTATAAATAAGAATGCAAGACCACCAGATTTTCGTTAAACAATAAGTGAGGGAACTGCCTTGGGCCCAGGAAATATTAAACTTCCTTTCGAAGGTGGTCAGTTCCCTTTTAATACAAATTAATGCAAATGATAATAAAGAAGCTATTGCGAAATCATGATTTAGGTACCTCGTTACTAAAAGCAATAGAGACTAAACTACCAATAATAAAATATCATGTTGTTTGTTTGGTCACTGGTTATTGATATGTTCAGATCAAGTTACAGGGATAGACAAGGCTGGATATGAGATTATTTGGAGGTAAATAGGTGAAAGGTTGGTTTTTGGTATAAGTCACAGTGACTGATGCTGGTCACTGGATAACTGACCACGGTTATAGAACTGGTACTGGTAGGGGATAACCAATATCGGTAGGGGCAGTGATTTAGGGGCTTTTAAATGGGGGTTGGTTACAAGGTGATTATGGGGCTTAGAAGGTTGGTAGATGGTTGAGGGGAGTTGTAGGGTGATAGAGAAGACTCAGAGAGTGAGAAGGTTGTCTTTGGGGCAATATAGAGATGGATGAATGAAGGTTAGGTGCAGGGTACTGCCGGGTGGTAGATCCAGGAGTGAGCTTATAATCCCTATGAATCAAAAGTTCACAAAGTAATGTCTAGGAGCATACAAGGTAATAAAAGAGACTACTTACTAGTTTTTGATGTGGATGTAGGTCCAAGGAATGTAGTGGTGAAGGCAAGGCTCAGTTGGGATGATCCAGTGATCAGAAGTGAGCTGATGAAGCTATCCTCTGACTCTCCCAATGTTTGGATGAGTGTGACAGTGATCTAGTTGCTCAGTTACAGTCTTGGGCTCAATCCTCCTCTCTGCAACCTTTTCTCTCTTTCTCACTTATCTCTCTCTTGCCAATGAATTCCGATCTTTCCCAATGAATCTCCCCCTTTGGTTTTGGTTGGGGGAGGTCATTTATAGGGAACCGATAGTGGTTACCTAACCGACGCCGGTCGCGTAGGGACCGATGTCGGTTAGGTCAAAGTTGGCTATTTTTAGTAAAATAGCCAACTTTCCCTCCTTTTCTCCCGAGGGGTCAGTTGTGGGCTTGGTCAAGTCATTATTAGGTTCATTTTGGTGTGGGTGAGGGGTGATGAGTCATGGATATGGGTCTAGACCAAGTCATAGGTCTTAATTAGGTTAGTTTAGGGTTAGGGCTAGGTCATGGTGAGGTGACGAGGTGAGGTGGCAGGGTTGGAGATGTGGATTTATTAATTATAAGGTAATTAATAAATAATTAAGTGTGTAAGGTTTAGGTGGTGAGGCAGGGTTAGGTTGCGAGATGAGATACAGGGCACAAGGCATCGTAAGACCCAAATTTGGTGTCTACACCCTCCACAAATTTTCTCTCCTCAGCCGGCCTGTCAATCCTTTTATTGAAAAATTGGTACCCATCCATTCCAAGGCCAGTAGCTTTGGTGATTAACTCTTCATTGATCAAAATTTTCTGTCCTCCATATTCAACTTTGCGGTCTTTCCAATCCTTTGCAAATTACACAAAGATGCTTTGGTCATGACCTTGTATCTTCTCAATGAAATTAGTGATGCCTCCCTGGTTGAGAAGATTCCAAAGCTCTTCATTATTTTTCCACTTCGTGTCCACGCTGGGCTCGATCTGAAAAGGGGCTCCTCCCATTTTCACCAGGCTTAAGTGATTGACAGTGTAAGCTTCAAAATCCCTATGAGGAAGTTGACAACAGCCTCAGTTTCCAACCTGCCTTTCTCTATTTTTTCTCTCGCTATGGTAATGATGAATAGTGTATCTGTTACTGTAATAGCACTTCCCACGAATGCCTACTTTATTGCTGCTCTGTACCTATGAGATCCCGCATGCACAAGCATCAATCACCTTTGAAATCCACTCCAGATCATCATCACCTTACCATGGACTTGAAAATCCGTAAAAAACTGTTTAATAGCTTTTATAGGCACAATATTTCCCGCATGTGTGGCTTTATTCTTTAGATAAATTCACTTTAAATCATCATTATACTTTATATAATCTTGATTGCCCATCAAAATCTATTTAAGCGTTGTTTTAAACTTATCCACGTGTGTGAAAGTCTTATTCAGAAAGACCCACTCCAAATGCTCATTAATCTTATCCCAAATTTGTACGCCCATAAGTATCCACTTGTATGCTATTTTGAATCTGCTCAAGAATGTGATCACTATTATCCCAAATAATGTGATTAACATTTATGCCATAGTTAGCCAATGCATCTGCCACCTTGTTACCCTCCCGGTAAGTATGCTTGATCTGGATATTATTGAAGGTTTGGAAAATACTAATGGACTCTAAGATAAATACTTTGATGTTCCAGCTTTGGGGCGAACACTGATTAAGATGATTGATTATATTGAGTGAGTCTCCTTCCAGAATGAGATTTTGGATATTATGAGTCTAAGCAATTCTAAGGCCCCATAAAGCAGATAATGCTTCAGCAAAATGATTAGTTTGTATTCCCATTTTACTAGCATGAGTAGCCACCAAACCTCCTTTATGATCCCTGATCACTCCTCCCCCCGCTACAATTCCAGGGTTACCCTTAGAGGCCCCATCAAAGTTCAACTTATACCAGTTAAGATTAGGAGGATGCCAGTGTATCAAAGATCTGTCAATATTATTACCTGAATTATTTCAGATATTGCCAGCTCCAATCTTCCATTAGGACAAGATATGCTCTTCATTTTCTGGATAACTCCTATTCTTAGAGGGTTTAAATCTAGCAATATTCTCTTAATAGCATTAGAAATTTTCCCAATACTGAGCTTATAATTCTGTTTAATGTTTCTAAAGATGATATCATTTCTATCTTTCCATATCCTTCAAATAATATGAGGCATTACCAAATTCTAGAGCCTTCTCACAACACAATGTTTGTAGGGTGGGCTCCATTGTGTCCAGAGCTGACTGAAATCCCTCGAAACCACCCAGGAAGCTTTAAAATTAGAAAGGGCAAAACTCCACATTTTGGTAGCATATTCACAATGGATAAGCAAATGACTGATATCCTCAGAGTATTTTTTCCACAGATGACACCTATTAGGCATTATAAAACCTTTTCTTATCAGGTTGTTAGTGGTAAGAATTCTGCCCCTGAGAGCAAGCCATAAGAAAAAGTTAATTTTAGGTGTTAGCTCCTTCAACCAAATTCTACTCCAATTAAACTCAGTTTGAATATTATAAAAGAAATTATTATAGCCAGTTTTAACAAAGTAGTTCCCATCAATAGAACTGCTCCAGACCAACTCATCCTTAACTTTGAGCTGACTTAAGGGGATAAGGTCCAACTGATCTTGCAGGGAGGAAATAGTTTGGGTCAGATCATCTCTATCCACAGTAAGTTTTTTCCATTTCTTCTTGTTGCCCTTTCTTACAATATAATCCTTGATTCTAGTGTCATACTTGCTTTCAAGGTTGTCTTTGACTACTCCAAATCTATCCATGAGGCTGCCATTAAACCAGTTATCATGCCAGAATTTTATATCACAACCATCTCCCACTTTCCACTTACTTCCTTGTTTTACGAAATTTCTGCTCTTCACTAAGTTATTCCAAAAAATGGAACCATAAGGAAGATGCTCATCTTGAAGAAAAGAAGAGACATCTTGTTGATTAAGGTATTTACCCTTAATTAATTCTATCCAGGGTTGTTTCTCAGTTAGAATTCTCCATCCCATTTTCACAATAAGAGCCTCATTCATTTTCTTGATGTCTTTTATGCCCAGACATCCTATAGATTTTGGAGTACAAACCTTATCCCAAGCAACTAAGTGATATTTAAACTTCTCCTCCATGCCCTGCCATAATAATTTTTTTTGAATCCTCTCAATTTTTTCCCTAAAGGCAGCAAGGATCTTATAAAGAGACATTATATAGATGGGCAGGTTTTGAAGAGTGCTTTTAATGAGAAGGCATTTACCAGCACTAGAAAGAATGGCTCCTTTCCATCTAGCCATTTTTTTTTTAAATCTCTCCAACAGGTCATTCCACACCTTGGTAGAAACTTTTTTAGTGCCCAGAGGGAGTCCTAAGTAAGTGGCTGGAAGTGCACTTATTTTACATCCTAGAATTTTTACAATTTTAAGTTGTCTTTCCTCGGGCGTATTGAAGAAGAAAATGGACCTTTTATCATAATTGATCTCTTGCATCTTGTTACAATTACTTTCCTTTTTATTTAACAACATTGGTTTGTACAAATTTTAATGTTCATATGAATGCACATTCTCATTTCAATATAAAAATGTTTTTACTTTATTATAGGGTTTCACTCATAAGGAAGAAACATCACATTTATTTTCATATTCATTACAAGTACATTTTTCATTATGTTCATGTGTTGGCATCAATATAGGTACAATGATTCACTTAGCACTCATTCCAAAAGAGGAATTCATTCTCTCGAGAGACGTGTTTCCCACAAGAACATATCATTAACGTTTATTAACATTTGATGGACTTACCATCAAGTTAAAGGGAAGATATTCAAGTTTCTCTTTACTTGTTCCACGACATCATATTTGGCACAATTTCTATATTTGGATTTTATTTCACATGTTCATCCACAATTAACCTATTAAGATGTCTTAGGGTCAATTTGTTTCAATTGCAATGTCTACAACCCATCATGGCGTTAGTACTAGGATAAAACATTATTTTTTCACAAAAGCCTTATACATCATGATTATATTTTATTCATTATAATTTTTAAACACTAAGGACACACCCCATTTGTTTTCAATGTTATTAAAAATAAACTATGTAATTTAACCATTTAAATTGTATCATTCATAATATGCATTTAAATCATGTTCCACTTGTTATAGTTTAAGATCCCATGTTTTCAAAGGTTATGTTTGCACATGGAAATGATTTGTTTCACTTTTATTAACATCACAAGGGTTTAAATTTTAGTTAAAAATTGAGAGCTTAATTTTCACCTTACATTTTTTGATATATCATATTAGACACGCATCTGATAGTGTTGTTGATTGTAAATTCCATGCACATTTAGCCTCTTAGGAGGTCTTAGGTTTAGCTTATCCCAACTTTCACATAAGAGGTGTATATCCTACTACGAGTAAACATTAAAGTTTAATGCATAGGTAAACTGGTACACTGAATCCATTTACAACATTTAGATCTCACAATGAGGTCATTCATTGATGTTATCACCCTAAAATAACTTCACAAGAACTTGGTCACCATCTAGGATGTTGATGGGTCATTGTGATGTCCAATCATTTAATCAACCAGTCTGAAGTTAATGTAATTTCAACGAAGGATGTGTCCAAGGCAGTATGCAATTGAGTTTTTATAAACTAACTATTGAAAATAAATCAATTTCTAAAACTACTTGAAAGCAATAACTCTAAACTATTGAAAGCAATAACTTTATACTTCTCAGATTTAAACAACAGTACAAATAAAATTTAATCTACTGAAACTAATAAATAGAAAAGAAATGCTTTGCAGAATGAAGTTACTCTGAAATAAAACTTGCTAGAATTGAAAATAATCTGAAATGAAACTTGTTAGAATTGAAAATACTATGAAATGAAACTTACTGGAATTGAAAATAAGATGCAATGAAGTAATTGGTGAATGTTGATTTAACTAGAATATTGCAAGTGCTAGAAATGATTATTTTTAAGCACACTTCAAAATTAAAGAATGCAAAACAAACATGAATATACATACCAAAACAGCCAATTCCTTGATTGAGTGGGCCCTTGCTCTCCCTCAGATTGGATTTATGACACAATTTTCCTTAGAACAACATGTTTTTATTTATCAAAAATGAGTTTCTTACAACAAAACTAGAAATAATTGTAACTATATTACTATTTGCACTCCTCTATACTATTACATTTTATCTATTTCCAACTCAGTCAAGACATGCATTTTATAGCTAATGTCTCCCAAGGCATACCTAGGAATCTAGGTGGCTGGATATGAGAATAGTTTGGGTGTTGGTTACAGCTCATAAAAGAACTAGGACCAGATTCCTTAATTGCATTCTCCATTAACTTCCCTCAAATTGATCTTTATGATGGAGTAGACCTTGTCCAATCTTAATTGTGGCACCTTACATCTACAGTTATCATGAATTTATTGACCTGCACACATCACCGTGCATCTTTTCTACGTATTTCATTGGAAAAAGCTTAAGCATTAGTCCACATAATTCAACAAGGATAAGATGCATGATTTCCCTACTTTGGACCTGATCAATCGAACCATCCAATGCATTGATTAATGTTTTCAAGAGAAAAAACATTATTATTTGATGATTTAATGGGTCAATTTATGGACTTATCAGTTACAAAGGATATTTGCAAACATATTGAAATCAAAATTATCCATGATGTGATTAGAAATAAGACACCTAGAAGTGTGGGTATTACTCACCCTATGTATGACATAGTACACTTAGTAAAACCTTCCCTCATGTAGAAATCACTTAAGTTAAGGAAATGGTCTCATTGTAGTTTCCTCATATGATGTTAGGGGTTTGACTATCTAGTTAAGGCTCAATTGAGAAGAGGAACATATCGGTAAGGTTAGAAAGCTTGCTCATTTTCAATGTTTATAGGTTTTTACTTTATTTCTTTATATTATGCAAATGGTGTAAGGGATCTATAACAATAACCAATGTAACAATTTCTCTAATGCATCTAACCACCTACGTACAACATATAATGTAATGTCATATCCATTATAATGCATGCATGATATAAACTAAATCTCTCTCTTTTTCCTTTCAAAATGTACATGAGGCACGATTATTCAAAAGACAATACATTTCATCATTCTGGCAATAATACACATTTTACAAGTTACATATAACTTTAAACTAAAAATTTCTTCATTTATGTTTATTCCACTATGCCACCTGTAACATACATCAACATGTGGCAGTGATCTTCTGGTATGGACCCCACCCTTTCACATCTAAATCAATATCAAAACTTACATCAATAAAATATAAGGAAAGATACAGTAACATTCTATTTTCCACAATTTAACAATTTATAGTCACTCATTTTGGGTTTCAGAGAGAGAAAAAATCATACACTTCCTCTAATAAGTAATCCAATTATTCACAAATATAAGATGAGGTTAGAAAGATGAAAATAAATTTTTCCATGTGTCCTTTTGAATTTAAACATGTTTCAAAGTTTTGGAAATTTGTTAAGTTTCAACACAGTCTTGTTCTTCATTGTCATTAAGGCTTGACATGTAGTGATGTATTTCATGCAAATCAAGGTACTTAGTCAATCATTTAATTATGTATTCAAACCAACACTTTCAGGGTTGGTATTTACATTTCCAAACATCTCAATTGTTAAACCCATCAGAAACACATCAAAGGGGTCAAAATGGGTCCACAGTGCCTAGTTGCATTGTTGAACAATCTAGCCCAAGTGGGTATAGAATTGACCTACGGAAAGGGAACCAAACATCATAATGGAGTGTTTAAAACTCAAAAAAAATTATCTACTACATATAGAATCCATAGGGACTTTCCATACACAAAACTAATAACTGGAGCTTAAAATAGAAATAAATTTATAGGGGCAGTTGGTTGAAATTTGTTGTTTCTCTTCAACAACCTAAGGTAAGTTGGCTTCAAAATAGATACGAAAAAAAGTGCCATGTGGTAAGTATGAGCAAAAAAAATATATGTAAATTTATTTCCTGTATGAAAAAGAAGGGGTTTTTAGTGGCATAATATAGTTCTGGAGTCCATAGGCACAAAAGAATAAGAAGATTCTAGAGAGTTTCTGCAGTGTTAAGTAGTTACCTTAAGTCAACTCTCTAAAGTGATATAGAAACCCGCTTCACAAATCATATGAATTTTATTTATTCAAGGTCTACTACTTATACAAAGGTCCTTATATAACAGGGAATGGGTTCCAATGATTATAAAATGGGAAAAGGGTTGGGATATGTCTTTGGCGGATCGATCTCGAAAGGCATTTAACATAAAAGAGGGATTATTTATTATTACAAGATTTCAATCTTTTGAACAAGTTTATAATTCTAATTGAATACCCACAGACTATAAGTGATAGTGAACACATTTACGGTTTTTTTAGGGAGAGTTCATAATCATGTGTTTTGTCATATCGCCCCCAACTATCTATTTTCATGTTTGGTTAAACTCAATGCAACAGTGGTTTTAAAGAGGCATGAAGGTCTGATTTTAATATCAATGAAAATATTATATTTTTTGACCTACATTTAACATTTTCTCCCCTTAAGTTAAAATTTAGAGATTTTGAAACGAGTTAAGAGAGGAGGGGAAGAAGGTCCATGCCTATCAAATGATGATCTGGTGTATGAAGGTGCTCTAAATAGTTCCATACACAATCAATGAGACCATGTTTTGCTAAGGCATTTTTTCAAGCAATTCCCATGCCTTTTGTATGTTTCCACATTATGTACATCTGATAATTATCCTCTTTCAATCATTTTTTGAAGGTCCATGCCCTATTCTAAAGTTCCAAGTTTGGCACAAGTTGAGTGGATGTTAGAGAAGGTTGTTGAGTTTAGCTTTACTCATTATAATTACATTTTCTTATAAGTTTCCAAGGCCTCTTCATCAAGCCCATTGTGCATATTCATAAACTATTGTATTCCATGAAATCACATCCGGTTGAGCCATTTTTTCAAAATAATCATGTGCCTATGTAGTTTTCCACAATTTTCATGTGTGTCTATCAGGGCATTCACAACTACAAATTCTGATAGAAAGCCACTTTTCATTATTGTTTGATGCATCTCTACACCCTTTCCTGAGTCTCCAATTTTGTCACATGCAATGAGAATTCTACCAAACACATTTTCTTGGAAATATCTAAATCCTTTTCCAAAAAAATCATATTGTACATACCCAGCAATCATTTTTGTCCACCAGAAAATACATTTTTTTCTTTTTTGATGTATTTTGTTAAACAGTTCACTTGCCTTGTACATGTTTGGATGGGTGTCCATACATATGTAGAAGGCTCTAATTCTAGCATGGTTGGTTGTAGGAGACATACCATACCCACACACACATGAGATCTATGCAAAGTTGAAGAAATTGTCTCAAGAGATGAAAGTAGTAGGATATATTCTAAATTTAAAAAATATGTGTTGAATGACACAGCCAATGAGGAAACAAAAATATTCTTATGTGTTTCATTAATCTCCTTACATTTTGAATGGAAATAAACATTCCCACTTATACATAGATGTCTAATAGAATAACATAAGGTGCAACATTATTAAGAACCATCTCAAACAAAAGAGATGGTAAAATTTACTAAATACTCACAACCCCATATATTATTATGAGATCTACAAGTACCAATCAAACAAATCCACACAACCACCACAGCCTTGATTGACATTTTGACCAAAAAAAAATCTTGAGTTTCCTCAAGATATCTAGCATGACTAATAAATCCAACCATGTGTGCATAATGATTTATTATAGGTGTAATGCAGTAAGATTTTGTCATGTCAAGTGTGTGCTTCTACATTTGCATTCATACTACCATAGCACTTCTAACATCAACCTTTGATAGAAGTCATGCCCTTTCTCCATCTTGCTCAGGTGGATGTAATACTTTGTATGGCTAAGATCATACAATAAGGGTTGCAGATCCTGACAGCACACCTTCCACTTGTATTCACTTGAAATTTCCCCAATGCCTTCAATGTGTTCCCCTTTATTTGCTCCTTATCCAAATGTATTACATGTCCTCCATTTCCATAACCAACCAAAACAAAGCAGTTGTTTTATCATTATCATTTTATTTTATTTTATTATTTCTTTAAAATCCATCAATCTTCACCAATCCAGCTCTTTTTTACATTAAAATTTAATTATATTATTATTATTTTCCCGTAATGTAACTATGATTTAAGGCGAGATCTAGGTTTGAAATTGAAAACACAAAATACGACAAGCAAGATGAAAATTGGTGTCTAATGAGGTATTTTTAGCCTTGCATATGACTTGATGACAACCTCATATGGGATCCAATACCTCAATCATTTTATATGTTTAATGAGGTAAGCTCGCACACTAACTGACCAGGTATGACAAAATAGGGAATTACAATTGTAGTACCCATATTTTGGTTTTATAGCACTTAAAAATAACACTTTGGCATTTATTTGAACATTATCATAGTTATTTGTTTATTAACCAACTTAAATCCTCTTTCTCTATTAAATATCTTGAATCCACTAAGTCATAGCCACTTATTTAACTTATCACTTCAGTAATCACCACACATTATATAGAATACATCTTCATGATATCTACATGTTACCTCCTATCTTATAGATGATTTCAGCTTTAGCTTGGATGAGTTCATGGGAATAGGATAGGTTCAGATGACCAACTCATCCCTTATATGTGTAATAATGATACTTAGAAATGCACAAATTACCTTGGTTGGCTGTGGGTCAATTGAGCTAGAAAACTATTCAAATTGTCATATAAATAAACATATACATCTTAATCCATTAAAGGAATCTGGAGCACATTTGGGATATATTGTATCATGAAAATTTACTATGATAAGGTAATGAGTTAGGCATAACCAAGCTACTCAAACCTTGGATACATCTATGTTAGGAAATATAAGTTAGTGCTCCACATGTATGTATTAGTAAATAATAATTACGTGAGTAATTATAATCTTGTAAATAAAGTTAGTAAATATATATTATATGGTTGTTATATTAAAACAACTCATAACAAATATAGTTGAGGGAGATATTTGTGGACAAAAAAGTTGTAGTTACCTCCTAAAATAGAGGAAATACAAGTTCTATATACATGTAAGTTTGTAATATTGAATTGATATGAATAAAGATTATTTTCATAAGTGTTTATTTCTATTGTCTACACATATGATCTAGTGCTCTGCATTTGGTATCAGAGAAATTTTATTCCTATGATGGACCATTAATTTATCTATAGGGGCATTTCATATTCTGCATTATTGCCCCATACTATGACATTTATCTTTCATTTCCTACATAAATTATTATGAGCTCCATTCATGAATTCATATGAGTTATGGATTCAACTTGTCCTCGAAACATGATTTTTTCAAGCTCCATGATAGATCAAGCCATTAGATGAGCAATATATTGTATTGAATATCTTTATTTTGCATATAAGTTCATTTGGTGCAATGGTTTTAGGCGACTATTAGTCCAAACTTGCAAGGGAAACACTTGAATCGCAGATTTTTCATCTTTCTATTTTATATTGTTTCACTTTCTACGCAATAGGCTCCAACATGCACTCCATGTGAGCTCCCTCTTGATATTGTTCCCTGGCTCTTTCATGCATCAACTTAAATGATGAAGAAATGAGATTTGCATGAGTTTCAATCATTGCATTTAACCACCACGACTTGGACGGTATCTACTTGGATCGGTTAGTTATTTCTATTTTTTTCATTAATATTTTGTCTAACAACTAGTATACGAGAAAATCCCTTCTAAGTAGTACCCATGGAATATACATCTGTGCACTTCTTATATACTGGTCATATAATTGCAAGCCTCTTATATTATTTCTATTATGGTAGCATAGAGGTACCTTTGATGTTTCCAAAGCAGAGTTGGACACGGAATATATTGGAATTAGAGGCAAAGAAAATCCTGGTCAAAATAGCCTTATGCTATTTTAAAAATTGTTGAGGTCAAAGCCTTTGATAAAGTCTAGAGTAAATTTTTATTTTTTGTTAAAATAGCATTTTATGTCGTCAAAGTGCTTAAAGTTTAAATTATCAAAAGGTCAATTTCAGTCTTGCCAAAACTATAGTCATTTGATTCAAACTAGATTGATGAGCGTTTTTGTGTTGTCCATGTTAATAGTCAAGTTCTCAAAAGAGTCGAATCATTGTAAAAGTTTGAAAAATAAAAACAATTGCCTTAGAAACACATTTTTAGTGGAATCTAGCGTTCAAGATAAATTAATGAGCCTCAAATTCATAATCATTTGAGTTAGCAGTGTCGTAACTGGAGGACAGAGGAATCAAAATTTGGAGGTCAATCAACGACCTCTTGTCAATCACCAACGATGGGGCCACATGAAGGTTTGGTGACATCTTTTTTAGAGTGTGTTTACTTTCAGTGTTTTCAATGTGCTTCAGATTTTAGAGTTTCTATTTGGTTTGTGGAATAAGTGGAAATTTCACGTCATGGGGGGGAACATGAAACCAATGTTCTATTTTCATTCAGTTTCCTTTTTTCAATTTGTAATGTGTGAGCACAATTCTTTTGTAATCCTCTGATGGAAGAATGTGATGAGAGATGATGATAATACTAAAACATCATGATATTATTGTTGTTGGTTATCCATTTTGAAAACCATCTAGAATTTTTGTTGGTTAACCTAAAAAAATACCATATTCTGTGGTTGTTGGTTTACCACTTGAAAAAACCATCCCAGAGGTTGTTGGCTATCCTGAAAACAAAACCATCAAGATCATGAGTAATCATTAAGGCGGCACATTGCAGTACAAGGCTAGTTTTCCCCCATGTTTGCACTAAGAGTGGAATGTTAGGAAATATAAGTTTGTGTTCCACATGTATGTATTAGTAAATAATAATTACACAAGTAATTATTATCTTGTAAATATAAGTTATTAAATATTTGTTATATAGTTGTTATATTAAAACAACTCATAACAAATATAGTTGTAGACACCTAAATTTGACTATGTAGTTTTAATACTAAAATTGCACTAATTATCCTCTTTCCCATCATTTCATTATAATTAGTGTTTTTCCACTAATGAGCTAACATTCCCTTTTATCAACGACACTTCTTTAATTAACTAGATTCATACTTCATCATTGATGCCAATTAACGTCGCTTCGTTAGTTATAATCCTCTTTTTTTAATTAATTAACCATTATTAATTAATTAAGCCTTATAATCTCCTATTTAATCAATAAACCCTCTTATTGATTAAATCCCCTTCTCAAACCCTTCAAATTCTACTAATTTCCCTCTAAATCACCTCCAAATGGCTATTAATTTGGTTTATTAATTAATCCTAATTGATTAATTAAATCACCCCCAACTTCCATGAGTTTCTAATATCTTATAATCATATTTATCCCTTTCCAATTCTACTTTATCTTTATCCCACATTCACTAGGATACAAACTTCTCCCTAATTGGAAAGTTATATAAAGAACCTAGCACACCATGTTTCATCCTTCACCATGTCCTTGCAAGACATTTACACTTGAGAAGAGCATTTCATGTTAGAAGGATTATTAAATCAAGTAAAATCTCCCCTTTTCTACTTGGCTAAGAGTAGTAAGAGAAGAACCAAAAATGGCAATCAATCCATATTGGTGATATATCTTCCTCTTCCTTGGAGAAATCCTTTGATTGTACGTAGTTGCGTTCAGCTCGTAAAGGAAGTATCTACAATCTAAAATCAAATCCAAAAATCAAAGGAGTTTTGTATTTAATGTTGATTTTAATGTTTTATGCATTTAGTTAAGCTTTCCTTTATGCTTTATCATGATGTTTTTGCTTAAATTAACTAGGTTATGAATATACTTGGTGTTAGGTTATTTTCAATTGATTAGTCTTAATTTAAACTTGCATACATATTTCATGCCCAATGAGACCCTCCGTTGTCTCATGCACATTCATTTCTAGTTTAAAATCTTCCTTTTCTCATCTTTTTACATGCATGTGCATCTAATTTGTTGAAATTCTTGAGTTTCTAAGTATGTATGTTAGTGTTTAGTAGTCTTGAGTCTTCTTTGCAGGGATAAAGGAGGTGGGTTACTGTCAAAATTGGATCTTGATGAGAAAAATTTGAGCTTTTGGCTATTTTTGGGACGTTTTTAATGTTTTTTGTGTGCATGTACATGCTCCACACGCTAGTGTATTTCTGTCTATGCTAGTGTATCAGTCTCTGCACTTACATACCTGTGTATGCACTAATGTCTTTTTTCCTGCACTACCATTCCTATCTTTGTGCTAGCATCTCATTAATTTTAACTTGTATGTGCTTACATACTTTTGTACATGCTAACATCCTTTTACATGTGTTACCATTCATGTGTACACGTTAGCATCTCATTTTTTTCTAGCTTGCATACATTTCCGTCTATATGTCTCGGGTAACATCCTTCTACCTACATCTACGTACATGTACATGCACTAGCATTGCATTGTTTTTCAACTTCCAAGTGCTAGTGTCTCTTTGTCTATGCTAGCATCTTCCTACCTGTGCTAGTGTTCATGTCCATGTGCTAGTGTCCTACTATATGCACTAGCGTACTGTGTAAAACTTATACTAAATTTTCTCAAATTTCCAAAAAAAATCAGTTCTAATTTTCAATTTCATGTTGTTTTGTGTATGTTTTTTATCCTAGTCTGTAGGTTATTTGTTTAAATTAGTGCTAGCATTTCAAGTCTTTTGTTTAAAAATCTCTATTTGGTATAAATTGATTGTAACCGTGTATGCTCTTATCTTGCACTTTCGAGCAACCTTGAGAATTAGAAACAACTATGATTATGGATGTTTTTCTAGCATTTCGGTTGTCATTTTTTTGAAAATAGTGCTAAAACTTTGTGTCTTGGTGTAAAGATTTAATTTTGGTATTGATTTGATCAACGCTACGTATGCTCTTCTCTTGCACTTTTATGCGATCTTTAGAATCAAAAATGGTTGTGATCCTTAATATTTTTCTAACATTGTGATCATATAGAAAACTACTAATCATTTGAATGTAGGACCATTTACGCTTGCCAAAGATAAAATAAACAAATTACTAATACTTTTTGTGTAGGTTGTATTGGTCAAAGAAAGGTGTTTAAAATAATCACACTTTGTTAAAGCACATAAAAATGAACAAATCACATTATATTTTTAGGTTTGGATAAGGGTAAAAACTTGTCCACTTTAATTGTGGGAAGTGCATGGGTCTAAGCCCAGAAACTCTTGATAGAGGAGTACCACAAGAACCCTAAATTAGTTGGCACATTGAGGGAATCGACCAACGAAATAGGAAACACCCCCATTACCTACTTGACTAGTAAAACCCATGAGGAATACCAAATATGCTTCGTGTTGACCACCCCATTCATATAGATTATAGGGCATAGTCTATATTCAGGATTTATTATGATACACATACTAGTTCCAAAAAATATTAGTGAGTGTTGCGTCTAAAATCCTTAGGAATCCATTTGGCATCAGGGCTAACTTTTCCAATATCATTTGTGCATATCAAACCCTTACAAAGTAAAACTTTGCCTTAGTTTCCACCTTATTTTAGAATAAGCGAAACTCTGTTGAAGTTGTGTTGCGTAATTTTTTATCAAAAAACATATCCCCCTTCACAAATTTTGGCTCCCCTTTTATCAAATTAAACTATCTAAATTTCTCTCAAAATTACATCAACCATTTTGACACTCATACTTGACACTTGTTTTCTAAACTTACTTGATTATAAAAATTGTGTCATTACGATGTATGTTTTCCTTAGGTTCCCTTTAGACAAACACATGGGCATCCCTATATTTGTAATATGTCTAGTTTGTAGCTATTATGTTGTTTGAATCGACATGAAACTTCCTGCAATATGAAGGATTTCAATCAAGCAATCTAGGTCTAGGCATTCAAATAAAAACATGTCAATCACGACTAGATATCAGATGGTTCCTCATGTTATTGACAATATAGAACCCATATTATGTTCCACTTCCCCACCTTCATCTTCTAATTAGTTCTATTCTTATAATTCTCCTCAGACTCTTGGGCCTCATCCAATCAAATTTCTTCAATGGAATAATCATCACCTCTTCGACGTATTCCTCCATTAAAGATACATGTGAATCCAAATTCCTTTAATCAAACATCTAATTCAACCCCCGAGTCATGGTCCTCTCTTTTTCCACAGGACCCCCTTCTTCTATCTGCACTATGTCGTATTCTAGGTAACCCAATGCCAACCTATCCTTAATCCATAACTAATTCAACTCTTGAGACACTGAATTTGAATCTACCTCATCTCTTGAGTCATCTTCTTCTATCAATCCAAATCCAAACTCTCCTCGGCTCTTGATCCCTTTCAACCACATCTTACCATATCCTCATCAAACTTTTAAAGACCGATGTTTGCATCCATGTCTAATAATTCACAAGTAACGATGTGCTGATATATATTTTTGAAGCACTATCAAGGTCCATTATGGAAATAATAAGGTCAAACCTTCAAAATCCCCTTATCTCTATCATCAAACGTCTTCTAAATATTCAACACTTGTTGGACTTCTTCATTTCAATCAACCTTCTATCGTCAACCAACAATGACCCATACTGATCGATTTCTTTCAAAATGAAGAAGCAATCGGAGAATTCATGGGGCTACATGATGGCATTCCTACAAAATATCACACGAAATGATTTGTCATTGACCTTGATGTGTAAGCATATTTTGGGGAAGAGGTTGATTTCTATGGTCAACAAACAAAGGAAGAGCCTAATATCATCAAACTTGATCATCTTTTTGTTCTTCCATCTTCTCATTTCCCATTACATGGTGAAATGATGAGGTGTCTATACGTACCCAAAATTGTAGGGTACTGCACCACCGGAACAACGTTACACATGCCCCAATGATGATATAGGTCTCCTCACAAGGTGTTTAGAATCCACAAAATCTCTCCAAGCATGCGTTAACATCCCACATGCCCCGCTTAGCCCCTGCATGCTTTGTTTTCTCTTCTCCCCTCCTTTTCTTTGTGTTTTGGTCTTCAGTGACGAAACTGCCGCCCTGCCTGGGCGGCGGTCTCGTGACCGCCACCCAGTCAGGGTGGTGGTCCTATAACCACCGCCCTGCTCAGGGCAGCGGTCCTTCACGCATTTTCCAGAATTCTCTTTTTAATGCGACTCGTGTAATTTTTCAATGTTTACCAGCTTTTTTTCACCACCTTTGCTTTTATTTATGATTCTGGTTCCCTAGAATAGTGTTTTGGCATTGTTTATGGTTTAAGAGATCAATTTGGTTTTCACCTTTTGGTAAATGGGATTCTATAAATAGCTAGCTTGTGCTCAAGCAAATGGCCCCTCAAATTTGCCTCTAAATTTCTCATTTCAATAGCTTAGCCTTTCAATTTTGCTTAGGATTCATAGTTTCATTTGTTGTATGCATGGTTAGTGTTGTTTAGCTGTTAGAAAGCTACATATTCTTCTTGTGCAAAGTGCTATTATTATTTCATCTAATCAATTAGAGTAGGATAGTTTGATTTTTAGTAGGAAGCCATTAAAGTTGCAGGTTCTGCTCGTCAAATAAGATAGTTTCAGGTTTTGGATGTTTTATGTTGCATGACTCACAATAAATCCCGCTAGGAATTTCATAAGCCAAGCTCTGTTCTCTTGTGTTATCCCTCTCCTACTCGCATTGTATTCAGTCTGCATCCTAAGCTGTCATTATCCCAATATCTACTTCTACTGATGCTAGCATTACACACTTTTCTGGATCCACGTGAGCATGAAAGAACAAGGAGATCACACTGAGGGGACAAGGCCACACACCATCGGATTCGCCACTGTTCTGTAAAATCCAGGTTCAAGCTTTCAAAGTTCTAGTTAAATCATATCAAATAGAGTAGCCAATCATTTCATTTTAGTTAATTTTACCTTCGATATTGCCAAAGAAGCTGTGGGGATTGATAGTTTTTAAGAAACTATGATTCACTCCTCACTTCTGAGGTAAGATTGAGAGTCTTTCAAATAGAATAGATCGGTTATCTATTTATTTAGAGTAGATCTACAAGTTGCACAGACAAGTAGCTATACTCAGTTGCTTTGTCTATTTTAATTTTGTTATTAGTTTAGTTGTCAATTGTTAGATATATTAGATAATTTCTCTTTTAAATTTTGTTCAGTAGCTTATCAATAAAATCAGATTTAGGAATATACATAGATATATCTTGCGTAGCTAATTTATTCTGTCATTAGTTAGATTTATATCATTTCCTTCTTGCATGACAATCACGGGACCTAGAGAGCCCAGAGAATACGTATTCAAGCCAATTGTGCCTCAACCCAATCTCATTATGGCAATAACTGATATAGATCAGAACCTTAGAATCCAAGTCTTCCAAACAACAGCAGACCTACAAAAAATTAGCTCACAGTTAAGAGGATTAAACGTAGAAGATGATAAAGCGTATACGTTTTGGTCGAACCGATCAGACAACAGGTTAACCTAGATAAATATCCACATGACTGTAGAAGGGATTGAAAGAGAGAAAATGTTTGGTTGTGATCCTTTGTTCCCATAGCCAGATGCAGGAGACACTCTCACGGGCATAGATACTAGTTTAAGAATTCAGGTTGCAAGAACGCCTGTAAGATATTTTGTAAAGATTGCATAACTATTAATTCTGAACATAGAGGCCGAAAAGGCATACGACTATTGGATATTAGGGATTAGCGACTGATTCCGCACAAGACCATAGCAGGTCCACAACAACCACGAATCTACTGTTGTGATTCACAAATCCCACAACCCAATGAGTCCAAAGGTCAATCTGACGTTGACACTAGCTTACACACATTAGTATTCAGATCCACTCCACTTTCACCAATCATAATCACACAACTATCCTCACTAGACACAGCAGCTAATCAAGCCAAGGATTTCTGGACTAGACCAGAGAATCTCCCATAGAATCCACCATCAGTCTGTCATTCGTTTTCATGACCCTATCAGGAGACATATACGAAGCACCCACAGGTTATCTTCCATGTATTCCACAACCCATAGATCAAATCACACTAGAGCTCGATATTGATTGGAGCCTTCGAGCAGTCATCCTCACCGATTGATCTATCACGCCAGTTTAGGTTAGGAGGGCCTTCTTTGCCTTAGATTCGTAGATTCCACTAGTGCGCATCGAAGACATAAGATTTCCCAACTAGTTTGTCTACATCCCACGCGTATTCCATCCCCACCGGCTGTTTTGGCATGAGCTCGGGAGGTCGGGTGTGAGGAAGAGTTACTTGTATATTCCCACTCTCACTTGTCACTTTTCCATCATACAGTGTCTACTTGATCCTCCCATATCTTCTCATCATCCAATCACTATTTACATATCACGTCTCCTCAATCATCTTCTATCCACATGTTATCTTGTTCTAGTAGCCCTTAATATTCTATCACGAGGCCACATCCTAATAGCCCTTCATCTTCTATCATAGAGCCACGCCATATTAACCCTTCATCTTATATCATTGGGTCACATCCTAGTAGCCCTTCATCTTCTATTATTGGGCCACATCCTAGTAGCCCATTATCTTCTATCCTTGATCCACCTCCTAGTATCCCATCATATTTTATTCATGGGCCACCTCTGAGTATCTCATTACCATCAATTCTTGGTCCACCTCCTAATATCCCATTTCCTTCAATCCTTGGACCACATCTCATTCTTCCATCATATCATCCCTCTGTTAACAATTATGGAAATCCCATCATGATTCCTAACACTCCTATAATCAATCCTAAACATCCACTTTCTTCTCTCATTTCTTAGGATCAACAAAATCACACATTATCTTATATGAAACGCCAACCATTTCTTCATCAAGATCCAATAAAAAATATTAAGAGATCTAAATATCCAAGTAAATCCAACACCCATGAATCTAATTTGTAAACATGATTCAAAAATGCACACCAGTGCAAATGTTAGGTATGGAGAAAAGTGAAGAACTCTATGGATAGGGAACTCGAGCTCCCACATACAAAATCCATGTTGCTCAATAAGTCACAATCACTTATCGAGTATGATATCACCATGATCATTGATATTGGAGATAATATAACTCTTGATAAGCAAAATCTCCTAGTCTCCCTTATCAAATATATCTTCAACACCATTGTTTGATATTATCGCACAGAGTGACATTGTTGGTCCCAACATCTCAAACTATCCTATCATGTTCTTCTTACCCTATCATGGATCTTTTTCCTCCTATAGATATCTTCATTTCATCCATTTTCGTCATCACCCTTGATGTTTAGAAAATTTCTCTATCTTCATGATTTTCCCTTCACAAAAACGTTAAAAACATAAAAAATCAAAAATCACCCAAAAAAGAAAACATTAAAACATTACAAAAAAATCAAAGGTACAAACATCGAACATTGAAAATAAGGTTTTGCATAAACATGGATGTTCTTTCCTTTATTTTCATTTTCCTCTGCAAATCACCCACCATTTTCATCCCTTCAGTGATCTTTTGGTTAGTTTATTTGCACTCATTGTGTAGCATAAAGCTCTATTGTATCCATTTTATCTTGTTCTTTTATTACTTTGGTAAAGTATAGGAACGACTGACCTCTTAAATATCCTTTCACTATCATACATCTAATAAACTTGTTGTGAAGATCTTTGGGAATATTTGTTGACACTAGCTAATGTCATCATTACATCACTTCCATATCCTTCCATCAAGCCATCATTGGTTCTTAACCCCTTATCAAAGCAATCGAGAGAGATGAAATAAGTTTTCATAAAGAAAAAATCAATCAAAAATCAAAAGCAAAAAGTAAAGCAATAAACTATCTCTAGGGGTGTTTTTAGTATCTCTATCGAAGTTATGGATGCATGGCTAGCAGTAGAGTAATGTTGTGACTGGAATCAGATACATCTTCATGGGGGCTATGGACACCTAGCTGGTAGCGGAGCAATTTACGGATCTCCTTCCACCCTCCATTCACTAATCAACTTTCAAAATAAATCATTCATATGCATTGGCTAGTGTGTCTTCACTTATTACTTATTAAATCTTCACTTCGAGAAGTAATTAATTTTCTTGTGCACACACTAGATCTCGATCAGAAATAGGACTAGTACGTTACCAGGTGTTGTTTGAACCTTATTCAGACTCTTTCTTTAGTCTTTATCATGTCTCATGATTTGTGCCTTTGGCTCATTGCAAGTCTTCTAACTACATTTTTCCATATCCTTCTATAACATTTGCATTATCATGTTACTTCATTCAAAACATCCATTTGTATAAGATTTCCTTTTTACCATGTTTGAGGGAAATTGTGTCTTTTCTTTCAATAAACAATCTTCTACTTCTTTATATCATGTGGTTCTTGACCATCTTGCACTAGGGGCATGCTCGTTCCTTCCTAGTTCTTCATTAGCTTGCATTCATCATCTTGTTGAACCTATCCTTCTTGGCCTTGATTTATCATATCTTGTTCTTATATATATGTGTGGGATTCATCCTTGTATATTCCCATTTATCACTGGGGGCATCTTGGCACTCAGTTCTTCATATACATAGTTTCGGAAAACTTTCAAAAAACCCTAAAAATTTCAAAAAATCATAGAAAATCCACAACATTGGTAAAACATTCAAAAATCCACAAACATTGGTAAAACTTTCAAAAATACAAAAACATTCAAAAACCCTTAAAAATCATAAACATTCAATATCACAAAATCCAAAAACAATGAAAAACTCAAAAACACTAAACATCAGAAACTATCCTACAACACATCCTAGTTCAGTACTTGTTTGTTCTAGCACACGACATGCGGATCATCTTATGATCTTCCTTCATTGAAAAATTTGGTTTGCTTATTACATCTATCTTCCTAACATATATCATTGCTCAAGGCAATTTCATAGTGCACATTACTTTTCACTGGACTTCTATGTCCTCCATCTACTCTGTTGCAAATATCCTTGTTTGGGGTATCATTTCAACCCTTGTCATATAACTCAAACATGTGGGTACTAAACTGGATAACAAAAACATTGGTATAATTTTCTTGAACATTGCTTGTTTGAGTGTGTTTATTTGTTGGTCAACTTGTTTATTTGCTTTCTCATATTACATTGCTTATGCATATTTCTTTGAGTTAGTCCTTTAGCACTGCAACAAAATCTATTTTATGACTTGTCATGTCATTTTACCATTTTTGTGTATATTCATATCAAATAAAAGGTACTTTCGAGCCAAGATGGTATGTACGCTACGTCATGATCTTTCTATTCATGCTCTATCTTTCTTTCCATTCTAATTCATACCCCATTCTACCTAACTATTCCCTCTCATCGACCTTTTCCATTTCCTCTATTCTATTGAAGACTTACTTCTTCCCCTCCCACATTTTTCTTACCCACATTGAGCGAGGGCACCCAAACCTATCAAATCAAGCACTGGCTAATAAATCCAAGTTTGAATCCCAGTCGCCGCGATGACCTTTTCTATCAGTGTGGTTTTTTTCTCTTCTTTTCAAGTGTCAATCGACCTCTCTATCACCCCATATACACTTAAGGGGGCATCATCCATCCCACTACTGTTTCTTTTATCCTTTTAACATAATATTTTCAAAAAGTGTCTACTATCTTTGAAATGGTGTCATTTGCACTACACCACATCAAAGAGGGGAAACTATAGACACCTAAATTTGACTACATAGTTTTAATACTAAAATTACACTAATTATCCTCTTTCCCATCATTTCATTATAATTAGTGGTTTCCCCTGATTATCTAACATTCCCTTTTGTCTCGGTCAATTAACGACACCTCGTTAATTAACTAGCTTCATACTTCATCATGGATTCAAATTAATGTCACTTTGTTAGTTATAATTCTCTTTTAATTAATTAATGAACCATTATTAATTATTTAAGCCTTTCAGTATCCTATTTAATCAATAAACCCTCTTATTGATTAAATCCCCCTCTCAAACCCTTCACATTCTACTAATTTCCCTCTAAATCACCTCCAAATGGCTTCTATAAGCTTAACTTGGTTTATTAATTAATCCTAATTGATTAATTAAATCACCCCCAACTCTCATGAGTTGTTAATCTCTAATTAATTTCTTCTAATCGTACTTATCCCTTTCTAATTCTACTTTACCTTCATCCAACATTCACTAGGTTTCAGACTTCTCCCAAACAGGAAAGATATATAAAGAATCTAGTACACCATGTTTCATCTTACACTATGTCCTTATAAGACATTTACACTTGAAAATATCATTTCATGTTGGAAGGATTATTAAATCAAGTAAACTCTCCCCTTTATACTTGGCTAAGAGTAGTAAGAGAAGAACCAAAAATGGAAATCAAGCCATATTGGTGAGATCTCTTCCTCTTCAGTGGAGAAATCTTTCAATCGTACGTAGTTACATTCGGCTTGTAAAATAAGTAGCTACAATCTAAAAGCACATCCAACAATCAAAGGTGATTTGCATTCAATGTTGAGTTTAACAGTTTATTCATTTAGTTAAGCTTTCCTTTATGCTTTATCATGATGTTTTTGCTTAAATTAACTAGGTTATTAATCTGATTTAATAAAATTTAAATATTAAATCTAATTTCAAAGTCACTATAATGATATACAACATAATACAAATGTTAAGCACTCTAAAGATGCAATTGTGTAAGCAAATGAGAGATATAGGGCACTTATCTAATTTTCACTTATCCCGAGGCAGATATGGACTAGAGAAACTAATGAACATGTTGGGAAAAGTGTTAGAAATGCTTGATATGAATTTAGGAGCTTGCGAACTGAGCCAAACATGGGCGTCTAGGCTAGGGTGAGGGCGCATGGGTGCTAGAGACCTTCTTTAGGCATCTGTGACTGTGTAGAGAGTCTGAATCTAATTTTTCCTATGTCGCTAGGGTTTCACTGTCCTTCATTGTTGGTCACCTGTATGTCGCGGGATGATCACTAAATTCACTTATAACATATAAAACAAATAAAATCCTACAAAACCCCCAAACTACATCAAATCCTAAAAAATAAAGATGAAAATGGGGAGTCAAACTAACCTCGACAGTCACCCGACAGAGTGAACTTACGACCTAGTGTTGTAGTAGATCTCAGACTCCATGTAGTTCTATGTGATTGTTTGTGAAATCATATCCTTAGGTTTTCCTCACGCCAATGATGCCAATATAACGAGCTATAGCTAGATAGAATGCAAATGTGTGGGATAGAATTCAGAAACCTCCCCTTCCTATATAGTGTATGCACAGTAATAAGCCCAAAAAATCAATCCCTTTGATAGTATGTAGATATGTTTTCCCTTTATAATTGCTCACCATTATAATGGTATGTATGTTGTGTATATATAGGAATCACTTGCTTGAATTTCGATACTAATGACATGACATGCTGACTAAGACCTCGGGTAGGAATAAGAAAACCAAAAAGGCCAACCAAAAATGTAAAAACTGTGAACAAGAACAAAGAGGACAGGAATGCCCAGGATGGACAGGAGTGCCTGGGCGCTAGTGTCCATACCTGGGTGATGGTTTCCTCATACAACTGACAATAAGTGTGAGAATACTAACATACAAGGATCCCTATGACCTAACTAGGACTGGGTGTAGAAGTGATAGATACGAGAGATAAAATTAATAAAAACAACCAAAGCAAGCAGATGGACTAGGAAGTGTGTCACCAGTGAATAATTTCTTACTCAAGATCTATACATATAAAAACATACTTATCAGTATAGTAAAATAGTAGTATGTGTGTGATTTTGTGTCTACAAAATCTACTTGGTGTTAGGTTCTTTTAAATAGCTTAGTCTTAATTTAAACATGCATACAATAGTTAAGGGAGATATTTGTAGATGAAGAATTTATAGCTACCTCCTAAAATATAGGAAATACATTTCCTATATATATGTGTAAGTTTATAATGTTGAATTGATATGAATAACAATTATTTTCATAAGTGTTTATTTCTATTGTCTACACATCTAATTCAGTGCTTTGTAATCTATTGTTACCCTAGATCACAATTATAAGCACTACAATCAAGACAAGGGTCAAGTACTAAGTGTTGAGGACCAAATTGAGTGTTCTATATTGTTCAAATTATCTATAGTATCCACCTCATCATAGGATTAGGATAGTTATGTGTGTCATTATCTATCTAATTATTGATATGTAGTGCAACCATCATCGCACAATTTTGGGTGGGATGAGGTTAGTCCATCACAAATCAAACTAACCCGTTTTAGGTACAAATCAAACAGGAAAAATATACAAGAATAATAATGTCATCACATTTATTCAAATAAATATTATAGATCCAAATACACAAGTTAATAAGACCCCGTAGTTAGATTGCAACTCATAGTCTCATGGGACACATTCATATTTCCCCTGGATAGGTTCAACCAAAAAAAATTTCCCTGCAGGACAAACCTATCTTGTGTTCATTTCTAGTTTCCTAAATTTTACCAATATCTTGAAGAAAATTTTCCTATCTTCCACGTATATTTTCAGCCCACTTTAACACATTCTAAGCTTGAAGAATGGTGACGTATTTCTAAATCCTAACCCTGATTATATTTTACTCTTATATCCACATTATATTGAACGGTCTGACATCCTTAGATAGTTTAGGATCCTCTAATTTATTATCTTATCATTTTGAATTATAATATACAATAAGTAATAAATAATTAGGAACATAAACTTAGTTTACACAAAACCTCACTCACTCTATCAAGAATGGATTTACAATAACAAAACACACACAATGCCAAAAATTCTTACAAACAATTCAACGCACCAATGTTACCTCAAGTGATCCAACCCTATAGATCCCCTCCAAACATGAATAAAGATCTCTAATTATGTTACTCCTCACAACTACACTTTAGACTATTTCCTCTTGAAAAATCTAAATACCTTTCTCAAATGAGGAAAGGTGTTTGTATATATACCTAATTAGATACTTATAATATTGTTCTTCAATGTATCCTACCCATAAACATACTAAATGTGCTAAAAATATTAAATAAAGAATAAGGCCCATAAAACAGTACAGCTTGATGCAAACACAAGTTGGCCCAATGGACATAATTTAAAAGTGGGCATGTCATCTTCATCTCTCATTTGTAATCTTGATAATACCAATTAGCTGATTTTATCATTATTGACATCTAAAAACCTTGCATACTATTACATAATAAGTATATGCACAACAAATATTTGATTATTTCATGTCCAGAAGTCCTAATTACCTCATGGTTTTGTAGGTAAATGCACAATATCAAGATGATTCTCTCTTTCTAACACAAGGATATGAAAGTGTGCCATGCATTATTGCACATGTTATGAAGGTTTCTTAGTTTTTTAATAATCTTCAAGTCATCTATATAATGTTTTTATGTTATGCCAATGATGACAAGATATGCGCCATCTTAAGAAGTGTATATACATACCACATAGTGGCAATAGTGCATGTTATGCATTGAATGTTTACAGAAGATATTCAAGACATGAAATTACCATTTCTGTCATGCACCATGGGATATAGACCTATGCCCACTTATGAAGAGTTGTTTACACTTTAAAAAATATTACAAATCTTTATAGAATAATTTGTTAATGTCAAACACAAGAATATGTACAAACAAAAAATATACTCTAATTTTTTTTATCAATGCAAGATTTTAAATAAGCCCAAATGCTCCTGCATCATACATCCTAGGTGATAAAAATGTGTTATCAAGGTGCTCACACACATGGGATGAGTATTAGAGCCACCCTCTTGACCTTTTTGTAAGTTTGTGGTATTCTTGCATGTTAATGGGTATTCCCCATCTTCAAAGGGTTGGTGGTAGTTAGGTATGGGCCCAACCTTACCAAAACCAAATTTATACAACCAAACCCCTATCATTGCTTTCCTCAAGTTGGCCTCCTCTATGTGCATAGGGTGTCTACTTCCTTTGACACCTCTTATCCTATTGCAAAACATTTTTATGCACTACCTCCTCACTAGCCTATTTATTTCTCATATTTTCCTTCACTTTCTTTTATGATGTGCATACTTCATTCAATTTTCTTTGTAGTAGTACACTAATTTTGTTCCCTTCATCTCACATAAATCCAATTTCTTCAGCACATAACCAAATGAATTTGGTGTATCAATTTATCTTCTTCCCTTAGTGACTTTAGAATGAAACTCTCTTCTTCCTTCCATGCTTATACTATATTGACTTTCCCATTATCAAACATCTTCTAGTCAAATTGTCATGACCTCCCCAATAAAATGCGTTATACATCCATAAGTAAGATATCACATAAAATTGATTTATGAATTGGCCAATCTTCATCTTGACTTCACATTGGTCTCACATAATAATGATTTTCCTTCTACTAACCAAGCTAATTTTGAAATATCTAGATGTGATTTGCATTCCACTCCAAATTTCCTCGCCATCTATGTGGATATCAAATTATACATGATTACACTATCAACCAACACTATGTAACATTTTCCTCTTATCTTGTATCTTGTTTGGAAAATATGTTACCTTTCTCATTATAACTCTTATTTTTCACACGGGTTTTGAATGTCCTTACTGTGAGAAACATTTATCCTTTAAAATGTTCCTCTTTATAAACACTATTCTATATAGACTTTATTACTACTTGTTGATTTAAAAAAAAAATCTTTTATCAAAGGAATGAGATAAAATAAATATAATAATAACAAACAAGATCTAGCATGCAAAGAACAAGTAAATATGCAAGATAGGAAAATGAGAATGACTTAGCTTACATCAAGATATCTCGGCTTGAAGATGACTGGAATAGGCTGGATCTGGATGGTGTGAGCTTTGTTTGGAAAATATAAACCTAAGACCTCTTCAGATAGGAACGCCCACAAAAGGACAAGACCACCCGGGTGCTAGTGCCTGATTTTGGTGTTAGTGTTCCTGCAATAGCTCTACTTCTAGTCTCTATGGGGTTTGAACTTGGTTCCTTCCTTTCATTTTTTGTCACATTCACTTCATTATAGGGTTCTTGTATCGCACATGTACCTACAAAATAAACCCTAACTACCTACACAAATTTCAAACAAACATTAGATGAAATAAATAATACATATTCTTGAGTTGAATTCCCTCAATGATCACCCCAATGTGATTTTCATCGAGTGTTACACTACATTTAATACTCTATGTAGTTCTTATGTGTGTGATTGGAATCATGTCCCTTGAAACTAGGTTGCCCTTATGTCAGTCACACTAAGATAATAGAATACAACTACTTTTCCCCCAAGATGAATGTGTGAGATTCAATTCACAAATGTCCCTTCTTATGCAATGAATGATGTAACCCAAATGTAATCTTTGAATGTTCCTTTTTTCCCAAGTAGTAGATAGTAAGTATTAGCCCCAAGTTGTCCTCTCTTAATAGTAGTGAGTAAGTCGTGTATATATATGATTCCCTTGTTTGAATGTTTTCATTAACAATTGAAAATCCAACCTAAAGTGATAAAAGAGACTCTAAAAAAGACAAAATGATGTGGCAATTTGAAATCAAGAAAAGAAAGGAAAGGGACAGAAGCACCTAGAGGGGATAGTAGTGTCTGGGGCACTCTTGTCCCTAATAAATAGTAGTGTCTGAGATGCTTGGAAGATATAATGGTCAATACAAATCTGGGTCACATGTCATCTAGTGTCAAAAAGTAAAGTGGTTATTCTAGAAAAGTAAATAACAAGAGTGTGGCAAAGATAAAATCAATGAATGAGTAAAATAAGTGTTATTAATGTCTAGTATTATTGCTCAGGAATCATGTATATAATGAAATACTTAGAGGTGTGATGTAAATAGAAAGTGTGTGATTTCATGACTGTATTTTCCCCCACTTTATGTTGGTGAAGGAATATTTAGTAACATAAATTAGATAAGAAGACTGTAACTTATGGAAAGCCAAAGAGAGTTGTAATCGATCGCGTGTCGAATGAGAAATATGTTTGATATCGTATCGAATGGAGATTATGAAATGTGCATCATGGAATCTAGAAGAGGATAAGATCCTATGATGACCTTTTTGTGCGTAGTAAAAGTGATGTATGCATGTGTTCTTTGGATATTGCCTTTGTCATTACATCTTTGCGCTTAAGATTGTTTCTTGTTCCATTTTGTGTGTTTTCCTTTTTGTCGAAGTAAGGTTGGGTTTTGTAAAAGAAAATAAGTGTAGTCAATTCTCATGATATTAAATGAAATTGAACTTTAACTTAGTACATGTAAAAATATAAATGCATATTCAAAAACAAGTGAATCAAGGGTAGAATACACCTGTGTGCCATGTGAGAAGGGATATAATTATTCGTGTATGTTTGCTACCTTGGAGATGGTTGGAATAATACTAAAGATTTAGGCATCATGTTGCCAAACTTTGGATTTGAGCGTCATATCGCTAAACTTCATATTTGAGTGTCTTATCACTAAACTTCAGATTTGGGTGTCTTGTCACCAAGAGAAGAGTATTGGGAGAGCAATTAAATTTTCTCTCCAACCCTTAATGCTTCCCTATGAATAAGTGCCATGAAAGATGGTCACAAACTCAATAGAAACTGGTCACCAACCCATATGAAATAATTAGTTTTACTATGCAAAGTGTGTAGTGTGCCACTGATAGTAACTTGTAATCAAGCCTATGTTGTTGGAAATTGGAAAATATTGTCACTGAGAACCTATTGATTTTGTATTGTAATTGTTTTTAATATTAGCTAAGTACCAAAGGGTGCACACGTAGGACCAGTGAGAAGAAGGGCACTCAGGGGAAAGTGCATAGGAAAAAGGGGTTTAAGAAGGGTTTAAGTGAAACCAGGGCACGCACAGGAAGTAGAACATGGGTTTAAAGGACTTAGCCATATTTGGCATTCTAGAGGCACTTGAGGAAAAACATGAGGACCCAACTAGGTGTGATGAGTGGATAAGGTGCCATCCTGGAACCTTGGAGGTCAAGAAAAGGATATTCCATGTAGGGAATATTCCTAGAAGACATCATTGTAAAGAGTGGAGGGTTTGTAAAGGGATAAAAATTCACCATTGGAGGACCACATCGACACTTGGCACATGATCTATTCAGGAGAGAAGGCATGGTGGTGGGTGTTGATCCTATAAAAAGAGATGTTTGGGCTAGAGACAGATACATGAAGAGGGAATGACGAGAGATAGAAAAATGCATAGAGAATGTAGCAGAATAAGGAGAAAAAGAGTAACAAAGTGTTGCAGTAATGCTAGGGTTTAGAAAACTTAGTGCTAAGGGTTGTGAGGGATGACATAAGCCTCTGTATGGCACTAGGATCTGTAACAAGGGTTAAAATGGGAAAATTATAGTTAGGGTCTCATATCAGGGAGATTTGATAGGAGTTAAGTCTCTTTCATTTAATATGTATGGTCTGAGATGACCCTTTTGACTATAATGTGGCTACCAGAACTATGTTAAATCAATATATATATATATGGGTTCATTCTGTATATTTTTTTAAGGGTGTAAACCCTCATGTTATATGACTTATCATGGCTCAGATCCAGTTTATTATGCTTCTTACAATGTTATTTAGTTTCTGTAATGCATTAAGGTGTGGCTATGTTAGTTGCATATTCTACCTCTTTAAATAAGTGAATGTACTTCTACTTCTACAAATCATCCTCCATTAATGGTGGAACCTTCTCACAAATCTCACATAAAGGAGGGGCCCGGTGCTCACGTGTGCCTCGAGTGAGCATCCAGTGCCTACTGGGTGATAGGCCGACGTGCTTGGGGTTAGTAAAGGTATTAAGGGTAAATAAATGACTACATCTTGGTTCTATTGTCGGGACCTCTTTTCAAAGTTGTGGTGAGAATGGTGTGTGATGATAGAGTGCTTGACCTTGGACAGTGTTGAAGCATGGCTTAAAAGCATGAGGATGAGTTTTCTCAGAGATTTAGTACTGGACCTGAGTTTGATGCACGTAAATGGGTAGAAGAACATTTGTATCATGAGTTGTATGAGACCTTCTTTTGTTGTTTTCTAGTGGAGTTGTATGAATGGATTTCGGCGTATGCATCTAGATCAAGCTGGTACTATAGACCTCATGTATGGACCCAAGATGAGTATCAGAGGTTGCATGATGTTGATCTGACTTGGACACGTGTTGTTGATCATTGGTGGAGTAGAGTGTTGATGAGTTACACCTTGGAGTACATGATTTATATGTATTCCTACCAGAGATTGTTGAGTTTGAGTTCTTAAGGGAGCCAAGAGGATCATTCTTGCATGTTATCCCTTTAGCTATAAATATCCTGATCATTACACTGAGTTTGGAAGCATTTCCTATGGCCAGCTAAGCTTCTTCTGAGCATTGGGTGAGGAAGCTAGGGTGGAGGAAGATGGCAGACCTTGCGGCTGAAAAGGAGAGGGAAGAGAGATGACTCAAGTATAATGAAGCTCATGAGAGGGAGTTAGATAGACAACACAAAGTTACATGAGTGATGGATTTATGGAGGTAGACGTTGCGGGAAGGAATTGAGGTTCACGTGGAGGATGTGGAGCCTGAGCAGTCTGTGCTACCCCATCTTGGAAAGCACAGGAGAGAGACCCCTTCAACTTCTGATGAGATCTTGTCACTTGGAGAAAGGAGAGTCATCGATGTGCATTTGAATCCACCTGGTGACCAACCCCTTGCACTTAGTTTTCCAAATCTAGAGATAAGTATTGCTAACCTAGTTGGTATTGGTGGAAGTGGTCGATCAACACCTAGGAGGTATAACTTTTCATTTGGCACATCTATGGCTGCACAATCATTTCATGTGTTTGGAGGTATATTGTCTGGAGTGACATTTGGGAAAATTTTGGGTACACAAAGCTTGGGTATCACATCTAGAAGTGGCACAGGACACACATCTGGTAGTGGTGTAATATCACAAACTGTTGGCATGTAGTTCAACGTGACAGTGGGTACACAAGGCGTGACCACTTCAGGACCTTTATCAGCTACGGAGGAGGATCTGGTGGATCAGGTGGAATAGGAACTAGCAGACCTGGTGGACCTAGTGGATCTAGAGGATCTGGTGGGTCAGGAGGGATAGATGCTGGTGGATCTAGTGGATCTGGTGGTAGAGGAAACACCAAAGGGAATCAAGGTTCTGGATCAGGCAGACAAGGGCCTCAACCACCTCAGCAAGTATTTTTTTAAATGTCTTTGCATCTCACAGACTACAAAGGTGTTGAGGATGTTGCAGAGCATGTACACAAATGTGAGCTGCTATGGCACGTGGAAAGGGGATCACTACCCTGGAATGGAAGGCAAGTTAGTTTTCCTCAACATTACAAGCATGCATGCATAGTTGTTACCAAAAGTATGACCCCCACCAGACAGTGGTAGATTACACCGCACTGTGTAATTCCTTCTTAGTTGAATTTCATATTCCTGAGTTTGAACAGAAGAGCATTAGTGCGCTGAAGGAGATTCAACAAGGTATGGCAGAGAGTGTGCGGGAGTATGATGCACATTTTAAGACTCTCTTATCAAAATTGTCTTATGATATTCATCCTTCTCAGCATGCTCAATGGTTCATTGGAGGATTAATAACGCCTTTCAGGAGAGCGTTGTCACATAATACTTTCATAGACCCGCACGAGGCCTTGGAGGCTGCCCTACACATTGAGGCTGTAGGAAGCATGGATACTAGTGTTATCCCTTTTCTTGAAGCTCAGATTGCTAAAATGACCAAGTAGTTGGAGAAGTTATCTACAAACTCAGCACATGAGACTCACAATGGCCTATGGTGCATAGATTGTGAGGTAGAGGGGCATACAAAGGATAATTTTCCTCAGAGATCGGTACATGTAATGATGGAAGATTGTGACATTTGCCTTAGAGATCATGATGCAAGTAGGTGTCCGCTACTGCAGCACGCGATCCATAAGAATGTTTCTTGTTATTGCAAGATTTGCACCTCCACTACTCATGACACCAAGGATTGTAGATTGATTGACCAGATACATGATGCCATTGATATTGGTGTGCACTAGACCAACATTGCAAATAATTATAATAGTAATGGTTATCATTATGAAGGGAGTGTGGATGGATAAGCCCCCGAAAGAAGCTTCCGTGGAGGATTTTGAGATCGAGGCAACCGCGCAGGTGGAAGAAGTGAGTTCCCTTTTGGAACTTGTTACAATTGTGGGTCTACAGAGCACTATAAGTGTGAATACCCTAATTTGTTACAATGCTCTTGGTGTGGAAAGAATCACAAGTATGAGGAGTGCCCAGATCTATTTGAACATATGAGCCAACACCAAAAAGACAAGGGTGTCAGGATGGTAAGCGTTAAGAAAGTAGACTCATAGTGGATGCCAAGGGTAGCACGTGAGTTAGAATTATAACATGTATTGGTGATGAAATGAGTTGAGGTTACACGTGTCAGGGAGATACCAAGGCAGAAACCGTTGATTATAAGAGAAGAGGTGGTGTATGGGAAGTATATGGACCCTACCCATCAAAAGGAATTCTATCAAGAGACCATGGATGTAATTAGGAGTCTTCAAGAGGAAATTTAATGTCTGAAGGAGCAATCCAGGAAGTTGGGGAAGAAGAAAAGCATTGAGGTCCCTCAGTCAGATATAGATGATGTCAGAGAGGTGTGTAAGATGTTGTGCCAAGAGAATATCATTCCTCTATTAGGAGAATGGTTGAGGAATAAGATACCAAGCACTGGAGTAGAGTGCAAGAGGTAGGTTTTACATGCTAACCTTCCTCCCCATAGCCTCGACTACGATAAGGAGATTACCTTGAATGCATTTGTTGATGGATGGCTCCTAAGAAATATTCTTATTGACATAGGCATGGAAGTCAATGTTCTCACCCTGGATTCCTGGAATCAAATGGGAAGGCCCCATTACAACCATCTTCAAATGTGTTGTATATGGCTAATAAGACAAAGGAAATGCCCATTGGTGTTTTAAAGGATGTTGTTATCACTATCCAAGGGGTGAAATTCACTAGAGACTTTGAAGTCTTGGCACTTGCTAAGGTGGAAAACTTTCCAGTGTTACTTGGGTACCCCTGGTGCTATAAGAACAATGTTGACTTACATTTCAATAAGGGGTATATAAGTTTTGAGAACAAGGAGGAACAATTTATCATTCCTTTGACATATGGGAAGTTAGCGCCTTATATTGAGCCTTTAGGGGAGGAAGACCTAGACATAATTTACGTGTGCACTATCTGAGACCTCGAAGATGTTCAACCAAATAAGGAGGGTGTTATTCAGTGGGAAAATGCTTAATCTATAAGTAATACAACCAGTGTGGCATATGACAATTGGGTGCATGGGACATATTAATTGGTCACAAGGAAGTTGAGAGGCTCTGTGATGAGAGTAGCATAATGGCGTGCTCAGCTCAAGCATGCCTAGGAGGAAAGAAGTTTCCAAGTTATTATGGAGGATCAGAACCCTGATGTTTTCCTATGAGAATCATGGAGACCCATTGGAGAAGTGAGATCGAAAGGAGAAGGATGCTCAGTTATACCTTGCTTGGGACCTTAGCACATTGGTGGGTGACCCATCAGCGATAGCCTTCTAGAGTGGTGCTGAAGTGAGTATCACGTTCTCTATCAGGTTTTCCAGGAGCAATGCACCTACTATCATACAAGATTATCATGGGAAGGAACCTTCCTCATTTCACATCCAAGCATGTGAGAAGGATCTAGATGGAAGGCATAGTGGAATCCTTACCACCTTTTTTATGGGTGCATAAGTTGTACTCCACCTTACAAGTTGTGTGCATGCATGGTACATTCACTCAGAGATGCACGTATCAGACAAGGAAATGGCGGGAGTTAACAGATAACCTTGATTCAAGCTTTCGAATATCATATTACTAAGCTATTGGTGGATGAGGTGTTGTAAGTTATTAAGCACATAACTATGGGAGATAGTGATATGGAAGAGGATAGAATACTAAAGCTATTGGGTGAACCTATATTAGAAGTATGCTCTTTGATGAGGAAGAATCAGAGGAGATATAGCTTGAGTGTGCATGCATGGAGAAAGAAAAATGGAAAATTGGTCTACGTGATTGATGGTGAAGAAGTGAAAATTTTGGAAGTTAACCATATTGTAGGTACACGCAAAGTTATGGATAGTACTAATGAGTAAGTGCACACCTACCATGAACCTCTCAAAATAAAGAAGGTTAACATTGGCTCAGAAACGGAACCTAAGGAGGCTACTATTGGGGAATATTGGTCAAAAAAGAAGGTTTCAAATATCACTGATCTGCTGCACAAGTTTCAAGACTTATTTCTGTGAGGATACCATGAGCTTATAGGATTTCACCACTCCTTGGGAGAAATGAAAATCAAGTTAAAAGGAGTGCACGCCCAATTCAGAAGAGACCTTATCAAATGAATCTGAATCTTTGTGTCAAATTCAAGGAGGATATTGAAAAGATGATCGCATTATACATCATTGAGGCTGTTGAGGAATCATAATGGATAAGTCCAATGGTCATCAGCATTAAGAAGGATGGGAGGATAAGGATATGTGTTGATTATAGGAATTTTAATTTGGTATGTGTTGTGGACCCTTTTCCAACCCCCTTCAATGAGGAGATCCTAGAAGGAGTATTCAGGCATAAGAACTATTCTTTCATAGATGGATTCTCAGGATATCATCAGGTTAGAATTACAAAGGAGGACTAAGAAAAGACAACTTTACCACTAAATGGGGAAGCTTTACCTACACAGTCATGCCTTTTGGACTGAAGAACGTGCCTGTTGTGTTTTCGTGCACATTGTGGTCTAGGCATTTCAAGATTTTATCTATAAGTTCCTTCATGTCTACCTTGATGATTAGATGGTATATGGATTAGTGAGGGATCATTGTGATAATTTGTGGTTGATGTTCGAGAGATGCTGGTAGTTGTGCATATCCATCAACATCAAGAAATTTCTCTTCATTACTCTATTTGGAACCCTTTTGGGGCATATCATATGTAAGGAAGGTTTGCTGGTGGATCCTGCCAAAGTTTTCATTATTATGGGATTGGGGGAACCTACTAGCTAGTAGTGCACGGATTCCTTGGGCATATGGGGTATTACTTGAAATTTATTAAGGGTTATGCAAAGATCTACCGCTGCCATTAGAAGGATTTTAAAACACAAAATGTCCATTTCACTGGGGAGAGGCGCAACAGATGTTGTTTGACACATTGAATAATAATCTTATCACTGTGCACCATATTACGCTTTCCTTCTTGGGATTAGCCATTCCATGTACATGTTGATGCTTCAGGGATGGTGATTGGGGTAATCTTAGCAAAACCTAGAGAAGGAATTGTTGACCACCCCTTATGTTTTACTAGTAGAAAGTTAACCCCAGTAGAATAGAACTATACTACTACTGAGCGTGAAGCATTTTCCATGATCTACGTGCTACACAAATTCAGGCATTATTTTTTGGCAACACCCTTCATATTCTACACGGACCACATAGCACTAAAATACTTGGTAAAAAATCCAATTTTATAAGGGTGCACATATGTCGTGGGTCTTGTTGTTTCAAGAGTTTGAGTTTACAGTTGTTGTGAAACTAGGAAAGAGTAATTTGGGACTTGAGCCATTTATCAAGGATTGACTCAGGGGAGGACACAGAGCATTGAGGATACAATGTCATATGCATAATTATTTATATTACAGTGTGTGCCCTCTGACTTGGAAGATATTGTTGTGTTTCTCAAAATGGGTGTGGCACCGAAGGGAATGAAGACCTTGGAAAGGAAGTAGTTATCCATACACATCATTCCCTACATGTTAATTGGTGGAGACTTATACAAGCTAGGCTACAATGAGGTTTTACGCTATTACATGTTAGAGAATGAACATGTTGCTATCATAGAGGAAGCACATTATGGAATTGCAGGAGGACACTATACAGGGAATGCAACTATGCAAAAGATCCTCCTGGCAAGGCTTTGGTGGGAAATCATCTACTAGGATTTTATTGAGTTTTGCAAGGCATGTGACTATTGCCAGCTCCTTGGCAAACTAGGAAGAAGAGATGAGATTCCCTTGAGACCGATAGCTAGCGCATAACCATTTGAGAAGTGGGTGATTGATTTTGTAGGACCAATTTCACCTACCACATGAAGGACTGGTTCATACTATATCATTACTTGTATAGATTATCTTACGAGGTGAGCAGAAGCAACGCCTACAAGGGATTGCACAGTTGACAACAACAAATAGGTTCTTGTGGGAAAATATAATCAACAGATATGGATGTCCGTTGAGTTTAAAAAGTGATAGGGGTACTCATTTCTTGAATGAGACAGTTAGAATCTTATTGTTAGAATTCATGGTAACCCACCACAAGACTACCCCCTATCACCCACAAGCTAATGGAACCGTTGAGGCATTTAACAAGATATTGAGTCACACATTGACCAAAATTTGATTGATTTAGGAAGAAGATATTTGGATGATAAATTTTATGTTCTGTTATGGTAATACCAGACTACTTATAAAAGACTAAACAAGGCCACACCTTTTCAATTGGTGTTTGGCATGGAAGTGATGTTACCCATTGAATTTTTGTGTTACCATCATTGTGTATAGCATGTGCAAGAGGATTATCTTAGGAAAAATCTCTTAAGGAGAGGATTGATAAGTTAATGCAGTTAGATGAGAGGTGAGACATTGCTCACTGGAGTCAGAAGATAGAAAAAACTAGGAAAAAGGCATGGCATGATAGACACATCAAAAACAAAAAGTTTTAGGCTGGCCAAATGGTTCTATTGTATTATTCTAAGTTTTTGAGCCATCGTAGGAAATTCAAAGTCCATTGGATGGGTCCATGCATTATATACTATATACTTGATTCAGGTGTTTTCCAGTTACAAGTATTGGATGGAACACAATTACTAGGCCATTTCAATGGGAGTAGGCTGAATCCGTACTATAAATAAGTCATCCTTGTGTTTATAAATAATTAATAATTGCCATTTATCATATGATTTCCCTTAATGCATTTCCTTTCTTTGTGTTTTCCTTTCTCATTGCTTGTTCCCTTTCTTTTTTCGTTATGTCCGCATTATGCACGAGTAGCCACTTACAATTTCAAAAGTTTTCTATGCGTAGAGGACCAGGCATCTATTTTTGTGTGGGGTAGAGTGATGTGACAAATACTAGAAGCTAACCCTTCCCCTTCCAAAAGATTTAATAAGTACACTTGTGACACCATGACAGCCGCCCACAAGGTATGCCTAGAAAAATGGTATAAGTGGATGCTTGATGCATTCGACGCAGAGTGGAGAATACCTTGGCAGTTACATGTTTCAATAGATTCAAAGAGGTAAAAAAGCTAAGGTTTGACCTCGGCATAGTAGACCAAGATTGTCGTGAGCTACACAGGACATTGATATATCCAAATAAGTGCGCCTATGTGGAGAGGTATGTCTCCCATTATGTACATATGTTGAAGCCAGTAACATTGCCTATTGTTGGGAGGACCGTAGCAAGGGTATACCTGCGCATAAGGCCAAAGTATGAGAAGGGCGCTTACGTTGACAATGATGTCTCTATCCCAAAAAACCCCACCATAAGAAAGAAGTTCATGCCAACAAAAAGGGAGAGAGAGGAGGCCCCTAAGAAAAAGGCACCAAGTATACATGCAGTGTAATTTGTAGGTGCAGACTCCAGCACAAGGCCAAGCACCTATGCACGAAGGAAGAAGTCCCCCACATAAGATAAAGAGAAGACACCTAAGGAAGAGGCGTCATAGTAAGAGAATCCCCCTACAAAAGAAGATTCACCAGCAAGAAAGGAGTCACCTAGGGAAGAAGAAAAAGAAGAGTCTCTTATACTGAAATCACCAATTAGGAAGAAACAAAGAGTAAAAGAAAAGGCAGGCTCAGAGGAAACAGAGAGCATGGAGGCTGACAAGGGTGACAAGGATGATGAAGAGCACGGTGAGGCCCAGGACCATCCTATGTATGATGTACATGAGTTAGAGGAGGAGGGTAATGAAGAGAAGGATGACGACGAAAGAGGCACTCATGGCAAGGGGGGAAGTGAGGAAGTCAACATGAAGGATCAAAGGACTCCAAGCCTGACCAGGGAGTAGATAGAGGATGTCACGGAGAGGGAGGTAGTAGGCATCATAAAATACTTAGTGGATCAAGATGTGGAGGGAAAAACTGAAGAATTACTCAAGGAGATGGAGGGAAGAGAAAATGTAGAAAAGGAATATGGAAGCATGGGTGGAGATCCCAACCTGGTGGTAAGCTTCCACGTACAGGAGGAAAGGGTATGCCAACAACACAGGAACAAGGAATTTCCTACATTAATGATCTAAATAAGGTACTGCATGTGCATTTCCAAAGTATTGTGCCTTCAAACCAAATCCTTGCAAGGTCTTCTTTTGATGAAGATGGTGTGTACCCACTCACAAGGAAAATGTTGTCTTTGGATTTTGAGTCAGATGTTGATGAGCTCGAATTCAAGGTCAACCGTGAGGCGTTAATGAAGATACCAAATACCAAAGGATTAAACCCTCTGGTGAATGCTCAATAACTATCAGATGAGCAAGTTTTTAATGCACTCAACAAAGTGTCAATGGAGGTTGAGGTAAGGCTCTTCGGGAGAAATGACAGAGTAAGGGTCCTAGAGGAAGAGCTTGAAAATAAAAATGAAGAGATAATTGAAAAAGATAAGGAGTTAAAGCATGAAGAGTTAATCAACACATAATTAAGGCATGAATTAATGGAGGAAAAGGAAAAGGTGTGCGAGATCCATAAGAAAATAGATATGATTTCAGACACCATAATCTTAAAGCACCCAGACCTAGCCCCACCTAAGCAAAAATATGAGTCAACCATGCAATGCTTGGAAGACTTGACCCACATCCTCACCATAGAGAGGTGGCCACTCACATTGGAATCACTAGAAGAGGCATTGACACACTAGAAGGAGGAAGAAAACCTGAATGTTGGGGAGATAGTTACTTGATATTCCAAGCTCCTTGCCATTGTGAAGACCACCATGTAAATAGATGAGGTTGTTTATGACAATCGCGCTGACAGAGACAGGGTAGCAAACATCCTGGTTGTTATGCATGAGGTGGATCTGAAGGAGTTTCAATAAAATAACAAGGGAAATAGGGTGGAGTGGGATAAGATCCTAGCCAAGGTTGAGAAAAATTTGGAATCAATTGAAACCTTGCGGGGTTCATTTAAGAATTGGCTTAAGGAACTATATCCTCGGGTCACCCACATAATAGACGCATTGGATGATCTTAGCAAGTAGCTAGAAGGAATTGTAGATACGTTGAATGCTAAGAGTGACGAATTAAGTTTTGATGAGGTGAGCGCTCTAGTAGGTGACCTACTTCAGTAGGCCCAGGGTGAGGTAGATGCCTGGGAAAATATTGAGGCAACAGTGAAGAAATAATTCCCACTCCTCCTACAATAGTAGCATATTCTTCTATTATTTCATTCTTTATTCAGATTTTCCATGTTCCACTATTCTTTATTCTTTGAAGAAGTAAGATGTTTCTGAGGATGGAGAACACGTTTAGTGTGGGGTGATGTTGGGCCCTGAAATATTGGCTAAGTACTAAAGGGGGCATGCAGGACCAGTGAAAAGAAGGGGGCTTGGGGGAAAGTGTGCAGGACAAAGGGGTTTAAGAAGTGTTTAAGTGAAACCAGGGTGCACGGGGGAGGTGGAACATGGGTTTAAAGGACTTAGCGATATTTGGCATTCTAGAGGCACTTAAGGAAAAACGTGAGGACCCAACTAGGCGTGATGATCGAATAAGGTGCCAACCTAGAACCTTGGAGGTCAAGAAAAGGATATTCCACGCAGGGAATATTCCTAAAATACATCATTGCAGAGAGTAGAGGGTTTGCAAAGGGATAAGCATTCACCATTGGAGGACCACATCAACACTTAGCACACGATCTATTCAAGAGAGAAGCTATGACGATGGGTGTTGATCCTATAAAAAGAGATGTTCAAGCTAGAGACAGATACACAAGAGGGAATATGGAGATACAGAAAGAATGCAAAGAGGATGGAAATAAGGAGAAAAAGAGTAACAAAGTGTTGCAGTAATGCTAGGGTTTAGAGCACTTAGTGCTAAGGGTTGTGAGGGATGCCATAATCCTTTATATGTCACTATGATCTGTAACAAGGATTAAAATGGGGAAGGTATAGTCAAGGTCTCACACGTGGGAGTATTTGCAGGAGTTAAGTCCCTTTCATTTATTGTATATGGTTTGGGATGACCCTTTTGACTGTAATATGCCTACTTGAACTATGTTAAAACAATATATATATATATATATATATATATATATATATATATATATATGGGTTCATTGTGTATATTTTGTTTAAGGGTGTAAACACTAGTGTTTTATGACTATCATGGCTCAAATCTGATTTATTATGCTTATTATAATGATATTTAGTTTTTGTAATGCATTAAGGTGTGGATTTGTTAGTTGCATCTTTTACCTCTTTAAATAAGTGGATGTAATTCTACTTCTACAAATCATCCTCCATTAATGGCTAAACCATCTCACAAAGCTCACATATAGGAGGGGCTCGACGCCTGCGCGTGCCTTGGGTGAACACCCAACGCCTGCTGTGTGATAAGTCGGTGCACTTGGGTTTAGTAAGGGTATTAAGGGTAAATATATGACCACAACCAGCTCCAAAACTGATATTTCATGTGCTTAACTATGATTATGAACTATTTCTTCTTATCTTCTATGTACCCTAATGTATCAGTGTATCATTCTGCTCTCTAGTTTATGAAACTTTTGAGAGGGTGAACTAGTCACATGATTATTCCTCCCCCTCACTCCTTTGGGGTCCGTAGGAGATAGACAAAGGTTCATGCATGGACCAAAATGAGGAAATCTTGAAATTGTTGTACATTTGAAATGGAAGCTCACAGAAATATAGGGTGGAATAGTGAATACACATGAAAAAACCATAACATATGCAAATAATGGGAAAAAGGTAATATGCCAAAAGTGTTACATCAGAAACAAGTATACATGGTGTAATAGAAACAAGTCACAAGACATAGTAACATTACAAAAGACACACTGAGTAGCTAGTTGAATACATGGGACACCACTCAAGATCTCACAAGATAGTCAAAACCTTCAAGGTGATACAAGAAAATAAGAAATGAACATATAGCATATAGTCCACAAATCAAGGGATCATCAAGACACAAAAAAGGAAGAAAACAAGATATAAGAAAATCAAGAACCATGATGAGAAGTAGGTCTATAATACAAAATACTACACATGAAGCACATTAGCATTGTTAAAAAATTGATAGTATGCTACAATGTTTACAATTGGGAAAAATAGGAATGAAAGTAGTAGATTTTACAATGATAGAACTTTTAATATAGGAAAATAAGTAAAGGTAGATGCCCCCAGGAGCCTCAATGTAGGACTGGTATGGTATAATGCCAAGACATCATACATCATATAAAAACTTGTATAAGTGATCTTGCATTCACTTCAAAAAGTACCATGTGAATGTGCATGTGTGTATGGAAAAATGATAGAAAGCATACTATGAACCCAAGTAACATGATAAGTAGTGTGCAACATATAAATAAAATGAGCAAGAAAGATACATCCAATCAAGATCTAACCTAGTATTTTTTTTTTTTATAAATCTATGTAACATGAAATCATAAAAACTAGAAGAGGGGAGCAAGGTTTCCCCCAATGTATGTGTGTCAAAGTGAGGTCCATGTAAGTAAATGTGCCCTCTTGAAAAATCATGTTTTGACTGATAGAACAAGAGTGTGTCATCTAGGTAGTGAGGGGGGGGAATATGCCCATAAGTGTGTATTACCATGTTGATCTATCTAATGAGGATAGGGGACAAGGCATCACTATCTTCACTAATGTGAAGGAAGTATGCATACTGATCATGATCTAAATACTATGGCCACAAGGGGAATACATGTGGAGAAAGAAACCATGAAATGGGCCTATATGTACCATGGGTAAACTTATGTCCTATGATGAGACCTATCCATATGAGGTGGACTATGAGACCAATGTATCCATCATGAATTAGGAGTATAAGCTACATGTAGAGGAGATCTAGGTGTATGTATAATACGTAGTAATAGGAATTGTAAGATCTCTAATATTACAATCCATAAGAGTATGTGCCAAAGACATGTGGCCATCATGAGAATATGTAGAAGTAGGTGCACTAGTATAAAATTAGTTGAAAATTTGGTCAGTATGAGGAGGAAAAGACAATGGAGTTCACATAGTGGGATGCCTCAAATAGTAATAAGGTAAAATCTCACGTACAAACTTAAGGCATAAGTAAACTATGGATGTGGCATGACTTTGGCATCCCTAAGCCAAGGGATGTACCTAAGATCATGTCACAATGTGCAAATGGTAGAGCCAAAAATAAAAGGAATAGAGATAGTGAGAGGATAAATAGTGATGGGAAGTTCATGACATGCCCATGATAAGTATGGGTCCTACATGTCATTTGAGATAATGGAAAACCAGATAGCTTATAAGAAATATAATGAACATGTATTACACTCGTAAGTAGGATGCACCATAACATTATTGATAGCATTAGAACCAATATAAGTGCCAATGTCAATATGTGTGATGAAAAAGAAGCATGAAAATCAACATCAGTGAAGGAAATGATACGTGAAGGTAGATTAAATTTACCAATCAATAAATCCAAGAGGATGATCTGTCCTTAGCTATGAAGGAGGAGGAACAGCATGATAAACATGATTTTAGGAGGATTCAGAGATTGATTTTTCATGCTTAGGTAGTGGATAATTGAATATTTTAAGCTTTCCATTATTCATTAGTAAATTTTGGAATATCAATCAATAGTAGATTCTAGGAGCTCAATGTCATTATTTTGAATTAGATCTTGAATGATATGCCTAATATTAAAACACTTATCAGTATCAATGTCCATTGCATCTATGATAATCAAAATGTGCATGTTCATCAAATTTGTTTGCCATGAGGCCTATTAGGATCTATAGATCAAGAGGAAGGTGGAAGAGAAATCAAATTTATTTTAAGGAGTTGAGGTAACAACATATGTGTTTAGTATGGAAATGGATTAAAAGTGTGGTGTGTGGGTTGCAAATTGTAGCTTTATAGTTTGAGATATAGTTGATTTTACAATAGGATTAGAGTCACTAGGATTTCCCTTGAAGGTAGATTTTCTTGGGAGCTTGTTAAGTAGAAGCATCATAAACATTAGCACTATATTTAATTTTTCCCAAAGAAAGTAATTTGATCTCTCTACTTTTCAAAGTATGACATAATTGATCAAAAGAGTGAAAAGAATCAAAGAGCTCACACTCTTGTAAAGGAGGTAATCGGATTTGGATGAAAAGATCTTGTAATTCAGATTCAACAAGATGTGTTCATTTTAGAAAGATTAGTCTTATAATGCAACACATAGTCACTAAGATGCTCATTAGTTCCTCGTGCATCATTTTGGCCATTTGTGCATATGATATCTTTATGATAATATTTATGGAAAAGTGAGATATAAACATATTTGCAAGATGAGTAAAAGATCAAATAGAATGCAAAGGAAAATTGTAAAAACATCGTAAGGCATAGTCCTATAAGCTCCTAGGAAACAACTTGGTCAAGAGTGTGTTATCACAAGCATAATTCAAACATGCAACATGAAATGAGAGATGGTGTTATTGGGTATCTACATGGCCATCAAAGAGAGAAAACTTACATGAGGAAAAATTGGGAGGAAGTGGATAATAAGAAACCTGGGGTGCAAGAGGACTATGAAGAAGAAGTGAAGAATTATGGGATGGAGAAGAAGAAAAGGAGGTTTGTTGTAATTGATGAATTTGAGTATTGAAAATCATGATATAAAAGACTCTAAGGCATGGGTTCCTGAAAAGAAGTTCTAGGCTGGATGTGGGAAATGATGGGTGAAGAGAAGTGAGTAATGATGGTGTAGAAATAGGCATAAGAATGGTGGATACCCCCAAATGGTGGGGGGAATAGATTGGAATAAAAGTAAGGGATAACAGTAGTAGAGATCCAAGGTTACGAACCATACTAACATGAGTAGCATTTTCATGGGCACGATTGAGTGGCTAATAAAGCATCAAGGACATGTGGCACACGAGTGGGATTATCATGTAATGTGGAACAAAAGTGGTGACATAATCAATTGAGTTGTGCCTGATCCACATTAATTGTCTTCATCATAAGAGTGTTCACTATCAGAAAGATTTTATATCCTCAAGAAGAACTCAATTGGAATTGAAGAGGGGGGTTATCATGTCGTGGTTTGAACCATATTGTTGGAACAATTACGGGTTTACAGAAGATAAATCATGTTGTGGGAGAACAAAGTGACCAATATGAGTAATGAGCATGAAAGATAGATCCATGATAATGGGAATGTAACGGATCGGGTATCATCGAAATGATTTAAAGAAATTTAAATATTTATCAGAGGATTGAAGATCAAATGAATATAGTAATAAAAACAATATCTAGCATGAAAAGTACAAGTTATAGGTAAGATGTAAGATAGGATATAAGAGCTGACTTAGCTTGTATTGGAGATCACATGGGCTGATTTTGGCAATGGAAGATAATTGAATGGAACAAGTTAGATCTAGATTGTGTGAGCTATATGTCTGGAAAATTAAGACATGAGACTCTTCGGAATAGGAGCGCCCATAAGAGGATAGGACCACCCTAGGGCACTAGTGTTGAATCTGGGTGCACATAGTGTTCCCTACAACTAACTCTACTTTGGTCTTCAGGTGTTAGGGTCTAAACTTAGCTTCTTCCTTTCACTATTTGTCACATTCACTTCATTGTAGGGTTCCTGTATCACATATGTACCTACAAAACAAACCCTAGCTACCTAAAAAAATCTCAAACAAAAATTAGATGAAATAAATAATGCATACGCTTGAGTCATATTGACCTCGGACAATCACCCCAATTTGATTATCACCAAGAACTACACTTCATTTCAGACTCTATGTAGTGATTTGAATCATGTCCCTTGAAGTTAGGTTGCCCTTGTGTCAGTCGCACTAAGGTAATGGGATACAACTACTTTCCCCCAAGATGAATGTGTGATATGGAATTCAAAAATGTCCCTTCCAATGCAGTGAATGATGCAACCCAAATGCAGTCTTTGAATGTTTTCTTTGCCCAAGTAGTAAATAGTAAGTATTAGCCCCAAATTGTCCAGCCCTTAATAATTTGGTAAGTCATGTATATATATATATGATTCCCTTGTTTGAATTTCATCATTGAAAACTAAAAATCTGACCCAAAGTGATAAAAGAGACTCTAGAAAAGATATCAGTGATGTGGAAATTCAAAATAAAGAAAAGGAGGGAAAGGGACAAGAGTACCCAAAGTGGAATAGTAACACCTGATGACATTCCTATCCTTAAATGGGCGGTAGTGTCTAGGATGCTCGGAAGATGTAACAATCAATACAAAGTGTGGGTCACACGCCATTTAGTATCCAAAAGTAAAGTGGTCATTCCAGAAAAGCAAATAACAAGAGTGTAGGAAAGATAAAATCAATGAAAGTGTAAAATAAGTGTTGTTGACGTCTAATCTTCTTGCATAATTTCATATAATGAAATAGTTAGAGGCGTGATGTAAATAAAAAGTGCATGATTTCATAACTAAACTTGCATAACATGCTTACTTTCACCATTCCCTCTCCTCTAGCATTACATGCATGAGGACGCGCATATGCACGATATCTAACATCAAAATCACATACCTCTAAATCTCTTGCCTTTATCTTCCCCTCTTATAAAAGGGATTCTTCCTCAAGCTTATTGTCCTTGCACACTATCGTGCCTTCCTAACTCTAATTCTCATGTGTTATTGGTTCATTGTCACCAATGAGATTCCCTTTGGCCTTGCAATATTCCTTTTATGTGAAAACTTCTTTGTTCTCAAGGCACATTGTTATGTCTCTTCCTCTATAAGTATTTTCACTAAGTCAATCTCATATTGGATCACACTCAACAATCTCTAAAAATACCATGATATCTTTTCTTAATCCATTTCCTAAAGACCAAATTGAATTTGATCTTGTAAAAATATTTCATGTATTATTTCACATTTAACTCATTTTGTTACAAACTTTGGAACCTATTTAATAGATACAAGTGGTAATCACCAACAAAAAACTTTCATTTCAAATTTGAAATCATTTGTTTCCATCGACTAATCTTGTCTTTATCATTCCTATTGCGCTTTGGTTGAAAATTTTCCCCATGATTTTGTATAACCTTTATCTTGGTTTACACAATATTAACCTTTTGTTTGTTTACAACCTCATCGAAATCAAATTATTCAAGCCATATCTACGAGTTAATCCATTATCTCTTCTACATTTAGTGTCTTTGAAAATCATATGACCTTTATTCGCACTCCTCTTTCAACCTTTAATATGAACTTGAGAAGTATATATTTTCTACCATGCAATTGAACTTGCATTGGACCTATTGATTATATTTTACCTTCAATCACTTCTTGCATTTACTCTTTTGTATTGTGTATATCATCCCATAGGATGAATTCTCTTTTTTCTATCTTCCTCTACTATAGTCAATCTCATCTACATTATTTACAACATTTCAAATATATCATAAATTCTTTTGGCTACATTATTGATTAATAAACCTCCCCATCTTACTCTTCTTGGAAACATCTAGTCTTCTCATAATCTCAGACCTATTGTTGGATCATTTACAAACCTACATAGATCATACCACTTACTTGTGTCACCACATTCTCTACCCACCTCAAAATCTATCAACCCAGAGTTGTGCCTCACTGTGATACTAAACAATGGAATCATGGTTAGGATCTCAAAGAAGAGATGTATTAGACCATACAACCTTAACAAAAAACACATTTACGTAGTGGAAATTAAAACAATAATAATACTTATTTTATTCATTAACAATGGAGATTACACACACAGCCTCACACACTCTATCAAGTCTGAATTACAATAAAGCACATACAATACCCACAATCTTACAAATAATTTAACATTGCAATGTTACCTCAAGGGATCAAACAATATAGTCCTACCCCAAACCTACACAAATAGCTCTAGTCATAGTACTCCTTATAACGACACTTACGACTATTTCCTCCTAAGATTTCCAAATACCTTTCTCAAGTGAAATTATAAGGAGCACTACACACACACACACACACACACACACACACACACACACACACAACTACTTACACTATTAGGGGTCACTATATCCTACTAATAAAAAAATAAAATTAATGCACACATTAAATAAGGAATAAGGCCCAAAGGACCCGTGATATAACACAACCTGATGCAAACACAAATCAACCTAATGAAAACAATTTTAAAGTAGGTGAGTCATCATCAAATCCTGTTTATAATTCGATGTTACCAATTAGATGATTTTCCCATTCACATTATCTAATAAACTTATGCTCTATTATATGAGAATTCTATGTGCACCATGTAGTCAAGAATGTCTTGCGATTAAGTCATAATGATCTCATTGTTTTTTATTCAAACATGTAATATTGAGATTAGTCTCTTCTTCTAACGTGAATATATGAAAGTGAATGTTATGTGTTGCTGCACACATTTTGAAGGTTTCTTGGTTTTACATTAATATTCTTGCTATTTGTGCAATGTTTTGATCCCATACTAGAGCATACAATCTTTGTGCCATCCCATAACGTGTTTATGTATAATATAAAGGTGTTGCAATGTATGTTGTAGATTCATTATTTAGGAAAGACCTTTTAGTCATGAAATTATCATTTCTACCATGTGCCAAGGATATAGACTTGGGCCAACTTTTGAAGAGTTATCTAGGTTCAAAACAATAATGTAAACTTTCCTCAACCTATTTCACTAGTGGTACACACAAGAATATGTGCAAACATAAAATATACTCTAACCATTTTCAATTGATACAAGACTGCATGTGAACTCAAATACTCCTACATCAAAGTTTAATCAATAAAATAAAGAATTTTAGGGTTTTCATGATATCTTGTTAACGCTAAGTTTATTTATGTTTTAGGGTTTCATAATGTATTCATTTGGGTTGATTTATTATCATGTCAAGTGTTTATTTTGATTTTCGGCTCATCAATTATAATGAGAAACACCAAAAAACTCAAAATATGGTAGGGTTTAATGATACCTATGCCAACAGTTCAATGTTGGGACGAATGGGTGTGCAAAGGATGGGGGCTCCTTCTTTCAGTGAATGAGAGAACCTACATGCAAAGACAACTAAACAAGATAGTTATTAGACAAAGAGACAAGGAGTTTCTCATAATTTAAAAAACAACATCAAACCTCATAGTTAAGGATCCTTAGGCATTACAGTGAAGCTCTATTATTCTAGAGACTTAGATGACATCACTATGATCATCTTGAGACTTTCAACATCCCTGTCAAGCTTGCAGAAGCTTAACAAGCACTATAAGATTCCTACAACACCATTTTCAAGTATTCCTCAGTCAAGGTAAGTACCTGTTACTTATTTACACTTTTGACATGTTAACACATCATATCATAGCCCATATCAATCATTAGATCATTTGTTTTACATCAAGTTTATATTTGATCAAGAATCAATATTTTATACGGTAATCGTTAATGATTTATGAGAATTGCTAGCGATTCCCCTAAATCACCAACGATCCATGTCATTTTAGCATCTTAAATCATATTTATCACATTTGTTGTCATTATCAAATTTTTTTTCCATCTAATCTTCATGTTTCATATTTGTGTCTCTCTATAGATGACTGTACCGGGTCAGGCACATCCAATTACAAACATATACGACCTTCCCATCATCCAACAACCCTTCATTTGGGAACAATTCAACATTGCACTCAAAATCAACCTTTGTGCCATCACCTTGAAACCAAACACCGAGGACATCAAAGATCAACCTGAAGTCATACAAGAAGAATAACACGTAGCTGAATAGTTATGGTTTGAGTAATTTGAAGAGTTCAAGATTGTTGTAGCCCTTGCTTGAGCTGCCTATCACATGGAACAATATCTCTCTATCCCTTTAGAATTTTAGTCATTCCTTCATTATCAATTATATTATTATCATTATCACTTAATTGTAAAATGATTTGACACCCTTTAAGGAAGCACATTGCTTCCTTGGATTGGTCTTCAAGTGATTCTGTTAGGATCGCTGACGATCTAGAAAATATGGGGAAAACTTGCTTATAAGTGGTTTTAACCACTTCCAAATAAGGTTTTCAGGTTTGGATGCAAGTAGAAATGGTTGAGAAGGTTTTTAGGGAGTTGGGAGGTTGAATGATTAGGATTGTAATGGGTTAGAGTATGTTTTTATGTGGTTAGGGGGTTTAGGATAGGTAATTAGGTTTTATAGGTGTAAATATGTGTTTTTATGGGGGTGAGGGTGTGACTTAGTATAGTTTTATGATTTAATGATTGGATTAGATTAATATCTTAGATATGAATGTGAGGGATGTAGGAGGGTAACCTAGGGTTTCGAAAACCTGGTGTTTACCTTTTCCCATTTTTGTCAAGTGGTTTGTAATGGAAAAGCTGGTGGATAAAAACGAGTAGAATGACCTATTTTGTGTCATCTCGGTTATCCCCCTTAAACTAGGGATTATTGTGACTAAGTGCAATGATCACCAATTTGAATAGGTTTTTGGATGAGATAGGCTTGTGTGTTATGTTTCTATTTAAGATGCCCCAATACTGGGCACGAAAATAATTTGCCAAAAAGGTGGGATTGTGCAACCAGAGAGTCAAGTGATAGAGGAACCAATGGGTTCTTGACCTATAGGTGTATGACTCATAAGAAGTGGTTGTGGGAAAAGGTTCTATGAAATCTTATAGTATCCACAGTGTCTCAAGAGACGTAGGCTTGATATAAAGGATGTTGCCACAAATATGGGCTTACATGGCTAAGAAGTCAAGTGATAGGGGAGCCAATGGGTTCGTGTCCTATAGACATATAATTTAACAATGACAAGGGAAACTATTTTCCTAATAGCTGTGAAATCTGAAATGGATTTGATAAAGGATGGATTTGTATAATTTGATTGATTTTTATTTGTAGAGGGTCTTAGGGCCCAAAAAGGAAGCACATGCTTAAAAATGTGCAATTTTCAAAAGGAATGATCAAAATGATGGTTTAATGAGGATCGGGGACCAATCGATGATGTTTTGGATAAAGGGAAGGAAATCAGGGGTGATTACCATAGGTCGTTAGAGGTTTAACAGAATCATCGACGATTAACTAAATTGTCGGTGACTGTGTGGGTGGAAAAAAAATTTATATAAAAAGTGATTTGGAAGCTCATTTGGTACACCTGCAATTTGAGAAACCTAAGAGGCCAAAGAACCCTAATTTCCAGGTTTTCTCGTTATTTCGAGTGAGATGGAGGAAGCTAGAGGTTTGCATAGGTGACAGAAGGCCCACACGTGTTGAGGTAGGTGGTATTTTCTAGATTTTTGATTATGTATTTGTTTTGTATTATTTATTATTTTTCTAGAAATTTGGAATCACCTTAGAAACCGACTGGACGATTTCATATGAAATCATTGGCTAGTGATTTGATGGGTCACTGGAGCTATTTTGATAGGGTCACCAGTGATTCAAGCTAGATTCATTAGTGATTCTATTATTTTGGTAAAGAAGTTATGATTGTAAAGTGTTTTTTGTTGGTTTTGGATTGATTATTTCTAATGGTGTGTTTGTCTTCATTATGGATGCAGGCTAGAGAGAGATTGACCACGTGTGATATGATACCAAAAATACTTGGATGATGTTCAGAGCACTTGATTAACATATGTTGATTGGTCTCACTTTAGAGGAGGTTAGATTGAGGTGGGGAATGCATCATTACAGGTGAATTCATAAAGAAATGGGTTTATTGTTTGGTGTTGTTTGAGCGATGATGACCATGTCACATGACACACTTCTAGTTACCTGATAGGAGATATGACGGTGACCTTGGAGGATATACACCAGATATTATGCTTTTACTGGTACAGGGTGAGCTAGGTATATGTGATTGATGAGGTCAGGTAGGGGTTCTGTGATGTAGAGTTTGTATGGTGATGATGGGGCTGATTTGGTTTATTACTTCTGGGGATTTTTCATATAGTGCCTTATATAGCTGATGATGAGGATGGTCATGGCACTAGTCACGATGATGATGGTGGGTATTAGTTGTTATACCTTTACCGAGGTTTAGCCATAGGCCAATTCTCGTGGATTTTGACCAGAGTAGTGGTCTGATATGATGGTTTACAGGAGAGAAACTAGAGTTTTCTTGGGCACCTGATTTTGTTACCACATATTTTACAAGGAGATGCGTTCTTGGAGTATTAGATGTAGGTTCGGGGTATTGATGTGTCATTTTTTATTAGAGTTTTCAGCTTATGAGCACATTGCAGTGGCTTAGCCCGAGAGGAGCGTGCCATGGGTGATGATGGATAGATTTATGAGTATCTCAATGGGTTTTATGAGGTGATAATCAGGTCATGCATCCACAGGGGCCTATCAGAGGTGGAGGACCATTACAAATAGACGTTTTGGCCAGTTTACAGGGCGGGGATGTTATTTGAAGGCCCTACATAGAGGTTTCCCGATATGTCCTGGTGTATAGAGGAGGAGTTGAGTTCCATGTAGATAGGCTAAGTGGGTGTGAAGGCTCGGAGGGAGGACTAGTGGGATTTGATCAGATTTTGGTCATGTCAGGTACAGTCAGTTTAGCTTGATTCGAGGATGTTTCAGAGGCAGCATAGTGTCCTATCGGTGAGATGATGCAAAGTCAGATGTAGTGCTACCATCTATGTCCAGGAGGTATTTTAAATGGTCTATGAGGAGGGGGTAGGGGTGAGGGTCGATTCCCAGGGATTTTTGATGGGACATGATGATGTCGGGGTGAAAGAGGTTTATGTTACGTGGTGGCAGGGGTAGCTAGGTGTTTTTTAGAGGTGGGCACAAACCCATGTAGAGGTTGCACCTCAGGAGGAGGGTGGTGGTGGTGATGAGGGTGGATACGATGAGTATGATAGTGCTAGCCTTATTGGAGGCCATCTGTAGAAATTTTAGAGGACAAGAGGGTCTATGTTGGTTGGTTGAGCAAGCCACTTTGACTAGTGAGAGATATACTTTGGCCTTTGAGAGAGATGATATGAGCTCAGCTATCTCATTGTTGTGTAGGCAGAGCTCACACAGGACTAGAGTTGATAGAGATAAGATATAGGTGATGAAAAAGACAGCCTTGCGAGAAGGCCTTCAGAGTGACATGCCCTTCTATTTTAAGTGGATGAGCTGGGAGGACATCCCAAGCTTAGGCTAGTGGTCAGGTGGGGGCCACCTGGTGATGTGAGTGTGTTGCAAAATACCAGGATCTATGTGATGAGACTGTAGATATTATGAGGATATATTTAGGCGGAGGATTCTAGATGAGCCTCGTTATACAGATATTTTTGGCTTGATAATGGAAGGTTCATTCATGTAGTGTTTTTCCTTCAATTTTTGTCATGAGCATGGGTAAGCCACCTAGAGGCCTAGGTGAGGGATCCAGCCAGGGGCTCCGATTGAGGAGCAAGGGAGCAGTGCTCGATGGAGTGTCTAATTGACAGATATTCAGTTTACTAGATAGTTTTTATAGATATATTTTGATGTATATATTTTTTTATGTATGAGGCTCATTTGAAGCCCTTGTTTAGTGATATATAGATGTATTTTGGATACATGTGAGGATCTTTGAATCCCTTTGATGATGATGATGATGTGTGTGGTGTGTGTGTGTGTGTGTGTGTGTGTGTGTGTGTGTGTGTGTGTGTGTGTGTGTGTGTGTGACTTTGATGTTTGAGTTATATTTTTGACTTGATAATGTTTGCAATGTGATGGATAGATGTAGTTGATGACATTGAGTTAATATTATTTTTATATGATGAGCTATGGATGTATGTGAAATGTGCATTTTTAGAGATGTTTGATGTGATTATGATGATTTGGGATATGTTTATGACAAAATGATGATGATGTTGTTTGATTAATGCACTATATGATGGGAAAGAAATGGATGTGGGATGTTTGCTTCCTTATTACTCTCTATGTGTGTGTGTGTGTGTGTGGGTGTGTGTATGTGTGTGTGTGTGTGTGTGTGTGTTGTGTAAATTGATTCAAACGTATGATACTGCATATACGACCTTATAAATAGGTGTTAACATATGACTCATAATAGGTTAGTCATATTATTATCATTGATATAGCGTGGGATAGGCGTATCTATACTTTTATGACATGAGAAAGATTTGTGTGTAGCAAGAATGGGGAAACTGGTTCTCTTTGTGATAGTTCCCAAGGTTTTGCCCCAACTTTTATTGTATTGCATAATTCTGATTGATGTGGGAATATTTTGTTTTGATGGAGAAAGATAATCAATGTGGGAAGCTTTCCTGGGATTTTTTTATTTTATCTATTTTGATATGAGGGCTTATCGATGCAGGAAGCCCTTTTTTATATGAGGAATAATAGATGAGAAGTCCTTTTTATGTATTTTATTGGGAAGCCCATCCTTTGAGGGAGTGGTCTACAATTTTATTTTTTACTTTTGATTTTATGGTAGTCATCCTTCAAGGGAGTGGTCTACGGATTTATTTGACATAATTTTATTTTTTATATTCATCCTTTGAGGGATTGGTCTATATTTTGATTGGATCCATCCCATGGATATTTTGATTTTTTGAGCTGAGGGAAACCTTGGGTAACCATTTTAGAAGGGGATAAGATAAGCATGCAAGTTAATCTTATGCCTTTGTCATGACGTGAAAGAGGATAAGGTAGGGAGTGGTGAGAGTAATGATTGCGGGGCTCCCTAATTATAATCAGGGAACTTGCCCATGAGGAATAAGCTATGAGTAGAGTCATGGTGCTCATATTCAAAAGTATGACATGTATGTTAATGCAAGAGACCACATGATTACAAATAATTACAAGGATGATAAGATGAGTGGGTTGATGGATGGAGATCACAGTTGGACTAAGGTCTCACGATTCGATATTTTAATAGTAGTGTGATCGTAAGTGTAGGGCATTAAGAGGATCCTTTTCAAGTTTACCATCAAGGTAGGCTACATGATAATCCCCGACACATATTTATGAGTGATATTATATGGGCCAAGCCTAGTTTTGAGTAAACTTCCACGTTTACTCTTTTCCATGTTAGTGACATGTTGGTTTTGTTTGAGAACAATATCAACAATGTTAAAGTCAAATTGTTTGAGATGTTTTTTTGTAAGCTCATTTGTTTCATTCTTGATATACGTTGATGTGTTCAATTGCGGTAGACAACGTTCATCTAACAATTATAAGTTGTGATAGGCATTCTTGATGATAATCCTCATGTGTGAGGATATTTGTAAGGGAAACGTGCAAGGATGGGATTTGAACTTCGAGAGGAAGAATGACATTAGTTTCGTATAATAAGGAGCAGGGCGTAGCACCCATAGGTATTCAAAATCTAATTTGATATACCCATAATGAAAATGGGATTTGGAGATGCCAATTTCTACCAATATTGGTCAAACATTTTCATGAGAATTTTGTTGAGTGTTTTGTTGGAAGTTTTGACTTGGTTGTTAGCTTGTGGATAATAAGGGGAGGATAAGTTGAGATTGATATTATAAGTGATCACAAATTTTTTGAAATTTCTTGTTTTTAAAGGATTTGTCATTATCTGTGATGATTTTATGTGGTATAATGTGAAGATGGATGAAGTCAATGATTTTATCTACTTTTATGAAGATAAGGGGGATTACTTCCACCCATTTAGTAAAGTATTTGGTTGTGATAATGGAGTTGTGTTGTTGTGATGAGCAAGGGTTGATAAGACCAATAAGGTCTAACCTCTATTGTGAAAATGGCCACAGGTCTTATGCTCTTTGAAGAGCATGACTAGGAATATGTGTGAGATTAGAATTTTGTTGACATTTGACACATTTTTTGATATAGTCACAATAATATTGGTTAAGCATATGCCAATAGTAGCCCATGCGTAAGATGCATTTAGCGACAACCAGACCATTGAAGTGTCCACTAGATGTCGTCATGGAATTCTTGGATAGCTAGACGAGCTTCTGGAGTTTTAAGACACCGAAGGAGGTGGCCGTTAAATCATCTTTTGTCAAGGATACCTCCTAGGATGACGGAGCAAGATGCACATTATTGAAAATATATCTTGTCATTTCTTGATAGATCCCGGCAGGTAGTTTGCTAGTGGAAAGATAGTCATGTGTTTGATATACCAGGTGTCAGATGAGATATCTTTATGTGATTGATGGTTGAGGTAGATCAGTTAATGGTATAGGATGGTTGATTGAATTTTGGTGTACAATGATGAAGATTTTGGAATCGTTGATGATAAAGGGATGAGGGAGGCAAAGTGAAGCCACGGTGTTTGCAAATTTGTTAGATGAGTGAGGGGTGGTTTGAGTTTTTTAGTAGTCAAAGAGTTGTAATAAATCTTCAACAATGGTTTTTTATTTTTATAGCACCTCATTTTTACATTGGTAGATACATTTGATTTGGTTAATGACAAGTTATGAATTCCCATTGATATCAATGATTTATACACCAAGGAAAGCAATGGTTTGAAGTCCCATGATGAGATCCCCATATTCTACCATGTTATTAGTGCATTCAAAGTTCAATTTGAAGGATAATGGAATAAGAGTGTCCCAAGGGGGTATTATGACTATCTTGGCACCTCTCCCCCTACCTAGTATTTTGAACTTTAGAAGAACAAGGTCATTTTAAGAGGGGTGTTGTCATGATCAAAATTGTTGATAGATTCATTCAGGGAAGATGTTCACAAGGTAGTTGATTGGTAGGAAGGGGAGCTTCTGTCAAGTTATATCAACAATGATCTATCCCCTTAATGGTTTTTTGAGAGATGAATTCTAAGTTAAACTAATCATGAGCATGAGCCATCTAGTGATGTGATCATTATGATATGGCTTAGAATGCATTGATTTGAGTAGATTAAAGTTTAGTGACAATGTAATTTTTGTGATTGAGAAGGTAGTGACAGATGTTTATAAGGTGTGAAGTACAAGGCACAACATAACTTTTTGAATTCAGAATAGCAAGTTTCATAGTCATGAAGTGTGCGACTGATGTAATAGATGACTTGTTCCTTACCTTGTTCATCCCGATGTGGTAACATGGCTCCTAAGGCATGGTTATTTAAAAAGATATATATAGATAGAAAATTCTCCCCTCACATGGAGGTATAAGCACTGGTGGAGATAAAAGATATTGTTTTAGGGAATCAAATGCCTCTTGACAAGTATTGTCCAAATTAAAGTGGATGTATTTTTTGAGAAGGTGATGCAAAGGTTGACAGTGGTCTGATAATTGAGAAATGAAATGACAGATATACTGAAGCTTTCCTTGAAGGCTATTGAAGTTATTTGAGATTAGATTGTGGAGGCATTTCGATGATGGCCTTGAATTTAGAAGGATCAACTTCAATTACCTTGATAGATACGATAAATCCAAGGATTTTTCCTTTGAGAACTCCTGAAAATGACACATTAGCAAGGATTCGGTACAGAAGAAATAACTGTAAAATACATGCAAAGATCACGTCAAGAATAACTAGGCAGTCTCTTCGATGTTTTTATTCACCTAAGAGATTGTCAACATAGTCTTCTATGGTTTTATGGATGAGATCGTGAAAGATGTAAGTCATGATGCATGTTTGATAAGTGGCTCCTGCATTTTTTCAAGCTAAAAGGAATTACTCTATAGTAGAAGGTTCCCCATGGGGTGATAAATGATTTATTGTGTTGATCCTCTAGTGCAATAAGGATTTGATTGTAACCAAAGAATCCATCCATAAGGGATAACATCTCATAGTCAGTTGTTAAATCAATGAGTTGGTTGATGTTTGGTAAGGGAAAATATTCTTTGGGGAAAGTGAGGTTCAAGTCTCAAAAGTCCATGCAGATGCGTAATTTTCCAGTCACTTTAGTGATAGGTACGATGTTGGAAACCCATTGTGGATAATCAATAGGTATATGAAGTTGGAGTTAAAAGAAGACATTGAAGTTTTTCCTTGACTAGTAGTGTAACATGATGATGCATCCCTATGAAGTTTTTTTCTTCATGTGTTTAGCATCTAGGATGGTAACGATATGGTGTTTTGGATAATGTTAGGGTCTATACATTGACATGTCACTATAGGACCATGTAAAGGCTTGACTCTATTTTCGATAAGAAATGCTGTGAAATCGTTGGAGTTCACATGAGTCTAAGGTTTTGGCCAATTTTGACAATGTGTGATCTTATTGTATGTGTGCCAATATTAACATTGGTGGTTGATTCATTGAGAAGTGTTGATACATCAGATGGCAAGGTTTTTGAAGATGGTGATCTTCATCACCCATCTAAGTTAATGATATGTGTCATCATTGTGGCAATGAAGAATGTCAATGACAGAATTGAATCTTCCTCTATCATATGTGGCAATGTTAGGGGAATGGTTTGAATCTTACCATTAGCTTGATAAATTCATGATCCAAGTGTAATAGTATTGACTAAAAAAAATCTAGGAAGAATGGATACGGTGTCGTCGTCATAGGGTGAGTCTACCAAGGTGACATTGGTGCTTGAGGCTATGGATGTCTGATATTGCTGGTGATGGTATTAGGAAGGAGGTACTTTGAAGTCTGAGTTCATGTTTCTCAGTGAGGTTTTCTTATATCTTTTAATAGAGTAAGATCATGTGGACCTTGTTCATGACTATCGATATAGACCTAAGCCTTTCCATGCACAACAATTGAGGTAAGTTTGGGCAAAATAACTGAGGTTTTATCCTAAGAATGAAAAGTTTGAATGAGAAGATAGTTTTGCATGTGGTCAATTGTCAAGGTGAAAGATGATGGCCGAAGTTAATTCCTCCATACACTAAGTTCTGTTTAAAGGAAAGGGGGGCCAAAGGAAATGATATTTCTAACGTTGGGTTTATAGAGAGGTTATTTTTCAGATCTCCCATACACTTTAGGCATATGGAGTGCATTGAAGAGTCTAAAAGGTGATATTCCTCGAGTGAAATATGTTGCATGACATCTTCGAAGGGATTGATCATCTGGTATTTTGGATGAGGGGATGAAATAGACCTATTGAAGATTGATCTAAAGAGGTGGAGTTTTGTGATTGGAAGCACTACATCATCGGGTATATAGGTCATGTGACATGGCTTGAAGGGATTAGGGTTGGTGGGGACCATGAAGTTTTTACCCTTCATGTTTATACTTTTATACATCTAAGTAGTGTTGATGCGGATATAATGCATAACACATATCCAAGGACAACCTAGCAAACATGTTTTATTAAAAATAACTTCATCCACAAGATAGAAGAGCTCGTGAATAATGTTTGAATTCCTATTTTTATAGGTAAAATGACCATGTACCTAAGTGTTGGGGTGATGGTTTCATTACAGGAAAGTATGGAGGACGACATGTAATTGAGAAACTATGGTGTCAAACAACTGAATTATTCTTAAAGGCATGAGATGATGTGATGTTGATATTGGTGCCATTTTTGATCATTACTCTCTTGACGAGGATGTCATTGATTTTGGCAGTGACGAAGAGAGGAAGGTCATGGTCCTTAGGTTGTAAGGAGGGTATTTCAGAGTCATCGAATGTAATATTGACATAAATTTTAAGTGCGTCAATACGGTTGGAAAATTCATGGGGTTCGTCTGAAGGTATTATTGTCCATTTTTGCACCCTTGTAAAAATTGAACAACTGGGATTGCCACGGGTCATGAACAAGGACTGCGAGAGAGTTTGCATATGTTGCACCCAAAGGGGAAAGCAGCCAAAGTTTGAATCATGTCGTAGAAGGATAGAACATTGCCATGGATGTTTTAGCAAGCCGCAATACACAAACGTCAAAACCGCGGATAAAAGCAAAATGGGTAAAGCCACGGATTGAAGGAAAAGGGTCCGCAGATGTTGACAGAAATACATGCCTCATTGGATCAACCACGAGTCAAGTGGAGAAGATAGTAGATCTGCAGAATAAGGGAGACAAAGTTACACAGGTCAAAAGCTGCATAAAACTAAAGAAGAAATCCGTGTATCAAAAGAAAACAATAATTTTCTGTTGGAAGCTTAAATGGATATATTTTTGAATCTGATGATTTGATCTTTGCAAATCTTGTATCATTAGATGAATCTTTCCCTCCTCCATGCAATAAAATCAAATTTTCTAAGTCAATTGGTGATAGGTGGGAAAAGTAAAGAAATATGTCTCCAACACACAAAAGAACTGCTCCAGGTGGCGCAACTATCAAAATTTAATGCAGTATGGGCATCGTTCCTTCTTCAACAAGGAAAATGGCATGGGGAAGTGGTATTTGCATAAGTGCTCAGACCTTTTCAGAGAATTAAATGAGGATGATTAGTTGGTGGGAGAAGTAATTTTAATTTCCCTCTCTTTTCTCCTTCTTTCTCTTTCGTATATTTTCTATATATTGTAAAGTAATGCCTAGTTTTAATGTTGAATACTTTGGGAATGCAAGGGTATCATTTTGTGTTGCACAAGTGTTCTAAGGGTTGCATGCCCTAGATGTGGTTTCTGTAAATGTTTTGCATCTTCCTCATGCATTGTAATGATCTGTGCATAATCTTTAAGTAATAAAATCTCTGGTTTTGGGGCTTGTTTCTGCCTTCATTATTGTTTTATTACCTTTTCTTTCCTTTCATTCACTCATGGATGTGTTGTATGCATTATTTAGGAATCTGTTTCTATTATGCATCATGAAAATGGGAATCTGGATGTGGTTTCTATCTGTGGCTCTCATTTCTTCCCACTTCACTATTCTTTTGACTCATTTTTGCTCTTTCAAAAGTATCTTTCCCCTTATTTTGGTGTTATCACCTTCTCTAGTTTAGGTTTATGTTTTATGCATCTCCTTCTCATTCTGGTCCCTTGGAAAGTTATAGCAGAGCTAAATAGTTGCATTTAAATTCCTAGGAGTAGTTTTAGCAGTAGAAATAAGTAAAGGAAGTAGGCCTTCTCTGGAGGTCTATCTCAGTTCAAGTCCCAAAACTTGGAGAAAGTCACATGTTGCCTCAAAGCCCTAAATTATTATGATTTAGGATGTGTGAAAATTTGAGCTCCAATAGTTCTAGCACACCCAATGGGACATTTGAAATTAATATTTCTAGATTTATCAAGTTTGGATGTGTATCTTGGTGAAACTATAGCCTTTGGAGGCTCTGTAGCAACACATTTGACGACTCCATTCAGAAAATTGATTGGTTTCAGTAGGATAAAGTGTCCCTAATTCTTGAGAAGGATACAAACACGTTCTAAGGAAAGAAAAGAAGGCATATTTGAATACCTATAGTTATCCCTAGGAAAAAGAAGAAGAGGAAGACAGATTCAAAGATCTCCATCTCCACCAAATAGAACACTCTCAACACCTCCACTTGGTAGGCCTTTCTTGCAATCCACTAGAGTTCTTAGACCCATTAGAATGGTTGTATAACAACCCAATCTGTTTGTTAATTTTACTGGAAGTAGTCCACTAGCTCTCAATGTTCAGAATTTTATTCTAGTAGCAGCCTTAAAGAACATCCCCTTCTTCACGGGAGAAAATCACACTACTCCAGCATTCAAGACATTGCAAATGTATGTGCCATACAAGAAATTGTTGAGATGAATATAGCTGTAAAACTTTTGCCTTCATCATTCAAAGGGAAAGCTTTAGAATGGTTTAGAATTTTGATAGTTGGCTCAATTTGGAATTGGAATGAGTTGTGTATAACTTTGTTTAATTAATTTGGAGAAAGAGCAGACAACTTATCTCTTTTGGAGCAGTTGACTACAATCAAAAGAGCACCGAATGAACAAATGGTGGATTTCAACTTTAGATTCTAGAGAACATGGGACAAAATTCTAGTTCTTGTGAAACCTATAGCAGAAGGTGCTTTTCTTTACTTCTTAGAAGCTCTTAATTATGATATATTTGTCATGATACAATCCATGGGAGGGATAAATCTACCAACAACCTATGTAATCACAATTAGAGCTAAAAATAGTTTAATAGAAGTTGGGAAAATATCCCCTGGGCCACCTATGCCCTTGTATCCCAAGCTACCTCAAGCCACCCAACCTTCAGTTGCTCCTATTCCTGAGCCAAATCCGCAACCTTTCACTTCCACATCTCAGACTCCTGCACAACAAAAGTGAGATGAAGATATCAAAGCTTTAATATGAAATTTTACCAAAAAAATCATATCCCTAGAAAAATAGCAAACCCAATTCTATAAAAATTATCAAAATCAGGGGCAATCTTCAAACCAGGGATATCATCCATATAAGAACCAACAATCTAATCAAAGATACACACAAAATCAACAAAGTAGCATATGCCAAGATTAAAGTTCTCCTCTTCCATTAGAAACAACTCCTCCTCCACAAGCACTTCTTGCTCCTAACATAAGTCAGGCATTGGTTCCAGTAAAAAAACAATATGGTTCAAGAAACTGAGCAGTGTTTCCCTTGCAATTCACCGCATAATCAATTAGGTTGTGAAAGGCAATGCATCTTCAAGCATATTTAGTTAAAGCTTCTTCTAGTCAGCAAGAATAACTTCTGGAGGCACCCAGTTCAAAAATAAAATTAGTCCAAGAAGTTAAAATTGAGGTCAATCTCATGTTCTTTAGAGCTAAAGATTTTTGTGCGGTCAATCAAGTGGCAAGTGGTTCTAACAGACCTCAAATCAGTGTTGTTGATAATATGTGGCATAAGAAAAGGATGTTGGAATCACAACCTTCATCTTTCGTGGGTCAAAATAATGACGCGACTAAGGAGAAAGAAGCCACGTTGGATAAAAACAAACCCCATTGGGCATCTTGTACAGTTGTGTTGGACAAAGAAGTCGCGGTCCTACCAAAACCATCTATTCAAATGACGTAACAACAAAAGAAGGAAAGTAACATACCGCAGATGCAAAAATTTGTGGGTCTTCCATTTAATATTGTTAAACAAATGAAGAAGACCAATGTCAATGTGACAATGTGGGATGTTTTGGCTATTCCATCATAGTGTGATTTATTATGTGAAGCTCTCACACAACTTCCTCAGGTGGATCCAAGGGTGCAGAAAACTCATGTCATGGTTAATTTCTATCAAGGGAAGGAAGACCAAGTAAGTAAAAGTGTAAAAACCCCACCTTTTTACATGTCTCTAATTATAGGTAAATAGTTGGTGTTGTATAATAGATTCATGAGCTAGTACCTCTGCAATGCATAAGAAAATTGTTGATATCCTAGGTCTTAAATCCAGTCCAGTGTATTAGGGAGTTTTGCAACTTAATGGGTCAACTGTGGGTGTATTAGGAGTAATAAAAAACCTTGAGTTAAAACTTCATGTCTGCCCAAGCCTCACCATAACCCATGATATTTCAATGATTGAATTGCCTCCTATGTTTGTCATTTTCTTGTCTAGAGATTTCACTACTAAGGTAAGCAACTATTTGTCTTCAGATTAAACTCACATGCTTATGAGAACTAAATATGGTATGCGGTTTACCATACAAACTGAGCCCATCTTTTCATACCATATTGAGCCATCTGATCCCACTCCCATCTAATCAAATTACCTAATACAAGAAGAACATGAGCAAGGTTCAATCTTAGGTGAGAAGCATATCCCTCCTTTCATGCCTTATTTATTGCTAGATGAATGGGCTGAGAGAGATCACAAGTTTGATCTTTATGATGAAGAGTTGAAGACCCTTGATACTAGTCTTAGTACCTATAACATTCTCTAAGAATGATCAATGATATTTGCGGCATTAAAACAAGAAAGAGTAAGTGCTTTTAGACTATGGCGGATGTTCTTTAATGGTTCTAGAAGTAGAAACAAATACAGGGCGGGTGTTATGCTCATTTCTCCTAGGAATGAGAAGTTATTCTTTGCTCACAGATTACATTTCACATGTTCAAACAACTTGGCAAAATACAAAGCATTAGTGCATGGCCTATTGATTGCTGAGAAGAGGAAAATCAAAGAATTACAGATCTTTCGAGATACCGAATTGGTAATTCACCAAGTCCACGACAGGTGTGCCATAAAAAAATGTTGGTTTGAAAATCTTTCGGTTAGACAAATCATGGGGAAACAGGGCAACAATGTGCAGGGCATAGCCCCTCTTTGAGACAACAAAGTGAAACTGGTTTATTGTTATTCTATCAAGCAGGAATCTGTGTAAATCTACACTATTCTAACTTCAAGGGTTTGGGATCTCATCCCAGTAGAGGTAGTTCCAACTGCGAACAGAAATGTAAGAGGGAAGGAATGGAGGAAGGTAGATCTGAAGGGAGAAAAGAAATGAATTCCAAGACAGAAAGGTCAGAGGGTTTATGCTTTGGGCTGGTAGTAAATAGAGCCAAACTTACTTGCATAAACAAACAAAGCAATACTGATGAACATATGACAATAATAAGAATGAATCCAATAGAATAGAAACACGTATCTAACTTAAGAAAGATCTGATGTAAATAACACATATATTGAGCACAAAGTCTGAACATATATATTAATATCTCTTCTGTTACAAGAAGGCACAAAGTCTTTCTCTCTTCACCTCTTTTTCATACAAAAATGTCCACCTAGAATACAACAAGTATTCCAGTATTTATAGAAGGAGAAGGAGAAAGAAGACAAAAAGAAGCCAACCACTATTTACAAAATATCTACAAAATATCTAAAAAGTCAAAAGTTGACTTTGGGCAAGTTTGTGGATGGCAACATCCCATGGTGCAACATGGATGATGTCATCGTAAATGCCAACATACTTTTTAAATATTTTTACAAAAAGATCGAAGCGTACACAAGAAGAGAAACTATTCGTCGTCATCTCTTTGCTTGAACGGAGTGTCTTGCTTCTGATCGGGAGAGGCGATGTGATACTGAGCTCGAGTACTCCATAAACTTGCTGATCATTGTCTGAAGTTGATTATGATCAGGACCCTTGAAATGGTCGTCAATGACTTTGGAAGTTTCCTTTTCATTCTTGAGCTTGTCAGGTATCCCGGTGTACTCTTCACATGCCTCGATCAAGTATCTAATGAAATCGTGGCAAGCCAGAAGGTTATTGATAGACTCTCGGTCAAAAGTGACCTCTGGCGACCAAACCTTGTGTTGCGATATCCTTGAAGAGTTGGATTGTATCATCTACCTCCCTCAAGGTGAACGTTTCACTAAGCATCTCTGGAGCCATCTTTGTGACTGTCTGCTCCATTTGATGTTTTACATCCAGGGCTTCCTCCTTGATTTTATCTATCCTCTCCAGGATAAATTCCATTTGATCAACCCAGTAATCTAAAGCAACGAGAGCTTTGTTGTGTGCCCATGGGTGATCAATGACGCCGACCTTTAATAGGTCGTCAGCCGAGCAGTCGACCATTGCCTGAAATGTTTCATGTTGCAATCTGGCATTGTCTAACTCCTCGGAGAGGGATCCTGCTACTGCCTGTAGCTCCTTGTTTTCCTGATCTATACTCTGGTAGAGTCATGTGAATTTCTTGATTATTTCCTCACTATCTCTGAGGACTCGCTCTATCCAGGAGGACATTTCCATGCCTTGTTCACCAATCTTGGTGTATTCATTTATCTTGTCCTGACTGAGAACTTCAGGAGGCTCAGCGGCAGTCATAGGAGGTGCATTGCCCATTCTTTGCAAAGCTTGGAGAAGATGTTTGTTTTGTTCCTTTAGTATCCTCTTCTCCTCCTTTGCTTCTTGAAGTTTCTTGCAAAGGGCATCTACTGCAGATAAATCCTCTCCTTGCAGGCTCTCAGATGAGGTTCCCATCGTGACTTGGGTCACTGTAAAGTCTGTAGGAGACAGATCTTTCTTCTCTTTGGTGGGATCAGGATATGCAATCTCCATGACCCTCTCTCCTGAAGTGCTCTTTAAAAAGTGAGTTATCACTTTCTGCTTCTTTGGTCCCTTCTTCTGAATGAAAGAGAAGTCCATGGGTGCTATGGGAACTTTTCTCTTGAGCTGACCTAGATGGTCATAAATCCAACTTGGACTTATGGGAGAAGGGGTAGAGGGAATGGAAGAAGAAACGGAAGTGAAAGGGGAAGCTACCAAAGAGGCTGCAGGGAAGAATGTTGAGACACTTGGTGGTGGCATCGACAAGTAGTCTAATGCACTGCTGCTTGTAGGGCCTGGACTTACTACAAGGGAAGAAAAGGTCATGGAGGTAAAAGGGATCTGTAATGGGATGGAGGGAACACTAGGAAACAGATCCGTGAGAGAGGAGAATATGGAAGAGGTGGGAGATGGAAGGGAGGAAGGGAGAGAAGAAGAAACATCCATTGGGATAGAATGTTTCGACAACAGGGGGAGGAGAAGAGTGGAAGAAGGAATGGTGGGTACCTCAGTGGTTGTAGTTGTGACCACATCCTGAGTGGATGTGTCTGTCAAAACTTCAGGTGGTCTCTTCTTCTTTACCTGGAGACACCAGGTCAACCACTTGCTTCTCATAATTAGTAGGAGGGATTTAAGGAGCTTCTTCTTTACTTGATTCTCCCTCCTTGTCTTTCCCTTTTCCTTTCGGCACTTGGGCTGGCCTTGGAGGTGCTCTTCCTGAAGGAGAAGCAGTGAAATCTACCCCGAGGTAGGTGAGACCATTCTGTTTGCACCAATGTTCGGTGCGTTGCAACGTGTGCTTGACTCTTTCCTGAATGGTCTTTGGTGCCTTGGCTCTGTCAATTTCTGCGAACGACCAATCATCCCCATCCGTGTCAAGGTAAACTTGATCAATTTCTTGATCAGGTTCTTGGAATCCTTTTGGAATGATGGCCATGCCATAGTGTTTGATTTCTTCTAGAGCCAGCCTGGAGTGATCCTTCCGCCTGAGATCTATTTCATGTGTCAGGTCGATGTAGATGTCCTCAATCTCAGGGACATGAATAGGATCAATTTTTTCCTTTGGGAGGCAACCTCGGCAATCAAAGGTAGGCCTAGCCGGGAAGTTGTGCTTTAGATTGAGCAATTCAAGCTCGGCATACATTTCCCATGATTTGGCCAGTGTGGTGCAAGTGTATCGGCCCACTATAAGGGGGAATGGAGTTCCGCCCTTCTTTCTCTTCATGCATCTCTCATGGTATGTGATTAGTTGCCTTGACAACTCTAAGAGAATCAGCTTGGGCCCTGCATACCTTGGTAGTTTGGTCGGTTCACCCTCAAAATTCACCACCCTGAGATATGTGAACATGGGAAACTGAGTGAACAATGCCCCCCACTTCTTTGTGATAGTGACCACACTGGGGCTAGTTTGACCATGTCTCATATTCGGCCTCAATAGGCAGATCACCTCATAGAAGAAGGTGTCATTGATTTTTGAGAACTGGGGGATATTGTTCTTGAGCCTTAGCTCTAGGTAGTATTCATATATCTTGACCTGAGGCCATACCCCATTTCGTGTCAGGCTTGTGAAATCTCTTGCTGATGTTGTAGCGTATACAACATAGGAATTCATATAGAACTTCCCAGTTGTCATGACCTGTTGAAGTTGCTGAGAGATGGTATCGCTGATGATTTCTCCCCATCTGAAACGCTGCTCAAGAACATTCTTACTCATGGTCTCTAAGTACCTCAACATCCATTTATGGAAATGATGGGCATCAAGAAGCCCATATACTCTACTCAGGAAGGTGATTGTATCACTCAGTTCCTCGTTGAAGTCACTGCGGTGGATGGTTTGTGGCCATCGGCTCACCAACTTTTTGTTCTTAAGATATAGCTCATTCATCATCTGCATACACTTGTCCTCATTGTCATCCCATGCCTTCTTGCAGTCTTCTAGGTTGATGGCGACGTACTGCCTGTGATGAGGGATGCCCAGGGTTATTTCAAAGTGACGAGCAGTTAGGTCGATGACCATCTTTCCTTCTTTATCCTCGACACATCTTGTGTCCTTGTTATAGCATCGAGCCACCAACATGATGAACTCATTATTAATAGCACTTACTGGCAGCCCAGCTGCAAAGTGCAATCCACTGCCTACCAATTTGTTCATCCAAGGACCACTAGTGGCCTAGTTGGTTCTTGCCCAGAAGTCTTCCATATCAATGTGCCTGAGCTCGGAGTCTCTGATGTCAAGATCACTCTCTGCGTATGAGTCAGGCATCCTGACTTTCTTTATACTTCATCTCTTGTTCTGTCAACTTAGCTTTACCTTTAGACTTGGTTGGCTTTTTGCTTGACGAAGACATATGTGGACTTGAGGATAACTGTTGTTGTTCTGCAAGGAGAATAAAAGAGGTCCAACATAGAAGAGTCATGTCAACCGTCAAGTTATCCATAATGAAAGCTTGCAGAAAGAAGAAAGAGCAATTATGAGCCTTAGGGCACAAGGCTCAAGTTTATAGCATGCTACAGAGGCTTAAAAAGGTTGGGCACACTTTTGGGGATGTCAACATGCAAAAAGGTGCACCTGTGTTGACGGGGGAAAAGCCGCGCCAAAGGGTTATAAAGGGGCGTACTTTTGGGGAGTGTTGCACGAAAGGTTTTAGCGCCAAGGAGAAAGGCGTGGGGTGCAGGTAAGCAACACACAACATGCAGTGTTGGTGTTAAGGATCATGCGCCAGCGCCTTTGGAGAATTGCTTTAACTGGGCACTACAAAAGATGGTGTTACATGGATTTTCAGTACGCTTAAGGTGCAATTTTGGAATATGTTGCAAATGAGCTCAACGTGCCAAAGGAAAATAGCTGTGTGCAGATTTGGAAGACACAACATCAAATGTTGATGTTGGTCAAGATGCGCCCGCGCCTCTATGAGATTTGTTAAGTGTTATACTAGGTGCGGGTGAGGGACATGTTGCATGCGGGGACAGTGCGCCAAGGCACGACTGTGGGGAGTGTAACGTGTTAAAACAGTGCGCCAAAGGATAAATGATTTTTGCATTTTCTTTATAACTTCACAAATTTCTCTCTCTTTACATGACTTTTCTCTCTTTTTGGTTTTGCAAAATGACAAAGAGAGGGTTTGTGGGATTTGCAGTAAGGCAGAGCCTTCTCAGATTTATAGATCTAAAAGGAGGGATAAGGTAGTTTTCCATATGGTTATGAGGGGGATAGTTTATTCATTTTTAGAATTAACCTTTTATAACAATCCTAAAACCACCAACAACCAAGAAACAAAACCACAAACAACAATAAGAGCGATAAAAACCACTTATCCGATTTAATAAAGGACAAAGGACGACCTTGGGGTCTACAAACTTGAAAATCGGAACGCGGGCGTGATAGGGATAGCTGACAGTGGCAGAGGAATATTTCTCACAATTTTCAAATCATGAAAATGACAGGTGCTAAGTGCATATATATATAAAATTTGGCATTTATTACCCCACCCACTTTTCTTTGGCGCACTTTTCAAAGTGTCGACATGGGTACAAATGCGCCTTGGCGCAGTTTTCGAAGTGTCGACATAATGTCTTTGGCGCCTTAAGCGCATATTCGGAGATGTCAACATGAAGTTTTCAGCACCTAAGGGATTTTCTTAGCACATATTTTAATGTGTTGACATCATTTTTTCAACGCCTTAGCGCACTTTTTAGGCACATTTTTAAATGATGTTGACATGTCCTTCCCTGTGCCAAAGGGGAGCAACTTCTTTGATGTTTACATGATATTGGCTACGCCAAAATTATTTCAAAGGGGCGCATATTTTGATGTGTTGACATGTCAATTCTTGCACCCAGTTCAAAAAGGCTAAAAATGGCCAAGTTCTTAAAACTTGATTTTCGGAAGGGAATTTTTAGGCCATTTTAAACGTTAATAGACCTTATCAGGGCACTAAAACAGAAATTCGGTATGGTTATCTGCAAAATTGCCCTTGTCAATTTTACAGGATAACAAGAACAAGATGTTAAAGGCTTATAAACACAGAGTCTGGGATCTGATAGAAGGCTCTGACGCCATTAACCTACAAGTTGTGCCTTGGAAGTTGAACAAGGATGCTGATCAAATGACGACTCTGGGTTCTCAATTTTCACCAGCGGAAGATCTTGTCAAGGGAAATGTGAAACATATCAAAGTGGTGGTCAGGCCATTCATTCATGACAATCAGACTAGCTGACAAGTTTTTGACAGTGATGAACAAATTGTCTAATTCATACAAAATGACGCTGAATTCTCAAAATGCAATCTGATTTGCAGGAAATCTATGGTGATCAAATACTTCAACTAAAAATAACAAATTACCAAAGGTATTGGTCACTCTAGAGAAAATATTCATTCCAGATGATAAATTCAAAGGATTGGAGAAGAATATGGCAGCAAAGCAAGAAAATTTTCAATCAGTCACAATTACTCTAGGCAAAGAACTGTTACTTGAGAAGGTATGTAACAAGGATGAAAAGAAAACTTTTATTTCCCTATGTCAAAGATTTAGTGATGTATTTTCCTAGGACTATGAATTTTTAAAAGAGTTTAATCCAAATATAGTCCAACATTCTATTGATCTTGATCCCAATGTCAAGCCAACTAGATAGAAACAAAGGCTAGTCAATCCCAAAATTGAGCCCCTCATGAGAAAGGAGTTATTCAAACTCATTGAGGCCAAGATAATTTTCCCTATTAAATACTCTACTTGGGTGGAAAATTTGGTTCCAGTGAGGAAGAAAAATGGAGAAATTAGTCTTTGTGTTAATTTCAGGGACTTGAATAAAGCATCTCTAAAGGATCACTATCCTTTACCTTCCATGGAGAAAATTCTATAGACAGTAGGACAAGTTGAGAGATTTTCAATGCTTGATGGCTATTTTGGTTTCAACCAGATCAAAGTGAAAGAAGAGGATTAGTATAAAACATTCACCACTAAGTGGGGAACATATACGTACTAGAAAATTCCTTTTGGCTTATCAAACGCAGGTGCTACTTTACAAAGAGCAATGGACATTGCTTTCAAGGGGTACATCAATCAATTCATCTTGGTTTACCTAGATGACATCACTATCTTCTCAAAGCAGTGCACGGATCACATGGTGCATCTAGAAAAGGTATTTGAAATATGCATGGAATTTGGTATGTCTCTCAATCCCAAGAAGTGTAACTTTGCGGTCCATAAAGGTAAACTTTTGGGACATATTGTTTCAAAAGAAGACATTACCATCGATCCAGAAAGAATCTCAGCCATTGCGGCCCTTTCCTTGTCATCTCACAAGAAGGCCTTACAGTCTTTCCTTGGGAAAATCAACTTTGTTAGGCACTTCATTCCTAACTTTGTAGGTTTGGTAAAGCCTCTTACTCTCATGCTCAAGAAGGATTTAGCTTTCAAGTGGATTGCAGAGGGAAAATACAACTTTGAGAAGATAAAACATGAGATTGCTCAAGCTCCTACATTGATCAACCATGATTATACCAAATATTTCATTCTATATGCCTACTTGGCTAAATCTAGTATAGCTACGATTTTAACTCAGAAAAATAATCAAGGTCTAGAGTATCCTGTAGCCTTTTTCAGTCAAACACTGAAGGATTGTGAGCTCAAGTATAGCCACATTGAAAAACAGGTGTTTGCTATCATGAGATCTTTGAAGAAATTCAACAGTATGATTGTTGTTAATCGCATCAAAGTTTTAGTTTCACGTCCCAGCGTCAGAGACTTCATCATGGGATCAAAGATCAACGAGAAGCGAGCTAGATGGGTGACTAAGATCATGGAATATGATGTGACCATCAAGGCCACAAAATTGGTGAGAGGAAGGGCATTTTGTGAACAATTGGTTTTAGATGCCCTAGATCATCAAGGATCTTCCCTTATGAATCAAGAGCCTCCAAACCATGTTTAATGATAGAAGGATGAAAAAAATGTATTCAATGATCACAATTGAATTACGGATATGACCAAGTTCTTGTTTATTGGTGCCTATCCTCTTGGGTTGAAAAAATCAAAAAGTAGACATCTCAGGTTGCGGTCTATTCCCTATGCATTGATTGGGGGCGTTTTGTTCAAAAGAAATCTAGATGGAGTGCTTCTCAGGTGTATTGAAGGTGAGCAATGTGACAAGGTTCTTAACGAGTTCCATGATGGCTCCTCAGGTGGACATTTTTCTACTAAAGCCACAACCCTGAAAATTATAAAAGTAGGATATTTTTGGCCTACCTTATTTGTGGATGCTCATAGATGGTTGAGAAAATGTAAGGAATGTGCTTTATTCACTAGAAATAAAAGATTGGTAGCTCTCCCACTTCATCCAATTTAGGAAGATCAGTCATTTACACAATGGGGTCTTGAATTCATTGGTATGATAAATCCTCCATCTAGTGTCAACCACAAGTGGGTCTTAACTGCAACAGACTATTTCACCAGGTGGACAGAAGCCACGCCATTAAAGGAAGCTATTGAATTAGTGATTCTGAATTTTCTTAAAGAAATTGTTACAAGGTTTGGTGTTCCGCAAACTATTATCTTTGATAATGAAAAGGCTTTCTTGGGATCAAATATTTTTAATTGGGATCTTGGTCTTGGGATTTATCTTAAAATTTCTTCCAATTATTACCCCCAAGGTAATGGATTGGCAGAATATACTAACAAGAATTTGATTAGAATCATGAAGAGAACAATGGAAATCAACCAAAGGCAGTGGCACACAAAGGTAAAAAATGCTCTCTAGGTGGACAAGATTACAATTAAGAAAGCTATTGGTACTTCTCCTTACAATTTTTTATATGGCAAAGAAGCTAGACTTCCATTATCACTTGAATTACCTTCACTTGAATTAGCTCAACTATTGGAATTTGAAGGCGCAGACCAAAGGGAGATCAGAATGGTAGAGTTGGTAGAACTTGAAGAATTTAGGAATGCCACCATGATTAGGATGGAACAACATCAAAAGTCAACCAAACAGTGGTTTGATAGGAAGGCTAGAAATCAAACATTTAAGGTTGGAGACCTTGTCTTGAAATGGGATGCAAATCAAGCTAAATTAGGAAGACACTCCAAATTTTATGCTATCTAAAGTGGATCATACATTATCACCGCTTGTAAGGTGGCTAACTCATTTAAGTTATCTGATCTTGATGGGAATGTGCTTAAAATCCTAGTCAATGGGATTTACCTCAAACCCTCTCATTAAGATATATCATTGCATCTTGTGTATAGTAGATTAGGATTTAAATTCCTCCAAGTGCTTTCAACACATTGCATTTTTGGTAGTGTAGGTTTCTTTCACTAAGTACCTTGCACATTGTTATTGCTTGAAGATAGTCTTGTTGCATATTTTTCATCATGTTTCAAGGGTCGCAATAGGAAGAAATTTAAGGTGTCAAGAATTAGTTGTAGTCTTCTCAGAAAATCAAATGCAGAGTAACTAAATCAGATTTGGGAAATCAAGTCCTATTTGTAAATCAATTTCAAGTTGGTCAGGCCAACTCCATGCCCAATGGATGCCACAGGCTATTGATTAATTCATCTAGCAGGCAGATGACCCCTATGAGTCGCGAAAAATGTTGTCCATTTTTGTACCCTTGCCAAAATTGAACAAATGGGATTACCATGGGTTGTGAACAAGGACCACGGGAGAGTTTAAGCAAGTTATATCCAAAGGGGAAAGCCTTCGAAGTTTGAATCATGCCATAGAAGGATAAACCATTATCGCGGATGTTTTAACAAGCTGTAATACACAAACGTCAAAACCGCGGATGAAAGCAAAATGGGTAAAGTCGCGGATTGAAGGAAATGGGTATGCAGATGTTGATAGAAAGTTGTGCCTCATTGGATCAACCATGGGTCAAGCGAAGAAGGTAGTAGAGCCACATAATAAGGGAGACAAAGCCGCAGAGGTCAAAAGCCACATAAAAATAAAGAAGAAAACTGCGTATTAAAAGAAAACAATAATTTTCTGCCGGAATATTAAATGGATATAATTTTGAATCTGATGATCTGGTCTTTACAAATCTTGCATCATTGGATGAATCTTGTCCTCATCCATGTAATAAAATCATATTTCCTGAGTCAATTGGTGGTAGGTGGGTGAAGTAAAGGAAGACGTCTCCAACACGTGAAAAAGCCACTCCAAGCCGCACAACCATTAGAATTTAATGTAGTACGGGCGTTGCTCCTTCTTTAACAAGGAAAATGGTGTAGGGAAGTGGTATTTGTAAAAGTGCTCGTGAATTTTCAAAGAATTAAATGAGGATGGTTGGTTGATGCATCTCTTTTATCCTTCTTTCTCCTACTTTCTCTTTCTTCTATTTTCTATATATTGTAAAGTGATGGCTAGTTTTAATGTTGGGTACTTAGGGAATGTGAGGGTATCATTTTGTGTTGCACAAGTGTTTTAAAGGTTGCATGCCTTGGACGTGGTTTCTGTAAATGTTTTGCATCTTCCTCCTACTTTATAATGATTTGTGCATAATCTTTGGTTTTGTGGCTCATTTTTGCCTTGGCTATTGTTTTATTGCCTTTCTTTTCCTTTCATTCACTCATAGGTGTGTTGTATGTGTTATTTTAGAATTTGTTTCTATTGTTCATCATGAAAATGGGAATCTAGATGTGGTTTTGATCTATGGATCTCATTTTTTCCCTCTTCATTATCATTTTCACTCATTTTTTCTCTTTCAGAAGTATCTTTCCCCTTATTTTGGTGATATCACCTTCTCTAGTTTAGGTTTATGTTTTATGCATCTCCTTCTCACCCTGGTCCCTTGGGAAGTTAGAGTAGAGCTAGATAGTTGCATTTCAATTCCTAGGAGTATTTTTAGTAGTAGAAATAAGTAGAGGAAGCCGACCTTCTCCAAAGGTCAGTCTCAATTCAAGTCCCACAACTTGGAGATAGTCCCATGTTGCCTCAAAGCCCTAAATTCTTGTGATTTAGGACGGGTGCAAATTTGAGCTCCAACAGGTACTGAAATGGATTGAAGGGCTTTGGTCATTACTTGGCGATATTGAGGGGAGTTTGAATAATCTCATAGAGAGACATCTTCACAGGAGCTTAATGTAGTTATTTAAGGACAATGTTCTATAGGGATGTAGTGAATTGAACTTAAGGTGCTGCGAGAATGGACACCTTAGATTTAGAAGTTGATGGGTTGGGTGATTCAGAGGGAGAAACAAAGATAGAGACTTTAGGGTGGTCTTTCAACTCTTGTGTGTGAGCTCTTATGGTTATACAAATAAAATCTATTTGGAAGTGAGGGGATTTACTAGTGGAAGCCTTGTTTTTACCAAATGAGATATCGGGTGATGGTTTGGATTGTACATGTTTATGAAATTGTGGAGTCAGTTTGTTTTGATGTTGGGACTTGGTTGTATTAAGGCTTGTGGGTGGCTTATTTTTATCTGTGGGTAGAATTCCTTTACTAACAAGAATTCAAATTATGGCATGGAGGGCTTTGTAGTCCTCTGTGTAGTGTCATGGCACTTTATGGTAAGCATAAAATGCAACATAGTTATACCAGGAAGGTTTCCACCTACGAGGGTTAGAGGGCTTGATAGGTAGGAGTGTTATGATCGATGACCAGATGAGTCTTTCAAGGATGTTAGTGTAATATCGTGATGATGAAGATGAAGGGCGAGGTATATCATTTGATAATTTAGGAGTATGAGATGTTTGGGTAGTGTTTTGTGAGGTCCGTTTAGGTGCTGGTCATGGGATCAATTTAGACTCTGTGATGGTGATTGAAAATTTAGATGAGGGATGAGGTCCCAAAATAGAAGGTAAGGGCATGCTACCTTATTGTGTGTTCGTCTAGTGGGTGTTTTGGAAGATTTCTACTTTTTTATACAAGTGGTTTATACATTTTTGTGTTGGCTTACCAATACTTTGGGCTCAGTGTTGAGTGACATGGTCTTGGAAAGAGCTATTTAGGATTTATATGATAGGTTTCTTTTTTGGTGATCCTGAAGGAATAGTGTCAGAATTTTTTGTACCAGTGGATGCGATAGGATTTGGTTATTGTGATGTAGATGGGATTGTGATATGGAGATATGAGAAGTGATGTTATTCGGTCGATGTTCCAACTGTGAGAACAAATGATGTTGTAGATGTGGATAAGGATTGGTTGACAATATTGATGGTATGATGAGACCTTGCGACATTGAATTGGGGTTGATTACTGGTTAGGGGTGGTTCGGAAAATGTTGTTTAAACACATCCACATTTTGATTTGAAGGTGCATTCAATTTTTCAAGTTGTAAATTACCCTGAATGATAAGGTCTTGGAAGAAATTTATGAATGAATGACATTTCTTGACATTGTGTCCTTAGACTTTATGATATTTACAATAATCATTGTCTCAATACCATGATGGTTTGAAAGTGAATATATAAATGGGACGGATAGGAGGGAGCGTAATCATACAAGTGGTAAAACATTTGTCAAAGATAACGCTATAGGACTCCCCCAAAGGTGTGTATTTACGTTGACGCTTGGATGGTTTTGGATCTGAATGACCTTTATACGTAATTTTCAAAACAATTGCATTTTCCAACCCTTTAGATTTGTCTTTTATGGAAGAAGGTTTGAAAGAGGTCTCAATTTTTGGTTTCTTGGATCACATCTTAACCTTACCATCCTCGAGGGCACAAAGATCTAATTTTCAAGCCATGGTAAAGGCCTTGTCAAATGTTTAGAAGGATTGAATTTAAAGAGTTAATGATACACGATTGGCATAGGATTGACTGAATAACTTAATCAACTCAGTTTTTCGAAGAGAGGAAGAGAGTTGGTTGATAATCCCTCGCCATACAACGATGAAATCGACAATGGACTCGTATTTGAATTGTTTGATGGCATAAAAATCAGTGATGTAGATTTTACGGGTGATGTTGATGGATAAGTTTTCTGCAAATAATTGTGCAAGTGGTGCAAATGAGAAAAGAGAATGTTGCGGGATATAGTTGTACCAATCAAGGGCAGGTCTAGATAAGGACATGGGGAATGTCCTCAACATGAGGTCTTGGTTGTGAGTGATAAGATAACATCCATGACAAAAGGACGTGGTATGTTGTCGTGGGTCCTCAGTACTATATAATTTAAGGAATTTAGGGAGTTCCCAGTGTGGAGAATAGGCCTTAAAGGGCACAAATGGATTGATAGGTTTGTTACTGATCTATTCATATGAAAGGTCATTCTTAAGTCCCATACTAACAACTTACAAGTTAGTTATTATGCTTAATAACTCTTGTATGGGATCGTTCTAAGGTGGATATGGGTTTGAAGAAGAAGGCATGGCTTGATTATAAGTGTGAGAGTTTGATTGTTGATACAAGTGGTATGGTAGTGGAATAAGTTGAGAAAGAGGAATACTTGTTGGGATATGATGAATATATTGAGAGACTAAGGGTTGTGAAGGCTGGATATATTGAGAGGGGAACGTAATAGAAGCGTTGACATGGGGTTGTGATGGTTGTGAGATATACTAAGATAAGATATACCTATATTGTGAAATAGGTGCAGTGGATGCTTGTTGTGAAAAGGGAAGAGTACTAACAACAACACTGTGTTGATAGGTGGGATAGATGCAGGGATGGATAGGACTAGATTTGGTATCGAGGATGTAGGTTGTTGTGAAGAGACAATCTGAGACACAATCAAAGGGTTTATGGGGGGGGGGGACACCAACTAAGCTTGTAAGAGGAAGAAAAGCAATAAAGGCTACGTGACTAGATGAGTGTGGGGAGGTAGTATTATGAGCTTATGTAACCTGCATGCTAGGTGAAGAAGTTGATGACACATGTGTTTGTTAGCTAGTCATGTTCCGTGATGATATAGCATTAAGATCAAAACTAGCAACAAGAGCGGATGACGTAGGTAATGACATCCTTGTATTATTGGTAAAGGGGTAAGGAGAGTTTTGTTCTATGATGGGTTGATAATCAAGGTCATAAAGCTTTGGAATGTTCATAAATGTCGACCTTAGTAGAGGGGCACTGTGTTGGATAAAGAGTTGTGTAAGTGAAATGAATACCTTTAGCAACAATGTAACCACTAAGGGAAATGGGATTGTTGTCTAAGAGTTCTGTAAAGATGGGGTCACCGCTTTAGGAGAACTGAGGAGGGTTGAAGCAATGAGCCTTTGACATTTTGGATTGAGTGTTTGGGGAATGCGGGGGTTCTAGGTTTGTTTATAAGGATTATTGTAATGAATCAGACATGTTTGGGATGTTTTACATATGAGACTAATTTGATTCTAAGGATTGCTGAAGTGAATCTACCATATTTGAGAGGTTCTAAAGGAAAGATTGTAGTCTAGTAAAAAACACAAACTAATCAAACAATCCCCCGAAGAAAAAGGGAAAGATGGTTATTTAAAACAAATGAAAAGAACACACACACAAAGAAAATTTAGATTATCTTGATTATTTTAAGAAAAGTGTGAAATGAAAAATGGTTGAAAAGAAACTATAGAAGAGGTTATCTAAGGTTGGTTTCAAGTAAGTTCAAGCCGAAGTCCTCAATATACCTGAAATTACGTGAGGCCTACCCCCTCACCTCATGATCCCAAAATAATAAGGATGTCAGGTGTTTAGCAAATATACTACCCATTAGTTATTTATACTCGATCAGAACACCGAGTTGGCTTCCCTCTCGGTGAACAAATCCAAGTAGGTAGACCTGGAAGGGATTATTTAGATGCAAATTTGATTTACGATGTGATTTGGTTGTGTGAGGGGAAATTGTGAACACAATATGTTAACCCCTAATTAAGCTATGTGAGCAAACAGAATGAAGCTTCGTTTTAAGACCCAAAAGAACTGTTGATTTTAATGAAGACAACTCAAAGAAAAGTGCAATGCTGAAAGGAAAATGAAGGAAACAAAAATGTATCTGTGTTCGCTATTCCTTTTTTTGAATTTTCCAAATTTACGCATTTTTGAAGAAGCGACAAAAAATCACTCCAAGTTGAAAAGTTAGATGATTCAACAAAAAAGAAACCAAGAAGATATAAAATCTAAATCGAAGAGAAGGGACCAAGGGTCCCTTTGGGTGTGCCAAAATGTTTGTGGTGATTTTCTGTTCATCAATTATAATGAGAAACACCAAAAAAATCAAAAGATGACCAATTTAATGATACATGCGCAGATAGTGTAATGTCAGGATGAATGGGTGTATAAAGGATGAGGGCATCCTTCTTCGAGTGAATGAGAGAACCTTCATGGAAAGACAACTAAACAAAATAGATATTAAACAAAGAGATAACAAGTTTCTTGGCAAAGGTTGATCCTAGGAACTAATGGGATTCCTCGAAGGGTGTCAACTCATTTTACAATTAAGTAATACTGATAATATCACAATTGACAATGAAGGAATGACTAGAATTTCAGAGGGATAAAGAGATCATGTTCCACGTGATAGGCGGCCCAAGCAAGGGCTACAATAATCTTGAACTCCTTGAAATACTCAAACCATAACTATTCAAATGCATCGCATTCTTCTTGTATAACTTCAGGTTGATCTTTGATGTCCTCAACGTCTAGTGTCAAGGTGATGACATAAAGATTGAGTTCATGCGCAATGTCAAATTGTTCCCAAATGAAGGGTTGTTGGATGATCAGAAGACTATATATGTTTATAATTAGATGGGCTTGACTTGGTACAATCATCTATAGAGAGACACAACTAGAAACATGTATATTAGACATAAAACATATTGATAATGACAAAAAATGTGATCAATATGATTTAAGATGCTAAAATGATAGGGATCACTAATGATTTAGGGGAATTGCTGACGATTTTGATAAATCACTGGCGATTACTATATAAAATATTGATTCTTGATAAAATGCAAATTGGATGTAAAACAAATAATCTAAAGACTGATATGGGTTATAATATGATGTGTTGGCAAGCTAAAAGTGAAAATAAGTAACACATACTTACTTTGACTACGGAATGTTTGAAAATGGTGTTGTAGGAACCTTACTGTGTTTGTTGAGCTTCCATAGGCTTGCTAGGGATGTTGAAAGTCTCAAGATGCTCGTGGTGATATCATCTAAGTCTCTAGAATAACAAAGCTTCGTTGCAATGCGTGAGGATCCTTAACCAGGAGGTTTGATGTTGCTTTTATAATCACTAACAATTATGTTAGGGTCATTGGCGATCCAAAAAATATGGGGAAAACCCGCTTGGAAGTGGTTTTAAACACTTCCAAATAAGGTTTTCGGGTTTGGATGCGAGTGGAAATGGTTGAGAAGGTTTTTAGGGAGTTGGGAGGTTGGATGGTTAAGACTATAATGGGTTAGAATAGGTTTTTAGGTGGTTATGGGGGTTTAGGATATGTAATTAGGTTTTACTGGGGTAGAAATGTGTTTTTACGAGGGTGAGGGTATGACTTAGGATAGGTTTATGATTTAAGTATTAGATTAATATTTGAGATATGAATGTGAGGGATGTTGGCAGGTCACCTAGGGTGTTAAAAATATGTTGTCTACATCAAGAGTTAAGGGGTTTATGTAGTGGTTAGTTATGTCCATATTATCTTCAAGCTTTAATTTGTCATCCATTTAATGGTTTCTTTCCTTTTCTTGAAAAATTAAATTAGAAAATCATAATATTTTGGCCATAGAGTAAATTATAGAGATGATACTAATAAATGTAATATGTGAAAAATCCAGAATGACCATGCACTTGATACCTCTCAATGTATTCATATAGATGTTGTTAAGTTGTAAATCTATTACATTGTGATAATATGGTCCATTTAATTACAATTTGTGTTGTTTTAGAAAATGTGCAATAAGATTACTGAGAAAGGCATGAGTTTTACATATTAAGATTTTGTGAATAAGAGTTGAATAATTAGGAAGGTCAAAGATAATCGACTTTCACTTTCCTAGATATTTAAGGGACCTTGATGGGTGGAAACTTATAATTTCTTTATGTTCTCTTTCAAACTTACTAAAATTCTAGATAATACCTTAACCTTATATGGTCATTATATGTCCTTTGTAACGTCAAAATGTAAATACATTGTCTACCTTAAATTGAGTTGTGCATTCTATTAAGCTTTTAAAATAATTAAATTGTTGCCACCACTAACTTAGTTAATGACTTACTTTTATTAAGATAACTTATTTCCTAAACAGTAGTTATTATGTAATCATATTCATCCAAGCCTTAAAACTAGAGATTTATCATCCTTATGAATTAAACCTAAAGGATGAACCACAACTATATTGTGTTTAGGGTTCCTAAATGTTGTTCATGTACATTGGCGATGTTAATCTTATAAATGGCTTACAACTTCTACAAGGCTTGCTATCATCTCAATAATGTCTAATATATCAATTTTTTATGTTGGAGATCATACATGGTTGTATTCTAAGTTAGATTTCAAGATGACATTAGCTTTGAGAGTGTGTGGTGAACCTAATAATGCAAAACACTACGACTAATGTGGACAGTTTTCATGATAGCTCAATATGTATGTGATGGTATATAGTAAATTGATAAGACTATAAACACCAAGGTCCTTACGATTATCTTAGTACTTAGAACTGAAATATGTAGGAGGTACGTACCTTTCTTTAGTCTTACGGCCACAAGCACAACCCCTGTGTTGTTTTTTAATGGTATTTTAGTATGACAGATGTAGTTCACTACCATCATAAGATAACTTTGTTAGGTGATAATTTACACAATCAAATCTCTTTCTTGCCACATTGTTTCTATATCTACCCGCTTCATTAAAGTTTGGGGCCACTCCTTGTGTTTTTGGGAGGTGAGTGGAGGATATGCAAGTTTGTGGTTTGAGACAAAGTGTTCTAATGATACTTTTCCTCTCATGTGTCGGTTACGTAGGTTTAACTCGATCTTTTATGGATTCTTGGTACTAATGCATCGAGATACGTGTTGTATTTTGTACTCCCGCTCGATGGTAAATGTATGTAATTATATTAATATGATTTGTACTCTTCTTATAACTAGAAAGCAAAAGTAAATACAATGAGAATTCTATTTTATAATGTGATTGATTGTTCAAGCTAACCAATTTGTATGAGATGAAATAGAAATGCAAAATGATATATTGACAAAAATGGGATAGATAAATAATATATGAAATATTTAGTTATCTTTCTTCACATGAATTATGTTACTTTAAAATGTTTAAGTGCTAGATTAACTAAGTGTGTCTCAGGGATTAGGAATCGATTAATTGATTATGTGCCCTCTCCTATTTCTTAGGTTCGTATGGTGAATTTTTCTCCACTTCAATTTTCTAATATTTAATTAAGAAATAACTACAAAAACAATCATTTTTACATAGCCAAAAAATGATTCATATATGTTAAAAATAATAAAGGATTTGAAGAATGTGAAAAATGTAAGAGCGAAAAAATTAAGGGAAAAAACAAAACTACAAACATATAAAACAACTTGAAACAATATGAACATAAATAATAATAATAATAATAATATTAAAAACAACGCTTATCAGAAATAATCCTGAACCAATAAACCATGAACACACGCGTACACTAGCACGATGATAATTTACAAGTCCCGTACCAATTACAAGTTGAATGATCAGCTCAACTAAACGGGAAGCTACAGTCCTTCCCGTGGGGATCTAATTAAGAAGGCCGTCGGCGGTAAATGCGTGTTAAGGGGTCCATTGGAGATTATCCAGTGGTGGGCTTTGGAGAAGAAGCTGCTAGTCGTTTAAACGCGTCATTCAGTTGTATTTTAGGGGCGACATCGAAGAAGAAGAAGCACAAGCAGAAGAAGAGATGGGTATAGTGAGTACAGTTTTGGGTTTGTTCGGTTTCGGAGTGGGCGTTTCCATTGGTGTGCTCATTGGCTACTTCCTTTTCATCTACTTTCACCCCAACGATGTCAAGGTCAGTACTTCGATCTGCTCTCTCTTTCATTTTCCTCATCGCTAATTTCCGAATTAGGTTAGTTCCAGTAAAATGGCAATGGTCATTTAGGCCTTGGGAAACTGTTTGAGATATAACTCGACATTATATGGTAATCTGTGGGTGCTCTATACCACAACACAGGCTTTACAGCCTTCCGGCACCGATGCAAGTTTAGAGACCAAATACGAGCTATTTCATGCAACCTGTTTTGTCTGTACCTCCACCCCTCTTTTCCCTAATGAAAACAGAAGCTGTTCCTTCATTAAAACATTTTAATGTAACCCACTCATAGTCGGAGAAGGATGAACTGAAATGTGATTCCTATGCTTTTGAAGGATAAGTTAATTATTCTCGATTGTGAGGCCGTGATGTCTGCAAAGTTTTCTGCATGAAACGATGATATGGTAACGGTCTTCCCCTCACCATTCCGAGAGCCAGGAGCTCGGCGTGTACATTTGGCTAATGGATATTTCATAACATGTTAGGGAATGCCTTCCCAGTAATGCAAGCCTAGAAAGAGATACAAGAACAAATCAAAGATAATCAGTTTTGTTTTTAAAGATTTCGCTTTTTCTGATGGAAATTGGAGTTTCTTTTTGTTTTAACTTTTTTGATTTGTTTCATTTAAATATTGGTAAGTTGCAACACATTCCGAGAGAGGGGATTTTTTCAGTCTTGGAAATGGTGTGGAAATAGATACGTGTTTCAAATGCCCACAATCTTCCTATCCGTGTTTCATTATTTGGGAACTCGATTGGAAACATCCTGGTATGTTTTTCACATATATTTGATGTGTTACCTGTCTTCTTGGCCCCATTGTAGCAAAATCAATGTGAGAAAAATCTTGCTGCAATTTATACATTGAATGTATGGTGTTTATTTTATGGAGAATAGACAACACTGTTTTGTATGCAAGTGGTTAGAATCCTCACATTAAGATCTGTGTTGATGAATTTCTGAACAGAATATCCAATTAAAGATCATAGAGCAGGTTGTCCCTTTGGCTTGTGACTGGAATTAGCAGGTGTATGCTTAACAAGAAGAAGAAGGATTAGGAAGTTGTTGTTTTGAGTTTAGGAAGTGGAAAACCCAAGCCAAAGTTCAATTTGCAACAATGGCATATTTCGGATTCCATATCAACGAGGTGCATTTCATAAGATTGGAAGCAAGAGTTGCAGATCTCACCAATAATCTTGATAGGATGTTGAGTGCGCTCACTAAGATGAATGTAATTCCACACCATGAGGTGAAGGGAGATTAGCAAGGGGAAGTGGAAGATGGCAAGGAGAGCTCCAAGGAAGAAAAGGCTTTGGATAGGGTAACATCAAAACTATTGTACAAGATGAAAGCTAAGGCAGACAACTAAGTGACCTTGATGGCTGGAAACTTATAGCTGCTTCATGTTATCTTTTAAATTCATTAAAACTCTATATCCCATCTTAACCTTAATGGTCATTAATCGTCCTATATAACCTCAAAACGTAGATAACTTGTCTACCTCAAATTGACATGTGCATTCTATTAAACTTTCAAAATAATTGAATTTTCGTCATTACTCACTCAGCCGCTACTTTTATTGAGATAACTTATCGCGAAAGCAATATTTATCATGTTGTTGTAATCGTCTAAGCCTTAAAACTAGATATTTATTGTCCTTACGAATCAAACCTGAAGGATGGACAACAACTATATTGTGTTTAGGGTTCTTGAATGTTGTTCAAGTACATCATTGATGTCAATCTTGTAAATGATATGGGACATCTACGAGGCTTGCTATCACCTCATTAGTGTCATTTGTGTGTGTGTTGGAGATCATATGTGGTTGTGTTTTGAGTTGGATTTTGAGATGACATTAGCTTTGAGAGTGTGTGGTAAACCTAAGAATGTGAATCGCTGGTATAATGTGGGCAGTTTTCACAATAGTTAGATATGTATGTGATTGTAGATAGTAAATTGCTAGGATTGTAGGCTTGGAGGTCCTTATGCAACCCTAGTACTTAGAGTTGGAATTTGTAGGGGGTACCTACATTTCCTTAGTCTTATGGCCTCAAACATACACTTGTGTTGTTTTTAAAGAGTATTTCATTATGACCCATAATTGTCACAAGATAACTTTGTTAGTTAATTATTAATAACTTAATTTGCACATTTAACTCTTGTTCTTGCCACATCAGTTTTGTATCGACGTGCTTCATTGAAGTGTAGGGCCACTCTTTGTGTTTTTGGGAGGTTTGTGGAGGATCTATAGGTTTGTGGTTGGAGGCTAAACATTCCAATGATATTCTCCCTCACTTGTGCCAATTTTGCAACTTCAAGTTGATCTCTTATGGATTCTCGTTACTAAAGTATCAAGATTTCTATTGCATTTTGTGCCCGATGGCAGATGAATGTATTTATATTGAAATGATTTGTAGTCTTCTTGTAACATAAAGGCAAAAGTAAATGTAACGAGCATTTTATTTTATAATGTAATGGACTGTTCAAGTTATTCAATGTGAAATGACTAATTTATATATGATGAAATGTAAATGTGAAATGACATATTGGTTTAGATGATGCATGATTATTCACTTAAGTACTATAATTTGAATATTCGGTTATCTTCCTTTACATGAATTGTGCTACATTAAAATGCCTAAGTGTTGGATTAGTTAGGTTTGTGTTAGGGATTGGGAATCGATGATTGGATTCCTTTCCTGGTTGTGTTATCTTGGATTCGTTCGGTGATTTTTTTCACTATTTGATTTTCTGGTATTCGATGAGGATGTTGCTACAAGAAGTGACCATTTTTGCATGGCATGAAAATGGTCACTATTGTTGGGGTTTATTTCCCAAGCTTCCCACCCATAGGTCTACACCCCAAGAGTAGCGCATGAGTGATAATCTGATGTGTGTTGGTACATCACTTGGACTTTTAAGCCAAGCACTCACCTGAAGCACGTGAGGGGCCGAGCTCTTATTGGGTTAAGGTTTGGGGTCTCGAAGGGCAACAATTAGGTAATTCTTCGAAGTTAGTTGCTTTACTATCGACAACATTCATGCTCATTTCAACTTAAGATATCTATGCGTAACAACTAGTGCAATCCATCATTGGCAAGAAAGAACATACTAACAACAAAGAAAGCATGAGCTACACATATGACAAATTGGAACAAAAATTGGTATATATTACTCAAGTCGCTTTGTGCAGTTCAACACACAATCCAACTACATATTGATACAGCACTAATGTTCCTTACGATGCCCTAAAGGGGGCCTATTTATAGCATTACACAAAGATTTCAAATTCAAATTATACTGCCCAAGCTACAGGGGGTCGAGTTAGTTGGCCATTAAAGCGAAGCTACCCCCAACCAATCATGTCATGATTTTCACTGATAGCTTCCTTAGGATTTTCCATTGACATCCCGTACTTGAGTCGGGTAGCGTCCACGCTCCCTTGTTTTGGTCCTCAGTCCTTGCACATGTTTAACAATACTTGTGCCACCTAACAACTACTCTACGCATAAAGAGTCTTCAAAATTTTGGGGTCAACATCCCCCTAGACTAATTTGGTTATTCGTCCCTAGGGAATTGCCCTTCCTTTCTTATCCACTCACTTCATTGCTACGGTGGCTGCACTTCAAAAGCACTCCACTTTATCATGACAACTTTAATTTCTTTGGTGGCCTGGGTACTTTGCAAAATAACTTCTTAAGAGGTTCCCATTTTGCCTCCTCTTTGACTGATAGCCATGCTGCATGCAACTTTATAGAAATTGTGCTTGTGATTTCTTTAAGATCCTCCTCCTCCATGTCTTGCAACTAGAGGTTATATGCATTTTCCGAGGCCTTTTGCATCATTGCGATGCTTTTGCCCAGTGCTGAGACTTCTTGGTGGACTTATCCTCGCTTGGTCTTATCCTTGATTTAGAAGATCTTGGACCCAAGCGCCTCCTTTTCATCTTCTTCGTTGAGGTTTTTGCTAACTACCTCCGTGCACTTAAGAAGATCTGCCCTGCTAATTTAACTTTGTCTTGCAGCTCGACCATAGTTTGTTCTAGAGCATCCAATTGCTTTATCAGGTCTTTGCACAACTCAATCAAGGGATCTTTTTGTTTTGGCGCATGGGTTGGTCTTTGGAGTAGTTGATATGCTATCTAATCTAGGGGTTTTTTGTTTGCATCCATGGTCAACATAGGACCTGCCCCAAGAACTCTCTCCTTTAGCGCTTGTGCATGCTTCTCAAAACTTTGCAGTCCCTTTTTTGCCGCCATGGCTCTCTTCTTTGCTATGAGTTGCTTCAACTCCGTCTCCTCTAGGTGTACTTGCTTGCCTTTGAACATGTCCTTGTTGATCATGCTTTGTTGGATGACTTCGACTGCTAGTTTGATTAGTGCATATCATGCCCTTTCTTCTGACAACACATTGGGGCCCAGGATTACGACATCATGCCTTGTACTTATTTCCCTCTGAACCTCAAATTTTTTCCTTGGAATTCGTAGTGGGTTTCATCTAGAAGTGTTGGTGGGCAATTGCGTTTGAGTGAACTTTGTGGAATTTTGAGGGTGCACGACCTATGTGAGATAAGACTCTCTTTCTTCCCGAGTGGTCTCTTCTTCCTCTTCATCTTCTGGAAGCTTCCTGTGCCACCCTACACTCTTCCCTTCCCTTCTTCATCTCATTCGCTTCTTTCATGGGCAATTTCCTCTTGGTGGTTTGATGAGCTATCAATATTAAAGATTTATGGCTGATCCCCTCCTCTCTTTGTTTGTTCTGGGCTACTTGAGACGTGCATTGGGCAATTCTGTTTTGGTGTCCTCACGAGTTCCTCAGAGTATTGTTTCTTGTAATTTCCCATTACCCTCTAAGGGCATTCTCTGCATCCCTCGCATCACTTAGGTTTTTTTGCGTGCATGTGGGGACTTGGTGCCTTTGGAGGATTCTTTAGTGGGGTTTTTACACGACGGGATTGCAGCAAAGGAGGTTCTAATGGTGATTTTGGAGGCGGAGGTTGAGCTATTGATCGTTGTTGTGGGTCGCCGACTAACACCACTGTTCCTAGTGAGTGCATTCGTAGAAGTACCTACGAGGATTCTTCTTGGGCCACAAATTGGGTGTTCAAGCCTCCTATCGTCCCTCTCGAATTCTTTTTCTTGTGTAGTTTTTTCTCTTGGGTCATCTTCTTCCTCTTTTTCTTCGTCTTCCCCAGTTCTCTTCAAGATCCATTTAGTTTGTGGCACCTTCTTCTCTTCAACAGGTGGGTTATTTAGCTTTGGATGGAATGCATATGTAACCTTACTCTCATACGCCTCATTCCCCTTGTGCACTATGAGCTCATTTGGGGGTTTTACTCGGTTGTGTTTGTAATCTGATTCGCTAACAGAGGCATCATCTACATGGGGGTACCTATTCATGGATCTTAGCACAAGGCTTTGCTCGTCAAGCTTCATCGGATCCACCTTCCTTTTTGTGTTTGTCACACATTCTAATGAATGCTCTAGGTAGTGAGCTGTGAATGCATATGGTAGCTTGCACCATCCCATCCATTTGCCATTAGTTAGCTTGATCCTTGCTAGGCACATTTGTTGAATGGCGCCAAGGGTTACATAGTTCTAACATGCACTCGGTACTTCAGGAGGGATGCACCATTCTTGTCTAAAAGTGGTAATGTAGTTCTCGTACCGTTAGTCTAACTTTACTTGTTATGGCTTGATGAACTTCTTGGGGTAGGGGTATTTTTCAAATCGTCGTGTAGGAGAGCTATAGGGTTCTTGGAACTCCCTTATTTCCTTCCCATACCCATCTTGTATGTTGATATCATCATCTACCATGATTGTAATCAATATGTTCTCCCATTGGAAAGGGGCTCCTTTCTCTTGTGACGTGCACACCTTCAATTATTTCCTTGCAAATTTATTTAGCAATATTGAATTGTTTCTTCTGCATAGCTATCATGTGTGCGATGTATAGCCATACATGGCTAATACTATCCCACCTACCCGAGTGTGCAATCTTGTTGCCGATTAGCCTAGCAATGATGCACATTATTGGGTCGTTAAGCTCATCAAAGGGCATGGTGAATTTCCCCCTTGTAATTTAATTGCCTTGCCACTATCTTGATGGCTGTTGCGTATTTTAGGGTTTTTTTGATATCTGCACGCTTGTAAGATATCCCAATAAGCATGTTGATTAACTTGACGAATTTTTCTAGCATCGCCTTGCGAAATAGAATCAATTATCATGGACATGCAATATCAAGAAGTGTGTTAGGAGGAGCGGTTTTTCAAAGGGGAGTTTGAACAACTGCAATATCCCTATCTTCTCTAGGATTAGCCTGATCTAGATGTTGGACACTACCTCGCCTTTTGTGCCCACAATTTTGTTGGTCACAAGGCAGTCCTCCAAATCTATTTTTGTTCTTGGCTTGTCATTGGTTGTACTCTTCAATCTTATTCTTTCCCACCTTGCTGGTCCACTATCCCAACGGGCACTTTATTGGGAACAACATTTTTAGAATTTCGTCAACCTAGACCTCTTCTATTGGTGACGGTGCCTCTTCCTCTATGACGGTTTATCAATCACGCTCCTCATCTATCTAGTTTTTATTGGTTGGGCTAGGAGTTGAGTTTTCTTTAGTGACGTCTTTGTTGGCGTCATCTTTGTTGTTGCCACCATCTTCTTAGGGGGCATTCGTGCCCCCCGTGACCCTAAGTTAACTCTCGGTGCTTGTGGCTTGCTAAAACTCCACATCTTGCCTAGTTAGGGCGTGTTCTTTAGCTATCACCTGGGGAATGTTTCAACTGTAGTTGGAATTGAGCAGGGTATATTATGTAGTGGTTTGATTGCACAATGACTATCATGTGAAATCGTTGGATTGCACAGATAGTGCGTAGCGTTCGGTGTGTAATGCAAGATTTGTGAAGAATTGTGTATTCTCAATTATAAGCATACACACAAATGTATGGATACTTGAGCATCTATGGAATATACTCTTGGAGGTAGCGGATGCACAATTTGAAAACTATGTGGGATTATGCATGGGATCGGTGTGCAGTGGGGGTTTCTTTTATGGTGTGTAGAGGAGTTACACAACATTGGATATTGATGGTGATAGATAATGATTGCTAGGGATAGTGATAGTAATGCATTGTCAAGCATTTGTTAGGGGCTGAAGATGTCGAGTGACGTGTTGATGATTAGGTGGCAGTTAGAGGGAATCTTGGGAATCTTTGTCAGTTTAATCATCAGGTTGTCTAAAGCATGCATATGTTTTAGAGCACGCTGATTCCTAGGAGCTTATCCTTGGAAGTGGTTGGGATAACTATTTTGGGGCTGTCGTGTTTCTATGAATATCAACCGGGTCTAGGATGAAGGAGAGACAAGATGCATGCTAGAGACATCATCTGAGTATATGAGTTAGTGTACTGAGCATGTTAAGTGCTGAACACTATATCGTATTGTAAGACAACATTGTAGTTGCGCAAAGGTTTTGCATGGCCTATTGAAGTATTGGGAACATAGTCTTGTTCGGATCTTGTTGTGTACTGTTGGGTTAGATTGAGTGCAATAAGATAGATCTCTGTTACTGGTTTTTTACCTGAAAGGGTTTTTCCAGTATAAAGTTGTCTATTTCTTGTGCTTTATTTTTGCTTTGCGTTGTACTAAGATTCATTCTTGTCTTTCATCTTTTTTGCATTAGATCTATTTAAGTTTTTGGTTGGGTTTGTGCGGCTTGCACGTTCTTTAAATTTTCCAACATCTGGTATTAGAACATTTGTGTGTTCAAAGTTGAAGGCACTTCAGGAGTAGATCTTGAAAAGTTGTTTTGACTGAGGTGTGTGAATCTTGTGCAAGGATCATACATGTTTGGAAGCACTAGAATAGAGATTGAAAAATTCAATGGGCAAAATTTTGAGCCATGGAAACTCAAAATGGAAGATCTCTTGATTGACAAAGATCAATGGGTAGCTGTGTCACAAATAGGAGCTGTGGGGTTGGAGCAAGAGGAATGGGACAAAGTTGATAGGAAAGCGAGAAGTTCTATCCTGATTATGTTTGTCAAATTTAGTACTATTGAATGTATCTGATGAGAAGATGACAAAGAAATTGTGGGATAAGTTGGGAAAGTTATACCGGGCTAAATCTCTAGTTAACAAACTATTTCTACGAAGGAAGATGTATTCCTTGAGAATGAAGGATGGTGACTCAGTTACAAAGCACCTGATTGCCTTCAACACTTTGTTAAGTCAATTATTGTCTGTTGATATCAAGATAGATGATGAGGATAAATGTATTATGCTTCTATGTTTGTTGCTAGACTCTTGGGATAATCTAGTGATGGCGATCACTAGCACTTCAACCAAGCTCAAGATGGATGAGATTGTCTCTGCCTTATTGTCAGAAGAAGTAAGGTGCAAATCCAATGAAGATCACCAAGTTGACATGCGTTGCTAGTGTGTGGGAGAGCGCAGGAAAAAGGCAAGTGGAAGATGGGAGAATCATGCAAAGTCAGGGGTAAATCAAAAGCTTCAGACAAGTCCTTTTTGAAGAAGTGTTGGAACTACGACAAGTCAATACACTTTAAGAAGGATCGCACTTTAATAAGGATAAATATAAGATGAAGGTGGATAAGAGTAAACCACCCGATGGTTCATCCTTTGGTAAAAAATCGGTTGATGAAGATGGTGATGTGTAATTGGCAGCTTTGAGTGTGCAATCATGCAGTGAAGCATGGTTGGTCGACTTTGGTGCATCTTTCCACATGACCTCTCATAGAGACTGGTTCTGCGAGTATGAGAGGTATGATGGTGCTAATGTCTTTCTGGGAGATGACTCCACTCACTATATTGTGGGTTGAGGCAGAGTTAAACTAAGGTTCAAAGATGGGAGGATCAAGACTCTCCATGGAGTTTTACACATTTTAGGCCTTGTGAGGAATTTAGTTTCGGTTAGCAAGATGTGTGATATTGGAGTGCAAGTGTCTTTCACAAAGGATGGTTGTAAAATGGTGTGCATGGAACAATGGTACTTTCCAGAGGAGTGGGCTTTGGAACCTTGTTCCAAGTAGATGTGAGTACGGTTCTTGATGCTTGCAACAACATTATTGTTCCTGAGGCCAATGAAGTACATGAGAAAGCCAACATGTCTCTAGTGGTGAAGACAATGCTATGGCATAATAGGCTAGGTCATATTGGCGAAAAGGGATTGCACTCTACAATTCAAAGGAATGGCAAAAGGGATTGATGAGGGTCCCTCAAACTTTGACTTTTGTGAGCATTGTGTTTTGGACAACCAAAGCAAAGTGAAATTTCCCACAAGCATTGCACATGCAAAAGGGATCTTGCAGGTAATACATAGTCATGCATTTGCATCGGTAAAGGTTGCATCACTTGGGAAAGCCATGTACTATGTGTCATTCATAGATGACATTTTAAGGAAAATCTAGATATATAACTCTCTAAAAGAAGTTTGAAGTTTTCAAGAAATTCAAGGAGTTCAAAGCCCTTGTGGAGAACTAGAAGGAGAAAAAGATTAAGGTGTTGTACATTATTAATGGGGGCGAGTTTTGTTCAAAATAATTCAAGGAATTCTGCAAGGAGTGTGGAATCGAGACGCAAAAGAAAACTACATATGTGCGACAACAAAATGGAGTTGCGAAGCAAATGAATAGGACACCAATGGAGAAAGCCTTGAGTTTGCTGAGCAGTGTGTAGTTGGAGCAAAATTTTTGGCTTGAAGCAGTGATTATCGTTTGTTAATTGGTGAACCGGTCACCATTTTTGGCATTAGAAAATATGATTCTGCAAGAAGCTTGGACCTATAAGAAACCATCCCGTAAACACCTTAAAGTTTTTGACTGTGATGCACATGTTCATATTCCGAAAGAAAAGAGGACAAAGCTTGACTATAAGTCTGAGAAGTGCATCTTCATGGGATAGGGGAATGGTAGGAAAGGTTACGAGCTGTGGAATCCAAAATCAGAGAAGATGGTCTACAGTCACAATGTTGACTTCAAAGAATTGAAGAGGATTCCTACACAAAAGGATGTGAGCAGTGATGAGGTTGAGCTAAAACATCTAGGAAAGCAACCAAAAGAAAAATCATTTAGAGTGTGGTTTGACATGGAGTCTGAAGAGCCTATAACTGAATATGAAGTTGTTGATGAAGTAGCGCAATGAGAGGAAGAATAACCTTGAACTTTGTGCCTAGAAGGTCAGAACGAGTGCGCAAAATGCTGGAAAGGTATAGCCCCACTGATTATTGTTATGCTTTCCTACTGTCAGTAATAGACAATGAAGATCCAAAAAAGGTCTGCGAAGCACACGTCTCTAAGGAAAGTGCATTTTGGAAGGAAGCATTGGAGGAGGAGATGGAGTCTTTGAGGACAAATGAGACTTGGGATCTGGTTAAGTTACCTATTGGAAGAAAGCCGATAGGCTGTAAACAAGTAAGTGCAAATGCGCAAGGTAAATTGGAGAAATATAAGGTTCGCCCGGTTGCAAAAGGGTTCTCTCAACTCGAGGGAATTAACTTGAGTGAGATATTCTCTCATGTTGCAAACTTGACTTTGATATTTTTTTTAGCTATTGCAACTGCATATGATCTGGAGATAGATCAAGATGGATGTTAAGACAACATTCTTGCATGGAGAGCTTGAAGAAGGAATCTACATGGTACAACCCGAAGGTTTCAGGGTCAAAGGAAAAGAGGATTTGGTTCGCCTTTGAAGAAATCCTTGTATGATTTGAAACAATTGCTAAGGATGAGGGATCAGAAGTTTGATAGCCATGCGCCCAAACTTGGTCTCATGCGCAGTGAGGCAGATCCTTGCTTGTAATTCCAAGAAGAAAGAAAGAACTTTATCATTATAGTGCTCTATGTTGATGACATGTTGCTGATTGAAAATTGCAAGGCAATGATCGAGTAGGTAAAGTCTTAGCAGTCTGTGTAGTTCAACATGAAGGATCTCGGTGCTGCAATTTTATTTTGGGCATGAAAATTGTGTGAGGTCGAGCAGACAAGAAACTTTGGATAGGTTAGAGGAAGTATGTTGAGATGGTTTTAGAATGGTTTAGAATGCATGACAATAAACTTTTTAGCACACCTTTTTAGTTGGTCAAAAACTCTTGGTTGTGCAATGTCCAAAAACTCAAGAGTAGTTAGAGGACATGGTTTGGGTATCGTATGCATGTGCGGTGGGAAGCTTGATGTATGCAATGGTTTGCACAAGACTTGACATTGCACATACAGTGGAGTTATTAGCAGATACATGGTGAATCCTAGGATGGAACAATGGATTGTGGTGAAAATTATTTTCAGATATTTGTGCAAAATGTCTGATCATGTGATTTGTTATCAGCGAAGTCCCGGTGAAAGCAAGGTATTGAGTTTACATGGTTTTGTGGACTTTGATTAGGGTAGAGATCTGGATTTGCGTAGATCCACTAATGGGTACATTTTCAACTTGTTTGGTGGAGGGGTAAGTTGGATGAGCAAACGTCGAGCAAGTGTTGCTATTTCCACCACTAAGCGGAGTATATGGTAGCTACTCATGCAAGCAAGGAAGTAGCGTGGCTTTAGAGATTGTGTTCCACTATTGGGGTCATCTAAGACACGATGAGAGGATAGATTGTGACTCACAGAAGTGCGATTTGTCTGGCAAAGAACCTCGAGTATCATGCACGCACTAAACACATTGATGTGCAATATCATTTTATGAAGGAAAAGATGGAAGAGAAGAAGCTGCTATTGAAGAAGGTGGAGACCAATCTGAATATTGCGGATTCATTGACCAAGGTAATGATTGTTGAGAAGCTTATTTGGTGCAAGGAAAATATGGGCTTAATTGCTTGTGTTTGCTAAGGAATGAGTTTGTGCTACCTTCATGCGAAGTGTTCAAAAGGTGGGAGAATGTTGGGAATGTTTCAACTTTGCATGGCATTGTAACCATTGCACAATGGCTGGATTGTGTAGACAGTGTGCAACTTTGGTCCACAATTAAGAATTTGTAAAGAATAATGTAATCTAAACATAAGCATGTGTACAAGCGTATGAGTACTTGAGCATCATGGACTATGCTTTGTAGGTGTAAAAACATAGTGTGAACTATGTGGGACTTTGTGCTGGACCACGACGCAGTGGGAGTTGCTTTATGGTCCACACAAGAGTTGCAACATTGGATAGCGATGGTTTCAAATAGCAATTGCTATGCATTGTCAAGCATTTGTTGGGCATTGAAGACGCCAAACAACGTGTTAATGATGATTAGGTGGCGGTTAGAGGGAATCTTAGGATTTTCTGTTAGTTTAATCATCGAGGTGTTTTAAAACATGCCTATGTTTTAGAGCATGTTGATTCCTAGGAGCTAATCACTGAAAACGGTTGGGACAACTTTTTTCAGGCTGTTGTGTTTTCTATAAATATCAACTGGGTCCAAAATGAAGAAGAGGTGAGGTGCATACAGGACACATCATTTGAGTATGTGAGTTAGTGTACTGAGCATGTTAAGTACTGAATACTGTATAGTATTATAAGTCAGTATTGTAGTTGCGCAAAGGCTATGCATGGTCTACTGAAGTACTGCGAACAAAGTCTTTTCTGAATCTTGTTGTACTGATGGGTTAGATTAAGTGCAATAAGAAAAATATCTATTGCTGGGTTTTTTACTTGAAAGTGTTTTCCTAGGATTTCCGCTGCTCTATTTCTTCATCGCATTGTACTAAGATTGATGCTTGTCTTTCATTTTTTCTGCATTAGATCTATTTAAGTTTCTGGTTGGGTATGCGCGGCTTGCATAGTCTTCAACTCCAACATTTCCGCTGCTCTTGTGTCATAAATTTCTCCTCTCTACTTGGGGTTTTGTTTGCTACGTGCTCTCTTATACTTTGCTTGCTTGCAAAGTTTGCAAATGCTTTCGCAATTGGGGGGTCTCTTTATATATCTGGCTGATGGTATCATCATGCATCATTGATCCATTAAAATTTGAAATACCGACTAGGGTTCCATGCCTATGCCCTTTCCATTGGATGCATTTTTCTCTCCTTTCTTGGTTCTCTTTCCTGACATGACACACTTTACCTTCTCTTTTCCCTTATCCTTTGGTCGGTACACATGGGCAATGTGCTTTTCTGCAATTCCTTGTTTTCATTTTTGAGTGTTTCCCTTTATCTGAATGTGCTACCTCATTCCTCATTTCTCCCCTGGACTTATATGGAAAATGTTCCTCCATCACTCTTGTCCATCTTTACAGCTTAGTTCAGTCTTATCCCCCTCTTTTCGTGCAACGTCCACCTATTTGTCAATCCCTCACGCGCATGCACGTGCTTTTGTACCCTCTGTTTTGCGCGCACACCTATCCTTTCTTGGTGACACCCTTGTGATTCCCTCCATTCCTTATTTTCCCAAGCCTGGAATTTTGTTGGCTGGTCAAAGTTTCTTGACCTGATTTGAACTGCTGTGCATGCACGCACATATAAGAACTTTACACAAATTCCTACAAAACAGAAAATAAATTAGCAAGATAGTTGGCTTTTCTGCCTTATATCTAATATTTGTAAGGGTCCATTAGGGATGCTATGCTTTTGTCTGCTCCTATTAAAATTTACTGGAAGCAATTCACCATCTAAGGTGTGTGCAGTTTACAAGCACTGGTCTCCAAAATGTCATGGATGATGTTGGGTCCCATCCATCTTATATGCAGTTTACTTGGGTTCTTAGCATACCTTGAATCATACAAGAGCACATATGTGCCCTTGGCCAACACTTTATTCTTGCACTTATCATGCCATAGCTTCTGACGCGTCTACCCCACTCCTTGACCCCATTTGGCTGAAAGCCTCTTCTCATCTAGTTGCATAAGTGCTTGGAGCTTTTCATCTATTGCTTTCTTATCATCCAATTCTATTATGAGGGCAATGCACAATGAAGGTACTATAAATAGGTAATACTATCTCTTTCCCAACCACTAGCTGGAACGGAGTATGCTTTGTCAACCACTTATATGTTGTTCTATAAGCCCAGGATACTGTTGACACTAAATCATCCTAGTTAGACCTTCCCACATCGTAGATCTTTGTTAATTCCATGCTCTTTATTCTACTTGGTTTTGGGGCTGATTGCTCTATTCCATTCCACTAGAGGGCGAAAATCCTTTTGTGTGGCAAGCAAGGAAGATGAAATCCTTCCTTGTTGAAGGTTGGAGAATGAAAACACTTTAATTGGTGGTTCCAAGGGCTTCAAAGAAGATCATCTTACTGGTTGGCAGCTAGGGCTTGAAGAAGAAAGAGATGTCAACGTCTTCTACATCAATTTGGCACCCTCTCCTAGGGCGGTGACTTGGGTGGAGAAGGGTTTGAGTGTCTTCTAGGGCACCAATTGACATTTTGTGTTGATATTCAGATTCGTCCTACTTTATAAGGCTAATTTCTCACTTCATTGGTATTTGTTGGGGTTTGGAAACATCATTTTGAGCCCTTATTGTGAGTTGTACTTCTGCTGGTTATTTAATTAATTCCAACTGTGGTTTATCACGTGTTTCTTGTTTATTTATGAAGTATATTGGCTGGAATAATATCTTCATGATTGACTAAAATATTCAGAATCATTCTTTGTCATTTTCAACTTCTTGTTGCATGAGAATTGCTGCCTTAAGTGCTATTACAGTTCGCTGCCCTAGAGGGTTCATTTACTAATTTACAGCTGGTTTTTGATGCCTGAAGGGTGTGATTTCAGTTCGTTGCTAGGGTTTGACGACTGCTGTTCCAAAAATCTGATTTCTTGCGTTTGACTGAGGCCAAACCCTTATTTTCAGATTCAGCCCTAGAAAGGGACATTACACACACAAATGGCGACAAATCAATGAGAGAATGTTTACCTCTGTGTTACAAATAGGATATCCCAATCCTCTCACTTGCATGCTAGATGTTGTGGATCTACCTTTACTTGGTGTCAAGGGCCATCTAGTTTTCTTTTCTAGTAGTCCAGGGCACGGGGACAAAGGTGTATCATGAGTTTTTTTCCTCAACTTATAGAGGCTTGTTAACCTCCGGCGTTAGGAGAGGTTCTAGGAGAAGTACATGGCTTCCTCCTAGGATTGTCCAACTTGCTCCCCTTAGCCTAGGACATTCTCTTGCGGACATTACCACATCATGCATTGGTCCAATTGGGTGGTGGATGATGATGTTTTCGGTACTTTTTCTTATTTTACAAGTGTTGATATAAATCAGCTACAGTGCTAATTTCCTGTTTCAGTCTCCATCTTATGTCTTCATTTGCTCCTTGTTCGTCTTGAGAGGAATCCCTGGCATGACGATTTATATCTTTACTTGCATATAATAGTGAGGATTTTGTGCTTTGGGTTTAGCTCCTATGGTTCTTTGTTACCCTAGCAGTTTTCTATACCAACTGGATGTATTTATGAGTCTGATCGACTTACTTTGGCCACTTGTGGACATTAGTAATTTTTTTTTCTGTTCATCCTTTCTTTCTAAAGGCTCTTGCTTTTAATTGGTGGTATAGAGAGAAAATCTTGGATATAAGAGATTAGTGTCAAATAAGCAAATGAGATAATCAATCACACTAGCCTTATCGCTACAAGGGAAACAAATGCATTGTCAGAACCAAAAAAAATCAAGAATTATCAGTGAACATGTCAGTTGGGTCCCTATTTTGGCATGGAAGTTACCCAAAAGGGTGATATCTCTCAAAGATGAATAGTGTGTGGTCTTCGGGTCTAAGTCAAAAGTAAAAATCTCTATAGGTGGGTAGAACAAAGATCAAGGAGGTTGGCTGAAAGTAACAAATGTAAACGAATACATCTGGAAAGGGAGAAGCCCTAAGAATTTGGAACTAGTTGCATCCACAACTATAACCGAGACTTCACACACATGATCACATGCAACAATTTGAAGGGATTCTTAAGCTCAGAAATGCTTACAACAACAAATAAGAACGTATCTCATTTTATTAGCTACATGCATCAAAGTATTACATAGTGACACAGACCTTTTAATGCTTGGGAACTCATGACAACAATTTTATTGTTTAACTTTCTCAAAAGCACTCGTAGGTGCCATAACCTTCTCTAGTTCATTCACCATGTCTCGTTCCCTTGTTGAGCACTGTCTGCAAGTGATGGAATCTCTTTGGCTTCACAATGTTGAGCAATCACTAAGTTGTCTTTGTTATTTCCCTCTCCCTTTGTTTGAGAGATTCTGCCCAAAAGAGACTCAATTCCTCCATTTGTAAGAGGATACTTTTCCCATCCACATGAACCTTATTTTCACCTTATGGAAATGTCACTTCAAATCCTAAGGACTCCTTAAATGCCCAAGATTAGAAAACCTATTGTTATGGACTGTTACGCTTTTTTAGAAACTGACATGGGTGAAACTGATGCCTAACACAAAGCTGCAGTTGCAAAACCACCTCTTAATGTAGACTGGCAGTTTCAAACCGCACTCAAGGTTACAAAACTGCCCTAGCAGCTGTGTCATTGTGCAAAGACTGGCAACTTTCTAAGGCCCCAAGAGTTTCAAGACCACCGCTCCAGGTTGCAACAGTGCCTTGCCGGTTTCGTTATTGTGCAAACTCCTGTAACTTTTGCATACAAACTCAAAATCAGGTTCACTTTGTTGAAAAGTGCATAACTTTTCGAGGAGAATCCAAATATTCAATCACATTTTAGTTTGGATGTATTCTCCATGATGTTTTGCCTCTCCATCATGAACTATCATTATTAGATAATCAACGGTTGAACCACTTCTTGAATCCTACTAATAGTCAATTAGCTAAACTGATTGAGTTTGAAGATGTACATGATCCTACTCCATGATGAAACAGTGAGATCACACTGACAAATTCACCTCGACACACTACCCATATTTTTGGTTGGTACATGATTGCAGGGACTTCTTGGATGCTCATACATCAGACACCCGAGGTTAGAAAATTGTGAGCTTCTGCTCACACATGTAGGGTAAGTGATAGAACCATTCTTTTGGCTAGCAACCATGGGCATGGTGTTCCCCTCCACCATATCAGGTATCTCTAAAATTTTTCATTCATTCTCTTCCTCTTTTTCCAGCCACCTATTGACCATAGACTCTCTTCCTCCGTGTTGTTCTGATTCTCCTCCTCCTTTTCCATCTTCTTGTGAACCCCTCCACCAAGTTCTATTCTTCCTCTTGTTCTCCACAGTTTTTTCCAAGTCTTGACTCACCAAAACTTCATTCTTTTCTTGAGTTGCAAATGGGTTGTGTCGACTAGCCATAGCACTCATTTCTGCTGCTAAAAGAGCCTCTGTGTTGCTCACTTGTTGATCTGATGGCCATATTGACATTTCTTCAAAATTTGCTGTAAAAGCATCCTCTTGCTCTACTTCAACCTTCACGATTTCTTCAAACAACTCATCCAACTCTGTATAAATTGCTTGTGCTGCTGATTGTTCAAACAAATGGTTATTTTGGAATTAATTGTATATTTGCCCCGCCACTTTCACCATTTCTTTTTCAAGGGAGGAACAATCCTTATTTTCATTCCCATGATTACATGTTGGGTCTTCATAGGATTCTTCCATTTCATACGATCCTCTGGACTTCTCATTATTTGTTTCTAAAGATTCTAAATACTAATCTATCTTTAATGTCCCTTTCCTCTTCACCCTCAAACACAGCCGAATCATGATCTGAAAATAATCATTTCCATTCCTCTTTTGCTTTTATTTGCATTCCCTGCCTCTGCATTGAGCAAAGCCAAATGACTCCTGTGCTTCACAACACCACTCTCTTCATTCAAGGGAAGTAGTCTCTACCTTTTCCTATTCTTCTCAACTGAAACTAAGTTATCCCTTTCAAATGAATTGTTACTTTGTCCTTGCAGCCTGAAATAAGTCACTCTAGTTGCACACACAATCACAACTAAGGCTTCACATACAACAATTGAAAGAATACTCATCTCAGCTTATTAGTTACATACATCAAAGTATTATAATACTACAGAGACCTTTAAATGCCCGGGAACAAATGACAACAATCTTATTGACTCACGATCTAGATTGAAATCCTGTCACAACTTTGCTCTTAGCTTTCTCAAAAGCACTCTCGGGTGTTTTATTCTTCTTTAGTTTGTACCCATCTCCTTTCCTTGTTGAACACTGTTTGCAATTGATGTAATCTCTTTGGCTTCACAACGTTGAGTGATTTCTGAGTCATCTATCTTATCTCTACCTTTCTCTGTTTGAGAGATACGTCCCAAAAGAAATTCAATTCCTCTAAGGAAACTCCTTTCCTCAAAGGATACTATTTTCCCATCCACACTAACCTTCTTTTCACCTTTGGAGATGTCTCTTTGATTCCCAAAGACTCTTGAAATTCCGGAGATGAGAAAACCAATCATTCTAGGATGTTACTTTTCTTTTACAACTGATGCGGGCAAAACTACTACTTAATGTAGGACCAAAATTGTGTTACTGTCTGGGCCGTTACAAAACTGCATTGGTGGTTTGAAACTGCTGCTTAAGGTTGTAAAACTGCCTTGGTGGTTTTGTTAGTGTGCAATGTCTTGCAACTTCTAGAGGCCATAACTTTTGCATACGAACTTGAAATCAAGTGCTTTTTTTGTGTAAGTACATAATTTTTTTGGGAAAAATTTAATTATGCAGATTTTACTTTCGGTGTATTCCCCATAATGTTGTTGCTTTTGCACCAAAACATATCATTATTAGGTCATTAACAGGCACAACCACTCCTTAAATTGTACTAAGCATCGATTTACTCAACCTACTTAGTTTGATAATGTACATGAACCAACTCCAGATGAAAGATCAAGATCACATTGACAAATTCACTTTGAGACACTACCCAATTTTTTTAGTCGAAGTAAGATTTCTGGTACCCCTTGGATGCTCTTGTGTCATTAGGTACCTTCAGTTAGGGGATTAAGGACGTTAATGCCCTGGAGGAGAAGAATCACAAATCACAGCCCCACAAAATCATTGTCAGCTATTTTTACTTCTTGCTGCTACTTTTGCTCGTGTTTCAAGATCTTTTACCTAGTTCAATTATCCTTGTGAATTCCTTGCGTAAATGTGTATTTGAGAAGTTGACGACCTGTTTTAGTGATCTGAATTTGAATCCCAAATGTATCCAATTCATGTAATTCATACTTGTAAGCACTTGTAGAAGGCCTTCTTGTAAAAACACATAAGATCATATAGTTTTTGGGCTTTTACACTGTATGGACTTCATCATATGTATGTTTTGATCACATTTATGGGTTCCTCTTGAAAAAATACACACTTCAAATAAAAAGGCACCCGATTTCGAGTTTGCATGCAAAAGGTATATCTCATGGAAGTTAGAGAACAATTTTTGGTTGCAAAACCACCCATAGAAGCAGGTGGCACTTGCATTGCACAAGTGTTACTGGCGCTTTTGCAAACTGCCCCGACAGTTGTGCAACCATCAGTCTGCTGAAACCGGTGGTTTCACCATACATCCAGAAACATGTGGATTGAAACATTTGCAAACATTTCAACTTCCACAAGCCGTTTCTTGGACTTCTTGGCAGTTTCTCAAGGCAGAGGGAATAATTACGAGTTTGATGGATGTTAGGGAGGCATCAAGAAACAATAGAGGAGCTTTGGAATTGGATATCCCATTGCATTTAAGCAAGTTGGAGTCTTGGTTGAGAATTCATTAGTTTCCTAGCAGTGAATGATGGTTTTCAGTGCTGTAGTGAGGAGGTCTGTAAGGTGCTAAACAATTCTTGTGTAAGCTTTGGAGAGGGAATTTGAAGCTCTGACCATAAAGGCCATACTTTTTGGCAGTCACTTATACAAATATGTGAATTACATAGTGGAAGGGGAGTGCAATTGCCTCACTCACTAGAGTTTTTTTCCTTCTTGGGTTTCTCTAGGGTAACTTGTGTTCATGTGTGTTTGAAGCTGTCTTTACTTCTTTTGTGTTTGTTAGATATCTTACACATTCATTTCCAGCATTTCATAGCTCTGTTTATAAGCAAATTTGAGTCTATTCATTGTCACTTGTTAATGCTAGGTTTATAGGATCTGTGTTGGTGAAACCTAGTGTGAAATATCCACCTGGTTTACAAATCAAATTGGTATTAGAGCTGGTGGTTATCAATATTGTTCTTTGTGTGGTTTCTTTGGTATTTTACATTGCAGTTTATACCCATCACCAAAGCTAATAGTGTCAGTGGTAAAGGTATCTAAGCGCCCTTTGAAGCATATATTTCCACAAGAAAGCGGAAGTAAGGAATCCGAAGTATGGCCCATACTGATGAAGGAGATGCCGGTACAACAGAAGAAAGATTTCACAAACTTGAAGAGGATGTGTCTAACATCTCTTTTTCTATGAGCAATCTTGACCGGTTGGAGTCTATCATGAGACATCTGATGGAGAGGTTTGGTGTGTCTACGGAGGTTAAGAATGAACAAGGAGAATGCTCTTGAGCATGAGGAGGAAGAACCACCCTGTGCCAACCATTCTCCACCTCCCTTCAAGGCTAAGACAAAGATCAAGATTCAACCCTATGATGGAGACGTGAATGGTGAGAAGCTAGACCATTGGCTAGCCTAACTTGAGGTATATTTCAGTTTACATCAGATTAATGAAGGCCAACAAGTTTCTTTTGCAAGGTTAAATTTTACCAATCATGCTTTTACTTGATTTGAAAGCTATGTTCATACTTTGGTTGTTAAGAAGCTTCCTCCTATTACTAAGTGGGATGAATTTAAGAAGCTAATCAAGAAGCAGTTTTATCCTATTTGTTACGAGGAAGAGAGGTCCATGTATTGGTAATATTTTAGGCAAAAGCAAGGCCAAAGCGTGTAAGAGTACACAAACGATTTCTGCAAGAAGGCTGTCCAAACGTGCCAAGACATATCGGATCGAGACATCTTGATGAAGTATGTTGGTTGACTCCATAGCCATTTGAAGAGATTCGTCCTCTTGTCTAAGCTTATAGATGTAGATGAGGCTTGTTCTCAAGCTCACTACTTAGAGATGGATATGAAGAAAAGTTCATTTTCCTCTCAAAGTGCTCCAAAACAGCAAGGTGATATGAAGTAAAAGTGTGAAGGAAAGGGAAAAGGAAAGAAAAACGCTATGTCTGTCCTCAAAAGGATACTAAAGTTCATTGTGGTGAATGTAATGTTGACACTCATTCTGAGGAAAATTGTTGAAAGCTTCATCCGGAGTCACACCCCTTAAAGAATAATAATAAAAAAAGGCTGTGGTTGCTCTCCAAGGAGAGAGAATATTAGTTGTAGCTCGGATGTGGATAAGATTGTCTTGTACCTCCATCAAAAAAGAGGTACGTTTGGGTAGTAGTACTAAAAAAATTGAACTTGCTAAGCTCTTCCATATTAAAATCTATATGAAGAAAACAAAAGTGGATGCTCTTTTTGATACTTGTTCTCAAGCTAATTTGTAAGCAAAGAGTTAGTAGATAAGCTGAAAATAGAGACTTACAATCGTCCAAGCTCGTATTCCTTGGGTTGGGTGAAGAAAGGTGTAGACATCAAGGTAACCGAGCAATACAAAGTTAATTTTATTGATGAAGTTACAGTGGATGTTGTGCCTCTTGATGTGTGTGGTGTAGTGTTTGCCATCCCCTATTGATGTATTCAAGATGCTATCTTCACGAAGAGAGCCAGCCAATATTGCTTGGTAAAGGATGGTAAGAGCTATGTTATTTCAGCCTACAAAGGAAACTCCAAAATCTCTTTGGTATGTGCCTCTAAAGCTAAGAAACTTATTAATGCTAGTGGGAAGTTTGATTTGCTTCTTTTAAGAGATATTGAAGATGAGGACATTATTGCATCTAAGACTTCTTATAGCATGTTTACTAAAGAGCAAAAACAAATGAAAGAGTTGGTACAACATTTCAAGGAAGTCTTTTAGGAGCCTATGAGGTTACAACCTTCTAGGCCAATTGAGCACAAAATACGTTTGCTATTGAACATTCCGCTTTCAAATTTTGGTTTGTATAGGTAGTCCTTGAATGCCAATGAGGTAAAACAATAACTACTCTTTGATTAATCAAGGTGTATTATGTCCTAACACTTCTCCATGTGGTTCTCCTATTGATTTTGTACCTAAAAAAGATGGTTCATGGAGATTGTGTGTTAATTATAAAATAACCATCATGAATATGTACCCTCTTCCACAGATTGATGATTTGCTAGATCAATTGCAACATCCTAAGTTTTTTTCTTAGCTTGATTTGAAATCTAGGCATCACCAAGTGTGAATAAAGGAAGAGTGCGTTTAGAAAAACATCATTCAAAACTAGGGAAGGGTTTTATGAGTGGTTCGTTATACCTTTCGGGCTATGTAATGCACCCGCTACCTATATGTGGTTGATGAACGAGGTAATGATTCCATTTACTAATTCCTTTTTCATTGTGTATTTGGATGATATACTCGTTTTAAACAAGACTTTTGATGAAGATGCTATTCATTTAAAACAAGTTTTGCAAGTTTTGAAAGAGAACTAGTTAGTCTTGACTGAGAAGAAATGTGAGTTTGCTCAACAATCACTTGTTCTCTTGGGGCATGTGGTTGGAGATAGGAAGTTGAGGATTGAATCAACCAAGATAGAGGCCATTCTTAAGTTGGCCCAAGCCTTCTAATGTGACTGAAGTAGGGGTTTTTTTTGGGGCAGTTCAGTATTTACAAAAGCTTCATCAAGAACTTCTCCTCCATGGCGGCTCCTTTGCATTCTATTATAGCAAGTTTTAAAACTTTTACTTGAGATAAGAAGCAACAAGATAGCATTTGAGATTTTCAAACATAAGATTAGCTATGCCCCAGTTTTAGCTTTGTCTAACTTGCAGTTGCCTTTTAAGGTGGAAATGGATGCTAGTGACTATGCTATGGGGAATGTTCTCCTTCAAGGAGGTAGGTCCTATATGTTATAATTCTGAAGTTGTTTCATGGTGTAATTTTGAAATTATTGTACATACAATAAGGAACCATATCCTCTTATACAAGCAGACAAGAAATAGAAAGCACTATATGCATAGGTAAGGAAACTATTATTCATGCAGATCATTAGCCTCTTTAATATTTGCAAGCTCAAAACAAACTTCAACAAACTCAACACTATAAATAGATGGGTTTCTTACATCAATTTCATTTGATTATCAAATGTAAGAAAGGTGTGACTAACAAGTTAGTTAGCTAATATGTTTTCTAGACCTCCTTTGCTTTCAGCTATGGGCACCATAACTCTTATTGAGCCTTTTGTGTGTGAATCTTACATAGAAGGATATGAGCAAGATTTAGATTTTGGGGAGCCATTTATTTAAGAGAGAAATCCCCAAGGCACGGGTTTTGAGCCCAAAGGGGAGTACTACCTCCAAGATGTGTTGCTCTACAAAATGGCTAAGCTTTGTGTGCATAAGGTAAGGAAAAAGTGCAGCTGATGAGAGAAGCACATACTTCCAAAGGTGCAAGTCGTTTTGGTGTTACAAAGGTATGTTTATTGGCCTATCATGCACGTTGATAGGATGTGTATTATGTTTAGTACCAAGAAGCCTAGTTACAGAAAGTTAGGGTTATATATGCAATTACTGGTTCATTTTAGGCCATAGAAAAGTATCTCCATGCATTTTGTAGGCGGGTTGCCTATGTCAAAGAAGGCGCATGACTATCTTTTTGTAGTTGTAGACTGGTTTAGCAAGATGTGCATTCTTATTCCTTGTAAGAAAACCCTCAAGGGCACTGATGCAACTGAGTTGTTTTTTGCTAATGTGTGGGTTCATTTTGGTCTGCCTAACTCTATTATTTTAGATTGGGACTCAAGATTTGTTGTCAACTTTTGGGCTACATTGTGGGAGTTGGATACGAAATTGAAGCGGTCTACCGCTTTCCACCCATGAATTGATGGGCAGACCGAGGTGGTAAATAGAACATTGGTACAACTCTTGAGAGGGTACAATAGGAAGCATCCTAGGACTTGAGTGAGAATTTGGTATATATTCAACATTCTTGTAACCAGGTGGTTCATGCTTCTTCCTGTAAAACTCCGTTTGAACTTGTTTTGGCTATCTACCTACATGTGCATTTGATGTTATTTTGAGACCACCATGTAGGAACAATGGGAAAGTGGATCCGGAAGTCCACAAAGTTGAGATATTCATTGAGAAGATTTAACAATTTCACCTCCTTGTGTAAGAGAGGTTGAAGGAGTCACAAGCCAAGTATAAAACATGACATGATCAACATAGAATTGAGCATTCTTTCCTTGTTAGAGATTAAGGTATGGTTGTACATGAGTAGAGAGAGACTCCAAGGTAAAACTAAAAATCTCAAGCCTCTAGATATGGTCCATTTGAAATTCAAGAACAAGTGGGCAAGAATGCTTGTAGTGTTGATCTTCCTCATGTGAAGATTTATTTAGTTATCAATGTTGAGAACTCATGTCTATTTGAGCCTTCTATGCTAGACAATGAAGATGAAGGGTTGTTGCTACCTTCTATTGAAGATCTTGCTTCTGATAGCTAGTTGGAATTGGAGGAGGATGTTGTGTTGCAACGGAAAGAAAGGACAACATGAAGGGGAGAACTTGAACATTGGCTTGTTGGGTTGAAGGGTCAATTAACCAACAAAGCCAAACGGTATTCTAGAGAAGATGTGGGGAAGAAATTTCCTCACTAAATCGGTTCTGAAGTTTTTTGGGACTTAGAACCCTCAAATTGGAGAGGCATGATCCAAATTTGGATCTTAAATGTATCTCATTCATGTAATTCATACTTGTAAGCAGTTGTAGAAGGCCTTTTTTGTAACAACACATTAGAGCATATAAGTTCTTTAGATTTTACTGTGTATGGACTTGATCATATATATGTTTGATTACATATTTGGGTTGCTCTTAGAAAAATTCACACTTTAAATAGAACGCCAATCGATTTTGAGTTTTGTTGTGAAATTTATGGCCTATGGAAGTTAGAGGACTTTTTTCGGTTGCATAACTGCCCATGAAGGCAGGTGCAGTTGTGCAAGTGTCAGTGGTGGTTTTGCAAGCCGTCCCATTGGTTTCCAACAGCAACAATCACTGGTTTGCTGAAACCAGTGGTTTTGCCATGCATCTAGAAATGCGTGGATTGAAACGGTTGCAAACATATCAACTTCCACAATCCGTTTCTTGCACATCTTGGCAGTTTCTCAAGGTGGAGGGAATAATTATGGGTCTGATGGATGCTAGGGAGCATCAAGAAACATCAAAGGAGTTTTGGAATTGGATCCCCCATTGCAATTAAGCAAGTTGGTTTTTGGTTCATAATTCATTAGTTTCCTAGCAGTGCGTGATGGTTTTCAGTAGTATAGTGAGGAGGTGGTCTGTAAGGTGCTAAACAATTCTTGTATAAGCTTTGGGGAGAGGGAATGTGAAGCTCTGTCCATAAAGGCCATATTTCAGGCAGTTACTTGTACAAATCAGTTGCTTCACCCACTGGAGTTTTTTCCCTTCTTGGGTTTTTTCCAGGATAACTCTCGTGTTCATGCGTGTTTGAAGCTGTCTTTACCTCTCTTGTGTTAGTTTCATATTTTACACATTCGATTCCAACATTTCGTAGCTCTGTTTATAAGCAAAATTGAGTCTATTCATTGTCACTTGTTAATGCTAGGTTTATAGGATCCGTGTTGGTGAAACCTAGGGTGGAATATCCCCCTGGTTTATTGATTATTTCATTCTAGTTTTTAGATTAAGACAACAAGAAGTAGATAACTTGGAAACCATTTTTTAATATGGTTACTGTATGTACGATGTTTATGTATGAATAAGAGAGATGCTTGGGGTTTAGCCTCAATGGTTTTTTGTTCTCAGCAATTTTGGAATTCAATTGCCAGAGAAGAAAGTCAAAAGCTTATGGTTAACAATAAATCATATGCTCTTCATCCATTAGATTATTTGAAAGGATTGCAGTTTATAGAAAACTATACTTTAGCTAAAGAGTGAGAATTACGTTAAGTTGCCTTTTACTTTGTCATATTTAGAGAATATTATCTATCGGATTGGACTCCTGAGCGGTTTTAAATGTCTTGACCGTGGAGGTTGGATTGGATGGGATTTCACATTAGATGAGGAGGATGCATAGGCCCCTTCCTATTTAGCACAATTGCTTTTTTAATTAAAAATTTTTGTTTGTATTCATTATTTGATTTTGTTTTCTATTAGGTTGGATATACCCTAGGCGGCCCTCATTATAGTACTCAATTATATATCCAGTCCTTTGAATTTTTTTCTTGGCTCTTTACAGATACTAATATAGAATTTGTTTTCCTTGAAAGTTATGGTTGCCTGTGGGTTTCCAAGTCATGTCCTCTTTTCTTTTGTCTTTGAGGTCAACGAATTCAAACGTAGATTTTAATTTTTTGAATTTTTGATGGATATTATTTCCCATATAAATTTAATGTTTGTGCTCTTCTTTTATGCTGTTTTTAGTCCTTGATAATTATTTTTCCTCAACTTAAATAACCGACAATGATTTTTTTTTGGTATGTCATCTGAGTTACTGTGCAAATTGTATTTTATCGTTAGACAACTTTTTATAAATAACTTTCAAATGGCATCAAATAGACATGTTACAATGCTTTACAGGACCCTGTGATCAGGCCTATTGGAGAACTAGACTCAAAGACTTTGGAAGGACTCTTACCCGAAATTCCATTATGGGTGAAAAATCCTGATTATGATAGAGTAAGAACATTCTATGCCGCATCGACAAGTTTGAATCTCTCATAGAAATTGTTAGAAAAGTTGAACTTAGACATATATATAAGGTCAATCCCAACTTTTGTTTGTTGGTCGGTACTACTTTCATTGAAACTGTGTATATTTGCAGGTTGATTGGCTTAACATGTTTATCCGTGAAATGTGGCCTTATCTTGATAAGGTAAATTGTGTTTTGGCAGCATGACTTTTCGTTGCTAAATGCAATTTAGATTTTGAAGTTTTCGATGGTCTTATGTTTTTTTTGATGTATTACATAAACAAGATAGAAAGAGGTTCAGTGTTATAATTTATACTATTATTTATTTAAGAAAACATTTATCTACTTGCCATTTGTCTTTCATTTTGTTCAGGCAATTTCTAAAATCATAATTGACACTACAAAGCCAATGATAGAGAAATATGTTGGGAAGTTCAAAATAGAATCTATTGAAATCGAAACTCTTACACTGGGCACACTTCCTCCTACGCTACAAGGTTAGTTATTACGTTCACCTCCTTTGGAATGTATAGGCTTTGACGTTTAACCTTGTTAAAAGTTTACATTCTTGTGCTGTATTTTACAGTCCCTTCTAAATTCTGTAATGTATTAACATTGATATTTTACCACATGAAGGGTATACATTCTTTGGCAGCTTTATATTTTGTTACTTCTAAATTTGAGTACAAACCTGCTAGCCTTTCTCTGCATTGATTTAATAAAAGTTATAAGGATCTGTTATATTATTTAAACAATTTCATTCTTAGATTGATGAAATAGCTATGAGATCCTGTATTTATTGCTCTTATTTATCTTTCATAGTGAAGCTTTTAGGTTAGAAAAGGTTATCTTTCATAGGTGAAGAATTCCCAGAACTAGGAACGATTTTAGCCTTTATCAAGATGATTTCATTGCACCCAGAAGCTATCTATAAACCAGCCAGTACAAATGATCTTACATATGAACTCAGATCACTCAACATTTTATCGTGAAAATTATGTATAATCTTTACAGCCTTTCTTTTTATTCAAAAGGATATCATCTGCCAGTAATTTAACATGGAGAAGGTAGCATTATTATTTATCTTGCCCACTATGTCAATTATAACTTATTTAGTCTGATCATCGGCTTCACATTTTTGAGCCCATCTCTCTAAAAAGTTAACAAAGAATGTTATTTGAATCCAACTGGAGAGTGATGGAAATTCGAAGGGAATATTTTTTCTCCAATTATTTACCTATACTTCGAAAATTGAAAATCATGAATTGGTTTTTTATGGGATCAAATTACAAATTAATTATATTTTTACTGTCATAGAAACTTTTAGTGGCGAATCTTTTTCAATTGGCGAATCTTTCAAATGACTGCCACGGTTTTGGATGGCTTATTTGTTGACTCTTGTCGATGTTTTCACCGGGAATTTATTGAATTTTTAGTCTCTCTTTTAAATTGTCATGCCACGTTCAATTCGGTTTGCCATAAACATGAATTTCACCTTAATTGTCTGTTAAGTAGCTAGGTCATGTTCAATTTTGTTTGCCACAAACATGAATTTTGCCTTGATTGATAAGTGTGATTTGTGTCCCAATTGCCCAACCTTCATAGCACACGTTCTATCATTGGCTTTGATTCACCGTTAATTTAAAACATAATTTGATATTTGAGCCTGTTCGCCGCACATGTTTACTCATAGGGACCTGTTCATTTTAGTGCACATGGTTCCTCATTAAGTCTGTTTCACCATTCATTAACTACACTCGTTTCTTATCTGGGTTCTAATCGCCCTGGATTAACTAAAATTGTAACAAAATTGGCGGGACTCACTATTTATAATCGATACAAAAACAAAGAGGTCTGGTAATACACACTCGAAAACTTCAGTCACTCATTTGGATTCAATATTCTTCTGCATGTTGTGAGACTTTTTTATGTTTTGATTATAATTTCTTGAAGTGGATGTTGAGGAAAGTTCATAGATTTTATTTTTGAGCTGCATTGTTGCACACAAAAGAGATTCAAAATTCAAATACCACCTTTCAAGCCTGTGTAAGGTATGTAACATGTTTTTTAATCTTATTTTATGTTTTAGCCTGGTTTCCGAGCATCCCATTTCAGACTCAAACATAATGAGTTTTCAGACACAAACTGGATCCAGGTCTTTATCAATATGTAACTCTTGGAAACAGCTTTCCAATGCACCAAATTGTATGCAAAACAGAGCTATGATTGGAAAGATATCAGCAAAAAACCCTTTTCTAGAAATAATTCAGTTTTTCTTTAAGATAACCTTTGAGAAAGAGATGGACGACTAGGATTAAAGGATACAAGATCAATGATCAGGTGTAAAATGCGTTTGAGTATGTGAGGGCCGTCGATTTTCACAAGTTACATCTTGATTGTTCATCATGTTTTCGAAGGGAATGAGCCATGGTACGTGAAAGGTATTTGGAAGCATGGCGATTGTTGATCTTCGGTAATTTGATCTTGACCAGACCATCCATCATGTATTCAAAGGTATGTTGCATTGAAGGAAGTGTTGTCTTCGAAAGCTTGACGGTCTTTGATTTTGAAAGATATAATCTGAACTGTTCATTTTATTGTTCAATGTGGTTTATTCAATGCTGTGGAAGTTATTCGGAAGCGTGATGACCATTGATCTCCAATGCTCTAATCTTAAACATCCATTTTCCTTTTAGAAGGTGTGACATATATATAAAAGTGTTGACTTTGAAAGCACAATGGCAACCGGTCTTTAAAGATCTAATTTTGGCTGCATCATGTTTTCGAATGCGGTTTGCTCAACATTATGGGAATAATTTGGGAGTGAGTTAACCGTTGATCTGCAATGATCTAATCTTGACTGCCCATTCCCTTTTTGGAGGCATGATCTATACAATGAAGCACGCTGACCGTTGATCCCTAGTGATCTAAACTTAACCGTCCATTCCATTTTTGAAGGTGTGATGTGACTGGTAGAGACATAGATTTCCATAAAAGAAGATTGTTAGAAAAATGATGAGAAAGAGCTTGAAGAGAAATGGAAGGAATACGACACACTAAGATATGTGCATGTTCATCATTTTATTATTCAGGTAGAAGTTACATTGTAGTTGGGGAAGTTTAAAACCAAACATTAGCTAATTACGCCAAAGGACCTTAGGGGTCTCTGACATGTGCAGGTTGATCCGCGGCTCTAAGTTCAACGTACTTTGACGTCCATGCGGCTCCTTCTCCGGCCATCGATTCGCATGAGCAAGGTTTGTTTTTTATTTTTATATTTGGCAGAGTTGGGCAAAGGACGACCGAGTTGACGGTGGCGGAGGTAGTGGTCAGGGAGTCATTGGGCATAGCGGGCGAAGAACAAGTCTCGAGCTGGAGGACCAACAAACTGAGCGAGCTATAGGAGTCGCTCTTCCGCGGCCTCCACCTCCTTTGCCATAACGCTCGCCTCCACCGTCATGTATGATGACAATGTTCTGCTGCTGCTCGTCGAAACGTTGTGGAATGTTCTGCGAGGTGATCTTCAGAAGGGAGGAGTTCGCATCCGCTGATCCACAAGATGAAGCCACACTCGGACCAGATCGAATCGGCGGCGCTGCTCGAGTGGCTACTACGGTCGAGCCCGTTTCGGGACCTTTCAAGGGAGTATTACAGTATCGATAAGCTGAAGAGGCCGAAACAAAACCACTATGCTCCGAGGTTGAGCCCGCAGTGGATGGCTCCTGTAGTGCAGACAATCAAAGACGCCACCACTACAGTGGAGACGGAGATCAATTCCGCCAATGATAACCTCATCATCGACCATGCCAATGACAGGTAATGCATATCATTCGTCGTTAAGCATATACTTCATAAATATAAATGTTCTTTGGTGAATGTTTTGTGGTAAAAGAAAGGGCATAATGATTACCTTGTTGGGGATCTACATAACTATTAGGTGCCTTTGCATCGTGCGCAAAAGGCCTGACATATCCTCTTGAAGGGATCATGCCCAACTCTTTTCTCCCGGCGGGCCGTCGTCTCTCAAGTCGCCCATAACTCGGTTCCATTCGTTGAGAAGGATTTTAAACATGGCGGTTCCACAGAGTTCGGATGGGTGTAATGAGATCTCAGCCTGAAGACGCGGCTGTAATTCCATGAATCCTGTCACGTCGAGATGAGATTTGACGCCCATCCCGAGCGTTTTTGGCTGTAGAAGACCTTTTTTACAGTTTTCTACAGTAGAAAACTGTTTTATAAAACTTTTTTTTGGTTTCACGAAACCGTGAAAATGCCATCCCAAAATATTAGCAAAAATGTCATTTTTGTTAATACCTAACAATTTTCAGTTGGCTGCGAGTACTTATATGAATTATTGGTTAGTTTAGGTTGTATTAAATACATGTTTCAATGTGACAGTTGGTGTCATCGACTAACCATTACCACCCCATCAATCAATTTATTTGCATTCAATCCTGTGAATTTTTAAAACATACATTTGATATTTAATAAATCTATGTTGTATACAAATATATTTTCATTGTGATTGGAGATTTGGCAATTAAATATGCTACCGCTGAGTCCACAAACAATGATGTGAACGTTGCCAACTCCATGACGATCTTATTCATGCTCTCATGGTGGAGCTCCAAGATCTTGAAGCTCTTTGGCCCTTCACCATGTGAGGATTTGATTGTATTGGAAAATTACCTCTCACAAGACGAACATACCTTCATCACAACCAACACCACCAAGTACTTCATTAAGTGTGTCGAGGCCATGCCTCTCACTAATGTGACCGACAACAAGTGCACAATTCATCTTCAATCAAATCATCTCCATTTTGGAATTCTAAAAACAATCAATTTTGACAATGGAGAGAATTTCAAATGGAGAGAATTTCAAATGTAAAGAAGTGAAGTGACTCTGTGCCAAATTCAAGATCAAGCACGAGTAAAAACTTCCGTAACATCGTCAATGCAATGGTCAAGCAAAATCCAACAATAAGATTCTCAATAAAATCCCATAGAAGACCATTCAGGAATCACGTACTGATTGGCACCTTAATCTGTATCCTGCATTTTAGGTGTAGGACACTAGTATCCATACTACTACTTGGGCTACCCCTTTCTCTCTACTCTATGGCTTTGAGGATGTCTTGCCAGTAGAAGTTGAGCTGCCCTCCCTCACATTTATTTTAATGGTATCATCCCTGATGAAGAACTTTGCGAAGTCCATCTTCACTCTCTTAGTTGGTTGGATGAAAAGTGTGCTAACTCTATCCTACATAATCGTCAATATAAAGCCCTCATTACCAAAAAACACAACCAACTTGTAAACCATTAAAACTTTGAAATTGGAGAACTAGTTTGGAAGTTGGATTACACCCACGATGAGGAGGGAAAATATGCCCAAAAATGGTGGGGTCCATGCCTAGTTAAGGATATATTAGGATTGAGCAATTATAGATTACAAACGAGCAAAGGCCATATCTTCAAGGAATAGACAAATGCTCAGTTCTTGAAGTACTATGCTTAAACTTCTGGTTCATCTATCCTTTCTTGTACATAGCTTTCTTTTCTTTAATTGTCGTACTTAGATATGTTTATAATGAATTTTCATTTAACATGGTTTTGATTATGATTAAATGTACTAATGTGGTACCAACATTATATGTTTCCTTGTATAGTATCCTATATATACCATATGTTCTTATGCTTCATCCTTGTATTTATAGGCCTGCTAGTTTGTTGAGCCCTTGTATCCCTTCTAGAACTATGATCCTTACAAGCTAGTTATTTTGACGTTCTTAGCTACCCCTTTGATTCTTGTATTTATGGGTTTGCTAGTTTGGTTGAGCCCTAATATCTCAACTAGCACCTTACATCGTCTATGATCCTTTAGATCCTTAGAGATTGGCCAATTTGATGCTCTTAGCTATCCCTTAAAGAATTAGTTTTGTCAATACCTTTTCCCGACTAGTACCTTTTTCTTTGGCTCATAGATTTGTATCCCACTTTTACCTAACTTTTGGTATTTTAATGTGATCATGCATTTTTTACTTTTAGGATATTACTACCTACTTTATGATCTAGATTGTTATACCCTCCAATTTTTAGTTTGTGAGTTTGCATGGTAAGACCTTTGCGCCCTCCTCACAAGTGCCCATCCACTATAATCACCTATTTATTACATGTATCCTAGCTAGGTGTCCTCGAAGACTGGAATATCAATAGTATCATTTACTCACTTCAAGTCAACTGTGCTTCTTGTAGCTCGGTTCTTGTAGTCTATCTGTCTCCTTGTCTCTCATCTATATTTTGCCCTCTTGTCATGAAAGTATCAAATCTCTATAGTGACATCCCTTTTTATATTACGCTTGGGGCCACCAAAGCATTAACTCACTATCTACCTTTTTATTGCATACTATCTATCGGGTCCACCAAGGTCGCTATCAAGATAATACTCTCTTTTATAGTGCATTTCTAGGAGTATCTAAGCGTCATGGTTTGTAGCTAAGTTGGCGCATTTGAATTTGCTGAGGATTAAATTCGTGAAAAATTCGTTGCTAAAAAAATCAGCGATAAACTTCGTGATTAAATTCTACCATAAGAAATATACATTTAGATTAAATGTATAAAAATAGAAGATAATTTCACATTTCAATAGATAAAGATGATATCACATTTCATTAAGTAGCTATTATAATAATGTGATTGAAATGAAAAACTTGGAAAAATATGTGCTCGCAGCTGCATACTAATATTAAAACAGTTTTCAAAAAGGGATGGATCAAAGTCTTGAACCTCCCTTGTAGTATGGGCTAAGGTCTACTTATTACTTCAAAAAGTTCTAAATCATCTAGAGCACTTGGCTCAATGTCAGCATCACAAACAACATCATCATTACCAATATCACTAGATTCACCCTCATGTTCATCAAAATCAAGATCATCTTCATTAGAAGAGTCTTCTAGGACATGCTGAAGTTTTTTTTTTCTTTGGAGTGCATGCATCTTTTGCCACCTTTTTCATAGTCAATTACAAATTGCTGCGAACATAAACATGGTCCCCCAGCCTTCATGATAACAACCTATTCCTTTTCTTTGATTGAACATGGTCAAAGCTACTCCAATTCCTCTCACGTGCTGATGTAGTTAGTCCTTGACTCAAGACTTGAACTCTAAAATGTGGTAGTTCAGGGGTATTTGCTCCATAGAATCTCCACCATTCATCTCCATCCATGTCTTCCCTATCATCTGTTGCTGATTGGGTTCCAAACAACCCATCTCCTCTCTTGTATGCTCTAAGTTGCTCTCTGGTTTTCTTTGCAACATCTCGATTTGGAATAAGCTTTTCAATGGCTGCATAAAACCCACTCTTCGCTTCACGGTCACTTTTTCTTTCAATGTGATAAAGTATCGATTCCAAATAGCATGTTGCTGCATGCAAATGAGTATGCATCATCTTCTATCTTCCATCACAAATATCCCATATCTCATTATATTCTACTTCCACATTATTGAATGCCTTCTTGATGTCTTCTTTACAATGGTCCATACCCTCATAAACCATGCCCATATAAGGAGTATCACCATCAACCATGCAAAACATACGAACAATGGGTGCATACATTTTTAAAACCTTGACCGAATCTTCCCAAAAGTCAGATTTCAGAATGATTTGCTCCACATGCTTGCCTTTAGAACTTTTGCAAGAATGGAATCTTCCCACTCTTTGCTACAAACAACAATTCAAAGGGCTCCTTTATCCTCAACAACTCTTTTCTATGTGATATAAAAGGAGGCAAATCTTGTGTCACATGGCTTTAACAACTGCTTAGATGCATGCCTCCTATAAACAGTCAATGTGAGACGATGGTTTTTTATAAAACTGACAATTGTTCTTCCTCTTTAAATTGCTTTATGTACCCAAGGAAATTTGGCCAAGACATGGAGGAGTAAATCAATGCAGTGGGCTGCACAAGGACTCCAATAAATATGTGGATACTTCTCTTATATCAACTTTCCAACTCCCACATAATTGCTAGCATTATCAGTAACATCTTGAACTACAGTTTCTACACTAACTTTGAGAATCACTTCATAAAAAGCGTCGAAGACATACTCTAAAGTTTTATTGTGTTCCATGGTGTCAATTACTTTTAGAAATACAACACCTTTAGGGTAATAGACCAACATATTGATCAATGGTCTTTAACACATATCTGACCAACCATCACTCAAAATGGTGCAACTTGTTGACTTCCAAGAGTCTTTAATATCTGCCAATTTTTTAGTGACCCTATTTTTGGATCCCTTTAAAAGTGTAGTCCTCAAAGCCTCTGACCCTGAAGTTGTGTGCCCTTTTCAAAACGAAATGGATTGTTGAACTACATTCTTAAAATAAGGACTCCTGGCGACATGGAATGGAATGACAGATTCATAAAAGAAATCGGCCCATGCATCATCAACATGCTCTTTTTCCACAGGCTTCCATAAGCTATTTAGTGTTGTTGACCCAATACTGGAAAATGACATTGCAAAGCTTGTAGACATGGTGCATGAGAAAAATGTGTTCGACACTGTGGGCCTAGAAAGCTCCCCTTGGATTCGTTGTTTTTTTTGCGCCCTTTGTTGATTTAACACTAATGAATGCTTGTAGTCTTTCTCCAACGCTGCTTTTATTTCAGGACTGACATTCCAACATGGTGGGCCTAGAAAGCTCCCCTTGGATTCGTTGTTTTTTTTGTGCCCTTTGTTGATTTAACACTAATGAATGCTTGTAGTCTTTCTCCAACGCTGCTTTTATTTCAGGACTGACATTCCAACATGCTTCAACACCACCTCCTTGACCACCCGATATTCCAAGAAGATGGTTGATTATTCTTGTTAATGTGCCAGTAAAAGAATGCTGACTAAAGTACATGTGATATTGTTTGTCCGCCCCTCACGACTCATATATTTCCATCCCGTTGCACTTTAATTTGGAGGTGCCCAATATAATAACCTGCATTTTTTTGGACAAAACAAACAAAATTAAAACTAAATAAAAAATTTAAATTAAAAAATCAAATTATACAAAAATTATTACCATGTATTTAATTTAAATCAATGATAATAATAATAATTATTATCATAGATTTGAATTAAATACATGATTTTAAAAATTAAATATATATAAATAGTAATACATTCAATTTACCGATATGATATATAAAATTATAATTTAAAGATATAATATATTAAATTTTTATGAAATACATTATATATTTACCGATATTAAACATGTTTTTTAAAGAAAATGTATTATATTTCGTATTAATATATATTTTATAATACATATAAATATGAATAATTTTAGATATTATATTAATTTTTTTTTTATATATATATATATATTATTAAATTTCATATATAAATACATTCAATTTATTATTATAAAATTTAGTGTTATATTATTTAATATTAACAATGAATTTTATAATATTTAAGAGTTAAAACCTTAAAAATATTAAAACCTGACTTAAAATATTAAAATGTAAAAATGTTAAACGTGAAATCTGTAAATATAAAAACTTTAAACGTAAGTAAGACATAAAAATAGTAAAATATTAAAACTTCAAACTTTATAATATTAAAATTTCAAACTTATAATATTAAAACATAATTTTTTTAAACCTAACAAACTTTAACTATAAAATATAAACTTTACACTTTGAACATAAAATACCTCTGCGCAGTGACATCACAGGGTTGTGGCGAGCTCCATATGAGTAGACTATGGACACAATGACGACAAACCAGTTAACTATGCAATATGCACACACTGACAGCGAGTGTAAAAGCTTCAAGGCTCTCAAAGATACATGTTAAGCAGCAATTTTCGAGCTCACAGAGTTGTTGCAACTTGCAATAATGGTGGACACGGAACATTCGCGATTTGCAGGCTGTTGATCAACAAGCTCCTTCAACCTTGTAATCTCCTTCACACTCACACAAATCACACTTAAAAATTCAAACCACAGGAGGGTGTGTGGAGCTTAGTGCCACCGTAGGAGATTTTATACACAAACAACAATGATTAAGGTAGAAACCTAAAATGCAAAAAGTAAAAACCTTAATACGAATTTCAATGATTTTCAACCTTGATTTACAACAATTTGTATAAAAAATTGATGTCCGGATTTAATACGAATATAATCATGATTTTAAATGAAATGTTTGTTGCCTTTTGATATCTGGTGAATTTTGATTTTTATTCCTTTTGATTTGGCGAATCCGGTTAGGTTTGTAGGTTCTCTTTTATAGCGACTAAGTGCAATCATTTTAGTGGTAGTAGTCTTACACACCACTTTAATCAGCCTTCAGAATCCGTACGGAGGAGCAACAATAAAAGCCTAAAGAAAAAAGCCACATTATCAAAGAAAAATCAAACAAAAGGCAATTAAAATTACAATGAATAAAAGTCAATGACAAACACAAAAGATGTGATATAATGATTTGGCACATCTCCTATCCTAGTTGAAACTTAGTTGAAAGCTCAAACACCACAGTTGGCCTCATTATAGAGCTTGACATCCTTTGGGGTATGGTAGTTTTTTTGTGACTAGGGTAAGAGGTCTCATATCTATCATTTATCGCCCTTGCCTTTTCGTGACAATATCTAATCCTCGTAGTAGGCCTATATCTCCTCAAGTGAGGTCTTCAGGAGCGGGGAATAGGGATGTAGGATGCACCATTCATTTAGTAGTAGAGAATCAAAATGTTGTTCATGATGATGAATTATTGATTATGATTTGAAATGTGTCGATCAAAAAATCTACAATGTTAATCCCAAAAATCATTACTTTGATATCTTTATACTCCACTTGTTTTCCTTGATTGATACCTACATATTTTGGGTTCCTTCAGTCTTTGATTTCGAAAATTCCTAGTCTTGCCAATCTGATTAATGTGTCTTGATTATGGTAAAAAGCTCGTTTCGCCTTGGTGGCATACATCTTTCCTTATTTTACATCATTTTATCCTTTGTCAGACAAGCGAGATTCCAAGTCTTTCCCATCTCTTATTTCCTTTTCACCATCTCTATTTAGACATGTTAGTGTTGTGACAAGCATCAGGTTTTAAGGACATTTCCGTATTGTATCCCTACTTGAGTATTTTCTGCATCTCTTGGTTTTCATGGTGTTCTCTTTGGACTATTGCTATTTCCTCTCTTGGATTTATCCTAGCTACCTTAAGGAATTTGAGTGTTACATCCTAGTGACTAAGTTGTTTATAGCATTGCTAGTTCGGTTGATACCTTTTCCTGACTAACACCATACATCCTACTTACATATAGAGGCCGACTAGATTGACATTCATAGCTACCCCGTTACATCATGTACTACCTATTTACGATCCTTAGTCTTGTTTGTTCAGTTGATACCTCTTCTTGGCCAACACCTTGCATCCTATTTATTTACAGGGTAGTTAGTCTGAGTATTTTAACTACCTCTTTACATTCTATATAATCTCTAGGCCTACTAGATTGTCTGATTAGTTTCCCTACTAGCACCTAATTATATTTTGATGAGATTTTTTCTCCTATTTTTGTATACCTAGTTATCATCTTCCTGCGTATGCTTACATTGTTTTTCCTCTCCTTGTAGTCTTATATCTTTAGGGTTACTTAGCAGACCTGTGCCCGCCAAAGTCGAGACAAGAGGCATCATGCGTCATTTGGTTGCGGAAAGGTAACTGTGCGGTAGGTATATTTCATTTGGGTCGAGTTCATAGTATTATAGGTTGAGTTAATGCTTTTATACTTTATATATAGCTATCTCATTTTAGTCATTTTGATTTCGATGTTGCATTTTTCCCCCTTGAAGACCATCTCATTTATACCTTTTGTGACACGTGATGATCTTTGGTTACGACATATGCATACACCTAATTTTTCACTCTTACTGACGTTTGCTTCACAAGCCCTGTTGGGGCATTGGCTTCCTTAGAGTGATGTCCTTAGGGATATTGCTAGGAGTGGGAATAACCAGAAATGGGTATATTGGGCTTCTTGATGATGGTATTTATGAGAAGGCCTTGATGTGCAGTCCATGTTATGACACCTTAGATATCTTTTATAACTTTATAGTCATCCTTTTACAATCTCCCTACAACATCACCTTGATATTTTTTTATGTTTGCCTCCATATTTACTTACAACACACATAATTTTTTCATATTACCTTTCAACAACTCCAAAGTCTTCATCCATAATCCGAGACTTGCTTTTAGGACCCCTTGATGAGGCATTACCTCAAACCGACAATTTTGACCATAGTCCAAGTTGTTTGCATCTATCTCTGATAGTCAATTGCATCAACCATGATCGATGCCGTTGGCTAAAAGGAACTTTGATGTTTAATCATGATCCCTGTATATACACGGCATTTGAGCGCTCTTTCCATGCCATCATCAACAATTATTCAGTTTCCTCGCGCTCGCAAATCTGCTCTTCAAGTCTTAGAGGTGTTGAAGTTAGTATTGCTTATCTTTCAAAATTCATACTTGGAGCATTGGGTCCTTAGGATTCCCAAGCATAGGAGCTGCACTCTCCATGATTTTCCAGCTTTTGGAGTCTTCGACAAGTGGCTTTTCTAGGTTTTCTTCTATTTGATTGTGATCTCCCACACCAACTCTCTCATAAGGTGCTACCAACCCTGGGGGGATGTTAATGCACATATGGTTGGTGCACAAAGGTAAGTATCTCTAACCTTTCATTTCTTTTATGTTATTTTATATTTGATTGATTGTTTGATTGGTTATGCATAGATTAGAGTAGAGTAACATATTTTAAACCTATTGCATTATTATCTAGCGGTCCTTACCTTACCATGTTCCCTTAGGGCTTTGTAAGCTATTGATCCGTACAATCCTAGATTAAGTATCTCTATCTTGTTAAAACCTTGTTACAACAAAATCTATAATCAAGACCTAGTTAGACGCCACTGCCCTATCTGAGAGTTAGGGTATGGAAATCTATCTTTTATAGAGTGTGGATTATTGCCTTTTTATGTACTCGTCTTTAGGAAGGTAAAGGGAGAAGAACCCCTATAAAGTGTGCCAACACTTGCATTTATACAATTTGTGGAATGAAGAAAGAGAAGGAAGAGAGAGAAAGGACTGCTGAGCTGGAATCCATCCCTTGAAGATGCGTGAGCGCCATGATTTCCTGCAGAGCTTGCTTGTAGTACAGGCATGGCCGACTCAGATAAGTGCCAACAACCACAACACAACCCCTTGAGTCTATGACACGCCATAAGACCACATAAAACGATGCCATTCTTCATTAAATTTTGGTGGTTGGCTCTTTGATTCAGAGTCTGATGCGGCCATGAGGCCTTCTGCGGGTTTTTGCTATGTCTTGTGGCTTTCACCGTGGTATTTCAATTTTTTCTCTTTCGCGGACCCTCACAACTCTCTCCCCGCTTGCCTCGATGGGTGGAATCATTTCACACCATCCCTGAGGGTCTAACTATTTGACCCGTGACTTTTGACCCGATGGCTATTTCCTTCGTTCTGCGGGTTTGAGAACACCCGCGAACCATTACAAATTAGTGAACCCACCGAACACTAGGTTCATGTTCCGCGGCTTTGGAACTTAGCCAAATACTTCAACTTGCTGCAAATATTGTAAAGCTTTGTACTTAACCCTCATGTGATTTTGAAATTGCAATGGACTCTACATTGCGAACACTTGCCACAAATCTTGTACAGACTGCCGTGCAAGCATGGCACTACCCCATTCTTGCCTGCGGAAGCCATGAATATCTCACATGATGTTGTGAAGCCTTCTATGTTGCGACAAGCCATGCGAGACCACTTGTTGATGCCACCATGATGAGATCTCATGTTTGGCCTATTCTCCAGTCAACATTGATATAGTTAGGGGGAAGCACACATGGCCCTTGATCGGTTTTCTTCGCCAAGGACAAATCGAGCAACCTGTTAAAGCTTGATCCATCGAAGATGATTTCATGGGAAACTACTTACAAATTGGTTGAGATCAATGGTGACGTGAATCATCTCGAGGAATCTTTGCAAGATTATCTTTACTTGTAAAGGAATCTTTGTTCTCTTGCTTGAGTCATGATAGATTCTACATATTGTTGGCATGCTGTTGCATAGGTGTTGTCATTGATGCAAAACCTCATTAATGACAAAGTGGATGATGGTGTAGGGTCAGATGATGCTCAGAGTGATGATGACATGGAGATTCAGGTATGTTCTTGGTTGCACAGGTTGATTCAGTGAGGATGGCTTGTTCTAACAAGCCCATTTAGGTGACCTAGCTAGCCTAGGTGATGGTGCATGGTGATTAGAGTTTCTTGGTTTCTTAAGAAGCATGTTAGCATGTTGGAGAGCATGTTTTGGGAGTTCTTGGGCACTCACATGAGTTCCAGGGTGCAAATACAGGTTGGTGACCATGTTTCAGGTGCTCATTTGGAGCAGGTATGGATGTTAGGAGGTATGAGGATGAGTTATGGAGCTATATGAGCTCATGGATGCATGTAGGCAGTTGTATCATGATGTATCAGGTATGTTAGGACCATTTGAAGTGCTTTCATGATGTGTTATGAGATAATTTCAGTTGACCCTAGCTTCTACAATGCAAAACTATAAAAGGAAGTTATGCAAGTCTGAGTGGATGGAAATATTGAGAGGTGATTATGACATTCTAATGATTGGAGATGTTAGTAGGGTGTGTCCTTGTGTTGTGGGCAAAATTTCAGTTGCCATGATGAGAATTTTGCAACATATGATGTTTTTGGTGAAACGGGGTCAAGAACAAGGCCATTTCCAACTCGAATTGGGTCTTCTGATGCTCACCCTGAATTGTGTGCTTTGCATGGGACCTTGTGGCTTTCAGGGATGTTTCTATAGTGAGTTTAGAAGGTTTCACAAAAAGAATGAGGTTAGTTTCATCGTCACAGGTTTTATGAACGAATGTTAAGAAGGTAAACAACTATTTATGGGTTTGAAACCCTAGCTTGAAAGTGGTTTTAGAGATTTGTTTCCTAAGTGTCCAGAATTGCTTCCTAGTGCATGGATGATGATTGGAACATGTAGAGGACTCCAACTTTCTAGAAATGTATGGTAGAGGTCATGGTGATGAGTGGACCCCACTCAAACAGGTTAGTTTTTGAAGATGTTTGTTTTGGGACAAGGTTGTCTAAAGGAGTTGCCAAATAAATGGACATTGTTTTGAGTATATGAGTTGTTCTTGATGTCCAAAGAGGTTTCAGGTGACGGGGATGCATAAAAATGACAAACTCTACCTTATGAAGGTTGACTGGTCAAAGGGCAGTTTTGGAGCAGTAAAGAGCAGTCTTCAGTAAATTGGACATTGCAGGAGCTACATGAGGAGTTAGGAGGTGATTCAAGTTGTGTTGGAAAGAGGATTCAGAGAGCTTTCCAGTGATATAAGGTTTGCTTCATGATGATAAGATTTGATATAGTTTCTAGGTCAATTTGTGAGCAAGAATATTTCTTGCTATTCAGGACAAAACTGTTTTTGCTGAAAGATTGAGTTGGTTAGTGCATGAAATGGATTGGGTGATGCTTTCTATCACTTGGAATGTGAAGAGGGATGAATTTGACATCCAATGAATCCATTTTGAGGTCTTGAAAGTGTCAGGAAGGGTGCAAACCAGTTGGATTTTGAAAACTACTTTTTGGGCAGCTTGATTTGGTGAAGGCAAAAGTTGATGTAGTTTGAACCAGTGGATGTTTCATGGGTTCTAACTTGTTTAGGAGTGTTGTACAGGTTCTGCCATTTCCATGGAATGGTCACATGCCATAGCTGAGGTGTTCTTGGGTGACCTTGAAGCCAAAAGGTAGATTCAGGGTGCTAGAAAAAGGTGTTTGGTGAAGGCAATAAGCCACTAGGCCCATTAAACGAAATGATTTGATTGGTTCATGAAAATTGCGACCATGTATGATGTTTAAATGTTAATTTAAACATGTGCGATGAATTTTAAAGCATGACTAAAAATAGTTTTGGGATTAGGAGATTTTTTTATTTCAATGCAAGGGTTTTGAGGATTTTTGGTGCATGGATGAAGGGTTTTTTGCTAGGCCGACCTATATGGGCCGATTGTGAATGTTCTTAGTGATTCTTATTGGGATGTTTTTAGGATTGGTGTGGTCGTGCTAATGGAGGGAAACCGACCTGAGTTTGAATTTGAATCAAGGAGAGGCTACAAAGGTGATATTTTGGGTATAATGTTGATAATATTTTGGAACCTTATTTATCTTCTTTTGAAGATACCTTTGATGCAAAGCAAAACCCCCTTGAGCCTAGCCCAAAACCCCTGGAATTTCATTCTAGGTCAACAACTAGTTATGTTTTCATGAGGAGGATTTGAGTGAAGCAAAGATGGAGAAGTCTCTTTGATAGCGAGTTGAAGGAGGGCAGATTTGGAGTCTTGTGTTTGGATGCTACCTTTATAGCATGTTGATGTCATTTGCAGGTTTTTGAAGTATTTGCAAATCTAATATTGAGTTGAAGTCATTTGCAAAGAAGTATATCTTTTTATGTATTCATGAGACAAGGTTGATTGTCTTGGTATCTCTTGATTGTATCTTGCTGGCTATTGTTGAAGATATCAATTCATTGTGACCTGATTTGAATATCAATAAAAAGTGGTGATCTTATTTGAACATCAATAAAAGTGGTTGTGTTTATTTTATGATCCTTGTTTTGAGTTTGTTTCATGGTGAAGTATACTTGTTTGTGATCATTCATTGGTATATGTGCTTCATGAGATTGTGTGTTTGATTTTTGAGGTATAGAGTGAAAGTTTTATTGGGGATTGATTCACCCCCCAACCCCCCCCTCAGTCCTTGTCACTTCAAACAGATGTGTAGAGCTGGAAGATAGAACTAAGAACTACTCCAACTATCTGATTTCCGCCATGAAATTGGTTCTGATATGATTCGTGTGTGATTGCAAGTGGCCCCAAAACTTATGTTTAAAGAGAAGATCATACATGCTTCAAGTGAAACATGCAGAGAGTGCACAAACACTTATTACAAACAAAAAATCACCACGAAGATTGAGGAAGAGACTAAATTAGTGATCAACACACAACAAAGGAGGGAACTTCCAACAACACAAAAACACTCGCAATATTTACAAGATGCTATGGAATAACTTAATGGGAGTGTTTAAGATTAATCCCATTGACTGAGATTTGTAATAATCCTCCATCAAGATTAGACAACTCAAAAGAGTTGGCCTCTTTGCAAGCAGTGATAATATATGACCCGCTCCAAAGTGCATCAAACTTGGAATGCTACCCTGGTTTAGCTCCATCTGTTGGACCATGATTGCCGTTAGACCAAAACCCATAGGTGTTAGTCTCTGCTACAATCGCCGGAGTTACGATCTACAAGAGGCGGTTAGTCCATGTCATGAAACTCACGGGGAGCGTTGGACACACATGCCAACAATCTCCCTCTCAACGTTATCTGAGTGAGTTTCGAACTCGAGACCTGTCGCTCTGATACCATTTGTTGGACCACGATTGCCATTAGACCAAAACCCATAGGTGTTAGTCTCCGCTACAATTGCCAGAGTTAGGATCTACGAGAGGCTATTAGTCCATGTCACGAAACTCACGGGGAGCGCTGGACACACATGCCAACACTACCCGTGTCCCATTTGAGGACGAAATCGCCTGCTTTGAAGATCTGTGGCTTAGCTTTCTTGTCAAACCACTGCTTGGTAAATATTTGAGTGATCTTCTAGCTTGACCATGGTGGATTGTCTCAGTCTCTTCAAATTTAATCTAGTTCCTTCATTCTGATCTCTCTTTGATCTGCTCCCTCAAATTTCTAATTGTTGAGCTAGCTCCAATGAAGATAGTTTGAGTGACAATGGGATCCTAGCTTCTTTTCCATACACAAGGAAAAATGGGGAATTGTCAATTTCTTTCTTTGGAGTGATTCTATCAACCCAAAGAGCATTCTTTACTTTAGTGTGTCATTGTATTTTATTGACTTGCATAGTTCTCTTCATGATTCTGATCAGGTTCTTATTAGTTGATTATGCCAAACCATTACCTTGTGGGTAATAATTGGAGGAAGATTTTCAAGTAAATTCCATGTCTAAGAGCCTAATCAGAGATTTTTGATCCCAAAGATGCCTTGCATTATCAGAGATGATGGTTTGAGGAATCCCAAACCTTGTTGCAATGTTGTCCAAGAAGTCAAGGATGACTCTGATTTAGTAGCCTCCTTGAGTGGTATGGCCTCGGTCTACCCAGTGAAGTAGTCTGTTGCTGTCAAGACCCATTTGTGGCCCATACTTGAAGGAGGATCGATCATACCTATGAAGTCAAGTCCCCATTGAACAAAGGGTTCATCCGCTTGAATAGGATGAAGGGGAAGGGCCGTCATTTTCTTCTTACCAGTGAAGAAGGCACATTCTTTACATTTCCTGACCCATTGATGTGCATTTGTGAACAAGATGGGGCAGAAGTACCTTGCTCTAAGGATTTTCATTGTTGTGGTCCTGGTTGAGAAATTCCCACCAGAGAAACCATCATGAAATTCTGCCAAGACCCTATCTATTTGTTCTCCTTCAATGCACCTTAGTAGGACACCATTAATTTTCCTTTTGAAAAGAATTCCATCAATTAAAACATAAGGAATTGATTGTAACTTGAGGTGTCTTCTTCTTGTTTTACTCAAACCAGGAGGATTACCTCTGGTTGCTAGAAATGTTGCCATGTTGTCAATCTAACTACCGTGGCTCTACTGAATTCCTTGATCTCACGGGTTCTCTTTGTTATGCGGGTTTGCTTGCTGAATATCATCCAATTCTTGCAAATCATCAGCGACTTGTTCTCATTCCTCCTCCATGAAGAAGGAAGTTTCTTGATTATCCTGAGCATCCAAAGCAAGATGTTCACATAATGCTCTACCCCTCATCAACTTTGTGGTCTTGATGGTCACATCGAACCCCATGATTATGGTTACCCATCTGGCTCTCTTTTCGTTGATTTCCGCCCCCATGATGAAATCTCCCACACCGAGGTGTGAGACTAGGACCTTGATCTGGTCAGCGGCTAACATGGCCTTGAATTTTTTAAGAGCCCTCAAGATGACAAAAACCTAGTTCTCGAAATGACTATGCCTGAGCTCGAAATCCTTCAACGTTTGGCTGAAGAAGGCCATGAGCTGCTCGAAGTCTTCATCGTTCTTTTGAGTGAGAATTGCGGCTATGCTAAGGTTCGTGCCGTAAGCATAAAGGATAAAATTATTTGTAAATTCTGGGTTAATGAGTGTTGGCGCTTGGGCAATTGCAGCGTTGATCTTAGTGAAGCATTCTTTTCCTTCTGCGGTTCATTTAAAAGCCATGTCCTTCCTCAACATCAAGGTGATGGGCCTGACTAATTGTGCAAAGTTAGGAATGAACTTCCTAACAAAATTGATCTTGCCAAGGAAGGACTGAAGGGCCTTCTTATGAGTTGGAAAGGAGAAGGAGAGGATGGCAGAGACTCTTTTTGGGGCAATTGTGATTCCATCCTTTGAGACAACATGACCCAACAACTTACCTTGCGGAATTGCAAAAATGCATTTCTTGGGGTTCAATGACACTCCAAATCCTATGCATTTCTCAAGCACTTTCTCCAAATGCTCCATATGTTGTTTGCCCTGCGTAGAGAAGATCGTGATATCATCCAAATAAACCAAGAAAATTGGTTGATGAGTCCGTGGAAAGCAATGTCCATTGCCTTTATGAAAGGTAGCACCCGCGTTTGACAAAGCCAAAAGGCATTTTTTGATATGCACATGTTCCCCACTTGGTTGTGAATGCGGTTTTGTACTAATCCTCCTCTCTGATCTTTATCTAATTAAAGCCTGAATAACCATCAAGCATGGAGAACCTTTCACACCCAACTACCATTTGGAGTATTTGTTCCATGGAAGTCAAAGGATGGTGATATTTCAGTGAGGCCTTGTTCAATTCCCTAAAATCCACACAAAGCTTTATCTCTCCATTCTTCTTCTTGACATGAACCAAATTTGCCACCCAGGATGAATACTTGATAGGAAATATTATTTTTGACTCAATGAGTTTGGATAACTCCATTCTCATAAGTGGCTCAATCTTGGGGTTCACAGGCCTTTGTTTTTGCTTAACTGGTTTAGCCGTGGGATCAATATCAATAGCATGTTGAGCAATGTTGGGGTCAAAGCCTTTAGATCCTCATAGCTCAATGAAAATATATCGTGAAATTTCTGACAGAGGCAAATAAAAGTCTGTTCTTCTTCACTACTACATACCTTTCCCAACAGTAGCTCCTTTCCTTGTGCAACAGTGATTGGCTTGCAATCTTCTTGCTCTACGTACATGCTTCTATTTTGCCCTTTGATCTCATCATCATAATTGAAAATGCCTTGAAGGGTGACTAATGCTTTGGGTAGTTTGTTTGTCCACAGTTGAATGATCTGATCACCATAACCGTCTTGCAGGCCAGATTGCAAGCCGGAGGAGAATTCAACCTTGTTCTAAATTAATTGGACAATTTGCTTGTCATTCTCAAAAACTTGCCAGTTAGCTTCATTATCCGGAACCGATGGTCTTACAACCATCTTGACACGTTAATTTCCTTGGATAAGATCCTCTATGGGAGAGAACTGAGTGCCAACGATTGCCATTTGATCTGTCTCCTTATTCTGTTTATGCGGCCACCTGAAGGTTGACAGCCTCAAAACTCTCAAGGAGATCCCAAACTTGGTGCCTATAAGCTCTCAAAAGCTTGTTCTTAGTCGCATACCCGCCTCTGACTTGGTGGATGAACAATTCAGTATCTCCAAAGACTTGCAAAACTTTAATTTGTTTCTTTTCCGTAATCAACAAACCATGGACCAATGCCTCATACTCTGTCAGATTGTTGGAGCATGCAAATTATAGGCTATGAGCACAGAGGAATTTCTTGTTCGTTGGAGAGACAAGAACTATACTCGCTTTAACTCCATTCGTGCTTTTGGAACTATCAAAATACAACTTCCATAACCCAAAAGCATCATTATCTTCTTCTTTATGCGGTATGGGGATAGTGACGTTTTCTTCATGGATGCAATAGGTGCCTAGACTAGTCTCCAAAGCCGCGTCATAGGGGGCAAACTCATAGTGCTCCTTGGCCCATTCATCTAGCATAAGATTAGGAATTGAAGTTGATGAATGTACTGTTTCAGCTGGTTCAGGATCGTAGTTTGTCTCCTTGGATCATACAATTTGCATTGATGGGACTAGTGTTAGGAATTTCAACATAAGCTGAAATAGGTTCAGCCTTAATTGTAAATCTAGTCCCATACCTCGTTCTAAGCAGCATATGAGACCAATCTGAGGAAAGATATCCGCCAACCTTAGCTGTGAAATCTTTGGAGAGGCAAAAGGTGAATAATGGTGGCAAGTTAATCACATAAATATCTTGCATTATGGTTGAGCTTGGGCAAACATGCAGAGTTAATTTCAAATTTTTAACTACACCCAAGACTTGCACTATTGAACCATAGAGTTGTAAGACACCCTTAGAAGTTGGGTTGTACTTGATAGTCAAGATGTTTGCAATCTTCTTTGGCATGACTGAAGTACTAGCACTATAGTCTATCATGCGATTATAAACGAGGTGTATTCCAACTATGAGAGACATGTAGAGAGGAGGAGGTTTGACAATTGAACTTGTTCCTCCTTGGGCTGACACATATTGACCGTGACATTTGATTTGTGCATGGTGGGTTCTAGAAGTGGAAGTTGCTTCAGGGCTTCTTGCAATAAATCCCTTTGAGATTGGGATAAATAGGGCATCCCACATTGTGACATTGAGATTTGTCTTCTTCATTCGCTTCACAACGTTGGAAGGAATACCCGCGGCTTTCTACAATGAAGGAAAGATATATTCTTTGTTCCTCCCATGGTGAATGGACTCCCATTCATTCAAGAAAGTCAGAATGTGTGTATAGGGTGTCAAATGGGCAATCATTTTTGACATTGATTTGACACTGTAAAGCATGATTGACCAAAGAAGTATTGGACCTGGTACATGCGGATTTGCATTGTCCAATGAAGACACATACATTGTTTGGAGCTTAGTACTTTTTGTTAATAATTGATGATTTTTTAGGAAAATGTAGGTTTATTTTCTAGATAAAAAGTGAGATTGTTTCTGTAATTTTGTTGCATGGAAAACTTTGGTAGAGAAACAGATAGGTAGACATGTCAAAGCTCTCAAATTAGTTAATGGAGGCATGTTCATCTCAAAAAAGTCAAAAAAATTCTACTAGTGGGAAGGTATGCATCGATAGGGTACTACATACACTCCACAACAAAATGGAGTTGTGAAAAGGAGGAATATGACATTGATGGAGATGGCGTGGTGAATGGTGCATAGCCGGAATGTACCTTATCGGTACCATATATAGAATCTGCTAGTTTACATCCTTAAAAGTTCTTGTAAAGCCTTGAATAATGCTATTTCTGAGGAAGCATGGTAGGGTAGAACACTTGATGTGACTTTTGGGTTTTTTGTTGTGTTGCTTTTCGCACCAATTCTTAGTAAAAAATAAGTAGTTTAGATACAAAAATAAAAATATATATGTTTTTTGGCTATGACGAGCAATATAAGATATACTTATTAGTAGATGTCTCTACAAACAAAATTATGGTAAATAGAGATGTAAACGTAGATGAGAAAACACCAATCTTCTCAGATAATGGTAAATCTATAAACAGTAGTGTATGGGTAAATGCTGCAGATTTTGGAACAAGTTTTAATATTGAAATCAAATAGGGCTCAAAGCCTAAAACATCAGAAGAGTCAAGTTCGAGCAAGGTATCTACTGAGGAAAAGAAGGATTCTCAATCTTCACAACAAGAACAAGAGGGCTAACACTAGACACCAAAGTGGCGTAATATCACATTGAAGGATGTTCGGTAGGGTGAGCTTCCACATATAATAAAAGGAAGATCGATGAGCTTAGAGAGACAAGTACTGCAAAGAGGTGGGCAGGTAAATTTTGCTCTTTCTTTAGTTGTTTCACATGTAATGTTTTCTCTTACTTCAGTTGTTTCATAGGTATTTGAGCCCAATGTGAAGAAGTCAAAGGGAAGCATGAATGGGAATTTGCATGAAGGCTGAATATGATGCTTTATATATATATTGACATGAGCTTCACTTCATTGCACCCGCTATATATATAGATCTCTCAAGCATGCATAACTTGAGTAAGGTTGTCGAGGTTCCCCTATCTACATTGAAATGCCCCACTTCCTAAAATAACCAATCAAAGACCTTTAGCCCAATTCTGTTTCCCGATGGCTAAAGAATGATAGAAATGGAAACTTATCATAATAAATTCATTTTAAAAGTGCAATATAAAATAATATTATAAGCACTTTATATTAATTTATTAATGATGAAGTCAATTTAAAAATAGAAAAGACAAATATAAAGTGATAAAGTAAAATAATTAAAGAAAAGAAATGTCACTTTATAATTATTATTCTCCCTTAGGAGCCCTTAGGAGAAAATGCAACCCCTTTTGGAGGATGAAAATGGGTGGAAAAAACATTAAATGAGGGAGGTGAAATCTGATTGGAGGATGAGGGTGGCTATTTGGCCAAGTTCATCTATAAAAGCAAGTCGACTTGTTTGTTGAAGGCGTGCTTTTCTATTTTATACAAATATGAATTTTGTCTGAGCCTTGAAGCTTTGCAAAATATTTTCTAAGGATGAAAACCCTTAGAAGGAATCTCTTGAGGATGAAAACCCTTGAAGGGATCTAGAAGAGGAACTGAAACTCTTCTTCTAGTTGAGAGGATTCTCCATACAGGGGTTTCCATTGCATATCAAGGAGTTAGCTGATTTTCCAGTTGTTTTCCAATAGTATTGAGGGTTGAAGTTGTAGATTTCAAGTAGGGGTTTGAGGGAAGAAGGTTGTCGCTGTATTTTCCCTCTATTTCTAGCCATTTCTATGTGGAGTGACCATTTAAGGAGCTGATATATGATACTTAGGAGCTGATTTAATTGCTGATCATATTCCTGATTTTTAGAAATCAAATCAGCTATTTTACATAATTTTTGGAGTTGAAGAAATGGTATTTTCAGCCCTGTCTGAGGATAGTTGTCTGCAGAATTATATAAAATAGATTCAGCCTGTTTTGAATTTCAAATCTGGTATTTCTTTCATGATTCCACCTTTACAAAATCTAGGGGTTTTAATTCATAATTGGTGGGTTTTCATCTCTATACCTAGTCACATTTTCTATATAATAATCTGATCTGCATTCATAAATTTTGGGATATCCTTTATAAATTGCTGCATTAGATTGGGATTTGCTCAAAATCCATTTGAAGTGGAAAAGTGTCCTTTTGGGGACATTACAATGGTATCAGAGCTCGAGAGAAATATTGAGGATATGATTCAGATTTGGACCCTTGAAGGGCTCGAGAGAAATATTGAGGATATGACTCAATGGAAGGGAATCAAGATTACGAAGGGCAGTTAAGGCAATTTTTACGAGGCATATACAACAGCATTTTCAGAACAACAGTTATAACCTTATGGTATTCAGCCCTAGAAGGACGAGCATGGTCTAATTCCCAGTCCTCTAATTGGTCCTTACCTAAGAAGGATCACTACACAAAGGTACTAAGCCACTTTCATTGGTTTAGAGGCTATTTTGGGACCATTGCCTAATCTTCATCTTGCTGTCACAAAATTTCTAAGTGATGGGCTGCAAACTGTATGGTTGATTGCTGAGGTTTCAAGCATGAATTTGGTAAGAGTTGTCTTTCCTAAGGATTACAATTCTCATAACCCATGGAATCTAGTGAGGTGTGTGTTCAATGGTAGCTTCCTAAAGGGGGATCTTGATGACCTTGAAAGGTATGGAATGAGTGAGATAATGCCATATTTATTGCTGCATATTCAGATTTATTTTCCTCTTGAGAAAATGATGAGTTAGTAGATGAAATCTGCAATATAAAGTATGTGATACTTTTGATGCAAATTTGTGTATATGATCATCTTGAAAGAGGTATATGGTGGTAAGATCTATCTCACTTAACAGGTACAAGAGCCTGAATTCTGGAACACTACAACATGTTTTGTCTCTTGTGCATGGCACTTGAACAAATGAGTTCAGAATTGCTCGAGGGCAAGCAATTTTGGGGAGGACTGAAATGGCCCACTTCCTAAAATAATCAGTTAAACACTTTTATGTGATATTTTTGATGCAAATTTGTGTATATGATCATCTTGAAAGAGGTATATGGTGGCAAGATCTATCTCACTTAACAGGTACAAGAGTCCGGATTCTGGAACACTACAACATGTTTTGTCTCTTGTGCATGGCACTTGGACAAATGAGTTCAGAATTGCTTGAGGGCAAGCAATTTTGGGGAGGACTGAAATGGCCCACTTCCTAAAATAACCAATCAAAGACCTTTAGCCCAATTCTGTTTCCCTATGGCTAAAGAATGATAGAAATAGAAACTTATCATAATAAATTCATTTTAAAAGTGCAATATAAAATAATATTATAAGCACTTTATATTAATTTATTAATGATGAAGTCAATTTCAAAATAGAAAAGACAAATATAAAGTGATAAAGTAAAAAAATTAAAGAAAAGAAATGTCACTTTATAATTATTATTCTCCCTTAGGAGAAAATGCAACCCCTTTTGGAGGATGAAAATGGGTGGAAAAAACATTAAATGAGGGAGGTGAAATCTGATTGGAGGATGAGGGTGGCTATTTGGCCAAGTTCATCTATAAAAGCAAGTCGACTTGTTTGTTGAAGGCGTGCTTTTCTATTTTATACAAATTTGAATTTTGTCTGCTCCTTGGAGCTTTGTAAAATATTTTTTAAGGATGAAAACCCTTAGAAGGAATCTCTTGAGGATGAAAACCCTCTCAAGGATCTAGAAGTGGAATGAAAACTCTTCTTCTAGTTGAGAGGATTGCCCATACAGGGGTTTCCATTGGATATCAAGGAGTTAACTGATTTTCCAATTGTTTTCCAATAGTATTGAGGGTTGAAGTTTCAGATTTCAAGTAGGGGTTTGAGGGAGGAAGGTTGTTGCCGTGTTTTCCCTCTATTTCTAGCCATTTCTATGTGGAGCGACCATCTGACTTGCTGATATATGATACTTAGGAGCTGTTTTTGGAGTTATTTAGTTGTTGATCATATTCTTGATTTTTAGAAATCAAATCAGCTATTTTCATATTTTTTGGAGTTGAAGAAATGGTATTTTCAGCTGTCTGAGAATAGTTGTTTGCAGAATTATATAAAATAGATTCAGCCTGTTTTGAAGCTCAAATCTGGTACTTCTTTCATGATTCCACCTTTACAAAATTTGCTGATTTAATTCTATTAAAGATCCTTGGGTTTTAATTCATAATTGGTGGGCTTTCATCTGTATACCTAGTCACATTTTCTATATAATAATTTGATTTGCATTCATAAACTTTTTGATATCCTTTCATAAATTGCTGCATTAGATTGGGATTTGCTCAAAATCCATTTTAGGTGGAAAAGTGTCCATTTGGGGACATTTCATACATATGTTGCTCATTAGAAATAGATAGAGGGGCCCCAAGTCTTAATGACAGTCAAAGAGGCTCTATACATCTATGGGGACTTAGAGACGGGGATAGATTGTTGTGCTTAATCCCCAGGGATGGGTGGGCATTTATGGATTGATTAATGTTGAGGTCCTATCATGGGTATTTCAAAATTACCTTGAGGTAAGAAATCCATTGGTTGTAAATGGATCTATAAAGTTAATTATAAATTAGATTGTTCTGTCAACAAGTGCAAAGCTCATCTTGTTGCGAAAGGATATGACAGGTGTTGGTGCTCAAATTAGTCTCACCCCTTTTGTCATTGAAATCCCTCAGTTTGTGGCCTCTGTCACGTTTTTTATCTCCCCGTGTTGGTGCTTGAAAGACTCTGTCCTCCATTTGGTTGCCGTGATCGGTCCCTTCTTGGGTCAAGGATCACTTAAAGGTCTAGAATTTGTTTTTCGTTTCTCTGTCCATCTGAAGGAGTCTGTAAATTGGGCGTAAAACTTGGGTTGCTCCTTTCTTTCCATTTTCCGCAGTCATGTATTGTTGTCTCTGTCATTTTTGTCCCAAATACTTGAGGAAACAAGATTGGATGTAGCTTGAAGGATCATGTTTGAAACTTCTAACATCTCCAAATTCTCTGTTCTTGAAGAAAAATTCATCTCCGGGCTCAAATGGTGGTTTTCCTGCATTTTTACGGTTTGACGGTTGAGTTTTCCCCGTCAAATTTACATCTCTGCATTAGCGGAAACGTGGCCCTTTTTGGTTGGATGCGGCTCGGTGGGACACTCTAAAAGCTATGTGGCTCGCTTCAACCCAAAACTTGTCCACGTGGAGGGACTGTGCGTGTTTGGTGATCGGCCCCTGAGTTTTATTTTGAAGAAGCACCAGGAGGACACTTGGAGGCTTCCGCTCACTCTGCCTTTTTGCTTGGACTTTTCAACGGCCGAATGAGACCGTCTCAGACCTTAGACACATGGCACCTTCCGCTAAACCTTCAACTTTTTAACAGACTCTGCCGGACTGAGACACGTGTTGAGCCCGCGCTTGTTTGGGGTCTCTACTTTTGGGGACCATCTCAAAATGTGCCATCGAGACACGTGGCAGGTGGGGAGATGGAGAAACGGAGCTTTGGGGTTATTTAAGGTTTTTTGCCTTTTGTAAAAGGGGATAAAATTGTAAGTTGGAGCGCGGCCCCGATAGGAAAGTAATGCCAATGTTGAATAGTAAAAAATGGAGTTGCGGGGAAAATTTGAAATTTTTTCTTTTTTCCAAAAATGAGGTACAATAGCAGAATTGAGCCGTGGTTCCTCTGGGAACCACATTGGGACACGTGTCAAGCCCGTTTTCTAAGGGCGAAGGGGCGGAGAAAAATGTCAAAATTTTACTTTTTTCTAAAAGTTATAAAATGTCAAAAAGTGCTCACAGGCCTGTTTCCAATCACATTTTGCCATGTGGAAGGCTCAGATTAAAAGTTGAAAGGCAAGATCAACGGTAGCTATGCATTTCATTTGATTTTGCCGCCATTGAAGCTCCAGGATGTTTGGAGATGCATTTTTTGCATCTTTCTTCATCAATTTTTTGGCAAATTTGTGTCGTTTTGGTCTGCAAAGTTCAATTGAATCAATTTGGGAGCTCAATTTGTAAATCTGAGGTACTTTTGAAGTGGAGTTTTGCTCAGGCTCGTGCAAAAACGCAAAATGCCTGATCCAGAAGTTGCAGGGCAGAAATTGCAGAGGAAAAAAGGAAGAAATGATGAAAGTACATGTGCAAAAGGTGAAAAAGGCGTTGCCTCGAGAGCAAAAAGGGATGACCTATCAAGTCTAGCTATGCAGAGGCTCTGAAAAATGATTAAAAAGGGGATTTCTCACATGACAAAATCAGAATGATTAAAGGGACTCCCGAAAAGTTGTGGCATGGCATCCTAGTCATTAGTCGAGGGCCCAAGAAACGTGATTAGTTCATAATTGGTCCACCTGTGAGATTTCGGATCTGAATTTGTTAAGCGTCGCTGTTTGAAACAAATTGGTAACAAGCAAAGGTCCCTCGAATATTCTTCTCTTTTGGGGGGAAAATTGAGTAAGCAAAAATGTATAAATGCAATGAGAATACTCTTGCAAATGGTCGGAGTTTGAATTCTTGAGAAAAAATTTGAGAAAGCCGTCTTCCCGAGAGACCAAAGTCGAGATTACCTGTTATTTTCTTCTATATTAGATTTTCTGTTGTGTCAAGTTGGTTGCAGATGTATAGCCATTGACAAGCACTGAGATTGCTCTGGAAGCTTTCCCCTGTTGATGAATCTTAAGCAATTTTGGAATTAATTTGTGTCTAATCTCTAGCAATTTTGTGTTTGCTTTATTTTCAGAATGTCTGCAAATAGTTTCTTTCGTTCCTATTGCAATCTTACACTGAAATTTTTGTGAAATCACACAGGACCTCGTCCCTGTGACAGTCTAAATGGTATTTGCAATTTCATTTTAGGAAGAGCCTTTATCTTGGATGAGATAAACAAATTTAAAATCAATTCACTGTCATTTGTTGATAAAGATTGTCTGTAAGTCTTCGGGTGTACCTTAGGTGTGATTAATCATAAACTTTAGTGTTTAATTGAGTCTTCCAATTCGAGCCTTCGTGTTGGAGTCTCAAAGATTATGTGAAAACGTGTTGATCTGGGCCTCCATTGAAGCACACCTTCTGGTTGAAGGAACGTCTTGACTATTCCGAAGCTTTCTGTTGTGAAGTTGTTCATTATTGTAAAGTCCCTCCAAAGATCCGGTATAATCAACTTTATCCTGCTTCATCTCCCACCAAAATCATTTAAAAACCATTGATCCACCCTGAACTACCCCTAATTGCCCTGTGTATCAACAAAGGAACAAAATCTACTTGCAAAAATATGTAGAACAATCAGGATTTCTTAATGTCTTTAGTAACCTTAGCCTTGTGTTGAAAATATCTCCATCGTTTAGAAGTGACAACTCTTAAGAGTTAAATTATGGAGCATTGACCGTATTTTCCCAAGGTTCTCTTCATAGAATTTGTGCAAAAGGAAGGATATCTCCTTCTCCTTCACCAAATAGAGGTTACACTAAGGGTCCTCTCACCCTGGTCGAAGAGGCACGGCCTAAAGTAGTGAGGACATGTCAAATCCTCTTAAAGGTGCTATCCATCCCTCCACAAATCCGAGTAACAAAGGGTCAGTTAGATCTCATCCCTAGCTATAGAACGAAACACATTATGATCTATTTGCCTCTAAGCTCCCTGTCGAATCTGTGTTGCTGCTCTGCCTGAAAAGGAGAATGAATTTGGATACCAACAACAAGTAGAAGGGGTAGATTATAAAGAGTTTTTTTGTCCGACTGTAAAAAACGGAAACTTTTTGGTTGGTCATTACTATTTTTGCCTAGTTCGGATGAAAGGTATACCACATGGATGTTAAGGGTGCCTTATTGAATGGAGACTTAGAGGAAGAAGTTTACATGATTCAACTGCGGGGATTCAAGGTTCTTGGAAAAAAGCATCTGGTTTGCAGGTTGGTGAAGTCATTGTATGGACTCAAGCAAGATCCTTAGAATTGGTATTTAACATTTGATAAATACCTTAGAGATTATGGTTTTAGAAAACATGTTTCTGAAATGACTCTCTATGTAAAAATAATTAGTGATGACAATGGTTCTAGTTGTCTATATTGTTGATCTAGCTATCACCAGAAGCAATTCCCGACTTAATTCATTGGCTGAAATGTATTTTTTTTTTTGAAATAACAAATTTGAGCTTGTTTCAATATTGTTTAGGAGTAAAATATTGGCAATCTAATCATATTTATATCTCAAACTAAGTATGCCAAAGCTTTGTTCGAAAAATTTAAAATGTTTGATTGTAATACAACTACACAACAACTACGAGTGTGGAAGTTGGGATACAACTCTCTACTAACACTAATTCATGACCGGTCAATGTAACAATGTATCGAGTCATCGACAAATGGTAGGTAGTTTGGTTTATCTCACTGCCACCCAAGCAGATTCATGTTTTGTAGTAAGTTTTCTTTCTTGCTTCATGTCTAAACCACAAGAAGAAAATTGGCTAGCTGCAAAATGAGTTCTATAAGTAAAAAAGGACTCTAGACTTTGGCATTCTATATTGGAAATTTATTGATTTTGAGCTAATATGATATATTGACTCAGATTTGGCAGGATTAGTTGATTCATGAAGGTCCACAACATGTTATGTTCTCACTCTTGGTGTAGGAGTTTTGTCATGGCAGAGCAAGCTTCAAAATATAGTTGCCTTATCCTCCACTAAAGTTGAATACAAAGCAGTAGCTACCGCAGGTTGTGAAATCATGTGGATTCAAATAATATTGGAGGATCTTCAACTTGATCAAACTGCACACACTCCGATTTTGTGTGATAACCAAAGTGTTCCCAAGATGGCGAAGAATCTAGTCTTTCATGCGTAAACCAAGCACATTGATGTTCATCACCATTACATCCGCCAATTGGTTAATAATGAAGACATTTTTCATTATTATTGTTCTACAATGAACTAAATTGCTGGCATGCCACCTAATAACTAAATCTCTTGGTAAAGATTAGTTTGTAAAGTTAAGAGTTAAACTTGTAATTGTTTTTGGTTTAGTCATTAAGGGAGGGTATTAGATTATAATAGTCTATATTAGATTATGCTCTATAATCTATGTCAATCTACAATATAACCTTATCTCGAGTATTTGTTGTTATTCTAGTTCATGTAGATTCTTGTGCTAATGTTAGCACATAGGTAGTTGGATTGATAGAATGTTAGTTCTTGTGCTAATGTTTTTTATTTTGGTTTGTTAAAAGAGGACCTATTTAATTCAATAGTAGATAAAAAAGTTACACCGTCTAATTTCCAAAGATACACACTACAGACCCTACCTAGCTAGCTTGAAAAGTAGTTGGATCGATAGATTTCGTACTTTGCATCTTTTTCATTAGCTATATATTGAGCCATAGCAATGTAATTCTTATGGCTTGAATCAATAAAATAAAAAGAATCGTGCTGCACCTCTCCGACGGAATGGTGTCTGGTTAGCTGAAGTGGACCCACACATGCTCAAAGTAGAGCTTTGTAGTTTCTTCAGATTTGGCCGCTTTGTACAGGGCACCAACATTACTACCTTGGAAAATCTGTCAAGCACAACAAAGAGACAGTTATGACCATGCATAGTTGTGGGTAACTGTGATATTAAGTCCATGGATACCGACTCCCAAGGTCAATTACGAATTGGTAGTGGTACGTAGAGCCTGTACTTTTTGTTGGCTGGTTTTTCTATTGCACGGACTATGCATGACCTGATATACCTGTCCACATCACGAGGAAGCTTCTAACAATAGAAGCATTTCTGGAGCACTGCCACTATCTTTTCCACCGTGAGGTGTCCTATAACTTGATTATATCGTGCCTCCCAAATCATTTTTTATTGTTCTAATGTTGGAACATATAGGTTTTCCAAATGACACAAAGCCCTTGTTGTTGGTAGTTTGCAACTTCCCCATATTTTGTGCTTGATATATGGTGGAAATATCAGAATCACTAACGTAGAACATGGGCCATTAAGAAGTCTCGTGGCCACATGAATCTAGGATTATTGTTTTTGCTGCAAATGGAGGGCGTCTTAAGTAGTTTGCAACACGACTGGAACTGCCTCTTTTTTACCTAATATTAAGGTGAGATTATGGTAGGTAGAGACCATTTGTGATGGTGATCATTCTGTAACTTTCCTCGTGTCTGCATTAACTGCAGTGGCTTGTTATTTGTGCGGAAGATAGTCTCTACTTGTATAATGTAATGCTTCCATTGCCTGCATGCCTAGACAACAGTATAAAATTCCTTGTTATATGTAGGATGATTGCATACTGTATCTGTGAAATTTTTATTGTGGTAAGCAATTGGGTGCCTATGTTGGGCGAGAATTGCACCGAATGCATTTTCTGAAGCATTAATTTCAATCTTGAAGGGCTGTTGCAGGTTGGTAAAGAACGGATTAATGTTGAGAAAAGATGCCATTTAAACTCCTCAAAAGCATGTTGTTGTGTTGTCATCAATACAAGTATGTCCTTTGCTCCACCCTTTTGTTTCCTGGTTCAGGGGCCATTCAAGAGGAGAGAATCCGAGCACGAATGATAAAAATTGGCTTACCCGAAAAAGGTTCTAAGTTGTGTAAGTGTTGGCCATTCTATGATTCTTCTCATCTTTTTTTTGGGTCAATGGTCACACCATACTAATCAATGATGCATACTAGATATTGTACAGTTTGCAAAGAAAAAGAACAATTATTCTTGTTGTCTTACAAAAAATGGCTCAATATGTACTTTATGGTATTCTAACTTCAAATCAATTTTTGTGAAGGAATTCGCTCCCTTGACCTGGTCTGGGTCATCAGTGCATGGCAGTGGATGCCTGTTTTGGACAATGATCTTGTTAAGGGCCCTATACTCAACACAAAGTCACCATGTCCCATCCTTCTTTTGAGCTAACACGATTGGGCTTCCACAAGGGCATGTGCTAGGTTGAATACGACCTTTATGGATTAGCTCATGGATTCATTGCTTGATCTCTTTATTTTCCTGCATTGAACCTCTGTATACTGGTCCATATGGGAAGGGTGTCCCAAGGATCATGATGATGGGATGTGGCACATGGTAGTGTAGGGGCAGACTGATAGGTGTAGTGAAGACATTTATATAATTTGTTAAGATCTGCTCCACCTTTTGTCGCTGTATAGTCCGGTTCTGAATGACAGCTTGTGTCGATGCAATGACCTGTCAAGTGCTCTTGGGGCTGACAAACATTAGCACAACCTTCCCAATGTGACCAATCACACATCTACACTACTTTGTTCTAATCAAGCTGATTTTCTTCTTAGGAGGAACCTAAGGATCATGTAGGATTGCCCTTCCAATGTGAAAATGACATTTTGGGTCTTGTATGGACAGATTCTCTCTCGTTTCCACATATATTGATGCTCAAGAAAAGCGTTGCAAACTTGCTGGGGTGCCACATCTCACATCACCTCATCTTTGAATGGCTTGATTGCGTATGGGAGAATACATTGTGGATCAACATGAATATCTTTGCCTTGGTTCAGTCATCTGATGGAGTTCTCTTGGTGAGACGTTTTTAGACTTATTTTTCATATAGTTTTGCAGGGATCAAAATTTTCTCATTCCCAGTGTCCACGATGAAGTCTAAAGAATTCCCTTGCACCCACATCTTTGAATGAAAAAAATGTTCTTCTTAGGTGACAATGTTGTAATCTGTGTTGTACCAATAGTAAATAGGGGTCAAAATCCATTATATGCTTACCTGGAACAATACAATGAAAGAAGTGATCTTCCTTAGCAATTGTGCATATCGGATCACATTCATATGCCTTTGTAATAAACGTTCTTTTGGAATGATGTTCGTCTTGTTGCGAGTCACGCTTCTTTGGTTTTCACACCATTTCCTGGTCTCCTACAGGAGGCTTGCCTCCAATAATTTTGTCAAAAACCTTGCGGTTGAGAACATTTAGTTTTGCCTTTGTTGTGGGGCCTCTCTTGTTTGTTGCTTGCTTCTCTACTTGAAGTTTGCCTCTAACACTTAGTCGTGTCTGTTTTCATGCAAGGAATTTCCCTTTCTATTTGAACTTTTTCTCGATTTTTGTTGCATATCAATGGGTTGTTCCCATCATTTCAATGGCTAGGAATCCATTTTTTATATTTGAACTTTTTCTTGATTTTTGTTGCATATCAATGGGTTGTTCCCATCATTTCAATGGCTAGGAACCCATTTTTGTTTGGATATACCAATGCAGACCACTCTTGTACGTGATCGCTCTATACCTTTTAGAATCCTTAATTATGAGCTTCGTTGATAGAGTTTGGAAGGTATTTGTGTTATCTTGCATAGATTGGCCCTCCTATTGTAACAATTGCCATTGCTTGTACATTTCCTTATAGTCATCTTCCAAACTTTGCTTATCTTTAACAACATTAACAAAGGCAATCCAAGAAAGATGTGTGATAATTATATAGTCATCCTTCGCTTCTTTGTTAAATTGCTCGAGGTGAGCCGCCATGATTGTTGCACTTGGGGTTCAGCTTTGAGTAGAGTAAATATTATTATTTTTGAACTTGAGAAAGTGTTTATAGAAAAAATTCTCTAATTTTGGAACCCAATTTTCAAGGGCATTTGCTTCTATTTTACCTTCGAACATTAGACTATCGAAACCCCATGGATACGTACCTGGTACGGATACGTCCTGGGTACGGTATTGATATGTCCCGGGTACGTACCGGGTACGTCTTGAGTACATTTTGACGTATCCGGGACGTACCTGAGACGTATCAGTACCGTTGGGCAGTGGGGGGCTCCAAATTTATTTTATTTTGACTAAAACAAACTTCAGTTTTATTTAGGACTAGACTAGGAGGGCATGGCAACCACGAGGAAACCTAGAGATTGTTTAAAATCCCTCTAGCTAATTGAAGCGAAAATATTCAAAGGATATGAAGAACATTTGAGGTAATTATTTGGGATCATCGCAATTGGCCAAGGAAAGAAGCTATTCATAGAAATTGGGACATATATGTGAGCCTCCATACAAGTTATTTATGAGATCAAATCTCAGGTGATCTTCAATACTAAAATTTGGAACCGCAAATTGCATAGCTTAAAGTTTCAAAGAGCATCCTTTCCTAGAAACTATCAAGGCACAACATTGACTCCTTCCCGCATCCTTAAGGAGGATTAGAAGGTGATTTTGGATAATATGAATGCAAAAACCAACCATTAGACCGACCTCTTTAGTTATCATTGGCAGGTTAGAGTCAACCTAATTAAATAGGTCCTTCAGGAGCTCCCAATATACATCTTTTATGGGCACCATTGCAGCACAAAAATTAATCTCAAAGGAAATGGATGAAACGCAAAGGAATATAATATTCGTATATCATAGAAATTGTAAACTCTTAAGTATATTGAATGTTTTGAACATTTATCGTACTATATTTTTTAAGTTTTGTATTTCTTATGGACTAAAAAATGAGTAAAAAGAGTATATGATATATATATATATATATATATATATATATATATATATATATATATATATATATATATATATATATATATGTACAGAGGTATCCAAGATGTATCGTACCCAAGGGTTTTTTTAAATTGAAGTATCCGCGTATCGAACCCGTACCCAAACCTGTATCGTGGCAACATAGAAAATTACTTGTACCTTAAAGGGTGTGGACCTTTTGAAAGGCCACCTTTCTGGAGCTAACGACATGTTTTTAGGCATTCGTTGGAGAATCTGCGTGAATTGGGTCATCATCTGAACCCTTTGCTTTGTGAAAGCCTCTTCAAGCATCACCTTTATTGGGTCTGAGGAATTTGTTCCTCCTCCATCCATTTGTGGTCGGTTGCATCTATCATCAGAAAGATGGATCTCTTGTCGTCAAGCCATAAATCTGATTGCTTGACCTCATTCAATAGGACATGCATGATCTAAAATGCTCTGATACCACTGATCTGGATTGAGGATTCAATTTGGAGGACAACACACTGATTATTGTAGATTAGTTTATATAATAATGCAAACTCTTCTGTACTGAATTGACACAAATTTGCAAGAGTAATAAACAAAGCTTTATTGCAAGATAACTGAGTTTCTAAAAAGAAAGCAATCTCTCTGGAAAAGATATCAGTTGTCCACTTTGAATTGCAATATGGCAAAACCTGTCTGATAGCTTAAGAAAACTAATAATAGTAAACTGTTTTAAAGTTAAATAAAACTAACTTAACATTCACTCAACATACATAGGTATTTGAATAGGAGTTTTATTTAAACTTAATAAAACTAAAAATTTCTTTCAACATGTGTAGGCATGCAAATAGGTCAGCTTCTAACTTCCTAAGAATAAAAAATCTGCTAGAACTGCTAATAATAGTTACGCCACCCTGCCGGGGCTAACTTTTCTGGATATTCTCCGATTTTCTATTATAACATGTTTCTAGAAATCTTGGCTCGCCTGAAATACATTCACCTAGCTAAAGCTTGGTGCCGAGGCCCTTGAAGCTTCAAATACCTCTAAAACTGCCATTTATGCACTTGAAATTTCTAGGAAAATTGTCATTTTTCGAAACTAAACCATTACTCTTATATGGTGGTCTCGAGTCATTATTGGGATCAGGTTGTTCCATTTTCATTTCTTGCAGCAAGAGAATGTTTGGTTTTTTATCCAAGATAAGCTGTTTTAGCTACTATGCTTGTGGGGGGGCATTCAACCCCCGTTTATATTCCAAGAGATAAATAACATGAGGGGGATTTCATCCCACTGCTGCGGGTGAAGGGCTTATCCCTCCCAAGTGAAAGAGTCTGTTATTTCCCACTTTTTAGATTCCCCCTAGTAGGATCATTTTTCCTTTCCTTCATCTATCTTGCAGACCACACACTGATCCTCCTTTTCTCCCCTCCTTTTTTTGTCTGATTTTGCAAACATCTCCTAGATCTATTTTTGACTGCCTTTTAATAATATTTATTTGAGCTTCCAAGTTTCTTCAATTTGACCGAGGTGGTTTACCTGGTTTTTTCTTGCCTTGCTGAACGGATTTTAGAGCTGATTTGCTCATTACAACCTGACCCATTCCAGATTCGGTTAGCACCTCCTTATAGCTGAGAGTGAAAGAGCTCTTCCAATTCTACAAATTCTTCTTCTTGCCCCTCTTCATCATCACCATCTTCTTCCTTCACTTCGTCCGTGGTCAATATTTAAGCTAGAGTATTTGGATTTTCTGATGACTGTGTCTCTTCTGATTTTTGTGACTGGTCTTGAATGTTATGTAGATTTTGGGAGGGTATGGTTTCATTAACCAGAAAAACTTTTTCTCTTCCATCTTTGAAGGCATCATATTTATTTTTGGATTCAAAACCCTTGGGTTTGCAAACTTTTGCTTCTTTTTTGCCAGTGAGTCTGGCTCTTGTAATGGGGTTTTAATCATTTCAGGGCAGTCCAGAAAATGTCCATATTCTACACCTGAAAGGGATGTGAAACCAGAATTTGTTTTTCTTCCTCAAAAAGCCCCTCCTCTTCGCTTGCATCTTTGAGGGCATGATATTATTTTTGGATTCAAAACCTTTGGGATTGCAAACTTTTACTTCCTTTTTGCCAGTGAGTCCGGCTCTTGTAATGGGGTTTTAATCATTTCAGGGCAGTCCTTCAGAAAATGTCCATATTCTACACCTGAACACCTGAAAGGTATGTTTTCATAGTCTAGATCCTGTACCCACTTGGGAGATTCAAATTTGAATTTCATGGCTTTGGGCATGGGCTTAGATAGTTCAATCATGATGCATATTCTGACAAATCAAAGGAGACTTGAAAAAAACCCGCAGGGAGAAGTATCATCTTTTTTGCCACTTGGATTCTCCAGATTTTTCTCAACCAATTTTTCAAATTCACAACGCTTGGCCAAAAGCCCATAAATTTGCATTGGGGCACTTTCTTTGAGCTGTTTGATGACTGGTTTGATTACTTTGTCTTGAATGTTGTCGTTGGAATCTCTTCCATTGCTGGATTGATTTGTGAATCTGCGCTCCTCGTGATATTCAAGGTTTTTATTTTTAGTTGTTATCCATGGTCTTTCACTCTCAGACTTGTTGTCTGCCTGGGTTGATTTCTCCTTTTCTGCCCATGTTTCTCCTTCCTCCTGGTCGCTTCTTCCCTGCATTGTCCTGCTCCTGTGCTCTGCTTCTACATTCATTTTCAATCCCCAAAATAATAAACCCTTCATATATTTTATTGGTTTGGTTTTGACATATCCACTACATAGTTATTGTTTTAATAATTAATGAAATAATTTGTATTGAACTCTGCTTTCCCAGCTTCAGGTACGTCTGAATACTTAAGGTAAGCTGTCTTATTTAACCAATTTAGATTGAGAAGTGTTTTCTATGATATCAATATTTTACAGGAGTGAAAGTCTATGATACTCAAGAAAAAGAAATGATCATTGAACTTGCTCTTAAGTGGGCTGGTAACCCAAACATTATTGTAGCAGTGAAAGCATTTGGTCTAAGAGCTACTGTGCAGGTATGCTCGTTTTTACTGAAAAATATTTCATGTTTCTAAATGTGTGGCAATCCTATTTGTGAAATGTACTGATAGCTGGAGGATGTACACATTTTCAGTTGGTAGATTTGCAGGTTTTTGCAATTCCACGTGTCACGCTGAAGCCGCTTGTGCCAACGTTTCCATGTTTTGCAAAGATATTGGTCTCTCTTATGGAAAAGGTAAGAAGCTAAAGTTAAATCTGTTTTTATGTGGAATTTCATATTACTGAGCTCAATGATTAAAAAAAAAATCTCTTATATGGTTAATAGATTGAACAAAAGATGAATTATATATCCAAGTACAGGTGTAAATTGATATGCACGAGTTCATTTGTTTCCACACCTTAGAATTCTCTTTGTCGAGTTGATTGGAATCTCTTTTTATCCTTCATTTGCAGCCCCATGTTGATTTTGGATTGAAACTACTTGGCGGTGATCTTATGGCCATTCCAGGTCTTTACCAACTTGTGCAGGTTATTTCTGTTCCCTTTCTGTGGCGTCTTTTCTTTTTGAATTTTTTTCCAGTCAAATTAAATAAAAGTGGATCAATTCCTGTGCATCTACCTTCAAGTTTGATCTTGGAACTTTCCTAAAGATCGAGCACTGCACTAAGAATGCATACATCATTATAATTTATACTGTTCACATAGCAATTACTTGTAAGAATATCTTATCATTTGAAAATTATTAATACTTTTGTGCAGTCCTATGATGCACGTTTTATTTATTTTCCTTACCTCCAACAGCTACAGTTATGACTATGGTGTCCTGATACTGGTCATTCTGGTTTTAGATCAGAGTCAAGAGAATGCCACTCCTGTGAATCGGACAACTTCATCATAGTTGCCAGAAAATAGAACCTCAGACATTAAAAATCTTCTGTCATGAACTAATTATGGCTAGTCATGATATTTATTCCTAATATGTCTAATGCTTTGAATGGTCTGTCTTCTTGGGCACTCTTTCTATAATTATCTTCCTTAAACATGATTTCTTTGATTCTATTGGCTTCTTATGAGGTTCTTAACAATTGGTATATGTATATTATCAATTTTGAAACACTTTCCATTTGATCTACATCTCTGTATTATTTTTTCATTTATTTTTAATTTATAGTGTAGAGTTGAAAGAAATAGTCTGAGGGTGGAGGTGATGGATGACAAAAAGTAGCAATGTTATCAGTGTCATAAGGTAGCATACTTCTTGCTATTTTTAAAAATCCAGTCTAAACATTCTCCACACCTGACACATAAGGAGGACAGTCCAAATGCTTTCCCACTATAACATGATGTGTTTTCTGAAGAACGCAATAGTAATTCTGATGGCCTATATAGAGATAACCATAAGAATGCAAGGTGCAGAAGAAATAGATTGACTTGAACGGTTGTGTACAATTGCAAGACTCCCGATTTCTTGCACATCATAGTCATAATTAGTTTTATTCATATTAACAAGATGAGTGGGAGAAGGGGATGGTCCTTGTGGAACTTGGGTACTTGGAAATGTTTGTGTCCTTTGCTCGATCTTAGCTGGCATGGTCTCTGTATGCAAGGAAAACTACACCTAGCACACTCGACCTCCTTGGGTCAGGTTGAGAAAACTGAGAAAGGGGAAAGTTTGGTTCCAGGATTTTTTTGGTGTGGTGGGTTGGCTTGTTGCTGCAAAAGTTGTCTTTTATCCTAGGCTTATTGTAATGTAACCAATAGTCTTTTGTTGCCTCGGAGTGGACACTAAGGGCTTGGAATTTGATGCAGAAGCATTTGAGGCATATGAGCAATCTTGCATCACCAAAGAATAATAATAGTTGTTTTTGCTCGAATAAAAGGGTCACATCAATTGTAGGGCCCATGGTGGCCATCAAAGCTCTTAATATTGCATGACAAGGTCCCAAGCTCTTTATTTGGTGAGCCCAGTTAAATCATAAGGGAAATAAGCTCACAATTTATTATAATCAAAGCTGGGGTCTCAATGTTTATAGAAGTCGGGATTTATTTTGTCATAAATATTATGGGGTACCTTTATTCATAAACGTTGGCAGGGTCCCTTTTGTTCTTTGTCCCATGGGTGCCTTTACATAAAAGATTTGAGGTCACTTTTATATTGTTTGGGCCCTTAACACTTAATATCTACGTGAGCCCATGAAGTCTCTGTAGCATGAGCCCTGTTGAGTGTGACAGATGTCACATGCGCACGATTGGCACACGACAAACTTGGAGTCAAGCATCCCCACGGAGTCTACTAAGGTCGAGAAAGCTTGAGTCATTGTGATTGTGACAAGTGTCACAATCATGGGTCCTTTGGATCACAAGCTTAGAGTGCCTCTTCTTTGGTCATAAGTCAATCTAAAAAGTGAATGCGAGTCCTTGCGAAGCCGACATTTGGTGTGATGTCATATAGGATCCCAATCACGTGATGCTGACACATGGTGTGTCCCAATCTATTGCTGCACATTAAAGGGCGACATAGTGAAACTTCAAATGGCCATAACTTTTGAACCAAGGCACGAGAGAGTTCAAGCTTGGACTTGTTCAATGGCAGTGGTCATGGGGTCTCTAGAAGTTTGTATGGGGCCTGACAAGCATTTAAATGCTTGGAAGGTCGTTGTAAATGTTATAGAGACCAAAATGAGTGCCAAAATGGATTGGGACACACGAAGATCAATGAGATTGAGGAGCATATATGTTCAACATACATTGGGACACACGAAGATCAATGAGATTGAGGAGCATATATGTTCAACATACATTGGGACACGTCCGTGTGTAAGAGATCTCTAGAGCTTTCTAGAGTTATATGGGATATCACTTGAAGCCTCTAGAATGCGTCGAGGAGCACGCAAACGCGAAGTTTATGAAGGGGGAAGCTGAGAATACCCTAGAAGAGAGGAGAGAGCAAATTTTAGAGAGATAATCTAGAGTCATAGAGTATAGAGATCTCAAGAACGCATTGTAGTAGCATAAGAGGTGAAAAAAGCAGAATCTCTGAAACCATTTGTGATCTGTAGATGTCGTATGGCTTGTGTTTTTAATGAAATTAGTGATTAGGTGTATCTGTTTCGTCTTTATGTCCTCTCTTTGTTACTTTTCTGCATTGACTCCGTGTTTGCTGCTGGTTGGGAACTTTTTAATTTGAGCCCCAACCTTGATTCACTGCATGATTTGTGGTATTAGAGCCCTAAGTCGATTCTTAGGAGGATTTGAGAGCTTTTGAGGTTGAGTGAACCCCCTGATAGTCCTTATGACATATGTAGGATAGTGACTCTGTTTTCATTTAGGTATGTATGTTTGAGGTTGTAAGTGAAAGAGTTGCACAAGGTTGTAACTGAGTTTAAGTCATACAGTATTACACATTAAGTCAAAATGCCTCCAAGGAGATGGGAAAATGAGATGCATGTGGTGCTTGAAGCAGTCAGAGATGTGCAAGCTAGAATGGAAGCCATGGAAGAAGAGAGGAGAAGAGAACGGGCAAGAGAAATGGGTGAAAATGAGACAAATGAAGAAGAGAGGGCTGAAGCAGCTGCAGATGATGATGAAGATATTGATGTCAGGGAAGGAAGACTTGTTAGAGCTATTTCTTAGATGAGAAAAGGAACCAAGATTGAGGTGCTTAGTTTCTCAGGAAACTTCTTGAAGAGCTAATTGATTGGGTCACTGAGATGGAAGAATACTTTGAATGTGAAGAGATGGAGGATCTCAGAAGGGTGAAGTTGGCACAAACGAAGCTGAAAGGGCACGATGCACTTTGGTCGAAGGAGCCGCAGGATGAAAGGAGAAAGAAGGGGAAAGATAAGATAACAAAGTTGGCAAGGATGGTGATGAAGCTCAAAGCGAAATTTCTGCCTACTGATTACCAGTTGGATTTTCTAAAGAGAATACAAAATCTAAGGCAGAGAGAATTGACTGTGAAAGGTTACACTAAAAAGTTTACAAGATCTCCATCAGGTTGGGACACAAGTTTGAGCATGAAAAGGTTGCAAGGTATGTAAATGGTTTGAGACCCAATATTCAAGATGAATTGAGCATGGTGAGACTGGGAAATAGTTTAGGAAGCTTGTCAGTTTTCCTTGAAGGTTGAAGAGAAACTCACAAGGAGACAAACAAGCTCTGCTAGAGGCATTGGTGGGTATTATAGAGGTAGAGGACAATAGAGCACAACAAGACGACTAGTGAGCTGATCAGGAGGGAAACATTATAGAGAGGTGTCCCATACTTCACAATGTGAGAAGAGTCACTGCGATACACTTGGGAAAACCATACTCATTTAGAGGAAGCGTGGATTTGGAAGTGGCCATGCTAGGAGCTTCATAGGAACCTGCTTTAGATGTGGGCAGGCTGGGCACGGAGCATATCAATGTCCACAAGCTGTTGGTGAAGGATCAAGACGAGCTGAAACAAGTGTACATGTGGCCCAAGGGGAAGAAGAGTTTGAATCATCTATGAATCAGACAAAGGATCCTGAGAAGGGAGAAGCATTGATGATGAAGAGGACACCACTGAAACCAATGAAGCAAGAGGAGAAATTTGTTCCAGGCTGTCTGCAAGGCAGGAGGTAAGTGTTGTCAACTCATGGTTGATGGTGGGAGCACTGTTAATCTAGTTTCATGTAAAATGGTAGAAAAGCAAGGGTTGGAAGTTGATAGCTCATCCAAACCCCTACAAAGTGTCTTTGTTGCAAAAAGGGCATAAAATCTGGGTTGATGAACAGTGTCTAGAAAGCTTTCAAATAGGCAGTTACAAGGACGAGGTATGGTTTGATATTGTGGCCAAGGATTCATGTCATGTTGTTTTGGGGAGACCTGAGCAATTCAATAGGAAGGCTGTTCATAATGGCAGGGCTAATACATACAACCTGGAGAAGAATGGGAGAAGGCACACTCTAAATTCGTTGAAGACCAAGGAGGCAGAGGTTGTGAATAGTTTGAAGGCACTGCTGATACCAGGGAAACAATTCTTGAAGGAGACCAAACATAAACATGTGTTTGGCAGTGATACCTAAGGTCTTGCCAATTGGAAGAACAAGTGACAGCAGCGATGCACCTTTTGAGCTACAAGATTTTTTGATTAAATTTGATGAAATAGTGCCAAAAGGGCTGCCACGAGTTAGGAGTATTAGTCATGGTATGGATTCAATTCCCGGAGCTAGTTTACCTGATAAGGCTGCATATACATTAACTCCAGCTGAGAATGAAGAGGTTAATAGTCAAGTGCGTGATCTCTTGGATAGAGGATTGACTAGGGAGAGTCTAGGCCCATGTGTTGTACCTACTGTATTAGCACCCAAGAAAGATGGTGAATGGAGAATGTGCATATACTCGAGAGCAATTAACAAGATTACTATTAAATACGAATTTCCATTGCCTAGAATAGATGATCTCATGGATTGTTTGGGAAGAGCCAAATACTTCAGCAAGATTGATTTGAAAAGTGGGTATCATCAGAGATTATAATAAGAGAAGGAGATGATTGGAAGACTGCATTCAAGATTAAAGAGGGACTATATGAGTGGTTAGTGATGCCATTTGGGCTAACAAATGCACTGAGCATATTTGAATGAATTGCATAAGCCATTTTCAGGAAAATTTGTGATTGTTTATTTTGATGTCATTCTGATCTACAGTGACAGCAGGGAGGAACACTTAGAGCACGTGGGACAAGTGTTACAAAGGCTCAAAGAGGAGTAGTTGCTGATTAATCTCTAGAAGTGTAGCTTCATGAAATAAGTAGACAATGTGGGTTTTCTGATTTCTAGAAGAGGATTGCGAATGGATCTAGAGAAGTTTAAGGAAATTGTGGAGTGGCCAACTCCCAAGAACATGTTTGAGGTAAGGAGTTTCTATGGATTAAAAATCTTCTATAAGAATTTTATTCGTAGTTTCTCTGTCTTACCAAGAGGGTCCATGAGAGAGAATTTAATCAAGGAAAAGCACAGCGGAGGATTGGCTGGACATTTTGGAGCCGATAAAATTTTTGCACAGCTGTGTGAAAGATATTATTGGCCCAAAATGGGGAGTGATGTCAAAAGATTTATGCAAGGATGCCGAGTTTGTCAATATGTCAAAGGAATGAGTTAAATCACGGGACTGTATAGCATGGATTTTTGTGCTTGGGTTGCTGTGGATATAATAAGGCAATGATTCAATCTTTGTTGTTGTCGATAGACTCTCAAAGACAGTACATTTTATCACTTGTAAGAAGACAAATGATGCCACCCAAATGGCTATTTCATTGTTTCAAGAGATTGTCAGATTGCACGAATTGCTTAAGAATATTGTCTCAAATCACGATACTAACCTCTTTGGGTCATTTTTGGAGAACACTATGGAAGAAGTTGGGTACTTATTTAAAATTCAGTTCTGCATATCATCCATAAATGAATGGGCAAATTGAAGTGGTTAATAGAAGTCTTGGGAACTTGTTAAGATGTTTGGTTGGGGATAAACCCAAACGATGGTTTTTAGTATTGCCATAGGCTGAATTTGCATACAATATCCCAGTTAATAGGAACATGGGTAAAACTCCACTTCAAATTGTACATGGACGCAATGCCAAAGGGTTTTAGAGTCAAACAAGCTTGTTGATGTAATGGGACACGTGAAGATTGCTGAAGGTGAAATGTATGCCGAGTATATGTCTGATATGTAAAAACAAGTGAAGGAAAAACTTGAGCACAGTCGACATATTTATAAGGAGCACGCTGAGCCCAAAAGGAGAGAAGAATTTTGAAGTAGGAGACTTGGGTATGGCTCAGTTGAGGAAGGACAGATTTCCATACCAGACTTATAACAAGCTGAAATGGATAAATATTGAGCTTTGTAAAATCATCAATAAATTTTCTGCGAATGCATATGAGTTGGAACTACCAGAAAAATTTGATATTTCTCCAATTTTTAATGGTTCAGATTTGTATGAGTATCATGAAGGAGAAGTGACGCAAGGAGTTGAAGAGGATGAAGTACAACAGCAAAAAATTGTAGGAACAATTAACAGTTTAGGAGAAAGAAGAAATTGAAGAGATTTTGGACACAAGAATGATCAAGTAGACACAAGACAAATAATACAAAAAATATTTGGTTAAATGGAGGAAAAGACCAATGGAGGATGCATCCTGGTTGAGCCCAGCTGATCACAAGCGGATGCGTTTCAACTTTAAGCCAAACTTGTGGGGCAAGAACTCACGTTACAAATACATTTGGTGTCTAATGCAAAAACATTTGAGCTGTATGAGCAATCTTGCATCACCCAAAAAGAATAATAGTTGTTTTTTCTCTAATAAAAGGGTCATAGCAATTGTATCTCTCATGGGGGCTATTGGAGCTCTTAATATTGTATGACAGGGTGCCAAGCTCTTAATTTAGGTGAGCCCAATTTATATTAAGTGAAATGAGCCCTCAAGTCGTTATTAACACAGTTGGGGTGCCAATGATTTTACTATTAAGTAAAGATTTACTTTATAAAAAATATAAAGGACCCTCTTTATTCATAAAGGTTAGCATGGTCCCTTTTGTTGTAAGTTCCATGGACCGCTTAGCACGAAAGATTCGAGGTCACTTTTCTATTGTTCAGGCACATTGCAACTTAATATCTATGTGAGCCCATAAAGTTTCTATAGTACAAGTCCTTCTGAATGTGACATGTCACACTTGCACGATGTGCACTCGGCAGACACAGAGTCAAACATCCTCACAGAGTCTACCAAGGCCGCCAAAGCTCGAGTCCTTTGGAGCACAAGCTTATGGGGGGCATTCTTTAGTCATAGGCCAACCCAAAAAGTGAATGCAAGTCTTGAAGTCGACGTGTGGTGTGATCTCGTATAGTAACTCAATCATGTGATGCTGACACGTGGAAAGTCCCGATCTAATGTTTGATAGTGAAGGGTGCAGCATGAAAATTCTAACCATTAATTTTGAATCGTGCGGCACCGTGAAAATTCTAACCATTAATTTTGAACCAAGGCATGAAAGAGCTCAAGCGTGTACTCGTTGTAAAGCTCTCTCTAAGAGCTTTCTAATGGCGGTGATCACGGGGTCTCTAGAAGCTTGTATTCTACCAACCAAGTTTTTAAAGGCCTCAAAGATCATTTTAAATTTTACAGAGACCAAAATGAGCGCCAAAATGGACTGGCACACCCGGAGCTCAATGAGACCGAGGAACACAATTGTTCAGCATGCATCGAACCATGCTTGCATGGAAAAGATCTCTAGAGCTTTATAGCATTGTATGAGATCATAGGAAGCCTATAGAATACTTTGAGGAACACGCAAATGCAAAATTTATGAACGGGAAGCCAAGAATACCCTAGAAGAGACGGGAGAGAGTTTTTGGGAGATAATCTAGAGGCACAAAGTGTAGAGAGCTCAAGAATGCATTGTAGTGGCATAATAGGGAAAAAAGTAGAATCTTTGTAACCATTTGTGATTTGTAGATGCCGTATGGCTTGTGTTTTTAATGAAATTAGTGATTAAGTGTCTCTATTTAGTTTTTTGTGTGCGCTCTTGGTTAGTTTTCTGCATTGAATCTGTGTTTTCTGCTTGGTTGGGAACTTATTAATTTGAGCTGCCAACCTTGATGCACTGCACCATGATTGAAGAACTATCAAATGGGGGTAGGGAGTGGATATAAGAACTTGTTGACGGAGTTGGTCAATGTTACTTTGATTGGATGTAGCAAGATTTGTTACTTATTCTGTGGAATCCTCCTGCCTCTGAGGGCCTGAAGTTTCTTTGGAAGTGTCATTAATGAGGAGACAGCAAGAGGCAAAGCTAAAACCAAAAATCTACATGAGAATCTGTTAAGCAGGATTGACTAGAAGGTAGATAGAAAGGATAGACATAATATTATGTGCTCAGAGTAGCTTGATGACTCATGGCTCTAATCTACTTGCAATGAAATATATATTGCGGCTTTAACCCAGTAAAGTAACTACTACAAATTTGAAAATTTGTATAAAAGTAATAAGAAAACTTGCATAATCGATTAAAAGCTAGATTTGTCTCAACTCAAAACTAAAAGTCATACTTGATCTCGAATCATGTTTTTGAAAGTTAGCAAAAGATCTACTCTAAATGCAATGAAATGAAACTAACAAACAGTGTTTTTGGTTGTTTATATGATGATATAAGACTAATGATTTAAATCCTCTTGCACTGTTGTAAAATTATGAATTGCAAACACTATAAGCTGGAAATAACCAGAAAAGACGAAGGAACAACAAAGTGATGAAGACCCAAGATATTTGAAAGTCACAATGAATGAAGTAGCTAAGAGGACCGCTGAAATGAGAACCTAGAACCTGAAAACAACAACTGTATATCTGGGAGCGAAGAACAAGGTAGTGAACAGCAAGTGAAAAGCGAACATCAATTATGGAAACAAGTGGTCAATTGGAATGAGTAAAGTAGAAAATCAAACGAGCAGAATGACTCAAATAAAGGCAAGAAAAGGGCTTCCCTAGACCTGAATCAAATGATGTATGTAAGAGGACAACAAACAATAGGGACACGGAAAGTGAACAGCAATGGAAAGAGAAGAGTTATGTTAAAAAAATTGAGAACCGATCAGAAGAATAAAGAAGAGTGAGTGAACAAATACCCAAATCTGAACATCAAAATGGTACAATGCTTTTAAAAGAGTGTGAGATAACCACAATAGGTGAGTGGAATCTGAACCTCTATTAACCTTGGCAATTGAAGAATAACTTGGAAGGAGTTGTAAAAGACTCATAGCAGAAATACAAACTGCAGAGGTCAGACTTCAAGAGAAGAGCTACGGGGATTATGGGGTAGAGACTATGAGATAGTCTCACTCAAACCTCACAAAACCCAATTGATAACTGTCAGGCTAGGAGTGGACTGAGGATTAGCAATGAATTTGGTGCAAATTAAAGCTGTAATGCATTAAGTGAAAAATGATATGCAATTACATATTTGTTACAGTGAGAAATGTCTATTTAGTTCATCTCCATGATGACCGTTCAATTCACCTTCAGATGTCTCTTGAGATTCTACAAGAAGACAAATGCCTACTCTTAGGATGAGTCATATATTATGTGTAAAATTATATTACATCCCCCCTTAATCTGTAAGGGTTATTGCGAGACCAGGCATGCTTCTTAATTTTTCCAATTTCTCTCTTCCAAGCGCCTTTGTTAGGATATCCGCTGGTTGCTTTGTAGTTGGAGAATATAGTAACTTGAAACTGCCGTCTTTCACATAATGCCGAACCAAATTATATTTGGGGTTTATGTGGTTGGTTAGGTCGTGAAATATTGGATTATTGGCCATTTGGATTGTTGAAGTGTTATCAACCATGAGTGTTGTAGAAGAAATCTGTTTTGCCTATAAAACTGCAAGAATGCTTTTGAGCCATTGTATTTCCCTGGTTGCTTCCGCAGCTGCCATATATTTTACTTCTGCTGAAGAAATTGGTGGCACTGACTACTTCTTTGACTTCCAAGAGATGACTGCTGTTCCTAAGTTCATCAGGGAACGTATAGTTAATTTCCCATCATCAAAATCACCTCCATAATTTGAATTTGAATATAAAACTAGTTTAAAATCCACTGCCTTGGAGTATTTGAGACAAATTCTTTGTTCTTTTTAGATATTGAAGTACTTTCGCTGCTGCTACCCAGTTACTTTCCCTAGTTTATTGCATGAATCAAGAAAGAACACCAACTACAAAAGAAATGTTTGTTTTAGTTGTGGTTACATAGATCAGACTAACAGTGAGTTGTCTGTACTTAGTTGCTTCTACAAGCTCTAAAGTATCATATGATGTTAGCTTCAAATTTTGTTCCATGGGTGTGCTGAGTGGTTTACAGTCTATCCTTCCAAATTTTCTTAGAATTTCACCCATGGATTGTTGATGTGTGATGATGTATAACCTCGGCAATTGAAGAATAACTTGGAAGGAGTTGTAATAGACTCATAGCAGAGATACAAACTGCATAGGTCAAAATTCAAGAGAAGAGCTACGGGGATTGTAAATGAGTGTGGGTTAGAGACTATGAGAGAGTCTCACTCAAACCTCACAAAACCCAAATGATAACTGTCAGGCTAGGAGTGGACTGAGGATTAGCAATGAATTTGGTGCAAATTAAAGCTGTAATGCATTAAGTGAAAAATGATATGCAATTACATATTTGTTACAGTGAGAAATGTCTATTTAGTTCATCTCCATGATGACCGTTCAATTCACCTTCAGATGTCTCTTGAGATTCTACAAGAAGACAAATGCCTACTCTTAGGATGAGTCATATATTATGTGTAAAATTATATTACATCCCCCCTTAATCTGTAAGGGTTATTGCGAGACCAAGCATGCTTCTTAATTTTTCCAATTTCTCTCTTCCAAGCGCCTTTGTTAGGATATCCGCTGGTTGCTTTGTAGTTGGAGAATGTAGTAACTTGAAACTGCCGTCTTTCACATAATGCCGAACCAAATTATATTTGGGGTTTATGTGGTTGGTTAGGTCATGAAATATTGGATTATTGGCCATTTGGATTGGTGAAGTGTTATCAACCATGAGTGTTGTAGAAGAAATCTGTTTTGCCTATAAAACTGCAAGAATGCTTTTGAGCCATTGTATTTCCCTGGTTGCTTCCGCAGCTGCCATATATTTTACTTCTGCTGAAGAAATTGGTGGCACTGACTACTTCTTTGACTTCCAAGAGATGACTGCTGTTCCTAAGTTCATCAGGGAACATATAGTTGATTTCCCATCATCAAAATCACCTCCATAATTTGAATTTGAATATAAAACTAGTTTAAAATCCACTGCCTTGGAGTATTTGAGACAAATTCTTTGTTCTTTTTAGATATTGAAGTACTTTCGCTGCTGCTACCCAGTTACTTTCCCTAGTTTATTGCATGAATCAAGAAAGAACACCAACTACAAAAGAAATGTTTGTTTTAGCTTTGGTTACATAGATTAGACTAATAACGAGTTGTCTGTACTTAGTTGCATCTACAAGCTCTAAAGTATCATATGATGTTAGCTTCAAATTTTGTTCCATGGGCGTGCTGAGTGGTTTACAGTCTATCATTCCAAATTTTCTTAGAATTTCACTCATGGATTGTTGATGTGTGATGATGTATAACCTCGGCAATTGAAGAATAACTTGGAAGGAGTTGTAATAGACTCATAGCAGAGATACAAACTGCATAGGTCAAAATTCAAGAGAAGAGCTACGGGGATTGTAAATGAGTGTGGGTTAGAGACTATGAGAGAGTCTCACTCAAACCTCACAAAACCCAAATGATAACTGTCAGGCTAGGAGTGGACTGAGGATTAGCAATGAATTTGGTTGCAAATTAAAGCTGTAATGCATTAAGTGAAAAATGATATGCAATTACATATTTGTTACAGTGAGAAATGTCTATTTAGTTCATCTCCATGATGACCGTTCAATTCACCTTCAGATGTCTCTTGAGATTCTACAAGAAGACAAATGCCTACTCTTAGGATGAGTCATATATTATGTGTAAAATTATATTACATCCCCCCTTAATCTGTAAGGGTTATTGCGAGACCAAGCATGCTTCTTAATTTTTCCAATTTCTCTCTTCCAAGCGCCTTTGTTAGGATATCCGCTGGTTGCTTTGTAGTTGGAGAATGTAGTAACTTGAAACTGCCGTCTTTCACATAATGCCGAACCAAATTATATTTGGGGTTTATGTGGTTGGTTAGGTCATGAAATATTGGATTATTGGCCATTTGGATTGGTGAAGTGTTATCAACCATGAGTGTTGTAGAAGAAATCTGTTTTGCCTATAAAACTGCAAGAATGCTTTTGAGCCATTGTATTTCCCTGGTTGCTTCCGCAGCTGCCATATATTTTACTTCTGCTGAAGAAATTGGTGGCACTGACTACTTCTTTGACTTCCAAGAGATGACTGCTGTTCCTAAGTTCATCAGGGAACATATAGTTGATTTCCCATCATCAAAAATCACCTCCATAATTTGAATTTGAATATAAAACTAGTTTAAAATCCACTGCCTTGGAGTATTTGAGACAAATTCTTTGTTCTTTTTAGATATTGAAGTACTTTCGCTGCTGCTACCCAGTTACTTTCCCTAGTTTATTGCATGAATCAAGAAAGAACACCAACTACAAAAGAAATGTTTGTTTTGCTTTGGTTACATAGATTAGACTAATAACGAGTTGTCTGTACTTAGTTGCATCTACAAGCTCTAAAGTATCATATGATGTTAGCTTCAAATTTTGTTCCATGGGCGTGCTGAGTGGTTTACAGTCTATCATTCCAAATTTTCTTAGAATTTCACTCATGGATTGTTGATGTGTGATGATGTACTTTGATTTTTGAATCATTTCAATACCTAAATAGTAATGAAGGTATCCTAAATCTGCCATTTCAAATCCTTTCATGAATTCTGCTTTGATTTTTACAATGTCTCTTTCATTGTTTCTTGTGAAGAGTACATCATCCACATTTACAACTAGAAATACAATTGTTTTGTCAACTACTTTGACAAATAGAGTTTTATCTTCAAATTTAAAATGCTGAAAGTTCATGTTTAGGAGGTGCTCAATGAGCTTTTCATACCATGCTGTAGGGGCGTGTTTCAACCCATACAATGATTTCACCAACTTGCACACTTTGTGCTCTTGGTTGTCTGCCATAAATTCCTCTAGGAGTCATGTATACTATTATTTTGAGATCTTCATTTATTATAGTCTATTCCTTCTTTCTTAGGCAATCCCTTACTGACAAGCCATGCCCGTGCGTTTTTCAAGTGAGCCATCTGCTTTGTATTTGTTGCCGAAGACCCACTTGCAACCAATTGGTTACTATTGATAGGAGGATCAACTGAAAAAGGACTAGTAATAACATTGCATAGTTCAAAAGGGCCTCTAACCTTTCTTGTATGTTGTCTAGAGAAGTTTGTGTCTCAACAAAACTGCCACGGAGAGGAGCCTTCCAAACAACGGATCAGCCATTTGGCAGCAAGAATACAGCCCTGAGTCTGAACATCAATCAGCCCAAGTCCACCCTCTTTTTGGCATATTAAAAATATCCCATGGAACCATAGGAAGTCCACGAGCAACGCCAAACATGGCCCATAAATAGGATATCAATAATTACTTAAGCGGGTGGAACATAGTTTTTGAGGGCAGCCAACAAGAGACATAATAAATGTGAGAGGCCTGAAGAATTCTGCTTAATACAATGAAGTTACCCACAAAAGGAAGATCATTTTTCTGCTGGACGAGAAGTGTACACTATAAATGTTGAAGGACCCCATCCCACATCGCCTCTGGAGAGAGACCAAACCTGAAGGGGATACCAAGATATCTCACAATCAGTCCACTACAGATAAAAGACCACTCAACTGGAATCCACCCTCGAGGATTGTCCAAACCAATCAACCAAAAATCAGTTTTTTTGATCACTAATAATAGCTCCAAAAGCCTCGCAAAAAATGGGTAGACAATATTTGGCACTGTCCACCAAGTCTTGGTTCGCATGGATAGAAAGAAGCGAGTCATCAACAAAGTGGTTAGTAAGCATCTTTGACCGCTCAGGCAAACACTTACCTCTAATCCTATTATGAAAATGGGCAGCTTCCAACAAATATCCCAAAGCATCCGCTGTCAAAACATAAAGATAGGGTGCCAAAGGGCACCCTTTCCAAATAGAATTGTTAAGAGCAATGCAGGGGGAAAAGATATTATTAACGGAAGGAAAGGAAGAGACACAAGATTAAAGTTTCTTCACCATCCCCACAAAGTGATGTCCAAAACTGAGGCAAATAAACATCTTGGTGATGAAAGTCCAATTAATTTGATCATAAGCCTTGTCAAAATCAGTATTCAAGAAGAGAGCCTGTTGTCACTAGTCCGATCCATGGTCTCCCAGGTTGAGAGAACTGCATCCAAGCTGAAGCGCCCTTGCACAAAACCAGTTCGCTTCCTTCAAACAATCTTGCAAGCAATTCCTCTTATCCTAAGTGCCAATGCCTTGGCAAATATTTTGTAGGCAACACTTAGTAAAGTAATGGCACAACATCCTCTAGTAGAATCCATTTGCAGATTTAGGTATGAGCTTTATTAAACCCTGATTAATGAACTTGGTCAAAGAGCCAAAAGAAAATGCTTCAGCCGCCAAACAACAAAATTCTTCTCCAATGGTATCCCATATCTCTTTATAGATTTGTTAGATGATGCTTGATACCATTTTGCTTGACAGACCTCGAACACCTTTGAAGTGAATTCATCACCATTGTCAATCTTGAGTGTCCAGATGAAGGCTTGTGCTTCATTTTCAATCATTGTTCGAAACCTTTGAAAAGTTTTGAAGGCTTGTAATTTTCATTTTAGAAAGTCGATCCATGTCATCCTATTGTAATGATCAATGAACAACATGAAGTGCTTGTGACCACCAACAAAAAGATCTGAGAGAGTAAAACTGCATTTTTTTGCTAGCTTTTGATTTCGATGTTTGAAATGGTTCCCTTGAGTGTTTAGCTAGAATGCAGGATTCACATTTTTCAATTTTCTTGGGTAGAATTAGTAGACCTACAACACCATTTTTTTGCATTGTGTGGATGCTTTCATACTTTGTGTGCCCAAATATAGCATGCCACAAAAGACTTGGTGACATCCCTTTTTTTGCGAGATGAGCAAAGTTTCTTGAGATTGAAGGATGACTCTTGAGTTTTAGCATTTTTCCTTCTTCAAATCTAGTCATTATAATTGCTTTATGAAATTTTCTTGTGATTTTTACGTCTCCATCATTTGACAAAATGGAGTGGCATTGTTGTTGGATTAGCACCAGGGATAACATGTTTCAATCTAGGATGAACAATAGCCTGAGCTCTAATACCAATGTCAGCCCAGGAATGGATGGAGGATTAGCAACAAATTTGTTGCAAGCCAAAGTTGTATTCAAGTAACTAAAAAATGAGATGCAATTACATATTTATTACAATGGGAAATGACCATTCCGTTCATCCCCAGGATGACTGCTCAGTTCCCCTTCAAATGTCTCTTGAGATTCTATTAGAAGACAAATGCCTACTACTAGGATTAATAACAAGGAGAAGAGAGCTTGATCAAACTGTTGTTGGTGATAGAAAAAGCAGCACAAATAAATAATAAACACATACACACTAACGAAACTGAAATCGTCTTATGTATTCTATGAAAAAGACAATGAACAAACAACAAATCTGAGATCTGTTAATCGCTTCATGAGAAGCCAAGGCTGAAGGAGAACAATGGCCGAATGTCCTTGGGTAGTAGCCTCTAGGTTGAAGATGTTGTGCAACCATCTTGAAAAGCTAACAAAGGCAAGATAACAAAGCTCAAAGAGTCTACCTAAATTTATTATTATGACAAAAACAGCAGTACAGAGGTTGTGTGTCACAATATGACAGAGAACAGGCTGCATTCATGATTTTTCCGATCCTTATTAATGCCATGTTTGTTTGTTTATAATAGGAAAATGAGGGCATTTTGGCTTACTGGGCGAATCTGTAGCAGAGTTGAAAAGCAGGTGAAATGGAAAAGACATGTGGAACGTTTCTTCTTCGAATCTTGCATCTTCATTTACCCTTACGAACAATTGTTGCAAAACCACCTGTCAATTCAGAACGGCGGTTGTGTAACCACCAAGTTTAGGCAGGTGTCAATTTTGTAACCTCCCCTTGCCTAAAGTGGTGGTTTCGCCACTGGCATAGGTAAAGGAAGGGAAAGGGGCCAAACAGGAGACTGTCAGGAAGCCAAACAAGGGATCAGCCGAGTTGGGGGCCATCAAGCAGCTGGATTGAGGCTAGCGGGAGAGTTAGGGCATATTTTTATAGTGTGGAGGTCTTACAATCATCATTGGACATGAATGTTTCACTGTGACATTACTGGGTGCCTAGAGTCTCCTTCTAACTGGAATTGCCATTTTCTTTGTCCTCACACTCATTTGAAATGTGATCTTCCACTTCACATATTTTCATCCAAAGCCTTGCATTCTTGTTCAGAGTCATACATAGTCTCTCTCTCTCTCTCTCTCTCTCTCTCTTATTTTTCAATCCGCAATTTTCTTCTAGGCTTCTTTGTTTGCGTTGTTCGGAATATGTTTTGCTTCTCCCTCCTTGAGAATTGTATTCAATCTGAGGTGTCCTTGTTTTTTGAGGAGTTGGTTCAGGTGTTCCCACATGAAAAATAACGGGCTTGTTTTGGTAGCTTTAGCACTGGATGTGTGTATGACATTGAAAAACAATGCTAAGGCATGTCAGCACATATAGAATCATTTGTAACCTTAGCTGAGTGAGACGACTATGCTTGAAGCAAGGATTTCATTTGATTCTAAACCACTCCAATTGACAATCCCTTTAAGAAAGCAACCAGGCAAATTTGGCAGTTACCTGTTTGGGATTCTTGTAGCCAATCTACTAAACACCAGATGTTTAGGGAACTTCAACTCAAAAATCTTGATAGCCTCGTCTTCAAGCCTTGATTGTTAGGTTCAAGTAAGAGCTCTTTTTGATCTGTTATCCTTCAGATTGATCCCTTTTTAAAATACTATGATTAAGGGCCAAAGGAGACCCCACGAACAGCCTTCCAAACAAATTTATACTGCTTGAGGTGGCAGAAGCCTAATGCTTAGCATCCTATTTTAACATCATTCTACATCAAATGTAATTACCCTTTATTATGGCAATATTTGTAATTTAAAGGGATTTTAGTGGTATATTTATGAAAATTATGATCAGAATTCTACTAGTGCCTTATTTGGTGGGAAATATCTATTTCCTTACCAATATTAGCAGGAATAATATCACCAGACTAAAAAGATAGAAGAAAATGTTGCTTTAGCATGCTGCGAGCTTAGAATAAAGCTAAAGCTATGCAACCACCACAAGTAGAGAAAGATATACGAATGCATCAAGGTTCATGATACAACTTCATAAATAAAAACATTCCAGGGTTGCAGCAGAAAATAATACATGATCAATGACAACAAAATCACGCACACACATCAGAAATATTAAAGGTATACGAGACCATTTATATTCATCCAAAATAGAATTACATAACAAATTGTCATGGATCCTTTCAATTCACAATGAATTATATAGTCTCTTATTCATTTGCTACAATAAGCGGCTAGTTTGCTGCTAATCTTGCAACAATTCCCATTCTTAAAAGCTAGCCTATTATAAATTAAATCTACTACAAGTGAACTCCAGCTTTAAACTTTTACATGGACATAATCCTGGTGCAACACGTCAGAAATATTAAAGGTATATGAGACCATTTATATCCATCAAAAATAGAATTACATAACAAATTGTCATGGATCCTTTCAATTCACAATGAATTATATAGTATCTCTTATACATTTGCTACAATAAGCAGCTAGTTTGCTGCTAATCTTGCAACAATTCCCATTCTTAAAAGCTAGCCTATTATAAATTAAATCTACTACAAGTGAACTCCTGCTTTAAACTTTTACATGGACATAATCCTGGTGCAACCTGAAATGAGAGGAAAGCAGGAAAAAGACAAAAATGCAACACATAGGAACACATAACAGTCAGGAAATAATTGACACAGGCAATTCACCTAGGCCAAATATTGATGAAAATTTGTTGTTATAGGTTGAGCTCCTTCTATAGCTGAAAAAGGCTTGGCGGCAATATCCTGGAGGTTATCCTTTGGTTAAAGTTTATCCATGTTTTATCTTTTCTCTTATAGCTTGTTAAAACTGGAAATAACTTCTGGTATTCTCCATTAATTTCAAGAGCAGAAAAGGTAGGAAAAGGGCTGCCTTCTAAAGTGATCAGTTGCCATCGTACTCATGTTTTTTGTATACTTGGAATGTCAACCCTTATGGAACTGCATATCCCATTCGTTTACACAACATTTGTTTTTAAAAACATTTCAAAAGACACAGGACAACCATACAATCATGATTTCAACTTCAAATCCTGGTGAGCATAGTTTTATAGTGTCAGCTTACACTACAGCTCTTTCATTCTGTTTGGAGCTATTACAACAGGAGAAGGTAGAAGAGACTGTGGTGTAGAAGCTTGACGGATAGCATCTTCATTTGATTTCTCAAGAACAGTTACAATAATCACCTCATGGTCCAAGTGAACCGTGGTGGATCAAGTATTTAAGTGCTGATCTGCACTAAATTTTCATCTTTGCTTTGTTGAGGTAGAATAGGATGCAGAACAGCAAGCCTCCTTTTTGAGGATGAGTTGTCAATGACTATGGAGACAGATTTTATTGCACGGTTGACATCTTGAGGAGGAACTAAGCCCTCTTGTGAAACACCCTCAGTGAAAACAGCAGCAGAATTTTTTGGGTAGTAGCCTCTAGACCTTGTTTTGAGGGCATTGGCCTCAATAGCAGGGGCAGATGTCTCCAGAGTCACCTTGGAAGCAGTGAGAAGAGTAGGTGTTCCAGAAATTGTAGATGAAGGAAATTTTGGAGCAAGCTCTTGAACGAGTCCCTACCAGGTTATGATGTTTGGTGGATGTTGATTTTCAACACCCCCAGAGTCTTTGCTGCCCCCGACTGATCTTTAACTTCTCCATTACTCTATGCACTGTGATGCTAAGGTTGATAGCCTTTCCCATTAGGTTCTTTATCTCTATCCCATTAGGAATAGCCTCTTTGTTGATGTGCTTCTAAGCCTTGCTGAGGGATAGATTGATAGAGTACAACCAAGCATCCACTGTGAAAGGTTTGTTGGTGGATCGATCACTACTATCGAGGATATCGATTTTCAACTCCAACAATGATCTGATTAAGATCTCCATAGGGGGTTCTACCTCTTGGATGCTTCTCTTTTCTTGCTTGATGTACACATGCCTGTTGCGAGCCTCGTCAATATTAGATTTGACTAGTAGAGTCTCAACTCCAACAGTCTTCCGTTCATCACTCCAACCTTTTTCCTGTAGGGGCTATTGTGCCAGTCACATGTTATAAGGAGTTTCCTGCTTCAGTAGCTACCATCTTACTGGCATCTACCACAACAAAGAACCTGCTCACATCATCAATACTCAATTCATTATACTTTGTTTTTTGTGGGGTACTGTGACTATATAGCCAACTTACAAGCATTTTCATTCTGCACAAATCGGTTATGAATCTTGGCCATTTTATTTTAACTCCTACCAGCACCAAATGTATGTTCTTCCCCACCACTTCGAGAGATCATTTCAAATATAAACTTTATCCCAGTATCTCATTCAGGCATTAATACCACATCACTTTACCTGATCAGCACTCTTCTTACTTGGTTAGGATCCCATTTGTCGACATTTGCAATTTTCTCCAAAGGAGGGAGGGGATCAATTCTGTCTTTTGTGAGGAGTATGAGGATTAGGAGAAGCAGGGAAGCTCTGTACGTCAGATTCCATTGGAGCTTTTCCTTTTTCAACAACTCTTCCCTCATCCTCAAATTAATCCTTAGATTCAAGAACAACAATGAAAACTTGTGTTTCATTCTTCTCCATAAAATTAGGGGCTTCTTATGGCTGTTTCTCCTCGGCCAAGCTCTCATCTTCAAATTCATCTTCTATCAGGTCAAGGAAGAACTCTCTAGTAGGTGGGACACCATCTTTTAGTGGAGTGGCAAAATAAAAAAGCATTACCCGATTTTTCTTGATCGGATCCTTGGTCTCTTCCCACTATGAAATATGTTCATGAGCCACTTTTTGACACAAAATCAGCCGCTGTATTTCAGTTAGCCTTGCATCTGCCAAATATCCCTAATATGCAGGGTTTTCTTTATTTTTGAGGGTCTCCATTGATTAAAGAGCTCAATTTCCATTTTCTTTTCTTTGAGATCACCTTTATCAAGTGCATTCCTTACCCAATCTTCTAAATGGTCACAGGCCTGGAACCATATTGGTAAACTAAATTCTCTTCTTGTTGCTGCCATTACCCCATTCAGATCATTATATTTAGCCCTTGTGGCAGTAGATCATACTCGTCCATTAACTTATTTGAGTTTTCTAAAACACATGCATTATTAAATGTAAATTTCTCCATTTGGAATGGGATTTTTGGTAGGGTGCTTTTGTTGGCATCAACAAGTTATTTGTTTACTTTGTACATCTGCCTAAGGAATTGTAGGGCAAACATTCTTGTTGTGACATATTGGGGCATCATATTAGGCTGACTATCATAGTCATATTTTGAATGTGTGTTATGCAATGCCCTTCCAAAATATGTGGGATGTAAGAATCGCCTAATGGGAGGAGAGAGTCTAGGAGTTGGCTTATTCTAATATAACCCAGAGGAAACTTTAAGAAGCTTGTTTTAAAAAGTGTGAACGGATGGGCGGGAATAGACATAAATTAGGTTAGTGCATAATTGGTTTGACCTTTGTACCTCTTTCCCAGTACTTCTATCCTATGTCAGAAGGTTCACCGAATTTTTAGGAAAAAAAATTGAAATTCGGCAATATAAGTGTTGTGACTAAAGAATTTGGTCAAAATTGTTGCATTTTGTTATGGTATTCACATTGAGCTGGAAATGAGTTGAGCAGGGAAAAACCACTGGAGGAAGGTCATACACTATAACATTTTCCCTACTTCTGTTTTGTCTCGCATCTGAGCTGCAATGGAGTGGAGTCGTGTGAGGATGGCATAGGATGAGAAATAGTTGTTTGATAAGTGCTCGTGCGATTGAGCCATTTACATCTCTAACAAAATGTTGATGGTGTTCTTAGATTGCTGGTTCTAGTTCTGCGCATTTGACATACGCTCATGCTAAATGTGTTCATTTAATATGTTGGTGATGAACTCGTCGAAGGATGTGTAAATTTTGCATGCGACGCTTTAAACCTTGCAAATTGAGCAATAAACTCTCCGATGACGAATGCTGCAACTACATCAGATGTTTGGGATACTATTTCTTTGCCTATGTCGTGTATTTTTTTTTTGATTTGTTTTATTTAATTAATATTTTGTATCTATTAATTTCTTTTTAATTTAATTTAATTAATATTTATATTTATATTAATTTTTATTTCTTTTTAATTTAATTTAATTTTTTATTAATTTTTAAGTTATATTAATTTTTAATCTTATTAAATTTAAATTTATATTAATTATTTTAAATTTTTTTATTGGTCGAACTCAATGGCGTTTTTTTTTTCCGAATTTTATCCATTGCCGAATGAACCAAACTTTATCCTTGTTGAACTTGAACTCAAACCTAGTGACTTAGCTTCTATCTATCATGGTCCATCTAAGTTTCAATGTCTAGGAAGATGTTTATGCATTGGTCAACAAAGAGATAGATAAGGTGAGAGAAGATCATGACCTTACCTCTAGGCTTCCATGTTGGAAACACAATGACTGAGAGGGGGGGTGAATCAGTCCTTGAAAAATTTCATTCAGTTTATCATGCACAATTATTAACTTTTAAGCATTAAGATGATTAAACCATGCACATTCAAACATACACATGAGCAAATGATATAATGACACAAGATGTAAGTGGGAAACCACTTCAAACCCTCAAGGGGAAGAAAACCCACTAAAACTTCTGTATATATTATTGAATACAAAATATTTGTTTAGTGAAGCACCCACTTCACAAGGAGCACCAACCCCTACAACTTTAGTGAGGCACCAACCCCACAAGGAGCACCAACCCCTATTTAGTAGAGCACCCACTCTACAAGGAGGCTACAACCCTCTAAGATGACCAAGCATCCACCTAGCCACCTGAATATGAAGATCACCTGATATCCTTGTTGCTCAACCAACTGTTTGTGATCACTCTGTCAACCCTTTTCACTCAAAACCCTCTCAAGCAGCTCTCTCTCCTTCGCTCATGCATTCACCATATATAGTGCTGATTAGGTCAAGTGACCTTGTAGCTTCTTCTCTTCTGCCCTTGTCAGCTTCCCATACTCTTCTCTGCTCTACTCTAGAGCCCTCTCACCTCTTCACACTTTTCTCTTACTTGCTCAAACCTCTATCTCCTTCCTTAGCTCAAATGAGCAAATACAACTCACCTTTATACATGAATCTTACCAAAAACCACTCTCGGTCAGCAAGGACCAATATGACCATGCAAGGTCGGCCATCTCAAACAAAAATACACTCTACACCTTCATATAAGTTTCATAAAGGGACCTTATAGGTCGGCATAAGCCTAAACAATACAATGCTCCTCAATTAGGCCTAAAACACTAGCTATCATTCCAACGGTCACAACTTGAATTTCTATGACTCAAGGAAGCTGCATCATGTCTTCATCAGCTCCAAATATGTTATCAACAACCTCTAGACTCCATCTTCATGCTTGAACAACTCTGCAACCTTCATCTTCAATGTGGACCACACCAATAGGCAAGCACCGCCAATTAGGTCTCAAGCACCTAATTATCACTCTCCAAAAGCAAACAACTTCACATATCAAATCATGTTGTCAAGACTTCTCAATCACATGAATAGTTGCAACAGGGTCCCAACTAACTCACCGACACCATGGAATACTACCAGACATGGCATAACACTCCAAAACACCTCCTCTAATACTGCTCAAATCTGCATATAGGTCTTAATAAACAGTCTTCAAAAACAAGATGGTTCATACATCAACACACCTCTTCATGACACATGTGGCATATCAACAGAAAGCTCTCAACCTCTACTAGCTCATACAACTCATATCAATCCTCAGTTCAAGGCATAAGGCACCGAAATGCTTGCATCTTAGAAACTGCTCAAACCTGATTCTAGGTCTCAAGAACTAGTCATCTACTCATCAAGCTCCAACACCTCCGGGGAAACTTTCAAGCACTTTCATCACTTGGAACACGAAGAATATTGCACTTGCATACATGTTCCACAAACCTTCTTGACAAGCCTAATTGGGCTGATTAGGCAAATTAGGGCTTTAACATGACAACACCTCATCTGATCACACTATGAGCTCAATCACATCATATCAGACCGCTACAAGCTATCCATGTTCATATATCACTGCAACATCATGCAAAAACATCACAAACCTCTTGGACCTCCATGACTAGTTTTGCACCCTTTTAGGCCATTAGCGGTAGGCAACATTGGAAGACTGATTTCACCAAATCCTTGTACACAACCTACCCAAATCTTTTCATGAGCACTTAGCACACATCCCAAGCTAGAAGAAACAATCGGTTTCTCTCCATGAACTGTGCAACACATGTTTGTACCTGCAAATCTCCACAAAACAAGGGTTTTTCTGTAGCTTATCAACGCATCTAGATTATGCAAACACCACCAAATTGAGCTTTGGAGAATTCTCTACATCCCTGAACCTTCATACCAGCCTCCCAAGTCATTTCATGGCCAAACCTTTCATATCTTCTCCATCGCTACAAGACTAGCATTTTAGGAGGGTTTATACCTACTTAGCTTCTTAGCAAAGGTGCATAAAAGTCTGACGACCAAATGAGCCCATTCCACTTGGAAAACCTTCTTAGCTCCATGCCCAAACATCCACAAAAAGCCTGGGTCCCCATGCAAAGTACACACGTGTGGGTGAGCATTCAAACTTGACCATTGAGCTGGAAATGACAGTTATGAGAGCTTGGTAGAGCTCAAAACAACTTTTTATGCTTTACTTTCAGATTCCTAACCTCAAACTCTGCACACACCTCTGAACAGACCTCCTCCATGATTTCCAATGCTCATCTGTGCTTGCTTACCTTTGAAACTCACCATACACCTTGGTTTACCCATGCATTCCTACCTTGTCTTCTAGGATCTTGCTTCTAAGGACCTTGAACATGTAGTATATACCTGAACCATGACCTTGTACACCTTCCACACCTACTATGAAATGTCAAAACACACTTCACATGCTCATACTAACTTGCCTTAGCTTGCTTGCACTAGGTCTAGGACTAGGCCTAGATTGGCTTCCTTCAACACATGCCTCACATAAACCAACCTGTTCTTCATCTTGCAGACTCATTAACACCTTTACGACATCTCTCTGAACATGTTAGAGCATATAACACCTTCATACAACCTCTGGAGCACACACAAGTCCATACAAGATGAACTATTCATCAAGAACATGCATATGCACCAAGACACCATGCCACTACAACAATGCAACACTTCATGACCACAATCTAGGACACTACCAATCAACCTTTATCTTATTTGATGAATGACACCTCATGCTAACTCCTATGCCGCCTAGACACCGTTTGCCATCAACGCAACTTGACATCAATGACAACAACAATAACACATTGTCCAACATTCCACTTGGTGAGAGCAGTTCTGATCTCATGTGGCCTATAGCCAACAATGTTGAATTGCCATTCCTGTGTCTGGAATCTTAATAGCTGTATAAAACGCCTTTCCAGTAACTATTGAGTCAAAATCCATTCCAAATATTTGACAAATCATGCCAATTAAATCCTGTACATAGTTGGCATAAATCTTCCACTTATATGGAGGATCCATGTACCCTCGGGACATGTCCACAATGATTTGAAGGAGTCCCCTATAGGGGACGTGGGGATAGGTAGGAAACGTCCCCTAGACGTCCCCAATGTTTTTTAGGAAATGTTTCAGGGACACCTGTTTGCTAGTAGGGGACGATAGGGTGCGTCTAGAAGTCCCTTGGCTATACCAGGGACGACTAGAAGTGCCCTATGTCCCGACACAAAAAATACATGTTTTTTAAAAAAAACTAATTTTTTTTGCAAGTTTCGTTAGTTATGACGCCCCCTAAATTTGCACAATCTACCATCAACGTGATGAATGGTTTTCAATGGAGTGGAAAGAAGTTGATGGTCCAACTTAAATGAGATAACAAATAGAGGAAGCCTTATTGAATACACAGGCCCGCCATACAAAGGGGAGGTTGGATGGATGGTGTTGTTCTTTACAAATTGAAACTGCTATTTAGCATGTAACAGTTATCTGTCCATTTTTTGTGGGTTAAAAAATGGCTTTATGTATGATATTGAAGGGAGCAAATGAAGATTGTGGATGCTTATATATGCAGCTCCAATGTTGTCATATGAAAAAGGTGGGAAGCAATAACTCCCTTTGATGAAGAATGAAGCTTTGACAATTCATGTCATTTATGTGCATATTGCACAATAGAACCCGTGATCTAGGTGCCCTTGCTCCTATTTTTTTTTTTTTTTTTGGAATAAACCAATATATCATATATCTTTTTGGTTTGTTGTTACTAGATTAATGTAAGATTATTATTGTTATGCATTGCTTCCATTTCTATATTACAACGTTTTATGCAGCAATGAATTTGAACGTGTTATGGATATGCAAACATTGATGGAAAATTTTGTAGACCACTGTGTTTTGTACATGTAATTATGTAAATTACTTGTCTTGAACTCTCGCCTTCATAAATGACCTTGTAATTATTATTCATATCCACATTGAATATTATGTGAAATCTATTTTCAGCTCTAACCTTATGTAATAAGGTTTTATACCATATATGATGAATGTCTTATCAATGTTATAATATGAGAATTTGAAAGTTCCTATTAAAGTTTTTCCTATCTTTAAAAGCCATCCCCTAAAAAAGGGCCTCCAAAAGAATCCGTCCCAGAAACATTTCCCCCCGTCCCTTGCTGTCCCCATCCCGGAAACTTGGTGGAACATAGTGGAGGACACATTTATTTGTGGGAATTGCCCATCTTTCAATACATCTCTGAAGAAAATTATCCCAATCATAGCATATTTGTTCATCCAATACCTTAAGTTTGCCTCCAATAACTTGACAAATTGCTTCTTATCGATGGTTTGTGCACTTAATCTCTGTTAAAAACCTCAGGTAACAAATCAAGCACAACCCTTTCAATTCTATAAATTATCTTTTTGCAGACCCTTTATCAAAACATTCAAGGACCTAAGCAAAGAATTCTATGACAGGATAACATTTAGGAATCACAGAATGAATTTTTTGTGACTAGTAAGCACTGCACACTGGGAAACTTTGATTCCTTTTCTGTAACTGCTGTTTAAATAGCCTATATGCATACTTTGTTAAGTGGGGATCATGCATGCCCATGAAGGCATCACTGGAAAGCTACTTGTTATCAGTGATGGGGGTATCAAGAGCAACTTTGCGCTGTCTAATCTTTTCTTCGTGCCCTCTTCTCATCTTATCAGTTACTTTACTCCTTTGAACCATTCCATAGCTCTTAAAAATTATGGGTCTGAGATCACGTGGCATTGGCAAAGACAGGTTTCAGGAATCAAATCATGAACAATTTGACAAACAAGCACTGCACACAGGGAATCCTTGAGTCCTTTTCTCTATCCCTTGTTTGAATAGCCTATATACGTCCTTTGCTAAGTGGGTATCGTTCATGCCCATGAAGGCATCGCTGTAAAACTTGACATCAGTGATGGTGGTATCAATATAAATTTTTCGTTGTCCAATCTTTTGTTTGTTCTCTGTTCTCATCTTATTTATTTGCTTACTCCTTTGAGCCATTCCCTAGATCTAAAAAATGACAGTGCCAAGATCCCGTGGTATTGACAAATATGGGCAGGTCATTCATGGTGCATTTTCTTTGGAAATCTGACCTCTAATTCAATGTTTGTAACGCTTCCTCAAGCACTCTTTGAAACACTGGATTCCTTCACTATTATTGAGGTAATTCACGCTGGTGATATGTTTGCAACTGTATAATACCAAAATCTCTGTATGTTAAATCTTCTCAAACCTTACAAATCACCAATTAAAAGCAATTCAAGCTAGTTTCTGTACGTATAAAGAAAATGATTGAATTTTTATTTAAATCTAACAACCCTTCTTTTAGCTAATCGAAGCAGCTTGATTTTAATGTTTTGAGGCTCATATTTGATTGGCTTGACCACACATTAAATATCCATGCAGCCACATGGATTTCAAAATCAGGGCAATGGTGGTGCAAAATCATGCCTGTCTGTCGCTATCTAAGCTTTGAATTTGAGCCTCTAGTTTGCTTAATCAGATGGCTACAGTCCTACAAGATTAGTTTTTGGGCTTTATCATGGGCTAGTGATGTAAGGGCAAAGCAAAGAATTGAGCGAGTATAACCTTGTGTTTTAAAAATACAGTGATTGGGGTTGTGAGCTTATGTTTTGAGCAGCATATTAGCTTACAAGCTAGGTGGGAACTGTGGACATGTAGCAGTCATTTGGGCTTACACCTTTAATGGACAATTGGATAAGGGAATAGCAGCCTGAGTGAGAACCAACAAGATGAAGACATTCACAAATGAAATGGAAAAAGGAGCACATTGGATTGTTTTGCAGTCTGAGCCATCAACCAAGTTAATCAGACGGTGAATGAATTTTTTTATTTAAAAATAACTCTTTGCAAGCCTCTGTAATTAAACAAAAGACTCAGATTAAAGTTCATTTGAATCAATGGTCATTGCTTTTAGGGGCTTAATCAGATTAGGACCTACACATTCAAGTGCGAAGGATGAACAATAGAGATAAGATCTTGACAAATGAAGACTTGACAAGCTTAGGCTCTTATGTTAGGTAGACCCACATGAGTCAAGAGCACAACAAAGATGCAATTAGATTAAAGATCAACTCTTATGAAATTATTTTCATTGTTCAATAAAGATCAACAGTAAGTATTGAGTGGACAAACATCAGAGGGATGCAACCTTAAAGACTTATAACGAGTGGGGCCACAATATTTTACAAGGGAAGAACAGACATCAAAGATTGAATTTTGCAAATCAATGGTTACCAATTTAAGGGGCTGACACAATGGAGCCATTGAATTTAACTCCAAAAGGACAAACCAATGGGACTTTAGAGTTCATTGAATTTACACCTTGGAAGTGACGTGCTACGAATCAGTGGTCCAGATTTATTCATTGTAAATTGAATGATTTTGATGTTGCAGGATTATAAAATTGAGCCCACAATGGTATACGGACGTTACAATGCTAAAGGTATGCTTTAGACATAAAAGAGACTAACGAATATGCAGTCAAAAGGTGAAACAGTGGTTTTCACAATATCTTGATTAAACAAAAGCTAGAGAGATTAAAGAAGATGCATGGTCTTCTGATTGCGTAAACATGAGTTTAATAAGAAATCAGATGATTTTGACCTACCAATAATCTTGAATAATGTGTTATCAATAGCTAGGATTATCTAAAACAAATCTACTGGCTCAGGCTATCTGACTACGGTCAAGTGGGACCAACAATTTCATTATGTATGACTAAACTCTGGAACAATGATTTTAATCTTTGTACCTTTGGGCTTATGGGGATCATAGAATTGATGGGTGGCTGCGAGCATGAAAATAACATAAATTACTGTCTCAGGCTATTGTGACTACAGTCACGTGGGACCAACAGTTTCATTATCTATGACTAAACTTTGGAACAATGATTTGAATCATTGTACCTCCGGGCTTATGGAGATCATAGAATTGATGGGTGACTGCAAGCATGAAAAAGTCATACTATAAAGAGAACAATATTTTTTTTATTTGAGAAAATCTCATGCCTAGAGGGCTTACAAGATAATGATACCAAATTGCAAAGGGAAAAAAATGGAGCATACAGAAAACAACAAATTACTTGGATTTAATCAATTTGGTACAATTCTCAGACCCAGCAAAGGCTTTGGCAAGACAAAGACTTAGAAAAGTTTAGGATTACATCAGTATAACATCTCTTTGTGTGAAAATAGCTTGGATAACTTACAGGGAATAGCTGTTTGATCCATTTACAAAACATTTAATAGGGTGTAACTATGGGTTCTAACCTAGACAGCCTGGAAACGCCCTAGAGGGTCCCGTACCAGCCTGGAAACGTACCAGGTACTGGTACGAGGTACGGTACGCTGTGGGTACGGCTGGAAACGTACCCACAGGGACAGGGTATGGTCCGGGTACAGTTTTGCCATACCTGGACCGTACCCAAAACCGTACCTGGACCATACCCTGTCCCTGTGGGTACGTTTCCAGCCGTACCCGTCCAATTTTTTTTTGCCAAAGACAGCGTTTCTTTCCTTTTTTGGCAATTCTTTCCTTTTTTGGATTTTTGGTGGAAAAATCACAAGCACAGAAAAAAATTTGCCATTTTTGGAAAGGGTCCGGGAAGATGTAGCAGCAAAAACTTGCATGTGCCATAACTTTCATTATGTGACTCTGTTTCAAGTGTCGTTTTCTCTATAAGTGTATATTTTCTTGAGCTCTACGCATTGATGGCAATATTTTTCTTATTTTCATAAAATCCATTTTTGCACCTTTTTGGACCAAGCAATTTCTTGCAATCTTCTGAAAGAATCATGAGCTTTGATCGCCTGTAGACAGATTAGTAATTAAAAATACTGGATAGCTTTCCAAAACTCGGCGAGTATTCTCCCGTGCTCGGACTAATCGTCCCACCTGCCAGCTTGGATCCATATTTTTCCTGCTTAGTTATGATGTTTCGGGAAATATGTCAGACGATACTATCATGCTGAGTGGATCAAGGAAGGTCACCATGAACAATCAAAACTCCTTGAATCTTATCACAGTCACTAAGATAAATAACTGTGATAGAGAAATAATAAATTTCAATAAGTATGCAATGTATGAGAATTAAATTTCAATAAGTATGCAAATGCTTCTTTAAATTTATAATTTATATGCATATTTATATATTTATACACACACACACACACACACATATATATATAAAACGTACCCAAAAGCGTACCGTACCCAAGATTTTTAAAAATTTGCCATATCGGCGTACCGTACCCGTTCCCGTACCTATATCCAGATTGTCTAGGTTCTAACAGGATCGTTAGGCATAGAAGGCGTACATTTATTTATTGTACCTCAATTTTTCGTGTCAAAATTTCGGCTTGTTCTATAGGATAGCTGAATGCTCTTATTCAATAGGATCTCTCCAGTAGGACTCCATGACCACAGCTGAACATGCAAAGCCATTATTCATCCACACACATGAAGATGAAATTATTTCACACAACTACAATAATGCACAGTCTCTATTCATGTATGTCTGTGTTGTTTTTAGTACAATAGGGGGTGCCTATTATATAGGCCAAAAACATAGTTATCATCAACTAGAAAATATGTTGGAAAGGCTTATATTGGGGAATAATTCAAATCCCTAAAATCAAGTTCAATCAAACCTATGTGAGAATCAAATATAAGTTGTTAATATAACAACTCATCTCCCTAATTCAAGCTTATATAAGTGAGTGTGAACACGGTTAACACCAAGATGGTTCGGAAATAGCCCGAAGTGCCACCCAATGTGAGCATGCACACTCCAACACCCTCCCTTAAGTGTAAAATGGGGAGCAAGAAAGAAGGAAGCTCAGAGAATGATGTGTCCCAACGACTATGCCTGAATAGGAACCCATTTACAAATACACAATGACATCTAAGTGTCCCTATGGTAACCGACCCATCTTACCAGAATACATGGATGTGATTTGCTGGAACTGGTACTCTGTATGAGGCTCATGTAATATCCCTGAAAAGTGAAACTTTTAGCAAATCTGGATATTCCCATTAAATCCTAGGAGCAGCAGTATAACTAAAATGAACTTTTACAATAGCAGCAATAATATGAATTTTATAAATAAAAACAGCGAATCAATATGGAAAAAAACAGTCTTTTTATTCCCAACCATATACAATAAAACAATACTACTGTCTGAATACAATTGCTTGGAGTTGAACTAGCGGAACAATTGCACCTTGAAAAACCTTTACAATTCCCGAATAGAGTTGTCCAGCTGAGAAGTGGGGGATTTAGTCCCCAATTTGGTATGCAAATGAGGGTTTTCGTACTCTGTTGCTGTTTGCAGAAGTAGAAGCTACTTGCAGACAAAGAAAATAATTCATCAATTTCCAATAGAACTATTACTAACATTAGTCGAGTTGTCATGTATTGTCAGTTATCTTATCTTTATAATGAAAATTTCATGTCAGGTTTTATCATGTTGTATCAGAGTCTTAATGGATCCATCACTTCCAAAGTGGGCGCGCCCTTTTGGTTTACATGCATGCTCCCTAAAACAATTGAAGTAATTACTTTATTCCCCTCAAGGTGGCGCTCCATCCTAATAATAGAATTAAACACATTAAAAATACTTTATCCACCTCCTATCCCAAAAATAGGACCTGTTCCTCATGCAGCCCATTCTATACTTGGCACCCCCATTATAGAATGCTTTATTTAATTAAAAACTTTGACTTTGGTGCCTAATAGAAGTACATGCTTATATTATTATTTTATTCTATTTCAGTTATTTAAATATAATTCCAAATAAAATATAATATTACCCTTGGACCACTTAATTAATTTATTATTCCTTTTTTAATCACCCCTTAGCCTACAGAAAATAATAAAAATAGTCTTCAGATATCCAAAATTAATTAATTCTGAAAAGAGGACATTACAACTCACTCAAAAAAAACATTGATCAAGGAATTGGGAAAAAAGAGTTACCATGGATGAAAAGATGTCATCCCAAGGTACCCAAAAACGAGTAACTACAATAGAGTGGAGAGAGCGATATCATGTTGCAAGGCATCCCAAGAAGCAAGGCCCAAAAGCATATACACTCTCTTGAAGGAGATGTTTGGTCTGCATTGTGGTTTGGATACACCACTTGAACACAAAAACAAACAACTGACACTGTGATACAACAAAATAACTCCACTTGAGAAGGAGGGCAAGCTCAAATACTAATTGAAGGAGACTGTTAGAAGTGGTGTTGATAGTGCAAAGAATCACCTAACTTAATTCGATCCATTGCCAAAAAATGGCATACCACTAACCAAGAACAACAACCAAGGCAAGGACACGGGACCCTAAAGCAAGATTTGCACCATGCCCCTCATATTTTTGATTGGGTGGAGTGATGTAAAAAAAAAATACAAGTGGTCATAACCAACTACTCGAACACTGACATGTTGACACTAGGCTTCACCAAACTCACTCCACTGCAAAGAGATTGTCAACATGCGTAAAAAGTGCCAAAAATACAGATGAAATATACCTTTCAAGAATATGGCCCTAGTGGCAATGGGAAAGTCATGCAATTGAAGGAGAGAAAAGTGCTCAAAATGGAGCACAACCGGATGAAAAATCACCATGGCTTTGTAGACTCAGTGCGACTATAAAAATTCCCATACAAAATATCATCACCAAGTGATGCCTAGAAACTCCAAAATGTTGTTGATCTCTAAAGGAAGCCATCTGAAACATGAGAGTTACTCTACAACTGCCAAAGAGAATAGCTCAAATAACAAGGAGCATTACAATGTAGGAAGAGAGATGAGCGGATCAAGACGCCGAATAGTGGAGGAGCAACGCCTGTAGAGCCCTTTTAATGAATGCTTACGTTTTTGCCACAAGTGTTCAAATATCCATCCCAAATGAACATGAATGGTAGAAGAAGATGCCTACATATGATTCAGTGCGAAATACACTGGAGCATGCAAAGAAACATTAGAATATTAGTTTCTCAAGCTTGAGTGAAGGTGTGGTAGAACTCATGTGTAGGTCATGATCCTCACGAATAGTCGAGCTAACAAAAATAGGAGATTTGTCATCATGTGATCCTAGTGAATTATTATTTTCTTTGTAACCAATGCCATGACAAAAATGCCGCTTAACAATGTGAATAGGGGAAGCGATACCATGTGATGTCTGCCTATACCTCCGCTAAAAAATCTCATAGAACGAAGCATGCAAGAAAAAAATGTAATAGTATGCTTCTCAAAGGAGCCAAATAAGTGAGCAGAAGGAGATAAGTGGGATACACAGAGTGTGTTACTACAATAGGCACAAATGCTGAAGCAAAATATGTAGTAATGAGCGCAACAAGAACAATAGTTGAAATAAGATCATCAACAACAAGAGTAGGCTCAAGTACTGACGAATTAAGGCGAGTGGATGCGGGAGCAATAACTGCAAGTGGACTAGTAGCAGGGGTATGAAGGTCTACAATATGAGTGCGATGTTGCAAACTAGCAAGTTTCTATTGCAGGGAGTGAATGAGGGCATCTTTTCTGAGAATGAGGGAGCGCAAAAGAGCATTTGGTTTCAAAAATTTCATTTATTCTTCCTTCAAGGTCAAAATGGAAGCCATAATTTTGAAAAACCAGAATTAATAGCAAGTATGTACGTAAGGGGGTTTGACCTATTGCCGGACTGGACCTCACCCTTCGGTCTTCGACGCGGAATAATTTGTCACCACATAGAGAGGGTAACTCAGAAGTACTTCACAATAGGCTGAGCAATAGGAATCTGGGGGCGACAGCCCCCAACAGGGTTTGCGGGCAACGCCCTAGGTGTGTTCCATGTTGCGATACAAGGCGAAGTCGAGGGGCAACGCCCTCGATGCCAAACACAAATTATCCTTTCGAACGACCTTTGAAATGGCCAAAAAATCGCTTTTTAATGAGAAAAAATCATTTTCTATTGAGAAAAATCACTCCCTTTCTACAAACAAATTTGTTTTTTTGGAATAGTTTTCCCCCATTTACAAATAATTAAGCTTCTTAAAAAATGCCCCTTGTACAATATTATAGCTTATGTACAAAAATAAATAAATTTTCTTCCAAAAGGACTCCAAAAAAATTCTCTAAGCCTTTTTATTTATTTTTTTAATCTCAAAAAGTTACCTCCAAAAAATTTTATCAGCTCCGTGAGTTATCATGTGAGCTAGATGAGCCGAGGTCGGAAGGAGCTCAACGGATCGAGTGAGCTGGACCAAAACAATGAGCAAGGGTGTCAAATCCACAACCATGCCAATGAAAACCAAGTACTTTACCAATACACCACACACAACTTCATTGCGAGAAATGGTGAAGGCAGTTTTTAAAGTTTCCTTGGGTTTTGGAAACAAAAAAAGAAAATAACTCGCCAAGATAGAAAAGCTTGACGGGCTTTTTAAATGAATTAGGTATAAACCCTAATTGCTCCCCCCTTTGACCGTCCAACCCCAATACTCAGCAACAATCGCCTCCATACAAAGAAACCAAGTAGAGTTTGAATACAAGATGAGCAAAGTTCCGAGCCCTTTAGTGGAGGTTGAAGAATGGGCAAGCTCGAGCAAGGAAAGTGTTAAACAGGCCAATCAAACTCATGAACAACCAAACGCCAAAGCACGAGTGGGAAAAAATAGAGCCATGCCAAGTGAATAGCAAACGAGCTCGAGCTGAGGCAAAACATGGCATAGCCGTCTCAGGTCAAAAGGCTAGCCGTCCAAATTTCACCGCTTAGGGGAGGAGATGCAGAGATTTGACTTTGGAGCAGGGCTTATAATGGCATACCTAAGGCCGATCCCAAGCTTGAATCACACATGAACCAGAGAGTTGGATCACACTAAGAATGTTATTGGATGTAGGGTTGAGTAGGGTGGATTGGCTTGCCAGGAGATCAAAAACTCACAGAACTTAGCTTTATGTTGGATGTTGAGCCCATAGATCACAAAGTATTCACAAATCACACAGGCTGAGTTGGGAAGATAAAGATTCGATCTTAAGGATTTATTTTGATAACTTCTCTAGAGCAGTAGCTCACCACCAATGCAAGAGTTCACACCGGATTGAGCTCACATTTTCCAAGGAACTAGCTCGCCGAGTATTGCTCCCCAAGCTATTCACAAAGCATAGGAGTATGCGGAGCCAAGAGATGACTATCAATCTTGAATGCCGAGTCACGATGCAATCCAACCGAGCTTCTTGTTTCCAAATAAGAGTATTCAGGGTCTGATCTCGATGCAAAGTTCAACAGCAAGTAACATTGTAAGGAGCCGAGGTAGAGACAAGCTCAGCCTTCAATAAAAACATAGGATTGTGCAAATCCAAATGGCAAGTTGAACTGCCAAAGGTAGGAAGAGAGCTTACTACCAATGCAGTTCAGGAGCCATTGTCCAATCAATTCAATCACCAAATCGTATGCAACATGCATCCAAATGTAACATCTAGGAGATCACAACAAGAAAAGCTTCACACACACAGACATTGCACATTATAAATTGTATAATTTTTTCATATATGTTCTGATTTATAGATAAAACCGGGCTGAGTAATATCTGGAGGATTCTGCTCTGATACTATATAGGAGAGCTGAATGCACTCATTCAATAGGATCTCTCCAGCATAACTCCATTACCACAGCGGAACATGCAAAACCATTATTCATCCACGCACACGAAGATCAGATTATTGCACATAAATACAATAATGCACAATCTCTATTCATGTATGTCTGTGTTGTCTTTAGTACAATAGGGAGTGTCTACTATATAAGAAAAAAACATAGTTATCCTCAATTAGAAAATAAGTTGGAAAGTCTAGTATTGGGGAATAATTTAAATCCCTAAAATTATGCTCAACCAAACCTACGTGAGAATCAAATATAAGTTGTTAATATAACAACTCATCTTCCTAATTCAAGCTTACTTTCTGAAGTGAGTGTGAACATGGTTAACACCAAGCTGGTTCAGAAATAGCCCGAACTGCCAGCCAGTGTGAACATGCACACTCCAACATGTTCAAGTTTTTGGCCAGACATCACAAGATCCATAACATGTTTGGAGTCATCAGCTCATAAGTCACTGTCACTGCCTTTACCATCCAACATAATTACAATATTATTCACTTCTGGATTATAGTTTTTGAACAAATCAAGCAAATATCTTATTTGCATGTTTATCAAAGTGATGGATTAGGACTGCATGCTTAACCTGTGCTTTGTACAGGGCATTTTTGATGATATACATTTCCTTCTTCTGCCACCGATGTCTTGTAGTTGCACTGCTTGGCAAATACCACGTTATGTCTTCCACAAATTTTTCTTTTTTGGGATTTTCAGAATCTGTTTGTTGCTAGCTCAACAGCCTTCACGATGTTGGCCTTTTATTTATCCCTTAAACCTCGACATCCAGTAGCTGGCTCCAGTAGTTTTAGAAAGAAATCAGGTTGAAATTCTCTGTGAAAGGCTTGTCACAAGAGATCCCAAGGACTATGAGCAAGTTATTTAGCTCCTAAATGCGAAGTATGATCACATTTCAGTTGCTTTGCTCCAGAGATTATTGTTTTGTACGAGATTTACTTGGTTACAGCCTGAAATTTTGTCAGCCTAGTCAGCTGGGTGGTACATCTAGTTTATAAGAACTGATTACATCCTGTGTACAAACTTAGGTAGGCTCCACAAGCGTGGTATTTTCAGATTGATCAGCATCTCCAAGTATTTTGGATTGAACAGGAAATTATCAGATGAACAGGTTGGCAAGCTTATCATCCAATGATGATTCAAAAACAGTCATTGAGGTCACCCTATTCAGACAATTGAGGGCCAGAATAATATATCTTATGCTCTCCAGTGCATCTATGCTATTGTGTTGTATATTAAAGGCAACGTGCATTTCTCATCTCAATGTCTCCAACCAAATGCAGTCATGACATTGGACAGCAGCAAAGTGTTAGAGGTTACTGCAGAGTTATGCATAATTCACATGTTAAGGACCATGCCTGCTGATTTAATCATTAAATCCTTTCAGTCCCATAGTGTTTGTAAAATTTTGAGACAAGACATGATGGAGTAGTTTCTGACCCATATGCTGAAACTTAAGCTGAGGGGAGTATAAAGCTTCCATTAAACTTTGTAATTCGATATGTAAACATGAGTAACCTGAACCCATGTATATCAGTTAGGAGTGTCACTTTTGCTATACAACATCCATACTACCGCAAGTTCTGATGAAACTTCTTGTCTATGCTTAATAGAATGCACGTGTTTCTACCTTATCTTCTTTACAAGATTTGTGCAAGTGTAATGTATGTCATATGGTCTTTACATGGTCTAAGTCATTCTCTCTCATATTTTAGCCTAATCAAATGACAAGCACTGGACCAGAAAAATGTGAATTGATGCAGGTTGGTTCACATGACAAGATGGGTATGAATGTTATCCCTTTAAAAGCTGAGTAATTAACTCGGACTCATGAGTACTTGCAAGTCCAAGTTAATTTAGGCTTGACCTGCTTAAATTATAACAGTTGGATGCAAATGACACCCAAAATGCATTTTCACTTCAGAATCAATTTTTCTGTCGTTTTTGACATCTAGTACTTTTAACAAGGATTTTATCCTCTGCCTAGTTGATGATGTAATTTACATCGTGCGATTGAGAAGGATTTTGATAGGCACATTGTGCATGTAAATGCTAGCTCACATTCAGAGTCATTGAGGCCTTTTAAGATGTCCTGAAGGAAAATCTTCGTTACAAATCCTTATGCGAGTGATATTCTTCGCCTCTAGGAGAGGTGTAGAAGACCAAGGTATATAGTCTTGAGACAACTGTTTACCAATTTTTGCAAAACTATTCACCTATACATACCAACGGTTATCATTGAAACCGCTGAACTTGTAGATACCAGTGGTTACAAAACCTGCCGCTTCTGTTAGATGCCGGTGATTACAAAACCGCCACCTGCAGGTACCGGAGGCTACAAAAACACCGTCTGACATATACTGGGCTTCATGAAGACTGCCACCTGTCATATGACTAGCAGTCCATGTGTCAGGTCATGAGCAAGAAATACTCATTTTGAACCTTGCTTTACATGTCTGAAGACTGGTATGTTCCTTTGGTTGGATGATGAAGTGGTTCCTGACCTTATCTCCCTAATCCAGTATGGATAAGGTAGTCATTGTTGACATGCTAAATAGGATTCGTTTCAAGGTTTACAAAAAACTTTAGGGTTTGTATTTATGGTTCAGATTAAGTCGGGTTCTAAACTTGATTCACTCTCACACACTAATCATCTTGGGAAAGTTACATGTTGAAGGTTTGATAGAGTAATTGTGCAGCCTGGTTATAAGGTAAACTCTTGAAGATTGTGTGGAGGTCTTCAACTGCACCATGGTATTAGATGGCCCAAAAAGAGACTAAGGGTTGATCTGCTAGATGACAAGTAGTGAATCTCTGTGTGTATTATTTGACAACTTGTGTAAAAAATACCAACACCCATCATGGAACTTTGCATCAGATCTGCCCCTTTATACAGATCAGCCATATTTGGCCTGAGAGCTATGATGGCATGCACTCAATAATTGAAAACATGAAATTCCATAATAAATGCACAAGAGAGTAGATCTTACAAAAATACTCTGAAGCATAGATACAAACAAAATGACCACCCATCGCATCAGTAGCTTGCCTAATTTCATTAACTCCAAAATACAGCATAAGGTAGATCCTTTCTGTTAGCAATATGTAGACAGAAGATAGAAGATAGAGAGGCACAAAACTGGACTGTCTACATGACGAACAGGAATGTGTATCTTCACTTGTATTATGATCCGGAGTAGTTACAACATAGTTGGAATAATTACCGTGCATAGTTCATAATTGAAGATTACCAACCTATGTGTCTATAAATATATTACATTATATTCAATACCCCCTCTTAGTAACTAAACCTAGAAACAATGACCAAGTTTGTCCCAAAATGTTGACAAATAAGAGAGGACCAAGAGGTTTAGTCATTAGATCATCAGATTGCTCCTTAGACGGACAGAAAGTGAAGAGAGATATTCACCTAGAATCAACTAAATGTCAAATATAGTGATGATGAATCTCAATATGCTTGGTGTGAAAACAATGATACATAGGATTCTTGACCATCTTCAGTACACCTTGATTGTCACAAATAAGTGGAAAGTGGAGTAGCAGTGCAATCTAAGTGAAAGCTGAAAGATCAAGGAGAATCCAACGAAGCCAAACTACTTCACAATTGGCACTGACTAGCTGCCTTGTATTCTGCTTCAATGGAAGAGATTGCCACAGTGGGTTGAAGCTTACTCTGCCATGAAACAACTCTTGAACCGAAGAGAGAAGATGTATCCAATGGTAGATCTTTGTGTATCCATTGAACCTCCCCAATCAAAGTTTGTATATCCAATCAGACGTTTGAAATATGTGACCCTGTGATAGAAGAATGCCAAAGTCAAGAGTACCTTTGACATACCTTGGAAAACTCATTTCGCTGCTCCCCCATGTGAATGAGTTTCGGTTTAAACAAAGAACCGAGAAAGATAGCTCACAGCAAAACACAAGATACGTTCGGGTCGATGGTAACATATATCAAGTTGCCCACCAACTGTCTATAGAGATGATTCATTTGACCGGTGGTGAATCATCAAGAGTTGATAACTTTCAACCCAACCTCCATAGGTGTAGAAGAAGGATTACAATCAGACATCCCAAAATTTCTGCAGATAGATTTGTAACATACTTGATTTGAGCTATGAAAATCAAATGATCTATGATGTCAAAATTTTACACCTAGGCAATAGTGTCGGAGGTCTAAATCTGTCATGTCAAAAAAAGTGCACATGAATTTGATTTTACCTCGGTGAATCGCAGTAATGGCCCCACTACCAGTGATGGCAAGATCATCAACATAAACAATAAGTATCACAATGTCATTCCCATGTGTGCATTTGACATAGAGATTCGGATTAGAAAGACTTCGTTTGAATCCCGAATCTCTGAGATGTGTATCGATCTTAATATACCAGGCTCGAGGAGCCTGCTTAAGCCCATACAAGGACTTAATCAACCTGCATACCAGATGCTCACGACCACATACCTGAAAACCCTCAGGTTGAGTCATATACACTTCTTCCTCCAAATCGCCATTCAAGAATGCACTTTTCACATCCATCTGATATATTTTCCAACCAAATTGAGCGGCAAAAGCAAGAAGTAACCGAAAAGTGACCATCTTTGCAGTAGGAGCAAAAGTCTCCTCATAATCTATCCCCTCCTGTTGCGAAAACCCTTTTGCAACAAGCCGAGCCTTGTACTTATCCAAAGTACCATCTGCTTTACACTTGATTTTGTACAACCCATTTACAACCAATAGGGTGTTTGCCTGGAGGTAATGACACCAACTTCCAGGTATCATTCTTAATCAAGGCATCATACTCGATTTGCATGGCAGTTTCCCATTCTGGTATGCCTCGTGCATCAGAGTATTTTTGTGGCTCGCGAATATGGAGAAGATCAGAAGCAAGAGCAAATTGAGCTTGCTCAGAGTAATCAATCCTCTTGCCAGGTCTGCGAGACCGGCCATCTAATAGTGGAGACAAATCGTCTCGTGTCAGATCCTGAATAGTGGAATAATACCACTTGGGCCGTCGCTGAACTGAGGATTCGGAAGCTAGTGGAACTTCCGGAGGTGAAACCAATGCAAGTTGATTTCCAGGAGATGGAGAAGACTCAGTAGGAGAGAGCATAGACTGTACTGGAGTCTGTGGAGGAGTATGAGAATGACCAGACTCATCATCAGGCAAGGAAAGAGAACCAATCTCTGTGACCACCCCTCGCTGATTGCTGCTATGTTGCTGGTCTATTTGCTGATTACAGCCAAAGAAAGACTCTGTTTCTTTTACATCAACATCACGAATAATAATGATTCTATTAGTGGAAGTATCAATCAATCTATATGCTTTAGAATGATCACTATAACCAGCAAAGAAATATCTAGAACTTTTGGAATCTAGTTTACTCCTCTTATGATCAGGAACCAAAGTATAAGCAGCTGAACCAAAAATACGAAAATTTGATACCTCTGGTTTGATTTTGGACCATGCCTCCTCTGGTGTGATCTCCTGCAAGGCTTTGCAAGGACTGCGATTGAGTATATAGACTGCTGTATTAACAGCTTCTCCCCAGTATATGTATGGCACTCCACGACTGTGCATCATACACCGGGCCATCTCCATGATAGTTCTATTCCGCCTCTCAACCACCCCCATTCTGTTGGGGAGTATATGGTGCTGTCAACTGACGTTGAATCCCTTCTTTCTCACAAAAAACAGCGAACTGTTTAGAAGTGAATTCACCCCCATTATCGGATCTTAACGTCTTTATCCGCCGGCTGGTCTGGTTCTCCACCAATGCCTTGAACTTGACAAAAGAAGCAAAGCAATCAGACTTCTTTTTCAAGAGATAGATCCACATCCGCCGAGAGTGGTCATCCACCAATAACAGAAAATATCGTGCACCAAGGACTGTGGAAGTCTTCCACGATGGCTCACATAGATCTGCATGAACAAGATCTAAGAGCCCCTTTGCACGCCAAACACCTTCATGAGGAAAAGGTTTCCGCCTTTGTTTGCCTGCAAAACATCCAACACACATATCCTGCTTTTCCTGGATAGGAGGCAAAACCAACAACCATATTTTCTTTATGAAGACGGGCCAAATACGGAAGATTGAGATGCCCATATCTTTCATGCCACAAAAACAACTGGTATTTTCTACCACAACTAAGGCATGCTAGTTGACCGTGGCAGGATCAACGAGTCTGTACAAACCTCCATGCCCAATTCCTAGGGCAACCACCTTATTATGTTTGACATCAGACACAATACATTGTTTACCAGAAAAGTTTACAGAGATATGAGGATTATCAGTTAATTGACTGATGGATAACAGGTTCTTATTCATGTTAGGCACATATCTAACACTCTTCACAAGCAATTTAGTGTTATTATTTAACATGATATGAACATCCCCAATCCCTTCCACAGCATGTGATCTTCCATCCCCTAAAGTAACTGAATCAGAAGAACATGAATTAGCATGAAAAGTAACATACCAATCTCGTTGACACGTGAAGTGTCGTGATGCACCGGAATCAAAAAACCAGCACCGTGTAGGGCTGTCACCATCCGAGCAAGATGCCATGAGGGCATACTCATCTTCTGACTCATGTTGCTCAACTGTTGCCACATGTGCTTGCCCCTTCCGCTTCTTCAGGGCACTTAGTCACTTCTGACAATCCTTCTTTACATGACCAAGTTTGTGACAATAGTAACACCGTACCGGAAATTTAGGAGAGGAAGGTGACGCATCAGCCTGTCGCTTCCACTTTCCTTTGGATTGTGCAGCAAATGCACTCTCAGATTGCCCAGAACTGGACTCTTGAACTTGTGTCTGTCTCCGTTCCTTCTGCAACAGGTAGGAACACACCTTGTCAAACGTAAGAGTTTGACTCTCGCCCATTAAATGAAGAGCCTCCACGAACGAGTCATACGAGAAGGGCAAACTGTTTAAAATGAGAGCCACCATATCATCATCATCAACCGGCTTGTTGATGGAAGCAAGCTGATCTCGGAGATCTTTCATCCGAAGTAGGTGCTCAGACAGCGATCCACCTTCTTGTAATTTTACGGAAAAAAGCATATTTTTGAGGTATAAAACCCGACTCTTCTCTGACGTCTGATATTTGTCCTTCAGACTGACCCACAATTTACTCACCTCAATGGCATTCCGGACCTCAGGTATCAATTCATCCGATACCGACAATTTTAATAGCAGAAGAGCCTCCCGATGACGCTTGTCATAATCATCGAAATTTGCTGTAGGTCTACTCTCGACACCCGTGATTATTTTTTCAAAACCACGAAATTCTGCCAGTGTCAAGATCTTATGGCTCCACACATTAAAATTCGTGCCCGTTAATTTTTGTGTATCCGGCAAAATCAAATTGGTAATGTTTGACATTTTATTATTCCAAAGCAATGGAAAATAATAAAATAACCAATTTTCCAGCAGATATATTTATTTTAATTCCTCCAGCAAATAGAATAAATACCTTTGTTGCTGGAAATAATATTATTCTTTCTCAGGATCAATTTTTATTTTTACGATTCTGCCCTCGTTTTTTTTTTTATCGCGCTGCCTGCGCTGCCCTCCTGCCCGCGTGTCGCCTTCCTGTCCGCGCCTGTTTTTTTTTTTTTCCCTGTCCGCTCGTCTGTTTTTTCCTGTCCGCGCGTCTGTTTTTTTTTTTTTTTTTTTAATCTTTCCCCGCGTCTGCCCCGAGTCGTCTGTCCCGCGCGCCCCGCGTCGTCTGCCCCGCGCCTGTTCCGCGCTTCGGCTTTCTTTCGCGACGCTTCTGTCCCGCGCCCCGCGCCTGTCCCGCCGTGTTTTTGACCCGCGCGCCTCTGTCCCGCCGCGTTTCTGCTGGTGCGAGCGACCCGCGTTTTCTTCTCTGCCCTCAGACTGCGTCGACCTCTCACCGCAAACGCTCTGATACGAATGTTAAAATATGCAAAGAGAAGAAAGAAGATAGAAGGCACAAAACTGCACTGTCTAAATGACGAACAGGCAGTGTATTTATTGTAGAATGAGGTGGTTATACAGTTATCAACCGAGCAACTACATAACTGTATTACAAGCTATATAATGTGCTACATTTTAACAAACTACACATTGTTGTGCCTTACCAATTCAAATGAGATACATATTGGCAGGTTTTAGCTCAGGCAAACAAATATAAAGGAAGGAAAGCACAAAATTTAGCCAAAGAATTTGATCTTTAAGAGGAAACAAACAACTAGTTTTTAAAGATTGTTGAATCTTGAAACAGTATTGTCTTGAAACTTGAAATGTGAGGAACTGCATATCATCTTCATCAGTCTCTGTAATAAAAAACAAATAGGTCTTTCACATGTTTATATGTTGTTGACTCGAATTTCATATCTTGACAATACTTCCCTGCCATGTGATATCTCTCTCTGTGTTTTTCAATGCCTATGGTTTAAATTGTGGAATGCCAAATAATTTTGAAAATAATTCCATCTAGTAAATACTTGAAGCTTCTGTGATCGATGATTATTAAGGGGGTACGTTTTTTCGGAAAAAATGCGACACTATACATGTAGAGACCGATATGGGAGTTTAACTGCAGATAAATGTAGAATTGAATTTGTTTCTTTAGATAAGCAGAGAAGTGAATCTGTTTCTTTAGGTGATGTTTGGACTCACTATGTGAAAGGATGTGGTGGTGTTTGTGTCATATTGAACAATATTGTCTTTTATACTTTCAAGAATGTTCGACATGTTTTTGATATGAGCCAAAATCTTATCTTTGTTAGTGAAACAAAAAAGAATCCTACCCTTAAGTAAAATTTTAAGGAAGCAAATGTATGGTTACACAGAATTGTAATAACAAGATGATTGCAATTGGTAATCCCAAATCAGCAAATGGAGAATAATAGTGTACTTTGACACGAGAGGTATGATTCGTTAGTACTTAGTAAGACTAAACTGGTCCATGGACTTCCACTCATGCAGGAAAGTGGGTGTATATACATGATGTCAAATGGAAAAACAAATTCGACATCCATTTGCTACTGATAAGTATGACATGTCAAAAGAGTCTTCAATCTAGTACGTGCTGATTTGCATGGTCTAGTGAAGGCATTCACTTTTTTCCGTAGAAAAGTGTTTTTTGTTGTTGGTTAATGATTTTTCTAGGAAATTGTGGGTCTCTTTTGTGAAAAAGAAGTCAGAATGCCTTTCTCAATTTGTAGCATTCAAAGCCTTGGTAGAGAAACAAACAAGTAAATAAACGACGATTCTCAACTTTGATAATGGAGGTGACTTTTCCTCGAAACAAATTTGGAGCTTGCAAAAAGGAAGCTATACATAGACAAACTATTCTCTACACTCCACAACCAATATGCACGGTGCATGATTAGAATGTGCCATATCGGTATTGGAAGGAAGTTGTAAATACAACGGTATACATCCTTAATTGGCGTCCTTGTAAAGTTGCAAGATGTTGCTCCCAAGGAAGCATGGTCTAATAGGACATCATCTGTAAGTGACTCGTTTTTGCGGTTGTGTTGCTTTTGTTTTAATTCTTGATGGGAAGTACATTAGTTGCAAAGAGTGAAACATATATTTTTGTAGTCAAAAGCATACATGTTACTAGATGTCTCTATGAATGAAATTTTTGGTAGTAAAGATGTGGTTGTAGATAAAAAAATACATTTCTTCTTGGAAGATGGAAATCTAAAGATAATAGTGTATGAATAAATGGAGTTGAGAAGTTTGGAATAAGTTCTGGGGTTAAAATAAAATAAGGCTTAGAGTTAAGAACATAAGAGAATTCAAGTTGTAGGGGTGTTAGTGGGTATCCCTAGAATCCTCTCATCAGGGCATGCTAAGGTTGTAGTCTAAGAATTTTACACAAAGAATTCATACACATGCCCTTGACCAATGCGCAGTAAATATAAATCTTACTTCTTATCACATATTGGCATTTCCTCACTAAGCTACAAAACGGGAAAATTCATAAATGCAAATATACAAGCTAGAGCGAGAGTCTAAACAACAATACTTAAATTTCTATTATAGGTTGAACCAAAAGCCAACAACCATCAACAAGCTTATGTGCACAGTTCTTACATCTTCTGTCTGTTTTCCAATCCCTTCTTCCTTTCCCAAGCTAGAGGAGCTTTACATATTCCCTATTTTGTCTTATCTATTCTATACACGTTCATTAAATATCGTGCAAACATAATACAATATATAAAATACACCATGTCTACTTTTAGGCCTTAATAGCCCTCCAACACTTTCCCAAATTTAAATAGCTGTCATGTTCCGAGAGAAAAGAAGCTATCGAAGTCTGGTAGATGTTTTTCTTCATTCTTCAACCTTGTCATGTTTTGCTTTGCTCTACGTGTTTTGATGTTCTATTCACAGTTTGCACAAGTGACGCTGTTTAATATTTCTCATCTCATGCGCACTACTTAACTGCCCTTGCGGGTGTTCAATTAAGTACTCTTTCCAATAGATCACCCTTTTGGGTTTTTCACTTTGCGGATATCCCCCATAGATTGCCCTTTTAGGTTTTCAACCTATGTGGTTTTTCTTGAAGATACAACGAGTACGTTGCATAGTTGTTACCAGAATTTTCCTTCCACAATTTTGATCCAGTCTGGACCTACTTCTCTGCAGGCTGCAGAGGTGGAGCTAGTAGCACCTTGGCTGCTTGAACTATGCGCAACATTACTTGTGGAACTAGGTACTTTGGGGTGTCCTTCATATTCTTTGCAGTTGGAGAGAACAACACCAAGTCTTCCTTGTAGCTGTTCCAGTGTTTAGTTGCTTCATCGATCAGCCTGAAAAATCCTTGGATCTGTGCTATGGCTTGCATCACCTCGAGTAGGGAGTTGTCGTTGTTTCAATGACTAGCC